>BPLQ01004987.1:0-1200000 GCA_021605075.1 Caerostris darwini
ATCAATAGTCTTCTACTATGAATTTCCAAACAATAGTCATGTTCAAGCCAAATTTTATGTAAAATAGTGGGGTTATTAATGAAATTTCAGCTATAATTCAAACTTTCAAATCATTCGCAGAATTAAATTTCGTGGCTTATACTTTCTTTTACTATAAAAAATATTAATAAGAGTTACATCTGGTGAGTAAGGGCCTGATTCACCAAGATGGTCCATGATATTGGAATCCACTTCTAATCTAATTTTTTCCCCTTGACGAGTAGTTTGAAGTAATGCATCTTTTATGTAAAATTAAGTATGCCATAATCTGATTGTACAACATGCTATACCAAACATTAACTTTTGAGCTTTCCAAAACATGTGGATTTTTCCAGCCCCATATTTAAATATTGGAGCAATTGTCTTTTCCTTAAAAGTGAAATTATGCTTTGTCAGAAAAACAGGTACAGTTTAAAAATTGGGAATCATCCTCATTGAATTGCAATATAACAATGCTATTGTGATACAATACCAATTGATGCTGATTTATATTTATAATTAGCTGATGTGTTATATATTATATTCGCTGATTTTATTTAATGTGATTTTTTTTTATTTTTGCTGGTGTGTTTATCCATGACTGCAATTGCTGCTTCATGTTTTTCATTATAAATGATAGACATTAGGTGGTTGTTTTATGCAAATGGTGGTTGTTATTTTAGTTGTTGACTTTGAGGATTTTTCATGAATGAATCCTTTTGAAAGGAACATCTTTATTTATTTATTTTTATTTTTTTTGTTCATTTCTTATCAATTCTAAAAAAATTAACAAAAACATATATATTTTTATTGTTTATGTAATTTATTAATTTTTTTTTTTTAAAGCTGCACTAGCTTTGGGCGCAATGTCTTGTTTAACAGTTACTCCTCGCTGTTTACTTGCTGGTATTCTTCAAATGTAAGTAATAAAAGTCTCAGTTCTTATTCTGAATTAAACAAACAAATAAAAAAAAATGAAACAATAGATAGCAATTCTTATTATATAGTTATGATTTTAATCTACTTGATTTTGATTATAGTTTTTCAATTTTTAAACTAATTTTTCTATGGTTTTTAATTGCTATAAACGGGACTAACTTTTGTCTGTCAAAAAAAAAAAAAAAAAAAAAACCATATAAACGGGGGAATATAATTCAGGGCAGAATCGTGTCTGTTCACTTTTGTATATAGCCTGAACTGTTAAAATTCCGTTTTTTTTTGCCCATGATTGATATCTTAAAAGTATTATGTTTGTAATGTTAAAGTAAAATAAAAAAATAACATATTACACATTAAATGGGGGATAATTAGAATATGCAATTGTATAAAAGCCATGCAAAAATAAGAGAAGTATATTTACCATACATATTGCATGAAAATAATCAAATAAGTATAAATATAAAAAATATATAAATTTAAAAAATTTTTTAATTGATTATGGCATTTCAGAATAATGAAATAAAAACATTCAATTTATTTCAAAATAGAATTTTAGAATAATGGACTTTGTTCGCTGTCACTTTCTTGTTATTTGCTATATGATGTCACTGTGCAAGCATTCATTGTAGTTGATGATTTACAGTCGTCCATCAAAAATTTCTCGTACCATGTCCACTATTATGGATGGTATTTTCAAAGCTGTTACATTACTAAATTCTCAAAAACAATGAACTGAAGTGCATATCTGCTATTCTTGTAAATTTTTTTTAACTTCATTTAAGAATTATTTTTTAATAAAAATTTTAGTTATATTTCCTTGAAAAGATTTCTTATAATTTACCACATTGAATACTTAAATTTTGATGAAATTTCAATTTTATGCTTCAAATAAAATGAAAGTATTATATGATTAATTCATACTGTTTATCAAAAATGTTTTGAACTGATCATACAATGTTTAAAAAATTACTTCATTTGGTTATATAAATATTTTAATTGTGAATATTAATTTATGTAGGTTATGTGGCGTCCTTGTTGCTCTTATTGAGGCTCCTTTTCTGTGCATGTTTTTGGATTTTGCTCAAATACCTAGTGCATATTTTGATGGAAAACCCCCATGGTTAAGAGGACTGCTTTATATTGTGTATGTGTTTTTTACTTAATTATTTGGAAATAAACAGTTTTTATCGTATAACTGTAGTATTTCAATTGAAAACTTACTTTATAATTCATTTTTATTTTTTAAATATGAATTGCTTGTATTTTCTACATATTTTAGGTGTGTAAAGTTTGTGTGATGTTATATTTTCATGTGATAAAAGGTTTAATGAATATTAAATTTTGTACCACAAATATTATCAAAGTATTTGATCTTTAAATAAAAAAAATCTTAGTATTGGATCCTAAAGTATTAACTTCTGATTTATTAGTACATTAGGCAATCTCCTTTTTTATTAATATCTGTTTGTTGTGATAACTCTTGGCATTGTTTTAAAGAATGAAAGCAATCCATAATTGGTTTAATAATCAAGATACACTTTAATGACTTTCTCTAAAATTAGTTTGAGTTTGTAGCTCATATTTTTTTAGTAATTTGACAAATTATATGGTATATATTAAGTTATCTGCAGAAAATGTTAAATTATTCATTATTTTTATAAAATATATGTAATTTTAAAATGTTTCTTTTATTTGCAGAGTAAACATGCACTGGAAAATTTGTTTGCTATCTATATCTGCATCTCTATTAATTGTCAAATTATTTAGAACAAATAATAATAAAAATAAAAAAATTCAAATTTTTAGTTGTTTCAGACGATTAATTTAAAAATATTTAATATGTTTAAAAGATTTATAAAATTTATAAAGAATTTTTAAAATTTTATTCTATATATGGGTAATTTTGCAAAAATTAAAACATTTGATCATATGCTTTTGTATATTTCTGAATAAAAAAAAATTACATATATTTATAAAAATATTAAGTGCTTACTTACAGAAAGGGATTAAATTAAAAACAGGCATTTATCTCTTTTAGAAACTGCATTTAATTTGAGGATCTATAAATATTCATTTTTTTTTTTTTTTTTTTTTTCCTATTTGAATCGATACTTAAGAATTTTACTAACTTTTCTGTTTTTTAAAAAAAATAAAACCCTAATTTTCTGTTTGTGTTCCAGGATTTCTATCATTCCAATATCACTTTGTGCTGGCCTCTTTACACTCTTTGGATCAGGATTGATATTTGTTACTGGAAGTCTCTATGGTCTGACTTCATTGAGGAGAAAGTAATCTTTTATAACTTTTATTACTTCAAAATATAATCTACTACATTGATAATTGCATTCTGTTTGATAATATTGTGAAATTAATGTTAGATTTCACTGTCAAACTTTTAAATTGACAACTTATAATCACTGTTTATCTTTTTTTGTTTCTAGAGCATATGTTCAGAATGCAATCATCCTTTTTATATCGAATGAAATTTCGAAATTTAAGACTGCTTATTGACGTGGAGAAAGAGTAAACATGATTTTTTCCTTGTTCGTCCACTATCAACCCAAAACGCCTATCTCCAGTTTGGCGAGAACCAAAAGGCTATATATTTGATTGTCCCCTAAACTGTAGTTTGGCTGCTGCATTTATTCCTGCCAATTTTGATGCCTATAAATTCTGTGCATAGCCTGCACGCTCACTCTCGCACAACAAATATGAGAAATATTGATATAGATGAAACGTATAAGGGGAGAGATGACTGTGTTTGTACAGTAATAAACAAGTGATATTGATTTGTTTTTATTTTGCATATTGTAATTTATATAATTTAGAAAAAACGTTTTAAATACTACAAACTAAAGTAAATTTGTAGATTAAGAAACAAATATTTTTAGAGATATTCCAATTATAACTTGTGCATACAGTTAATAACATAAAATACTGTACTTTGTACTGTACTAAATACTGAAAATATAAACTGTACTGTATTTGTACATATATTGATTGTTCATTTGACTTACGCAGTTGATGTAAACAGCAGACAGACTAATAAATGTAACATTTTATTAAATCTGACATTTTTTGGTTAATAACAAAAGTGGGTTGTGAGAAGTTGAACATTTTTGGAGGAATTGGGAATTGATTTAAAAATAAAACTTACGAACTCTTTTAGAATAATAATTTTTTTTTCCAAACTTCTTGAAATTGTTAAAATTAAATGTTAAAAAGGCAATTCAATTGTATCCTTCATAATACAACCAGTAGCAAAGATAGTTATTTCTTTATCAGAACACCAAGTAAGTATTGAGAGAATTTTCTGAGCACTGAAGATTATAAAAAGCTTACTTGGATCAACAATGAAAGAAGATCGTGTAGAAGCTATTCTATTATTAAAAAAATAATAAGATTTAAGGTATTGCAAATATAGCATCTTGGTGCTTGAAATGTGTAAATTTTCTTCTGTTTCTCTTAAGCTTTTTATATAACACTTTGATACATATTAATTTAATACCATTGTTTTTATAGGATACATGTTTCTAGTAAGCAAATTTGGTGTGCAAGAATGTCTTTTAAATTAGTGCAAATACTGTACATTTAAAGTTGTGAAAAATGTTTTGTTATGAAAAAGAATGTTTTTATTGATAGAGTTCAATAAATGTGAATCTATTTCACAAATTCTTCTTAATCCATTGGTAAAGATCATTATACATAAAATACAGAAAAGAGCCTGTCTAAAATTCCAACTCAGTAGTTGGAAATTTTTAGCTGACTTCCCACTCTTAGTTAATAGTTTTTCAACTTTTAGAATACATTCTAAATTGTAAATATTTGATGTATTTGTTGTTTCATAGCATTGAAATATACAGGTCATACTAGGCTAATATACTAAATGTTTTTTTCCTAGAGCTCCTGTTCAGGACATGAGAATGCAAGCATCTAGCTCTTATAATTTACTACAAAATTCTCGAGTAAATCAAGACATAGAAGCCGGATCTTTGCAACAAAATCCAGGAAAGATGGCTGGCGTTATATAATTGTTTCTTGGAATAGAGATGAACCTAATTTATAACTTGTGTCTAACTTATTATCATTCCTGGGATTAAAGTTGTAAAACTGCACCAATATTTTCAGATGATATGTAATTTTATATTGTACTATGTTAAGCAAAGTTAACATTTTATTATATGTGTTTTATATTTAAAATTTTAGTATATTAGAAAATAATTATATTTTTTACAAAACTAAGATTAAATAATGTTTTAAATCAGAAAAAGTACAAAAATATAAATTTATGTTCTTATAATTTTTAAAGTTAGATTTTGTTGTTTAATTTTCATTTTAATCCAGAATGACTGATGTAATATACCTGTATGGCGTTATGCTGGACGTACAAATTTGTGATGATTGATTAGATTTAAAGCTTTATCATTGTATTACAAATATTAAATTTTATGGCATGATATAATTCATAGTATAGTAATTTTTTAGCATTGATATATATGTATAGAACACTTTTATGAACACATTTATTCTTTGTCTTGTTACTTTGTTCACTTAAGCTATTTGATTTCTATGATTATTAAAATCTGCAGCTTTTAACCTTAATTTAGCACATGACTTTTTACAATTTTAATGTTCTAAATATATTTAGTACATAACATTTTGCAGCTGTTTTAATTTTAGTATATTTGCAAAGCAGTTATTTCGTATTTCTTTTACTAACTGTTGCAATGTATATTAAAGCATAATATTAAACTATTTTTTATAGTTTTAGTTTGCATCAGATTATTTTGAAGGTAAACATTAGATAGAATGAGCATTCTTAATATTTCATTGAATTATGGATGGTATATGTAATTATAATTGTAGTAATTTTCATAAAACAATAAAGTAATGTAATAACTATCTGCCTGTAGGCAGATGGCCTTGTCCCATCATGGGGCTGTTGCACCAATGAAAAGAAGAATGTAATAACTACAATAATTTTCATAAAACAATATAACTACAAATTTTCATAAAAACAATATAATAACTAGAATAAATTTCTTAAAACAGTTTAATAATGTTCTAAATATTCTTTGATACAAGTATATTCTTGATGCAGTTTTAGTATATTTATTACATAATATTTTGCAACTATTTTATTTTTTATATTTACAAAACAGTTATATTCTATTTCATTTACCAACTTTAACAATGTATATTAAAGCATAAAATAAAATTATTTTTTATAGTTTGCATCATATTACTTTGAAGGTATATTGTTAAATATTAGATAAAAGCAGCATTCTTAATATTTCATTAAATTATGGATGGTGTATGTAAAGACATAAATGTATTCAACAGAGAATGCCTTAGGTATAATTGTAGTAGTTCTCATAAAACCCCTTTGCATTTGTCATGTAGAGTGGAAGTTTGAATTGTCTTCCCTATATGTGTTAGCATATAATCGTTTGTGTGAATGATGAATGCATTGTCTTAAATGTATCCAGATGCTTTTAGAAAGGATATTTTTTGTGATACACATGTGTACTCTTTGAAGAATTGACGTTTAATGTGAATCCTTTTTTAAACTTTATGTTAAAATAATATAGTGTTGGTTTTGTATATTATTTCTGTCAGTATATTTATGTAAGCATTTATTTTTTACATTCTAATAATTTACAAAAAATAATACAGTTGTAATTAGAAAATAAAATTTTAATATTAATTTGTGTTTTTTGTGTAAAATTATATTCAGAACAAAAATAAAAGAATTAAAAAATTATTCGAAGGTGTTCTGTGTTCTGGAATTTTGATGATTTGCTATTTAACAATCTTGAAATTAAAGTAGTTATGTTAAAGAATTATTTTTATAAACTATTATGCTGTCGTGATGCACAATTTGTAGCAACTTTGCATTTTAACTGGGAAAATTTCATCATATCCATAATTACCTTTGATATTTTTATATTTGGATTGTTCCTGCATAGTGAATCATGACTCTATTTTTAGTCATTTCTTAAAAAATTAATAACTTGCGTATCAGACTTTACGACGGATATGTAAAGTGGTGTCAAGTGACACTGACATTGCCAGTTCTTGATGCATAAATGGCAACCCCCATATTGAGGGCTAATAATTTGAATACCAAGTTATTCGAGGGTTTATAAATTGAATTAGTGTTGTATTTTATACTGAACATTTATTATAAAAATAAAACGGTGACATTATTTTAACTACATTTTAATTTTTATTTTACCAAAGATATCTCCTAAGTGGTAATCTCGCTTTAAATAAATCCGTGAAGAAACATTTAACATTTTAAAGCGACTAAAAACTTATTTAAATGTTAATGTATATTTTTGGAACCTAAAATTCAAGATAAATTCAATGCGAGTTGATAGAAATTTCAATTTTTCATAGCAAGAATTGTGTATGTGTGGCTTCTCTTTTTTCATTTTCATATATTTCATAGTATTTTGCTTACTCGAATTAAAATACATTTATTTTGTAAAATGAATTGTCTTGATAGTTAGTGTAATATACTACATTTTTTTTTTTAATTTAAAGAACTAAATCATAATTGCATTAAATACAGTTGTTCATAAATGGCAACTAATTGATTAAAAAATAATAATTCTGAATTGGAACTGTAATTATATAAAAGATTTAAATTTGTAACATTTAATCAGGTTTTGCCTAATGCAACTTTTTCAGTATTTTTTGTTTGTACAATTCTGGAATATTTTCTAATACTGGGCCTGACTTGTTGCAACCTGTGCTGTTGGTGACCATTACAGCTCAGGTTCAATCCTTAGTTTAGAGACTTTTGAAACATGAGGAGTCCCGATGTTTATGTTCCGCATCATGCCTCATTATTCGAACTACCTTGTTGGAGTTTTCCGGGTTTTCTCCCATACACAAATGTGGAGGAGTTACCCGTAAAAGAGGCCCTGCCCTCCTTCAGCGACACGTAGCCAAGTCAGAATTCTACCTACAGTTACTTGATCACAACAGAAGCTGCTCCTCTTTCCTTCCATGAAAAAAATATGTTCATAGACTTGGTTTAAATGTTGCTCTTGACCAAGTGGGGTAAGAAAAACGTTTTATAATACTTTATTCGTTTTTATATATTTTTTAAATATGTATATTGAAAGAAGGTTGTTTGCATTGCAAATACTTAATTAAAAAATCTATACATTTTCCAAATATTCATAAATTGTATTTTCCATGTACATAAGCATATACATTTTCCAGATATACAAGTGTATCTATTGAAAGAAAAAAATTATTTTTAAGACTTAGAAAATTCAAAGAATAGTTTTAAAATGTAAATTAAGTATAAATTAAAGTATTTTTAGAGCTAAGAATTTTTTGTTTGAAAACTATACATTCATGAGTAATTTTTTTATCAATATAATTTAGTGATTTGTGTAAATATGAAATAGAATGCTCGTCAAAAATAACAAGTGTATTTGTAAGAAATTATTTTCTTTAAAAATTATAACAATAGTTTCATGCTTTGTCATATAAAACTGTTTTTCAAGCTAAAAATAAATTTTATAGAAGTTAAATTATTGGTTAAAAAAATGTTTCCTTATATAATTTTTCAAAAATTTAAACATTTGCTGAAAAATTTTTAAAAATTTAAAAAAAAAAAAATTAAAAATATTGTTAGTAAATGCATAAAAATACATTCGATAACCATATTAAATTTTTTAAAATTATACCATTCCAGAAAAAATCAAATTAAAAATCTGATTTTAAAAAAAATCTTTATTTTTTCATATCGGTAAAAACACCTCTCCCAATTGAACAAAAAATCGACGAGACATTAAAATGGGATGTAGCCGTTGGGACAAAAGGTGTTATAAAATTTTCTTTTTTTAACAAAATTCTCGGCTACATCACTTTGATTTCAGCCATAGCACTTCAGTCAGTCACTTCTGCGCATCATTCTTCCTATTGTCGTCTTATGTCGTTCAATGCTGCTTCAAAACTACAGCGGGGAAAAATAAATCCATTAAAATGTTGATGTGTTTTAGGAGAAGTTTATAGTTATATAAATCAACTTGTTTATTAGTCTTAGACTTTCTTCATTTTAATGTATAAAATATAAACTAAAATTAAGATGTTATATCAGTATATAGCTTTGTGCAATTTGCTCTTTCTTGGTAAATGATCTTCTAAATTAATTAATTTAGAAGATCATAAAGGAGTGTAAAATATTTAGAAGATAGTGAAACAATTTAAAGAAGAAGTTAGAAATATTTTAGCATTGTACGCATGGAATGTCTCGAAAAGAAATTTTTAATCTTTAAATATAATAATTTTTCATGTAAATTTTAAAATGCATATCTTTGATTGGACTGTATATGAAAAGAAACAAATTCTTTATAATTGTGTACAGAAATAAACAAAAGTGAGGTTTCATTCTTGTGACAAATTCAACTTTTTAAAAGTCAAATTGATTGATTTAATATTTTTATTAATTTTAAATAAATTTGTTTAAGCCAGAATTTTTACACGTTTACTTTACACAGAATCAATTTTAGACTTAAATCAAAATATTGATTTGATTTAATTTGTATTGCTTTTGACAGACATTTTGAAATATAAATCTGAATTTTGTATTAAAATTATAATGCATTAACTTTATATCAGAATATTAATTTAAAAGTATACCAATGAGTTCTTACAAATATAAATTATTTGTAAGAATTTTTAATTTTTTAAAATTTATTTTTAATTAATTTTTATTTTATTTTATTTTTAAAATTTTTTCGAATTTATTTTTAATTTTATCATAAAAAAAATTCATATTTGTGTCAAATAAATTTACAAAAATCACATTGTGTGCTGAATATATATATATATATATATATATATATATTAAATGCATTTAAGTTATATAGGTATCTTTCATATATTTTTCAAAAAAGAATTTTTCTATAATTAAAATAAAAATACTCATTTCTCAGACTTTTGTTGCTTTTGAAACTCAAACCTAGGTTAAAATCTGAATTTTGCATTAAAATTATAGTGCAATACCAAAAAATTAGCATTAAAATTCTGTAAAGAAGACCATAGACTTTAATATTCTTTTACATTTTTTAAATATAAATCTGAATTTTGTATTAAAATTACAATACAATAACTTTATATCAAAATATTATTTTAAAAGTATACCAATAAATTCTTACAAAAAATAATTTATATATCATAAAAAAAAATTCATATTTGTGTCATGTTAATTTACAAAAATCACATTGTGTGTTAAATATATATTTTTTATTTTAAATGCATTTAAGTTACATAAATATCTTTCATATATTTTTCAACAAAGAATTTTGCTATAATTAAAATAAAAATACTCATTTCTCTGACTTTTGTTGCTTTTGAAACACAAACTTAGATAAAAATGTGAATTTTGCAAAGAAGTCCATAGATTTTAATATTCTTTTATTTTATAAAACTCAGCAGCTGTATTTTCACGTATTACTTATCAACACAACTCACCCACTTTCTTGCAATTTTGACTAACTTGCAAGCATCTGATCGGTATATGCAAATGTGCGAGACCGATTGCACATCCACCATCACCGCACTACTAGGCAACACTGTGCTCCTTTTTGATTTTTACTGCCTTTTTTATTTAAATAGCTGCCTTGGTTTGCACTCTTTTTGAAAACGGGATGTTATGGCATCCCAAAGCAGGGAATACACCATCAGACCATTTACGTTGCTTTTGCAAAGCACAAATCTTTTTGGATTATACTATCACACTATACCCAGCACAAATTTCAGCTTTGAAAGTCAGTAAATCATAACGACACTGCAATAAAAACATAGTTGCGAAACTACAAATTGCAAACTTATAAATTTGATGATTCACGTCAATATATAATTATATATTTAAATATATAATAATAACTAAATTTCCATTGTTAACTTAAATGCCAGTATTGACATACATAAATACTTAACATAATTAAAATATAATATAAAACAAAATTATGTTGTAATTATACTACTTTTTAATTTAACATAAATATAACAAAAATATAAAACTTACCAGTGGTAAAGACAATAGGCGAACGCCACGAAAAGGGCAAGCAATATAACTATAAAACTGACTAAAGAAATCATGTTATTCGTTTGGGAGATAGACAGGTAATAAAATGTCTGCTTAAATTTAACGTTTATATACCAACCACCAAATTAAAGTATCGCACAACTATGGCGTCTGTCAGAACAGTTTGAGAGAAAAAAAACTATTAGAAGCAGAACAATCTGGCATAAATTACGACGAATTCTGGATTATATGTTCCGAACTTCGAAGAAATGATCTAAAAAATAAAATCCGTTATGAGTTAAGCCCGCGCTGCAATTAATCTGTTGCTCTTCTTAATTCTTTCATCATAATTTATTTTGAAAATGTTAATGAGAAATAAGAATAAAAGAATTCGAATATAAATAAAGAAGTTAAATAGGAATTTTTTGCAGAATATGAAAAAAAAAATTGTTGATAAAATTTAATCGAATTAATCTAGTTTTCAGATCTGCGAAAAACTCTCTTAATCAATAAAAACACCTGTTGCTGCCTTAGAGGAAATTTTTACTTTAAGTAACCTTAAAGCTAAAGCAAGTTTAAGACACCCCACTTATTTCCCTATTGTGTAAATTTTATCTCGACCACTAAGTACTAATTTTAAATAATGAATTTCAACAAAAATGAAAATTATTTCGAAGTAAACCTACTGCCTCGTTATACAATTCGGGCGCGCAAGGCTATCTAATTTTCGACATACGCTCTGGTTGTCAATATGTTTTTAGAAGGAATTAGAGTAATAGAACAAAATATATCTTTTTCTACATGTTCTACAATCTAATGCGCGTGGAATGTCTCGTAAAGAGATATTTTATCTATAAATATAATAATTTTTCATTGTCAAGATACATATATCAAGTTAAATACAAGGAATGCATTGATTTTAGAACTTTAAAAAATGTTAACTTTTTTTTATAGATCAATATATTACGAAAATATTATTTAAAACTGAAAATTCGAAATTTTATCAATATATATCCTTTTTTGTTTTGTTTTGTTCATTGATTAATTATAATATCTAAACATATATTTGAACATAAATTAGTAATACAGTCTGTTGCCTCGTGAATAAATAGCTCCATGTGCATAGTGGAAGTCAGCAAAAAAGTATGCAAAAGTAAAATACGCGTTTAAGATTATTTTTATTAACTTCAAGCACAGTCAATTACTCAAAACAGAAAATTTTCATTCCTTTTCCAAATATTCTCGTAATAAAATTAAAATATTAATTTTTGTGATTTATGTTTAACGCGACCATTTACTTTCACCTTCAAAGCGGGAATTATTTACGCATTCAAAAGAACCAATTTTTTCATACTTTTTATATATTAATGAAAATAAAAAATATAAACAGGGGAGAATAAATATTTTTATGATCTTATATTTTTCAGAAGAACAAATTTATTTAAGTATCTGTGGTGTTGATTTCAAATAAGAATTAAATTTTTAGTAGGATCTCTTAAAAATTACACTGGTAATTTTCTTAATTAGTGATTAATAATTAGCAATCAATTATTAAACTTAGGAATCAGTAATTAATTTTTTTATGAATAATAAAACATTGCAAAATGTTCATATAAATGCATATTTTTTAAATTATTTTGTGGGAAATTTTTATTAATAGAATATACACTCATGTCCATAAATTAAGGATAATGAAGTTTAGGCAAAGAAAGAGACAGAAGCAAAACAAATTTGACTTATTTGTAAAGTCTATTTATAAAACGAAAGGTAAAGAGCAAAAAAGATGCTATATGTTTGACATAATTAATAAAAATTACGATTTTTACTTCCTGGAGAAAATTTCAAAAAAGAACCTATTTACAAAAAACAGTATAACATGGTTATTATGATGGTTAATATGGAGTATGTCTCCCGGAATAATACAGGCCTTACAGCACCTAGGCATGCTGAGTATCAAATTATCAATCTGATCTTGGGGAATATTACACCACTCATCAAGCAATGCCCTCCGAAGTTTCGGTTGACAGGTGGGAGGCGGTTGACAGGCTGCAATTCGTCGGCCAAGCATATTCCACACATGCTGTATTGGATTCAAGTCCGGTGAGTATGCTGGCCAATCCATACGGGTGATATCCTCCAATTGAAGGCATTCGTCTACAATGTTTGCACGGCGAGGACGGGCGTTGTCATCCATAAACAGAAATTCAGCACCCATGGCGCCTCGAAACAAACGTACATGTTGTTCCAGAATGACATCCCGATAGATGTGGCCTGTCATCGTTACACTCTGAACATGCAGGTCAGTTCTGGAACCAAGAATAATTCCTCCCCAAACGAGCCATCCTGCACCACCGTAATGGTGTCGTTTAATGGTGTTCTCTTGGTGGTAACGGGTACCTGGCGCTCTCCATTTGAAAGTCCGGCGAGAATCAGACTGCAAACTAAACCTGGATTCGTTGGAAAAAATCACACCAGACCACTGTTGCGGTGTCCACAATGCATGCTCTCTACTCCAGGTTAATCGCAGGCGACAGAGAGTTGCGGTAAGTGGAACACATCTGACAGGCCTACGAGCATATAGACCAATGTGCCCTAAGCGTCTGTACACGGTCTGTCTTGAAACTGTCGTACCGTTAGCTGAAGAGACAGGTCTGATGCTGTGCTCCGTCTGTTTCTTTTAGCAGTAACTGCTAAATACCGGTCCTCATTCGGCGTTGTAACTCGGGGCCGACCTGTGTTGTAACATCTACTCCCATTACCATCATCTTGGAATCGTTGCCAAAGCCTGGAGATGACATTCTGGGCGATTCCAAGTTCCTCGGATACTTCCAGCTGGGTGTACGTTCACATTCCAGTCATCCGATAATTCTACCACGTAAAAAATCATCCAAATGCTTCCTTTGTGCCATAACTATGCGGTTATTGCACTGAAAGGCTTTTAAAGCGCTTGTGATCAATTTTACTTCTTTGCCATCATTCCTTATATACCCCTCTCTTACGCTCTCGTCATTGTGACGTACTATCCGCGCCATCTGGTGGTTTTCTGTAATTTGCATATTCTTCTTCAAGATGTGTGTGATAATTCTACAGGTGAAATTTTTATTTTAGAGTTCAATTTTTGTGTGATTCTGAATTATTCTTAATTTATGGACATGAGTGTAAATGCCACATATTAAAAAAAATTAAATTTACGTTTAGTTACAACAACAAGATGGTTAAACGCAATATAATCGTAAAATTCGCCCGTTGAAATATTTGTAATTCTGCAAAGAAGTCCGTAGATATTAATATTTTTTGCTTGTTTTTTAAAACTCAGCTTTCACGTATTACTTAGCAATACCACTTCACCGACTTTCTTGCAAGTTTGACTAACTTACAAGTATCTGACCGGTACACAAATGTTGGATACGGATTGCACATGCCTGTATACCTCTATCACCGCACTGCTAGGCATCACCGTGCTACTTTTTGATTTTTACTGTCTTTTTTATTTAAATAGCCGCCTTGGTTTGCACTCTGTTTGAAAACGGGATGTTATGACGTCCCAAAACTGGGAATAGACCATCAGACCATTTACGTTGCTTTTGCGAAGCACAAATCTTTTTATATTATAATATTACACTATACTCAACACAAATTTCAGCTTTGAAAGTCAGTAAATCATAATAACACTGAAATAAAAACATAGTTGCATAACTACAAAATGCAAACTTATAAACTTGATGATTCACGTCTGTATATAATTATATATTTCAATATAATAATAGGAATATTAATATAATCAGAAAAATATTAGTAAATTTTCAATATGATAATAATCAATATTGGAAATTTTGTTATTATTATATATTCAAATATATAATAACTAAATGTCCATTGTCAACGTAAATGTCACTATTTACATGCATAAATACTTAACATAATTATAATATAATATCATATAAAACTAAATAATATTATGTTATAACTAAACTACTTTTTAACTTAGAAAAATATAAAACTTACACGTAATAAATGCATAATAACGCCAACAAAAGGCTAACCATTATAACTACAAAATCCGTTTCAAGCGACATGTTATTCGTTTGTGAAATAGGCAGGCAATAAACTGTCTACTCAAATTCAACCTTTATACACTGAAGTGACAAAAGTCATGGGATAGCAATATGCAAATTTTCAGATGGCAGTAGCATCGCGTAGAACAGGTATAAATGCGCAGTGCTTTCGCAGAGCTTTCATTTCTATTCAAGTTATTCATGTGAAGAGGTTTTGACGTGATGATGACCGCACGACGGGAATTAACAGACTTTGAACGTGGAATGTTAGTTGGAGCTAGACGCATGGGTCATGCCATTCCCAGATCCACTGTGTCAAGAGTGTGCCGAGAGTATGAAATTTCAGGCATAACATCCCACCATGGACAGTGCAGTGGTCGACCGCCTGCACTTAGCGACCGAGACCGGCGACGTCTGCAAAGAGCCGTAAATAGAATTGTGCGGAGAAATTTGGCTTTCTTGGGCTATTCCAGCAGAAGACCGACTCGAGTGCCTTTACTGACAGAACGACATCGCTTGCAGCGACTCTCGTGGGCACGTGAGCATATCGGTTGGTCCCTAGATGAATGGAAAACCGTGGCCTGGTCCGATGAGTCACGATTTCAGTTGGTAAGAGCTGATGGTAGGGTTCGAGTGTGGCGCAGACCCCACGAAGCCATGGACCCAAACTGTCAGCAAGGCACTGTTCAAGCTGGTGGTGGCTCCGTAATGGTGTGGGCTGTTTTTCATGGCATGGACTTGGTCCTCTGGTGCGACTGGACCGAACATTGAGTGGAAATGCTTATGTTCAGCTACTTGGAGATCACTTGCAGCCATTCATGGACTTCATGTACCCAAACAACGATGGGATTTTTATGGATGACAATGCGCCATGTCACCGGGCCACAACTGTTCGCGATTGGTTTGAAGAACATTCTGGACAATTCCAACGAATGATCTGGCCACCTAGATCCACCGTCATGAATCCCATCGAGCATTTATGGGACATCATCGAGAGGTCTGTTCGTGCCCAAAATCCTGCACCATCAACGCTTTCACAATTATGGACGTCTATCGAGACAGCATGGCTCAATACTCCTGCAGAAGACATCCAACGACTTGTTGAGTCCATGCCACGTCGAGTTGCTGCACTTCGCCGGGCGAAAGGAGGGCCGACACGATATTAAGAGGTATCCCATGACTTTTGTCACTTCAGTGTATACCAACTAGCAAACTAAAGTATTTACCTCTGTTGAGAAATGTAGTAGACAAAAACACTCGGAAGCAAAACAAACTGGCATAAATTATTATGAATTTTGGATGATTTTTGCCGAACATCGAAGAAATGAGCTAGAAAATACCAGGTATGAACCATGCACGTGCTGCAATTGAGTCTATTGCTCTCGATAATTCTAAGGATTTGTTTCATCATCATTCAATAGAATTGGTTTTTGCCAATGTTGATCGATTAATTACACAGACCAAAAATAAAAACATTTTTCATAAATTAAAATCTTTCATATTGTTTTAGAATGCTAAACGTAAAAATGACCATTAAATCATCATAGGGCATACCGTTTACCATAAAAAAGTAAAAAGTACTGTAGTAAAAATCATCTTTATTCTACTACCGTATCCAAAGAGCAAGACCAATTTTCAATTTAAAATTCCCGGAGCTTATGGACTTTAAAATTCCTAGGCTTTTTACTTTTTAGCCAAAAATTAAACCCATATCGTTCCATATCATAATAATAAACCCATATCACCGTAATCACAATATACGACTTCTGGCTATTCCCTAAACTCAAAAGACCACTCCGGGGACATCGTTTTGAGTCGATTGGAGAGATTCAACGTGAATTGCCGTGCGCTTTGAAGGCCATCCCTGCCGATGACTTTTTAGCATGCATTGAGTGTTGGAAAAAAAGTTGGCATAACTGCATTGTATCCGGAAGGGATTACTTTGAAGGCGATGAAATAAATTTGGAAGAATAAATAAACAGTTTTTGAAAAAAAAAATAATTGGTCTTACTTTTTGGGCACAGTATTGCAATCGTTAACGCAAATTCTTTTTTAGAATAATTGAGTTCTATTAAGATTTTGGCTTATTTCATTTATATTCCAATTTCTCACTACTGTTCTATATTTTTTTATTCGTCTTTCTTGGATGCGTATGTTCTTGTTGAGGATGTTCAAACACATTATAAAAATGCAAATAGTTCAGATTCCTCCAAAATTGTTAACGGCTTGATGACCAATTCGCTAGCACTGTAGCGTTTGGTATCACACTTCAGGTTCGAATCGTGGATGTTTGTTACTAACTAAAAACTAAATTTATAAATAAATGCTCATTATAACAACAGAATTATACTAAATTAATATATTAATAATAATTTAAATTTTTTATGCCTACTTTAGACCCTTTCTGATGTATCTTACGTGATACTATTATCCCATTATTAATTAATTTTCTCATTTAATACTTAATTTATCTATAATAACCATGGATATAAACTAATAGGTGTACTACTGTGCCCCAAAAGTAAAATCAATTTTCAATTTAAATTTCCCTATCATATGGAATTTCAATTTTTTTCTTTTTCTTTTTTAGGTTGCTGCACTGTCCTTGACATCTGTGTGAAATTTGACGTCAAAATATTCATTAGTGCTTGAGTTACGCTTGGCTTTGTGAGACTCTGAAACAGATTCCGGCGATTTTTGAAATGTCAGAATTAATTGAGCGAAAACCTTGCATTCAATTTTGTTTGCGGAAACGTATAGAATGTTGCAGAAGGCATTCGGTGAGCATTCCTATATCTGAAAAAAATGTTTAGAAGTGGTCTAAACACTTCAAAGAAGGCAGAGCAAGCGTTTAAGATGAAGAGTCCTCTGGTCGACCCTCAACCTCAACCAACAAAGCTCACGTCCAAACAATTAAAGTTTTGGTGCTTGCAAACCGTCGATTTAAAATTAGAGAACTTGCCGATGATGTTGGAATTTCAAAAGGATCGGCCAATTCCATTTTGGACCTCAAACGCGTCAAATCTCGATTGGTACCGAAGACACTGAATGCGTCTACATTGATTCTTCGCGACTTATCCGCCAAAAAGGAAACCCATATCGTTCCACAACCCCCATATTCACACCATGGGACTTAACCACTCCGAGGACACCGTTTTGAGTCGATTGAAGAGATTCAACGTGAATCGCCGAGCGCTTTGAAGGCCATCCCTGCCGATGACTTTTTAGCATGCATTGAGGATTGGAAAAAAAGTTGGCATAAGTGCATTGTGTCCGGAGGGGATTACTTTGAAGGCAATGAAATAAATTTGGAAGAATAAATAAAGAGTTTTTGAAAACAAATATTAATTGGTTTTATTTTTTGGGCACAGTAGCATACACGTATGTACCACAATTTTTTAAAAATAAAAACAAGGAAACTAAATTAACATGTTAAATTTTTAATTAGCATATGCTTATTAAACTTTTCTACACTACATCATAGTTCAGAATTATTTTGTGAGAGAAATTAGCACAAAAGTTTTGATTGTAATACACACAATTCAGAAATGCAATTTACTTTTCTATTTCCATTTAATTTATTACTTCCCAAACATATTTCAAACTAAATGCGAACAACTCCCAATAATAAGAAAAACGAAGTTGTTTAAAAAAAATTGCTAAATTACATAATCTAAAATTACGTATGTTTCAGATGTTATTTAGTCGATTAATTTTAGATTTATTTGCGTTTATAAATATTAATTTTCAAGCTATGATTTAAATGCTTAATAATAACAATAAAATAGGGTATTTACTAATGAATAATTATTAAAGTTTTCAAACTATAATATGACAAATAAGAAATTTTTATCAGATTTTATGATACAAATTTTATTAGCCAATTATTTTTACCCTTTCCTTATCATTTTATTCTAAAAATAACCAAAAATGTGGAAAAAGAAATTTAAGAATTTATCTTTATTAAAATGGTTAAGACGGCAAAAAAAGAAAAATCTTTATTAGAATTTTCTAATTGAAATAGAGTTCTTCAAAATACTTACAAGTATCACACATGCACATTGCAAAGTCGTTATTTGTTGCACCGACTAATATGTGACTCATCTACTAATTTATTATATGTTAGCTGTTAATCAGTGATCTCCTTTTATTTATCTTTCCTTTTATTTTATCATTATTAGTCGTAGTATATTATGGAATCAACTTTAAACCGTAGGTTCTGCTCTAATGTAACTAGCGCCTTTAGCGTAGGGCTGAAAACATCTCATGTTTCGAAATCTGCCAGTAGGCAAACGGCCTTGGCTCACCATAAGGCTGTCGCGCCAATGAAGAAGTCCTACATTATACATTTAGAGAAATAGCAGTACTGATGAAATTGAATTATTATTAAGAAGAAGGGGGAATCATTTGCGTATATTTTCCTTAAATTTTCCTTTCTTAATTTTATAAGAAAGAGAGGTATTTATTATATGTATTGAATTGCATATATGACAAAATATTATTTGTAAACATTTTTGATAATGTGTACATTTTAAGGCTTTTTTTTTCCTACATTAAATAAAAACGTTGATTATGAAAATATTTAAAACTCGTCGAAAATCTAATGAATCAACAGTTAAAGACTTAATTAATATTCGATTGATGACATAGATTTTGGAACAGAATCCTGACTTAAATTGGAGACTACTTGTAAATTTCATATGAGTTTCTCATACATTGAATTTCTAAACGAAAGTAAGCGTTAAAAATAAAAATAAAAATTAATGAAGACTGTAATAAACGACTTTTTATGCAAATAATATTTGTAGAGATAATTTGTTTCGTGTTTAACAATGTACTTTATTATTTTAAGAACAATATATAGAGAGTATTGAACCGTGTTATGATACTTTTTATTCTTGGCAGATTCTCAGTAAGACAGAAACGCAGAAGTGGGGGAAAAAGTCACCTTATAGGTCATTTGAGCTGAAATAAAAACTTGATTTTGAATAGTTAGGTGTCTTCTATTAATTTAGCTGAAATGATGAATCATGATGATCTATGAGCTGATATAAAAACTTGATCTTTTGTAGGTGTCTTCTTTTAATTTATATATCATTTTAAACATTTATTTTTTCGTTGATCTCTAGCACTAACCTATACCACATTACGTTATTCCATACTGGTTACATTTAACAATTATAAATGTAATCAGTATATTTTTATTGTTGACAGATTCACAGTAAGACAGACAACCAGAAGGTGGGAAAAAAGTCACCTTATAGGTGATTTGGGCTGAAATAAAAATTTTATTATTGGTTAGGTGTTTTCTATTAATTTCTATATCATTTTATTCATTTATTTTTTGGTTGGTTCCTTGAACCAATGTATACTGCAGTGCATTATTGCATACGGTTTACATTTAACCGTTATAAATGTAATCAGTATAGTTTACAATACTGGGAAAGAGTTATTTTTCTCCCACTCCCGAAAATTCTAAGAAAAGAGTTCTTTTCCCGAATATTATCAACATAATAAGAATGAACGTGCATTCTTCCGAGAACTCATGTAACTCGATAAACAAATCATTATTTTATTCAAAACTTTCTTTGAAATAATTTTACCATGATTATGAAATATTCTATTTATTGTTTTTAATAAATAGAAGGGCCCGATGGCCGAGTGACTGGCGGTCGATGCCACAGGTTTCGGGTTCGAGTCCCGGCGGTGCCATGGATGCTTATAGTGTTTCGGAATCCCCTTTAAACCGTAGATCCCGGTCTAATATGACTGTAGAGTGTTGGGCGTAAAGTTGACAACCCTACCCCGAAAAAACAAAACATCTCCTGTCCAGAAATCTGCCAGTAGGCACACGGCCTTGGCGCACCATGGGGATGTTGCTCCAATGATGATGATGAATAAATAGAAGGAATTTAGAAGGATCGAATTTGAGCAGTTGAATATAAACTGCTTTGATTAAAAAAATTAAATAAGTTTATTACTTCAATATATTTTTACAAATTCGATCCTTCTAAATTCCTTCTATTTATTCATCATCATCATTGGCACAACATCCCCATGGTGGGCCAAGGCCGTCTGCCTACTGGCAGATTTCTGGACATTTATATTACGTTATTCATTCATGGTATAATATTTTCTCATTTCTTTTTTCTTTCTGATATAATTAACTGTTCAAGAACAAAAACAATAGTTGAAAAATTTTGAAGCAATCAACAGAGCAAAATGCCTATGAATAAATAACTTTTTTTAAAAACTTACAAATACAAAAAACAAAAATTCAAACGTATTGCTCTGAGAAACATATAACTCATTTTCAGTTGTTCAGTTTTTTTTTTTTTTTTTTTTTTTTTTTTTTTTTTACAAAACTAAATGGAACTCACATAAAATGGAATTAACATCACAGAAATGGCATATGAATTATAAAAAAAGGAAAATTGTTCCAAACAGTATTTTATTTGTATTGTGCAATTAAATAATATCCGTTGTTAACGATATATTAAAGACTTCTTAGTTTTGACTGTACAAGAGATTTAAGGAAGCATTAAAACTAAAATATTTTATTATTGAATCAAATTTTGTAGCACCAAAGAACCTGAATACTTGACAATTAAAAGTTCACAATTATTTAACGAAATTACAATAATTCGCATAAGAAAATACTAGTCTTATTACTATTAAACTGCATTCGCAATATTAAGACCATATTTCCCACAACGTAAGCCAATCAGAAGCTCGAGTGGGCAGAAGATAAGCTTCCGATTAACTGGCATTCTGCGTCGTGTCATCTTACTGTCTGAAAGTAATCCAGCTTTAACCGAAAGGTTATATATGTATACTACTCTCCCACGCTTCCAACAGATTAAATCCCGGCCGAATCCCCACTTTTGTAGGGTGTGACTGTGATGTCTAGGTGTTAACTTAACAAAATGAAAAAACAGGGTGTTTCTTTTAAGGCCAACAGCCATTTAATTAAGCATAACAATATCCACATTTATATACAACATTTTCGTCCTTCTCTCGCTGCATCAAGCAGCTATCCCGTTGGCCCCCAGTCTCGCTTCTCTCTCGTTACCGGCCAGCCTTGCTTCTCCCTCTCTTCGTCTACAGGGATCTGTTTCCCTCTTACTGGGGTCAAAGTTCAAAGTGGAATACTCCCCATATGGTAAACAGTCTCTGTTAAAGACACATAACCCGTAATGTCTCGCCGCCTGCTGATTAGCAGACAAGCAAATCCTTCATTTATTATGCTGGAGATGGGGGGCCTGATGGCCGAGTGGCTAGCGCTCTGGCTCTCGGTACCATAGGTATCGGGTTCAAATCCTGGCGTTGCCTATGGGTGTTTCTAGTGGTTCGGAATCCACTTTAAACCGTAGGTCCCGGTCCTAATAGGATCGTAGAGAGCTGCGGGGGCATTGTTACTCCGCGTCCGTGGCTTATCTTCAAGTGACACGCGCCCCCTGGGTAATTCAAAGTGAGTAACGTCTGTGCAGCTCTTGCTTTAAGGCATCCAAGACCAAGCTGTCTAAGTGTTTGCCAACTGCATTAGAAAAAAAAATTATGCTGGAGATCAACTCGATAAATCTGTAAGTTATAAAATCCTTCCATGTAAAGAGATGTAGGGAATTAATTTCCCAGATGCAGCTCCTGGGGAGGTACTAGTTTCAGATCCTAGTGGCACTAATGTAATTGGCTTCTTGTGATGGCCCATAGTTAAAGCTCCTACAGTTCCTATTGTGTTTTTGTTTACATATCTTCCTTTCACAGGAAAAGGATATTAATCCGCCAGCCCGTGAAGATGTTTGTTTCGAATCGTGAATAGCCTAAATTATTGTACAGCTATTATTTTGCATAACTTATAAGTAGAACTAAACTAGTTATTAAACCTATAAGTAGTACATCCCACTTCTAGTAGAGTATCGATGATAACACTGAATATACGGCATATCTGGAAAAGGCGATAATTTGAGTGCATCAATTAAAAACAGTGTGGCCTTAGAATGAATTAGAAAAAAAATATACAGTATCAGGGGCATAACACAACGTGAGACCCTTCGCAAATTTTTGGATGGGGGCCCTCAAAAAAGTACTTCGTCATTTTTATAATAGGTACTTTTTGAACTTCGCCATAAATAACTTCCATTGTTTTAACACATTAATTAAATATAACACATTAGCTAAATATTTTTGTCATTTTTATATTTTATTAGAGGGACCGAAAAGTACTGTCGTTTCTGTGCATGTCCTTATTTGTTTATCATTTATATGAGCTCATTTGCGTTCAAAGTCATGCCAAAGACATTTTAAGGTTAAAAAGACTTGTTTACTTGTAAATAATTAAATCTTTATTATTATTATTACTTTTTTTTTTTTGAAAGGGGCCTGAATGGCCCAGTGGCTAGCGCTCTGGCGCTCGGTACCACAGGTTTCGGGTTCGAGTCCCGGCGGTGCCATGGATGTTTGTAGTGGTTCGGAATCCACTTTAAACCGTAGGTCCCGGTCTAACACGATCGTAGAGCGTTGTGGAGAGTGACATATTAAAAATTATGAAAAACTAACTGTTCATATATATAGTGATTAGGGGAATATAGTCTTTGTTGCTTCACGTCCCCATATACCACTTCATTCATTCATCATCATCACTTTTTTTGAAATTTTGGGTGAAATCGCCTGCCAAGAAGAAGAGGTACGTATCCGTCATAGTATACTTTTTAAGATTCACAAGGGAGTAACTCAACAGTTACTACCATTTGCGATGTTTATAAGTGCTTTAGACGTTCGTAAATTCCAAAGGCGGCTTTCTAAATTAAGATCCGGTAATTTTGGGCTTTTCGACTCGTATAGCTCAGGAAGATCAACTGCTTTACCCAATGATGTAATGAGCGAAGTGGAAGTAAATCCTGATCAGACAATTGAGGAACTGTCAAATACTCTTAACCAACCCTTCTAGATCATCCAAGAACATTCGTAGCAGATTAATAAAGTATGTATAGCAGATGTTTGGGTCCCGCATAATCAGCCCGGAGAAATCAAAGCTAATCGATCCACCACACAACTTATTGCTTCAATGGTACAATATGGAAGCGTTTTTTGATCGCTTAATCACCAGAGATGAAAATTGGTCCTTTATTATAATGCAGAATACAAACGACAGTGGCTCACTTCGAATAGACCAGGTTTATATCCCAAAAACGTGCTTTTGTGTACTTAATGTAGTATTTGCAGAATTGTCTATTTTGAAGTGCTACAACCTGGACAAACTGTTAATACAGAACTTTTCTGTGAACAGATTGAGTAAATGAATATTTTCAATTTAAGTGTCCACAAAAGTGTGGTCATTAATTGTCAACAGAAAAAGTGTTATTTTGCAATACGATAAGGCAAAATCGCACTTTGCAACACTAACAGTGAAAAAATTGGTGTGGGAGGTACTGCCTCACCCACTATATTCGTCCGACATTGCACTATCGGATTTCCATTTTTTCCGATTGCTACAAAAATTCCTATGTGACAAAAAATTTAGTAATTTGGAAAATTACTTCCTTACTTACTTTATTACTTAAATTAATTACTGTTACTTAAAAAATCTTCCGATATTTTGCTCAAAAATCAATTGATTTTTATCGATCAGGTATAAGATTTTATCAATCAGGTGTAAGTTTTTAAGACACATTTATTGGTATTTGAAAAATAAAATTTTGAGAAACTTTAACGCTATTAAAGCGATTGCATCGAACACACAAAGTTGCAGATCCTAGCATTTAATCAAGAAAAATTCAATGATCTGTGGTTCACTTAAATATGGGTCACATATTTTTTATATCGTCTAGTAACACTGATTTGAAGAAGCTCAATACCCAGTGTCATATCATATTTGCAGCAAGTCTACTTAAATACACCCACATCCCAATTCTTCGCAAAGAAACAGGTTAACTCCCTTCTTATCAGACGGCTGTTAATACTTGCGCAATGATTCTATAACAAAAATATTTCTTTTGATCTTTCTTTTCCTCTTGCATTATGATTTTGATCTTGTCTATCAGTTCCCTGATCAAAACGTTTGATTTCCTGACAGACAAAGTTCATAAATCTATTAGATAACTTATGTATATCTGTTTCATCATTAATTCCAAATTTTCCAACAATTGAACTTCATTCTAAAATCTTCATTCACCTCCACGATAGTTTCCAAACTAAACAATTATCGCTTACTTAATTAACAATCTTTTCCAGCATCATAAGGAACAATATTTGAAAGATAAAATAATTCTCGCCTTTGATGCTTCTAAAACTTCTCATAAACAATCAATCGTTAAAAACGTTTCTCCGATTTTTTTTGCAGGTAGTATTTTTGTGTATACATTGTTTTTTAAGGTGAAGCTCTTGCTTTTTTATTACTTCTAAACTGTCTTTCTCTAAATCAGCTCATAATTTAACAGATTGTTTTTCAGTATTACAAGACATTAGAAATAGCACTTTTCAATATATACTGTAATAAAAACGCGTGGTCATCTAATTTCAAAAGCAGTAAATGCAACTTTATCTATCACTTTTGTTTGGATCTCTGGGAATACTGGAATCGCAGAAAATGTGTTAGCGGATGCTCTGGCTAAAAACACATCGAATGATCTGATACTCCACTTGGTTTCACCTGAAGATAACCTTTATAAAAGAATGGAGCAACAGCTGTATGGTGGCCAAGGCCTTTTGCCAACTGGCAGATTCCGAGAGGGGAGATGTTTTCTTTTTACGGAGTATAGTTGTCAGCCCTACGCCGAATAGTCATGTTAAGCCGAGACCTACGGTGTAAAGTGAATTCCGAAGCACTACAAACATCCATGGTAACGCCGGACTCGAACCCGAAGGCACCAAGCTCCAGAGCACTAGTAACTCTGCCATCAGGCCCCGAAGACATCTTTCTCAACAAAAAAGGTTATTTATGACAAAACAGAAGATATATGGCAGGACAAAAAATATTAAAGAGTATTATCGCTTAAGCACTATTAAATCTAAACATTGTCTGCATTTTTTTTTAATAGGAAAAGGGTGTTATGCTTTCATGCTTTCCCACAAAATCATATCAAACGAAAGCCAATCACTATAGATGCTGTTTAATTGCCTCACTAATATGGTCATACTGTAACATTCAGGAAATGGTGCAGTAAATCTTATTTCAATGTAGGCAATAAGGGGATCATGGATCACTAAACAAATTGCAGAACAGTTTTTGTTACGATATTTTGGCTATCCTTTCCCGTGGTTTTCTTATTTGATTGTCTAGGTGCAGTATGAAATTTAAACAATATTGCGATTCCTGAAACATGTTAAATAAAGAAAGGAGTTTATCTGCTACATTCCTTTTAACTTTCCATCTCCTTTCGTATAATAATCTTCCTAATCTAATAATAGGCTTAGAAAAGTTTTTCCTGCCAGCCCCCCTCATGCCAACATTTAATCAGAAGTTGTTATTAGTCTAGTTATTTGAAAGCAGAGAACAAACGTCGTATTTTTTTTCTTTATTCTGTCCCTCGTTGTCATTTAGACTATAATTGTAGAGAGAATACAGTTGATCTGATAATCGGGAACAAGTTTGTATAATCCTCATTTATTTTGGGTGTTTGTCGAATTTTTCTTGGTAGCACTTCTTCTGTAGGAAGTCAAGAGGAAATTTTGTCTCTTGTATATATTTGTGTTTTTATTGCGATTTACAAGTTTGTATTTCATGGGATTTTTTTTTTTTTTTGTTTTATTCGACAAATAAAATAAAAAAAAAAAAAATTCGACCAAATTGAATAATTCGAGATTAAGCAGCCACTCGGAAAACGTACATCTCAAAGTCAAACCAAATCAAGTCGAGTCTTAAATATATGTGTATTTCTTATGTTTTGGAAAGATTTTCTATCATCTAAACTATTTTTCTTATAATATTTTGATAATAAATTTTTGAATGGTTCTAAAAAAGGGGGATAGGGATGGTCTTCGGATTGCTGTCATTAGAATAACTAGCGAATTGATGATTACTAATTCAGCGCCAAAATGAGGGGCATCAAACATCGAAAAATCCTGAAAACTTGCTGCTGTTTAAATTTCAAATTATATTTTATTTTTTAAATTGTTGCTCTTGAACTTTTTTTCTGCTTATGTTTGAACTTTCTGATACTTAATAACTCTTTTTGCTTTTTATTAACAACAAGATTTTAGTTAAGAAATGCTAAAGAGTGATTTTATATTATATGTGTATTTTCATTTTTTGGTCCCCCCTCCTCCTCCACTCCTTGACACCAGTTGCTTTACATATTAATTTTGCAAATAATTGCTTAGAATCCTATCATAATGAAAATAACTGAGCTCAAAATATTATTTATATAATGATTATATCCATTTATTCATATTATTTTTCAGTTTGTTTTTACACCATGTATAACATTATATATTTATTAGAGTATTAATTTGAAGAAATAAAACTCTTTTTAATTTTAATTTTTATTATTATTATATTTTAAATTATTAATGACTCAATAACTAATCATAAACAAAATTTTGTAAAAATCTTGGCTTTTGTCAATAAGAACAAGTTATTATTTGTATCATGGCAGTACATGTTTTATTAGTTATAGTAATGATTTTTATTTAAATTTGTTTAAGATATTTAACAATCTTGCATTTTTATGGTATAAACTTGAAATATTTATATTACTTTCAGATGATAGATAAGATGTAAAAGTATATAAACATTAACATAATTTAGTGTTCCAGTCATAGCATGTCTACCCAATATTACCATTCCCAATACAGCAGTAAAGTCATCATGAAATTTCCATGTACAGTCAATCAACATTACATTTTTTTAAAGTTCATTGTTTTAAAAGCTTCATTGTATTTAATTTAAATTATTTGATCTAATGAAAAGTAATTTGTTACTTATATTTAAACATTATTTTCATTTATTATGAAATCTAGAAACTTTTTTTTTCTTAGCTTAAATTTAAATTGCAGTGTTATGTCAAAATTCATTGAATAATAGTTAGTAATTTTTGTTTTGCATTTATTAAGTAAGATTTCTTATGAATTCCATTATATTCTAGATTTCTTTGTAATATCTTACCTGGACGTTCATGAAAGAAAATGCTTTCATTTGCGTATCAGCAGGTGAATTTTTCTTGTAAGTATGTTTTAAATTTGTATCTTTTTATCTAAAAAAAAGCCCATGTTGAGAATTTTTGAAAATGAACTGCTAAGTAATAAATAAATACCTTTTTTTTTTTTAATGTTTTTTATCTGTAAATGCATAGGTATACCTTAATTTTCTTAAATCAATTATGTAATTTAATTTTAAGCCTGGATTTTTTAAAATTTTTTTTTTTTAATAAAAATGCTTCATGAGTATGTTGGCAATGTTTATCTTGTTTAATTGATTTTTTTTTTCGTGAATTATAATTAGATATTTATAACGTTGCAGTTTTGAAAATCAATTACATTCAAATGATCATGTTTAAAATGAAATCTCTTTAAAAATGGTATGCAAGTTTTCTTTACAAACATTTATTATACCTACATATTCTACAAGTGAACTTTTCATTTTTAGTTATTTTTCACTTTTCTGTGGTTTCTGTCAAAGTTTTTGTTTAATTACAGTGGAAAATTTTGGTAATTTAGAAATTTCTTCTGCAATTTATATCTTGCTTTATGTGATGTTTATTTAAACATGCTTAAAATATTTTGAGGAATATTTATTTTATTAAATTATAGGTTTATTGAACATTAGCACTGACATAATATAGCATGAATCTTTAATTACTGAACTTCAGTTACATATTTCATATTCCATTTCATTTAAAAATGGTAAAAATTTACAAATTATAACAAAATATTTTAAAGTCAAGATTATTGTATGAACAACATTAATCATTCACTTTATGTGAATAGTATTCATGACATATCCTCATTAATAAAAGTTATTCATAAAATCTAGTTTTATAAGGGCTATATCTAGTCTTGATCCATTAATTTATTATTATTATTTTTGCTCATGATGTTATACTTTTATGAATTCTGTAGATATTTAATGCATAATATCCAAAAAAAACTTTTTCAAATTCTTTGTTAATAATAGTATTTCAAGATATTAGTAAATTATAATAAACCATTTCTGTATCAAATATTCCTTAAAATTAATTAAATCTGTCTTAGCATAAATTAAACAACATTTTTAGTTCATTTAGTTTTTCTAATGCAGCTGGCAAACACTTAGACAGTGGTCATTGGTGCCTTTAGGAAGCGCTGCACTGACATTACTCATTTAGTACTACACAGGAGCTGCATGTAGCTTGAAGATAAGCTACGGATGCAGAGTAACAATACCTCTGCAACACCCTACAATAATGCTAGACCGGGACCTATGATTTAAAAGGGATTCCGAACCACTGCAAACATCCATGGCACCGTCAGGACTCGAACCCAAAACCTGTGTTACTGAACGCTAGCCACTCAGCCAATCAGACCCCACAAATGTTTGTATAAATATGGTATTTTTTATTTTATGCAGGTTTGCACGTAATTTTGTTCAGGGGGATTTGGAAGAAAATCAAATAATTGTTTTAACATTGATATATAAGCAAATCGATCACCTTTCACATGAATATATGTAACAAACTATAATATTACTAGATTAATTATAATTTTACTTTGATTAATTATAATATTAATTATAATTGTTACTTTGATTTGATTAATTATAATATTTCTTTGATTGTCAATGGAAATATGTTATATCTAATAGATAATAGTTTCATTCATGATGCAAACAAAGTATTCACATGTGCAAAAATTTAATACTTAAATTTGAAACATCTTGTAATAAATAATAATATATTTGATGTTGAGAGGGTGATGAAACTGCATGTTCTATTATTGCTTTATTTTTAATTCTCTTTAATATAATTGATTTACTTTAAAAAATTTTAAGTACATAAAACAAAATCATTTTAAGGAGGGAGTCCATGTCCTCCATCCTTTTAATTTAAATAGTACATGAAACAAATGAATTTAATAATGCCTTGTTTATAATTGTTTTTCATGAAACTTTACTTCAAAAAGATTTCAAATTATATATTTTTTATTTGTATGTTACATTTCATAATAATTGTATTTAGTTTATTATATTTCAATCGTTTTCTTCCAATTAATGCTCTTTATTTTCTGCATCTTATTTTATTGTAGAAAATGTTCAAATGCTTCCTGTAAGCAATAGACAACATATAAAATAGAGCATATTGCAAGGGTGGAAAATTTGTGTCAAACTGCTCCAAAATTCATGCCTTGCTACATTCTGCTATGAAAACGGCAAATTTCACATATCTGCGCTAAACTGCTCCAAAAGGGAAATATTTCCTTTATTTTGATTTAGTAACTCAGAAAAATAGCCTAATATGAATGAGCTTATCTTCTAAGATCGTTATTAGAGGGGGTAAGAATTAACCGATGTTATAAGAGTTCTGTTTTTATGACGTTTTTACTGGCGATACAATTTATTAGTTATTAAACAACATTTCTCATAAGGCGAAAACTCTTTTTAAATGATTCGAATTGTATAATTATGCCATCTATTGTTCTTTATAGGAACGAATACGATAAATAATTTGTTTGCGAACATAACTACTAAATGTTTCTACAATAACTCTTTCAAATAAAATATTAAATTAAAATTAATTCCAAATTTTATTAATTTTTTACATTTGTAAATTATTCACTACGAAGCATAATTTGTTTTTAATTTTTAAAAATTTTTGAATTTTTTTCTCTACATTTAATGTTTTTTGTCCCTTTTTTGTTTATCATGTTCAATAATATCCAAATTTTAAAATAATTTTATTTTTGATACTAATTTAAAAATTAGCTGCAATCTGTCATTTGAAGGATTACAGCAATTCTTTATTTCCCATATATTACTTGAACTGAATTTCTTAAGCACATTTTTTTTTCTACGGAAAATCTACAACTATGTTATATCTAGAACTGTTAAAATTCACAAAAATAAGATTTGTTAAATAATATTTAAAAACATATTTATGACATTTATCCATTACTTATCTATATGCAATTATTGTTCATTCTCCTTGTGCATGACATATTAGTATTTTTTCTAAAATTCGATACATATAATTTTAGATTTACTTTTGAAACTAAAAAACACGATTTTGATATACAAATAGAAATAACTTATTATAAACATATAAGCATTTTTTTTTCTTGCTCGATCGAAACTCGTATATCATTTGATACTTTTAAATTTTAAATAAATCTTTTATTTCTTACTACCATTTATTTAAAATAATTTGTATTTTAATTAAATATATTTTTTCTATTAAATAATTTAATGATCATATTCTTATATGAAATCCATTAAAAATTGGTGCAATATTTCCATTAAAATTATTCATCAATAAGATTTCCAAAATATTCGAAGTTGCGAGAAGGATAAATAAAAATTGTTGGCATTTAAAAAATACAGAAAATATTAATAAATATATCAATTACTGTAATGTGTCTAATTCAATAATGGATGTGTTTATTAATATACATTAAATAAAAAATTATTTTATTATAAAAAATAATTTTTAACATTCGATTCTAATTCTTTCTTCTTATATTTTCTTATTCTAATTTTCTTACATCAATAAATTAGTTTTATATTGAATTTTGAATATCATACAAAATGATCGACTTTAATTCAATTGCGATACAAATCATGCGGTTTTATTTCGTACAAATCATATGATTGGTAAATAATATAAAATTAGTATATGCTTTGAAATCTGAAGAAGAATTGTTAATGTAAAAATATACTGCTACGTAACCACTGAGAGAGAGAGAAAGCTACAACGAAACTGTAAATTGCCCTGCTATGAAACCACTGAAAGCTGCTACAAAAATGCAGTTTGCCCTGCTACGAAAATCATTTTTTGATTTTCCACCCTTGCATATGATATATTTTCTTCAGGAGATAAAGAAACAAAGATTTTTAATTTCCCTTAATTATTGCATAGTTTAATGCCAAAAAATTTAAATGTCTTAAAACCCATTCAATGAGTAAAATGCATTAAATGTTATTTGAATATTGCATATAAAATAAGTATAGCTATTCAAAAGGAAAAAAGCAAATTTATTTTTATAATGTAATATGTATTTTCTGAAATGTATAAAAGTCGAAAATTTTATACACAATATTTTCAGTGTATAATTTTGAAATTGTGCTATTTTGTAAAAATTATTCTATTAAATGTTCATTTTATTTTATGTTTACTGAGTACAACTTTTTATAAATTCTATTTTATCATAGATTTCCTTGTGATAATTCATCTTGATGTTCATAAAGGGACATGCCATTATATACAAAAGGTTAGATGAAATTTAAAATTGTTTTTATATGATATATTCTTTGAAAATTAAAAGTTTTTGAAACCACGATTTTCTTTCATGCCCAAATGGCACAATTTAATTATAATAATTTTTTTTTAAATGAAAATGTATTTATAATTTTTTAATTATATTTTCCAATCTGATCACAAGTTAATATTAATATCTTTTAAATAGAGTTTCTATAAAAATATTTAAAATGGTTGAATAATTTAATTTTGGTTTAAAGGTCTTTTGGTTTATAAAGATTTATCTCATCTTTTTGACTTCTATTTCTAATTTTGCTCTTAGTTATTGGCACTTTTTCCCCCTATGTAAGTTATCACTGTAGTACTGTTTATTTTTCATTGCAATTTTATACAGTAATTTTTTGTTGATGGTCTATGGATTATATATTAAAAAAACCCTTAAAATTTCTTAGTGCATATTATACAGTTCTTCATATAATTTGATTTTATATTAAGGTTTGGTAAAAGTTAATTTGTTTTTAAAAAATAAAAGGATTTTTATTTTTTGAGTATAGTAAATGAAACATTAATCAATGATAAATGAGCGTTTTAATATTTTTGGTTGAAATAAATAAACTAAATATACTTTAGTATCAACCCAATTAATAAGGGATTTATGGTGATCAAATAATTTTAATTTCTGTAATATTTAGAAAAATCGTGTGGTGAAATATTTAAAAAATAATTTGTTTTAAAGGGTTATTTTGATCATTTTTCAAATATATATATATTTTAATTCATGGAAATGAATCTAGTCTTATAAAGTTATTCTTCAATTTACTGTTACTTGTTTAATTTTCATGAAATATGTACAATGAATACTTTTCCTTTGTTTTTACCAGGAATTTTATACAGACATCTCATTTTCTTAAAATATATATTATGTTATTGTTCATATTATGTTATAAAAACATTTAAAACTTTGAAAATGTTATGCTATCTAAATATACCCTTTTTATCCTAGGTATAAAAACGGATCTTATGGATGCATAATATGCTGAAGAAAATGAATAAATACTTGCACTTTGCATACAGATTATGCATTGTTGTGTATTATACACAATCGTGTTTCTTCTTTTTTTCATCCATGCAAATTTGACTGCAAGTTATATGCTACTGTGGATTATAAACAGGAAATTATGGTAATTATTGTTTGTGGAATAATCATTTATATATACACATGTGTTTGTTTGTATCTTAAAGTTATTCAAAATTGAAATTACTGTAGAACCTCTTTAAATCGAACCTCAATAAGTAGAAAACCTCCACAACTGGAACATTTTTTTTGTTCCCTTTCCTTCAAGCTCCAAAACCTCCATTACTTGAAATGTCAGCCATCTATATGTCGAAATAGTTAGTCAATTCCCACAAGTCATTTTGGTAAATATTTTCCCTCCATAACTCGAAAAAAAAAAAAATTGGACCTCTGTATCTCGAACATTAGCAATGTCTGATTTTACAACCTTTACAACTCGATCATTGGAAACTAATTATCTTAGCTCAAAGAAAAATAAGTTACCGACTTTAAGGATTTGCCGACAATGCACGTCATTGCTTCTTAGAAAACAATGTATGAGTATATAGTAAATAGAATAACTAATTCTATGAAATAGCAATGCAGAAGAAAAAGAATTTTCTGCTCTTTATAGCTTAGATAATGCTATAAATAGAGAACGATCGAATTGTCTAAAACAAATAAAAAATAAATAATAACTGACTTTTTTAATACATAATATTTTTGATTTTAAGGTTGTTTCGGAATTTAGATTTTTTATTGTAGTGCATAATATAACTTTTAAGTTGCAAATAAACATGTTTATTACCTCTGTAATTTGAATTTTTATTTATTTTACCTCTCTAACTCAAAATAAGTTAGAAAGAATCTAAACCTCTACAAGTCGAATATTTCCTTACAAAATCCGCATAAGTCAAAATCTCTATAACTGGAATTATTTGGCGTCTCCCTTGAAGTTCGACTTACAGAGGTTCTACTGTATATATTGTATTGCATATTGTATTTCAAAATTGAAATTTTATAATTATTTCATACATTTCAATTGTATACTTATAGTAACATTTTAGAGACAAAGTGCGATTTATTAGATTATTTATATAAAATTTTAAGAATAATTAAATTATTTCTTGAATAAATACGTAAACTTTTTTTTTCTGTAAGCAAAAGGTTTTATACGGTTACAGCATAAGCTTCTTCTTGTTCTAAATCAAGGGTTGCCAACCCACGGCCCACCTTGAATATTTATCACACTTTTCATCATCATCATTGGCGCAACAGCCCAGTGTGGGCCAAGGTCGTATACCTACTGGTAGATTTTGAGATGAGATGAGAGAAGTTTTTCTCTTTACAGGGTAGGGTTGTCAGCTCTACGCCCAATGCTCAACAGTCATATAAGACTGTTGGGACATACAGCTTAAAGTGGATTCTGAACCACTACAAACATCCATGGCACCGCCGGGCCTCGAACCCCAAAGCTGTGGTACCGAGCACCAGATATCGCACTTTTACAAAATATATCTATTTTTTAATATCCAAAGTTGTGAAAACCAATATATTACATTATTTGTGCATCCATATATTCAAAATTATATCAAATATACAAAAGAAATAAGAAAACGTACAGCTGCTTTTAAACGCCGATTCAGTAATTTAGAATTATACAAATACAATAAAATTTCTGAAATATTCATCTCCCTTTCATGTTGAAATCACATCAGCCCCAGAATGGGACTGGTTGACTTACAATGCAATCTTGAATTAAAACACATTTTTGAAACATCAGAATCAAACATAGGTTTTTATAACACTTACGTCACAAAAGAGAAATTTTCCAATTTGAGGAATTTTGCGCAAACAGTTGTTAGCGCCTTTGGTTCAACTTACACCTGTGAATCGTTTTTTCTTCGAAAATCAAATTGACCAAACACAAAACACGCTCAAACATAACGGACGCAACGCCCATTACGATGTGCAAATACCCAAATGGCGATTGATTTGCAAAAGCTACGTGAAAGAGTGGAGAAACAAATATCGCTCTAATAAAATAAATACTTTTTAATGATTTCATTTTTTTAATTTATTTATATGTGTATATTTTTTATATTTAATTTTTATTGTTATATATTTCTTTACAATGTGCGTTTAGTATCATCATTATTATATTATCTATGTTTACATGTCAAAATAATAGTAAACACAATAATAATAAATCATTATGTTTCAATTTTTTCACTCCAAAAAAATGTCTATAGTGGGTCTAAATCTAATATGTGAATATATATTTTTACATGCGGCCAGCGGAGTTAGGATGCATTTCTAAAGTGGCCCACAAGATCATTTGGGTTGACCACCCCTGTTCTAAATAGTTCTGTATTCAAGTTTAGTCTTAACAATCTATAAAGGATTAATTAAATTTGTGTCGTTTCTATGCACCATTTTTTTATCTATTATGTTTTATTTATTTAATTAACAGCTATTGATATTAATTTGTTTCAATTAATGATTTTCTTTTTAAATATTTTCTCACAACTGTGTATCAATATGTTTTGTTCCTGTGTATCAATTTTTCTTCTGTTGTAAGCTCTCTAAATAGCTGGTTAATAACTATCGATTATATATTTCTGCTTGAATGTGATTGAAAACAACATTGATAACAGGATTAAGATATTTTTACATAATGAAGGGAAAAAATACAATGTTTTAAAATGAAATATTTATGATTTTTGTTTTTGTACATTATGGGTATGTGTTTATTGTATAATAAAAGTTATGACATTTTTATAATTGTTTAAGCTAAGAAAAAGGTATTTTCAATCTCTAGTACGTTCCCTATTGTATTCATTTTAAATTTAGTTTTCTGTTTAACATTTTTATACAATTGCTTTTTAATACATTTTATGTATTTGTGTATTTCTTACTAAGGAAAATAAAGCACTTTATGCCTATTAATTAATTTTAAATATCTGTGTGTTAAAAATATTGATAAAATAGCGAACCACTTTGAAGTTTATTGTGAAGCAAGAATAGTTTTTGAAACTAAAAATTAATTTTATTTGTTCAATTTAATTAAAGTAATATAGATATTATTCGATTAAATCAAGCACTATTAAAATAAGTTATTAAAAAAATTATTTTTTGCATAAATGTATTTTATTTGATTTTTTAAAGGTTTTTATTTTTATCTGAATTTTTTTATGTAAATTTTAATTCTATGATTTCTGATAAACATTAGATGGTCTTTCCATTTATGGCGAGGATTGTTTGAATGCATCCCATAATTGGAAAGGTTTTCTAAATATGTTGTATTTAAAATATATTGTTTTAGAATACTGAGTAGTATTCATTATTTTTAAATAACTATTAAATTTTAAGTGAATAGAAACTGACTATAGATGTATGAAATTGTGTAATATTGCTTTCGAGTAATTAAAAATGTACATATGGAAATGCATGGCATATGAAGTATGAAATTCACTGAAAATAATTTATTATTATTTTTGGCATATCTTTTATTGTTGTCTTATGTTGTTAATTTTTTTTATTAGTATCTTTGTATTCATGTAATACTGGTTTATTATAACGCTACCAACATACTCATCGAATTTAAGGTACTGTGACAAAACTCGAGTGATGTCTGGGTAATGAGGTGATGGGAAATCTACCTAGATGCTGCAAAACTCATATTATGACATGAAAAGAAAATGGAGAGTTTTTGCATATCATTCCTTTATTGTCCCATATTTTTCATCCCCACATGCGTATCGAAAATATTGCACATGCGGTTTGAAAGCGTTTTTATTTACGTATGTAAAAGCAGGGCGACTATAGGATGAATGGGTGAGGAATTATGAAGCATGGAAAACAGAAATTAAACGCTATAAACTTATTTTAAATAAACTAAAATATTTTTTAGATTAGTCTAGGATCTTATACAAAGAAGAAATCTGTTAATTTTTAATTAAAAAATAGAATTGGATCTTTCGCCCTAATCATCAACAATGATGAGCTACGAAGACACATATACGATCTTCTACAAATCATGAAAGTAAGTTTTTCAGCCTCTATCTTTGTATTAAAAATAGTCTATAATATATTTTAATTTCTTTACATACTGTATTTAATGCTAATTAATTTTAAAATTCCCGTGATGATCTGTTAAAGCTTTATAAATTTTACTTATAATGATGTTTGAGTATCTAACTAACTATAAGCTCATTCATAATCAAATAATTTTGAATTTTTTTATTGTATATTCATTTATAAATATTAAGATTTATTTGCCGAAAAGAATATTTTCCCCTCGAATAATATTTTAAATTCAAAAACATTTGTGTTATTCATGTATATTAAATTTTAAGCTGCATAAAATAAGCTTTGTTCAATTTATACGAGTGTGAGAATTCACCTCCCCCCTTTAAAGTAAAAACAATGACAATTAGAAAATAATATTTTTTCACATTTTGATTGTTTTTTCTAAATCATATTACCATGATATGCCTTAAAGAAAAAATATGTATCGATTCAAAAATGTCACATTAAATGATGTAAGCACTGTTTATATATTCAATTTCATGACACAGATGGTAGATTGAGCCAAATAATAAGCTGGTGTAATACAGCTGTACCACCAAAAAAAATCATATGTCATAAAAAATACTTGTTTAATAACAACTAGATTACTATTATTTTGTAAGCAATGTATGTTTTAGTAAGCAATCTCATTATTCATTAAAAGGATTTCTGAAATTTACAGATGTATTTCTGTGAACCTTTTTAAAATTTTAATTAAATTACTTATTATTTACGTATAATTTTGTGCTCGTTTCATACGTTTAAACAATTCGGATTATATGGAACAGTATTTTTTTTAATGAAAATTTTTTGTAATACAACTCTGAGAGAGATTTAAAATATGTGAATTAATTTTAAAGAATCATCACATAATTTAAAAGGAAATGAAGCTTGAGAATATTTATTTGGTTAGTTTTTTTTTTCTTTAATTTAAGATTTCAATTGTTTTATAAATTGAGGTAATACATATGTTTTTGTAACTGAAATTCAATGAAATAAAAAATTAATATTGTGCAAGATATGATAAAATAAATGCTAATTTAAATGTAATAAGTAGAATTTATTACACAGATAATTATCCTTTTTGGAATATTTATTATACAAAAATTAATTTAGTACCTTTTTAAAAGATAATTTTAAAAATTCTACATTTTAAATTTTCAAATTTAAAAAAAGAAAAAAAATATCTAATCAATTAAGATATCAGATTTATCTGTTTATGTTTATAATACTTATTGGCTCATTTACATTTATTGAATTTATTTATTTTATTATTATTATAGTTATTACAAATAATAATAAATTAAGTATTTACATTCAGTATTTTTTATTTTAAGGTCGACAAAAAGAATAAAGAATACCTTTTAAAAAAAAGGATCTATTTATTATATTTTTAATGAACTCCTGATATGTCTTATTAAAGGATTATGTAATATGAAGTTTAATAAATTAAATTTATTATAAAAATGTGTAAAGAATAATAATTAAGCAAATAAAAGCACACTAAAAAAAAAGGAAGTACAACAAAGTACATTTATATATACTTAAATTCTTCAATTATTTAGCATATATTTAAACATATGGTATTATTTTTTCAATTTAATTGTATTTTATTGGAAAAATTTCTTTAAAAAATTATAGATTTATACATTATAAAAGGAAATATCAAGTGAAATAAAAACTCAATATAGAAGGACACTGGAAAGAAGATTTAAAGGAATGGAATGGAAAATTGAAATATGGCCAAAAGAATAAACAGATTAGCTAAATTTTTGAGAACCAATACATATCAATGCTGAAAATGTTAAAATTAAATCCTACAATATGCCTTGTCTGTAAAAACAATGTTCTAACAAAACAAACACATTCATTAAGAAACCATGTAGTAAATTTATTTATGCTTGCAATTTATTAAAAAGATGTATAAAATATATTAATAATTTCACATGAAGCAATCACAGAATAATTGTAACGATTCATAATAAAAATTGATAAATGATGTAATGATGATTCATAATAAAAATTGATAAAGGATGTAATGATGATACATTATAAAAATTGATAAATGATGTAATGATGATACATTATAAAAATTGATAAATGATGTAATGATGATTCATAATAAAAATTGTAACGATTCATTTATATATTTCTATTTAACTTTTAATTTGCAGATAGCAAAGATTTTATATAGTAAAAATTATTAACTTTCAATACAAAAAATCCTGATAAAAAGACACAAATTTCAAGAAATGAAACAGAAAGTTGTAATCTAAAAAAAAAAGGTAATATATATATATATAAAATAAACCAAATCTTTAAAAAGTAACTAATATTAAGGATGAAAATGAATAAAAATGTATTTCTTGCTATATATTGCTTTCTTAAATAAAGAATTTTCAAAATAAACAACTAAATTTGTCAAGCAGTTATTTAATAATACATATAGATAATTTATGTACGCTTTGAATTTATTATAAAACACGATTCAAAATATAAAAAATACTAACCAGATAAATAAATCTATACTAATAAAACCTTGTTAAAGTATGAGGGCACAAAAGTAATATCTTTTATACATTGTTTATTTTTATTATTTTAAAATATTTCATTATGGGGCTTGAATGGCCGAGTGGCTAGCGCTCTGATGCTCGGTGCCACAGATTTCGGGTTCGAGTCCCGGCGGTGCCATGGATGTCTGTAGTGATTCGGAATCCACTTTGAACCGTATGTCCCGGTCTAACAGGATCGTAGAGCGTTGCGGGGGTATTGTTACTTCGCGTCCGTGGCTCATCTTCAAGCTACACGCACCTCCTGGGTAGTGCTAAGTGGTAACGTCGGTGCAGCGCTTGCCTTAAGGCATCCAAGACAACTGCCAAAGTGTTTGCCAGCTGCATTAAAACAAAATAAAAATATTTCATTATTAAGAAATGCTAATTTTTTTATAGCAACTAGTACAATTTACAAATTATTTCTTAAATAATTGCATGAAATACAGAATAGGAATAAAAAGCAGGTTAAAAAATGTAAAATATTTCTATAGTACTTTTAATTAACATAAAAAATAAACAGGAGTTATTAAAATTAAAAATAGTTAAATATTATAATTTTAATAATTAAAATAAATTATTTATTAACAAATAATTTTATAATACACTTCAAATAAAAAAATTACTACTTTTTTATTTTAAATTATATATGTATTATTTATTTATATATCATCAGTGACGCAACAGTTCATTGGTGGGCCAAGGTCGTCTGCCTACTGGCAGATTTCTAGACAGGAGATGTTACCTTTTTACGGGCTAGGGTTGTCAGTCCAACGCTCTACAGTCATATTAGACCGGGATTTACGGTTTAAAGTGGATTCCGAACCACTACAAACATCCATGGCACCGCCGGGACTCGAACTCGAAACCTGTGGCACCGAGCTCTAGTCATCGGCTATCAGGCTCCATATTTATATATATATTCTTAAAACTAGACCTGTGAAAATAAATTAAGATGTTTAAAATCAGTCGCATTCATTCAGGGCACATTTGTTTCTAATCTTCAAAACAAATTATGATCACCAATTTTTAAATAAAATGTGAAATTTACAGTTGTTGTTTTTAATTCTTATGTGTATAATCTTCAATGGGCACACGTTTTATAAGAAATTTAGAATGAAGGAATTTGAATACATTTTTCTTAATGATGTAGTATTCTAATGTTATTTAGATTTTGTATATTTATCATGTAAAAGTGTACCACCAATAAAACCACTAAACGTCTGTATATAATAATCTTGTCTCATAAAAATCACAAAAACAGAAAAGCAATTTTATTTTAATATTGTATTTTAATTTAAAAAATTGAAATTTAAAACAATTGCTGCATTTATAAATTTCAACTTAATAAATAATTTAATTTTATATATTATATTTGTGATAATATTTTAATTAACATAATTTTTGAGATGAAAATGTAAAAGTGGAACTAGTTACAATACTTTTAATAATTAAAGCAAACATGTGGCATTGCTAAATATGTATTATATACATTTTTTTCTTCTTTTCTAATGCAGCTGGCAAACACTTCGACAATTGTCTTCAGTGCCTTAAGGCAAGCGCTGCACAGACATTACTCACTTAGCATCATTACCCAGGAGGTGAGTGTAGCTTGAAGATAAGCTATGGACGTGGAGTAACAATATCCCCGCAACGCTCATTTTAGACCGGTACCTACGGTTTAAAGTGGATTCTGAACCCCTACAAACATTCATGGCACTGCTGGGACTCGAACCCTATGGTACCGAGCACTAGCCACCAGGCCCCCAGTAGTATATACTCTGTACATCCATTGCATCTTAACAAGTACAAATTATACGTACAGGTTATTAATTTTAAATAGCTTTTTGAATTTCTGAAATTGGAATAAAAAAGAATTGAATTGTCAACAAAAACAGATAGTTAAATTGAAAATATCTGTATAGTATTTTTCATTAGCATAAACTTGGCAGAATTTTTTTTCAAAATTAAAAGCGAGTAATTATTAGAATTTTAATAGTTAAAATAAACATATATATTAACATTATTTAAAAGTACATTATTTGAATTTTTTGACATGCATCTAAAGCAGGGGTGGCCAACCCGCGGCCCGCCTTGAATATTTTTCCGGCCCGTGAGATTTATCACACTTTTACAAAATATATTTATTTTATAATGGCCAAAGTAGTGAAAACCAATGTATTAAAAAATACATTATGTGTGCATCCATACATTCAAAAATTAACTGTTGAAATAATGAGAAAAAATTAACTTTGATTTTAAAATATTCTTGCGAATATATGGCAGATATCGCCTGTTTTATTCATGAGTTTACAATTAGGAGTTCTCAGAATAATTAAATTATATTCTATGGAGTCATGATGCCGCGCATCTTGGAACATCTAATATAACAGTTGCTTTGTTTCACTTTAAGTGACGCAGTGACCATCCCTAGATACGCGCAGTTGATTGTTGATAGCAAAACAAACCAGACTCTTAGTTGAAATTGTTAGCGCTCTTAATTCAACTTACACTTGCGAATTGGGCCTGAATATCCGAGTGGCTAACGCTCGGTACCACAGGTTCCGGGTTCGAGTCCCGGAGGTGCCATGGATGTTTGTAGTGGTTCGGAATCCACTTTAAACCGTAGGTTCCGGTCTAACAGGATCGTAGAGCGTTGCGGAGGTATTGCTATTCCACGTCCGTAGCTTATCTTCAAACTACACGCACCTCCAGGGTTGTGCTAACTGAGTAACGTAGGTGCAGTGTTTCTAAGTGTTTGCTAACTGCATTAGAACAAAAAAAAAACACTTGCGAATCTTTTTTTCTAAAATGAAATTGACCAAACGCAAAGCATGCTCAAACATAACACTCATTACGATGAGCAAATACCCCAATTGAGATCGATTTGCAAAGGCTAAGTGAAAGAGTGGAGAAACAAATATCGCACAAATAAAATAAATGCTTTTTAATGATTTCACTTTTTTTTTTATTTCGTTTATATTTACATATATTTTATATTTCATTTTTAGTGTTCTATATTTCTCTACAATGTGTCGGCCATCCCTGATTTACACATATCTATACACGCAGTCCCATGGTGGGCCAAAGCCGTCTGCCTACTGGCTGATTTCGAAACAAGAGATGTTTTCTTTTTACGGGTTAGGATTGTTAGCCCTACGCCCAACAGTCATATTAAACCGGGACCTATGGCCTAAAGGGGATTCCCAACCGTGACAAACATCCATTGCACCGCCAGGATTTGAACCCGAAACCTATGGCACTGACCGCCAGAGCACTAGTTACTCAGCCATCAGGCCCCAGACATATCCGCATTAATAAAAGTTATTCTTAACATGTTTTATAAAGTTTAAAATCCTAATATTTTTTTTCTTCTTTCTAATGCAGCTGGCAAACACTTAGACAGCTAAAATCCTAATATATAAATCATTATTTATTATCATTTGGTCATGATGTTACACTTTTATGAATTCTGTAGATAGTTAATGCATAATATCTAAAAAGATGAAGAGAAAAGCATATGTTTAAATTGAGACAAAAACAACATTAATGCTAGTCATAACAAGCAGTTGGAAATATAAATGTTTTTTTATTATTATTATTATTATTATTTGCATTTTTGAAAAAAAAAATTATACTTTATCTCTTTTAACACTTCATTCGTATTGTTTAAAAGAATAATTAATATATTTGTTCTGAAATGAATAATATTTAAAATTCGTATAATAAAATAAATTCTTAATAAAAATAAAAAAATAGTAGAAACGATATACATACAATCTATATAATTTTAAGAACAAAATTGTGAAACAAATTGAATTAAACATTTATTACAGTTGTAAAAGTAGAAAGATTTAAAAAAAAAAAAAAATACAATTCTTAATATTCTATGAATATTTGAAGATTTATTGAAAAATATGGAGCTGTCTGATTGTCATAGAAAGTTGAATAGGAATTAGCAAGTGGAGTACAAGCATATATGAGACAGATTTTGCAAATTTTTTTTATTATGAACATATAATTAAAAAAAGATACATTTCTTGTGACAAGTGATTAAAGTCTACATTTATTAGATCTTAAAAATCTTTCCTATCGAGAACTAAATATTTGCACCTCTATATCATTACCAGTTCCTCGCATTCGAGATCTAGTATTGCAGCTGTTTTGAAATTATCGGAAGTGAAAGCGGATATTAGAGAGTTTTTGCATAACGTTTTTTTTATCTTCCGACCAATGGGAGAGATTTTAGAGCTATTAGAGAGTTTTTGCATAATGGAAACCGCACACTTTCACTTTTCTGTTATCAGGCGTATGCGCACATCGGAACTCAGCGATTTATCGGGAAACTTAAAAAGAGTTTTTGCATAACGTTTTTTTTATCGTCCGACCAATGGGAGAGATTTTGGAGCTATTAGAAAGTTTTTGCATAATGGAAACCACACACTTTCACTTTTCCGTTATCAGGCGCATGCGCTCATCGGGAACTCAAAAAGAGTTTTTGCATAACGTTTTTTTTATTCCGACCAATATCGAGGAAGCCACACACTTAATCAGGCGCATGCGCTCATCGGAACTTTTTGGGAAGCATAACGTTTTTTTATCGTCCGATATTTTTTTCTTTCTAGCGCTTATGCTCATAGGAAACATTGTACCTATTGCGCATGCATATCTGTAATACTGCACCACTGAGCTATTCCAATGAGCATGCGAGCTAGGAAGAAAAAAATATCGATGAACTCCCATATTGTCATCCCCAATTGTCAATGAACTCCCCTATTTGACATTTAAGTTATTATTTTTTTCAAAATTTATTACTTAAAATTACACATATATCTTATTTGAAATTTTCACGTTACCTACCACTTTTTATTTAAATATCTTGAATATAAGTTTTCAGGGTTAATCCTGACATACCATCGGTCTCAGAGCAATCTATTCCTAATAATACTAATACTAATACTAATACTACTAACTTAACTACTGATTCTGTTTCTAAAGCTCTGTACGTTCTTTCTGAACTCGTAAATATTTTTAATATGATAGGAGGATTAGATAACTTCTATAATCAACTTAAAAACGCCAATAGCCCATCTGATAAGATCCAAGCACTATTTAAATGCTTTAATTAATTGCGTCGTTGCTTTTAGTTAATTGTTTTTTAATTTTGCCATGTTTTTGATTACTCCTCCTATTGCTTCCTACTTTTTGTCATTTTTTCTCTTTTACTAACATGGACATAATCATTGCTCACTGCCTCTTTTTTACCAAAGTGTTTTTATTTGCCATGTGTTTTATTCAGCCTGGTTAGGAGTTCAGGCCATAACCGGCCAAGGCACTTCGTTAAAATAGACTGACATTTCAGGGATAAGAAATTGGTCATATTTTAAAAGAGTGCTATCAAATAGCCCTCGAGGATGGAACCAAAGATGAACAGAAAACACTGAATCGAAACTAAGGAGGAATTATGAAATAAATTAATCTGAATTGAATTTGCTTTTATCTTCAATGTATTGAATATATTTCATTTAATTTGATAGAAAATAGGATCATTTTTATTGCATATTTTATTTTCGTAGTCAAACATTTTTATTATTTGAATTTTGTTTCTTTGTGAATGTTGTGTGTTATGTTTGATGAGTTATTGTTGCAAGTACTCTATAGGGTGCTGAGAATAATGTCCAAATAAGTGTTCTCGACCTTTTTTTATTTATTATATGCGCCACATTTTTTATAAAGATTAGTACCAATCCCAACATGTTTCATTTAACATATTGATATATATCACAGTAATGATGTATTTTATTATCTCTCATGTAATTTACAAACTTAAAAATGGGAAGTGAAAGGGCCTCATAAGTGGAATAGCCTAGGGCCTCTTTTCATCTAAATCCGACCCCGGGCTAGATCGTACTGCAAAAGAGGACTCATTTTCCTCTAAAGTGAAAACTGGAAATACTTTATCTTCTAATTGTGTTAAAAAAGGCGAAATCATCCCATTACTAAAACAGTTAAGAGAGAAACTCAAGAAATAACCAAAGAAATCTGCCGCATACAAGGTTCCTCTTTTCATGACACAATTAAAGCTCGAACAGAAAACATAATCTCATGCACTCAACCGATGAAGAAACTCTTTTCCCATCAGTGCACCCCCAATAACTACTTTCAAAGATCATAAGAAAATTCAAGAGGGGGGAAAAAAAGAAAAAAAACTGGGCTTAGTAGAACAAGACATTCCGTCCAACGATATCTCTTCCTATCATACGGGGCGGCCTGGTGGCCATCTGGCTAGAGCTCTGGCGGTTGGTACCGAAGGCTTCAGGTTCGAATCCTGGCGGAGGCATGGATGTTTGTTGGTGGTTCGGAATCCACGTTAAACTGTAGGTCCCGGCCTGTTTAGCCTAAAGTGTGCACAAGATGACAAACCAAAACTATCATACCACATAACAATCAATCCAGAGCACTAAACAAATAATTTAGCCTCTTAATTAATAATAATTAATTAATAATTTTATTACTATTTTTGTTTTTAAAAATTGATATGATTATCAATTTTTGATATTATTATTATTGATTTGTTAAATTATTTTTATTTATTATTTTATAATAAAAATTTTGATATTAATATTTATTATACATATTTTTCTATATTATATTATTATTTATTATATTTAATTATTATTAAATATTTTTGATTTATTAAATTTTTTCCAGTTTCCTCTTAATTTATGTTCTCTTGTTCTATCCAGCATTAAGCATTTTACAATTAAATACTCTCAATAACAAATCTAAAGAACCTGAAACACTGAGATAATCAATTCAATGAAATACAATTTTTTTTCAGTAAATAATCAAATGTTGGAATGAGATAAATTTTAAAAGTAACTTACTATTTAAAATAAAAAGCTAATTAAATGAGAAAAATCAACTATTAAACAAAGGGGGGGGAATCTACAAAATTAACAGTATACAGTAAGGAAAGAATTGGTACAGCGCTATATTTGCTTTTAGTTCAATACTTAGAAAACAGATGTCGCCACAGTACGTGCGAACGCCCTAATTCGATGGTAGAATATTTGAATCTTGAAATGCAATCAGTATAAACAGAACACCTCAGAATAAAACTTATTCAATGAATATTAATAGTACTAAATATTCAAAATCGTTTATCTTCAGATTGAAATTAAGTTGTAGATCCAACTATCAGTGCTTTTGAATTTAATAATTAAATGTTTTTATCACAATTTAAACTTTTTTTATTCTTCTTGAAAGATATTTTTAAGAAACGTCAGGTTAACAACTTTATTTAACATATGGAAACTTTAATTTTGTAACTAAGCACATTAAATATTTTAAATACATAATTCATTTTATTATCTTAATTCTAGTTTTATTTTATTATCATAATTTTATTTTATTATCCTTATCCATAATTGATTATTATCTCTAAAGTTGAAAGTTCAGTTTTTACAAGAGGTTTATTCAGCGAATAGTAACAAATCTTGTAAACTTCTGATTTGATTGAGAGATAAAATAATACAGGGTGTTTCTGAACTCCTCGTGCAAATTTGGAATCACCTTTAAATTTGTACGAGGAGTTAGGAATCAAAATTAATAGGAATCAGAATCACAAAGGAAAGCAGGGTCCTAAATGCCGCCCTCATTTGATAAAGAGACATAAAACAAAGCAAAGACACAATACAGAAAACAGTATTAAGCGTTTTATTACACAAAGCACAATAATTAGAAGCATCACAGAAGGTGTTCGTCCATCGGCATTCATGCACGATTGACACCTACGCTGAATGATTCAAAAATATCGAATATCGTTTCGCGGAGGTTAGCAGCACCAATGGCAATTCTTGCTACAAGGTCCAATTCAGAATATACAGCCGTTTGGTAGGCAATGGCCTTAATGACACTCCACAAATAAAAATCAAGAGGCGATAAATAGGATGATCTTGGGGGCCATGCGATGGGACCATCACGCCCAATCCATCTATTTCCTAATGTCCTGTCTAGATGGTCACGTACTGAAATTTCACAATGAGATGCAGCCCCATCGTTTTGAAACCACATTCAGCGTCGAATTTGTGCAGGAACATCGATCATCAATTCCGGAAAGACCTCCCCAAGAAAAATGAGGTATGTCATTCGAGGTGGTAAGATGTCTGAGCCGACCGAACAGTCAACCACGATTCTCGCCCACACATTAATAGAAAATTGGTATTCTGCGGCACCTGGTCTGGTTCCGTATGGATTGTCTTCGGCCTACATGTACGTGTTGGGAGTATTAAACATCCCTCACGTGTAAAGGACGCTTTATCAGTAAACAAAACAGAAATAGGAAACACCAGTCGGACACACTTTTTTGAAGAAACTACATCAAGATAGTCCTCTATTTCTTGTCATGTTCGTTGGCTCTGGATATCGTATACCAAATATCACTTTCATCGGCTTCTTTTTATGGGGTTATGTTACAGATATAGTATATCGAACTCAACATCGTATGGGAGATGACAAATCTAAAGCAGAATATCAATGATGGTATTGCCACTTTTCAGGAGGGCATTTAAACTATGGCAAGAAATCGAGTACCATCTTGAAGTGTTTCGTGCAACTAATGATGCCTATTTAGAGATGCATGAAGAAAAAAAACTTAAATTTGTAGTTTCATTTTATAATAATTTTCACTTGTCTGTGTTTTCATTTGCCTTTGTAATAAATATTTGAAACTGTAGATACTTAATAGACAGTATGTATTAAGGATTTGTACAGGATTAAGGATTATCTGTATACAGGATTTGTTTTTATATTTCTAATCAATTTTTTTAACATGGAGGTAATGGCCTATACATTATAAAACGAACATTCCCTGATGGATTTAGCGAGCATTGTCTTATAGGAGAACATTCAGCTGTAAATAGCCTTGCTTGTCATTTCGTATAAAGCCTTGGAAACGCTCACCGGGCAGTCCAACTATCAGTGCGAGACTCTCATATATGCTGTTATGATCGCTACAGAATTTCCTGCCGCCAAAGGATTTACACCGTCACCTTCTTGTACATTAATCTATACACATCACCATTAGATTAAATGTGTTAGTGCTGATGGGTTATCTCAAAATTCATATATGTTAACTCAACATTCACATGTGCGTTATCTCAGAATTTATATGTGTTAGAGGGAATTAATACTTTTGTGTGACTTGATTTCATCCTTTTGAGAATTGTAGATATCTTATTCTTGAATTTTAATAAATAAATTTATATTTTATATATAATAACATCAAAGTGTAGTTTGAAATGTCGAGCTAAAAGGTTTTATGATGTTTTAACCGCATTTGGTTTTCTTAAACTAGTTTGACTAAGATATTTAATACAAATATTTTTCCGACTCATTGTAAATGTTTAACCGAACGGAATAAATTAAAAGCAGAGTTATTTTGTCCTTTTTAAATAACAAATTTTTGAAATTTTTTGCATTTATTAGTCCGAACCAGGAGTTTTTGTTTCCTATTTGTAATTTTTTAATCTATGCCCATTTTGGAACTATTACTGTCTTTAAATAGGAACAAATTATGCACTCTAATTATATGGATTTCACACAATGTTCGATTTCAATGTTCACACAGTGTTGTTTTATACATTGTTATTTCATGCAATGTCCGATTTGGAGCTATTACTGTCTTTAAATATAGGAACAAGTTAAAAAATCGGTTTTAAATATAGATTTCATGCAATGTTATTTCATACAATACCCAATTTGGAGCTACTACTATCTTTAAATTTAGGAACAATTATGCAATCGGGTTTATATAGAATTGATGCAATGTTGTTTTAATATTCATACAATGTTGTTTCATATAATAGAATCCTCATACAATGTCCAATTCGGAACTCTTTTTGTCTTTAAATATAGGGAAAAGTTATGTAATCGGATCTAAATATATTTTTTATACAATATTGCTTTCATATTTTATTGAAACACAGCAAAAAAAAAAAAAAAAAAAATGTTTTTTAAGAACCACTGATTTAAACTTTACTTGTACCCAACAGAGTGAAAAAGTTTTTCTGAACTTACGCAACATTTTTTTTTTTTTTTAATCTAACCTACATGTTGTCAATAAGATATCATATTGCTTGCAAACTCGGTTAGTTTTTTAATAACATTGCTCGTAAAAACAATGACTTGAATTACAGATGATGACTGCAGAATTGCAAAGAAAAAAATATAACTTAAAATTTGGAAATAAAATAAATTGAACTGAATAAGATAGCAGTAAATAAATTTTATAGAAAAAAATATATTTCTACTAAAGTTTATCCATAATATTAAAAAAGAACCCGATGAATTTTAAAAATTTAAGAAGATGTGACGTTTTTCTAAAAGCGTAATAGTTTTGTCGCCATCAACATATCCGATGTCCCCTCGTGCACAATGACTGCCAGGTATCAGATGGCATAAGTAGCAGCTTCGAGTGTCAAGTAGTCTGATTACAGTCGAGATAAGTTCTGTAATCCTTTGCTACTTTGTGAATGGAGCAGCCCTTTACTGCGAAAGTGCAGCGGGTTGTGCTAGCCGAGGAAGTAGAATGCCGCGGCATGGAAGATAATCCTGAGATGATGTGGTCGGCCTTGACACACCGGCCTGCTTTCCTGGTTCTACTGGTTGGCATGACCTACCAACGGAAAGGTTTTCAAACTGAAATCAGAACACACCTTATTGTGAATTCTTTTCTGTTATCAGGCAATAGTTTTTTGTTAAATTAGATAAAGGATATTTCAGATTGTGCTTTTCAGTTTTCAAATGCTCTCCGTCACTTTCTTCTGACATTTCGTTTCATCCTTTTTTGTACAGTAGCTTCTCGATATAAAGCACGTTCGGATATATCGCTTTCTTTTCATGCTTTTTTATCCAGTAGTTTCTCGTTATACAGTGCATTCGGATATTTAGCTTTCTATTTATCCTTTTTTGTGCAATAGCTTCTCGTTATACAGTACATTCGGATATTACGCTTTCTTTTCATGCTTTTTTATCCAGTAGTTTCTCGTTATACAGTGCATTCGGATATTTAGCTTTCTATTTATCCTTTTTTGTGCAATAGCTTCTCGTTATACAGTACATTCGGATATTACGCTTTCTTTTCATGCTTTTTTATCCAGTAGTTTCTCGTTATACAGTGCATTCGAATATTTAGCTTCCTATTTATCCTTTTTCGTGCAATAGCTTCTCGTTATAAAGCACAATAGGATATTTCTCTTTTTTTTTAAATTCTTTTTTTGTGCTGTAGCTTCTCGTTATAAAACGCATTCGGATAATTCGATTTTTTTTTTTTTTTTTTTTCGGTACTTTCGCGTTATACATTGCATTCGGTTATTTAGCTTTCTTTTCATTTTTTCTTTTCCTTCGCGTAGTAGCTTCTCGTTATAAAGCGCATTCGGATATTTCGATTTCTTTTCATACTTTTTTGTGCAGTAACTTCTTGTTAAAAAGCGCATTCGAATATATTGTTTTTTTTTTTTTTTTTTTTTTTTTTGCCTATAATGTATTTAATATTAAAGTTAATTAAAATTAATGCACAGGTGAGAGTGATCCTTTTCATAATTTTGTTAATTAAAAATATATCTCTTAATGTCCTATTTTTTAAAATTCAGATTTACTACTGCTTAAAACTTAGATTAACAATAATTCGACTTACAGTGCTCTCAGTGTGTAAGAATTTTTCCTTACCCTTATCGCCCACGAAATATAATAAAAAGTTACTGCATTTCAATGAAATATCTGGAAATGTATGTTATATAATGGAATGCAAAGTCCGTTTTGGTGCACTAGCTCCTTGTTATAAAGTGTCCACGGATATTTTGCTTTTTCTTCTTAGAAAAATGTTTTGACCATAAAGAATATATTTAATATTAATATAATTAGAAATTAATGTACAGGTAAAAGTGATCCTTTATTTGTAATTTTGTTATTTAAAATTATATATCTTAATTCGAAATTTTTTAATTTTAAATTATCACAATTTTAAATCCTAGAAATAGCTTATACAGCTTTCAGCACTCTTAAGCGCACTCTTATTCACTCAACACTCTTATTCTTGCTTCCGACCATGCGGAATACAATGTGAGATTTACTGTATTTAAATCAAATACCTGGAACATATGATTATATAACAGTCATTTAAATAATGCTGATTTTTAAAAAATATGTCAACAGTTGGGAGAAACTTAAGGGAGAATTAATTTTCGAAAAATTAAAAAATACGTAGAACAATTTGTTACAGTAATTTAAGCAATCTCATTTTTGTGCTAGTGTTTTAACTATTTTAAGATGTGGAGGTTTTCGTGGTTCTTAAAACCACCTTGGAACTCCGTAGCCGGTACGCCCGTTGCCCCAATTTGTTAAAATAAAGCCAAAGAAAGCCCTTTAATGGAATTTTAAATCCAGGCTTTTCACTTACTTACAAATACACAAGAATTTGAGATTAGTGAAAAAAGAGAGGGCTTCTATTTAGACAAAAGTCGGGAAAAACAAATGACGCACTTAAGAGCATAATCAAAAAATACGACACACTTAATCCAAGTAAGACAAAACTTCAATGTGCAATGTGAAATTATTCACTGCAACAGCTATAATAGTTTACACCATTGAACATTTCATTTTAAATCTGCTAGTATATACGGTACTATAATTGTACTGTATTTATTACAGCTTTGGATTTATTGCATGAATAAAATACAAATATTTTAAATACTCCATGCTATATAAAACATTTTAAACAGAGCATATAAACACTGAGCAAAAAGAAAATCATGAAAACTTACACAAACCAATATTAAGCTCCCATCATCATCATCATCATCAGTGGTGCAACAGCCCTATGGTGGGCCAAGACCGTCTGCCTACTGGCAGATTTCAAGACAGGAGATGTTTTCTTTTTACGAGGTAGGATTGTCAGCCCTATTCCCAACGATCTACAGCCATTTTAAACCGGGACCTACAGTTTAAAGTGGATTCCGAACCGCAACAAACATCTCTGGTCACCGCCGGGTCTCGAACCCGAAATCTGCGACGCCATAGCGCTAGTCATTCAGCCATCTGGCCCATTGGTGCCAAATTATAGAAAATGCCGAATTAAAAAGCACTTACTGTAGTTAATTTCTCTCGATAAAACAATTAAATATTTAAATGTCAAAGTTTTGTGCTATGGATAGTCCTGCTTTGAAAACATTTTTTTTTTTTAATACGAGCTTCAAAAGTTGTAAATTTTTTGTCCTATGAAATAAAGTCCAGCATAATATAAAGCATAATAAATAAAGCATAATCTTTCTATCTCAGAGAATTCACGAAGATTATTTATTTTGCAATGAATCATCTTGTGGTGAGTGAACGTTGGTCCTTGATGCAACCGCAAGTTGAATTGAACATCTCCAGGGGTTCGAACTTTCGTCCTCTAAACCAATGGCTTTTCCAATCTACGAAATTTATATAGCCGTACTTGTCGTGAATGTGGGAGTTCCCAGTTCTGCACATTTAAAATCGTTTTTTTTTTTTTTTTAATTTGAAAGCCTAACACTTTGAACACAGGGCCATTTCGAGGCCATTTCTAGTCTTTAATAATACTTTGATTTCATTGCTGTTTTAATTAGAAGTATCGGTAAATCTCGATTAGATAGGTTTGGTTTGTCACTCTACTTTCATTTTGTGCACACTTTAGGCTAATTAGACCGGGACTTACTGTTTAAGCGACCTGGTGGCCAAGTGGCTAGTGCTCTGGCCTTTGGTATCCCAGGCTTCAGGCTCAAATCCTGGCGGTGGCATGGATGTTTGTGAGTGGTTCGAAATCCCCGTTAAACTGTAGTCCCGATCTGTTTAACCCAAAGTGTGCAAAGATGACCGTAGAGCGACAAACCAAACCTAGGGTTTAACGTGGATTCCGAGCCATTAACAAATATCCATGCTACTGTCAGGATGCGAACCTGAAGCTTGTGGTACCAAAGGCCAGATAGCTAGCCAATTGGACATCAGGCTGCCATCTCGATTAGAGCAAAAATTTGTGAGATACTGTCTTATTATTTTTTTTTTTTTTTCAAAAAATACGTGAATGCTTTTCCATACTTTTTTTTGTTCATAATTAAGAATATTTTGCTGGCATGTAATTTAACTTCCCACAAAGGCAATTCCTTAAATTTTTTTAATAAATGGGATAAAGGAACTCGACCTTGATCACAAATAGTAGCTTTTAGTTATGTCTATACAGTATTGATGAGTACAGAGTACAATTGCTATGAAATATTCTGCTTATTGTGAAAACTGGAATTAAAAACAATCTGTTAAGATTGGAATAAAGACGGTGCAATTATTTGCAATTTCGGAACTCATGATGATTAAAATATCTGCTCATCCTAAAATTGGAGGCCGGGCGGTCAATTGACTAGAGTTCTGGCTTTTGATACGCCAGGTTTCAGGTTATAATCTTGGCGGTGGCATGGGTGTTTGTATGTGGTTCGGAATCCACGTTAAATAGTAGTACTCTGTCTAATTAGCCTAAAACGATCGTTGGGCGACAAACCAAACCATATTAAAATTATGCCATATTTTGAGATAAGAATTTACAAATGATTTACTATTGAATTTCATTATTGATTGTAGAAAATATACCACATTTTTGAATCCGTACTAAATTTGAAGGTGAAGCCCCACAGTTTTAGAACTCAACAAAAAATAATTAAAGCATATTCGTTTAGATAAAGAGAATTTTGCTTAATATTACAGTGACCCTAAACTAAATATTTTTAGAATAAGTGTTACACAAGGGATCCAAACTGTGCCAAAAATTAGTGATCTAAAATTAACTATCTAAAAAGCGAAGAAATCACTTAAGATAAGACGTGCATTGCTTTTAAATTACAGTTAGCAAGCAGTGAAATAGCGCGTGAAACTTGCAATTTTATTTCTCCCTCACTTTGCTTAACTCTTGCTAATATTAAAACTGGCATGCCTGGGGCACTTGTACTTGCCATTATAGTATGTCAAACTAGAGATTAGAGTCACTTTAACGGTGCAAATTCGTAACAAGTTGCCACAGTGAGTAGGTAGAACTACTCACTAGATAAGCATTTGGAAATTGAAATTATAGAAGAATATGAAAGATATATTGAAAATGAAAATACAATTCTAATATGTTGTCATAGGATACCGGGAAAAGTTTCGACATTTCCCAAAAGATTCTGATAACCAGAAATACTTCTCAACCTATGAACTGATCTATTTAAGATCATCTTAGGTTCAGATAACTAAGCATATTATTATAAAAATGTTATCTAGTTTGCGATTTGAGATGAAGTTGCTCAAGACCAATGAGTCACTTGTTTCGAAACAATATTGAACGAAAATTTTTATTTATTTCTATACAATGTTGAATTAAATTTTCAAAAATCAAACTAAAAGCCAGAATAGAATCAATGTTTATAGATTATGTATTTTGTTTTGACACAAGAGCCAGATATGTCCAAACTGTGCCAAAAATTATTTAAAAAGCGAAGAAATCACTTAAGGTAAGACGTGTATTGTTTTTAAATTACAGTTGGCAAGCAGTGAAATAGCGCATGAAACTGGCAAAAGAAGATTAAAAACATGTTTCTGGTCAGTCTGAGAGGTTAATTAGTCTTTGATTTTGTGAATATCTCGTCCAATGCAGTGAATCTCAACTAATGCGTAAGGGATTTTAATTCAATACTACCTATGCGGTATAGATTTACTAAACCTCCATCAAATAATTAAAGAATTAAAAATCGGGAAAAGCTTAATGCATAATTAATAAGTTAAAAAAATGTTTTAAGCAGGAAAATAATTGGTGGTGTGGTACAGTAAAGAATGGCCGTCGGAAATGAAGAATTTTGCAATTTTATAATTGGTAGGAGGAGGAGGTTCGGGGGAAGAGCTATAATAGAGAGAAAATGTGCACTATTTGAATAGAAAAATTGGGTGAATGTCGTCTAATGATTCACATTGTACTTTATTGTACACTGGTGTTCAAAATTAAATGAATATCTTCGGTGCTATTGGACAGATTCGGATAGTAATGAAATTAGCTATGCATTGGGCTGATAGAATACAAGAAAAAAGTAAGTAAAGGACTGTAATGGTAAATACGTATGATTGTTTGGACTTATCATAGTCGTCTAAAATATAGGTTAAAATGCCAAGCAAGGGAATTGGTTAATTAGAGGTATGATCTTTTACAATCATATAACTCTCACAAAGTGAATTCATAATGGAAATCAAGAAGTGTATGAATCTTCGTGGCACTTCTCTAACAATATTTTTTCAGGCCTTGATGGTTCTAGTAGGAGAAGTGAAACAGCGTTTGCTTCCAAGAGCCATTCAGATATGTTCTATAAGGTTTAGATCTGGAGATGTGGGAGGTCAATCGATCTGACGAATATCTTCACTTTCCAGAAATTTATCACCAGATTCATCTATGTAGACGCTTGTTGCCGTCCTTAGAAAGGAAATCAGGTACATACAGGTATAATCAGGTATATAGTAATTCTCATATGCGAAAATACAGGAAAACATAATTCTCATATACGAAAATATAGGAGAGCATGATTCCCATGTACGAAAATACAGGAAAACATTCATAAACGAAAATACGAGAGAACATAATTCTCCTGTACGAAAATACAAGAAAACATAATTCTCACATATGAAAATATATGAGTACATAATTCACATACATGAAAATTTGAACTTTTTATGTTCTTTCATGATGAAGGTTACTCTGTTCCGATCACTACCCCCTAACAAAGTTTTTATTTATGAAGGCTAAATAGTTTGCAAATATAAGTTACCTGAAAGTATACTCACATACCTTTTATTGAATGGTTGTAAAAATATTTAATAAAAGATTTGCCACATAAAGCATTTAGTGCATAACATTATAATTTAATGCGATTAATCTTGATATGATTCTTAACAGATCGTAAAAAATCATCCGATATAAATATTCTAGAATTATTTTAAAATCGTAAATGCATAATAAGACGAGTTATTACGTAAGTGAGGAAAAAAGTTTATTTCGGAACTACTTAATAATATATACACGAATAGAAAAATATCAACCCACAGAATTCTATAGAGCTTTTCATTTTTTTTACGATTTATTCTTAGAATGCTTTTGGTTTTAGTACCAGGACCGGTTACTAAGAGCTATTCATGTTTTATTTAGTGCAGCTGCCTTAAAATTGTGGCGTCGTTTTTATTACAGATAAGCGTGTAAAAGTAAATAAACATAAGGACAGTAAAAACTCAAATCCACTACCTCTGTCTTCAAAATTGAACTCCTTAGCAGGTGCTTTAAGTTCGAATTTGCACCCGATCTTCATTAAAAGCTATTCCAAAAGACACTTGTAAAGTTTTGATTCAACTGACGCTATTTCCTGTAAGGCAGGAAATACGATCTAAACACCTGCCGGATACCGTGTTTCGGGAAGATGGTTGCCAGCAAAAAAAAATTAATTCTGGCCTTGGGGATAATTCTAACTTGTTAAGGGATCTCATTGATAAGTTGACACCTTTTATTTCGTGTATTCCCTTTTTTCATAATACAATTATTCATGTTTTGCATATTCATAAGTTTTGCTGTTCCAACATCGGTTTGAATTGTTCATGGATGGTATGATTCCATAATAGCAGTGCTATCAATATCAATAACTTGAAGTTGGGAGTTGGAGTAAGAATGGGAAGTCAGAGCCAGGAAATAATTTAAGAATCCAACTCAAGTTTCTTTTATAAAATTAATTCTTATTTTTTAGTAGTTCTAGTGATTAATATTAAAATTAAATAAATAAATGTTAAGGCAATGTAGGCAATAATGCAACCAGTAGCAAAGACAGTTACTGTTCTGCAGCATATCAAAGAATTGTTGAGAAACTTTTCTCAGCATTGAGACTTATAAAAAATATTTTGTATCAACAATGAAAGAAGATGTCATAGAAGCTATTCTATAATTAAAAAGAAAAAAAAATATTTAATGTGTTACAAATATAGCATCTTTATGTTTAAAAAGTACAATTTTCTTGTGCTTGTCTTAAGCTATTCTACAATACTATGGTACTTGTTAAATCGGTACTGTTATTTCTATAGGATATATATATATATATATTGTAAGCAAATTTAGAGTACAAGAATGTCTTTTAAATGAGTGCAAATAGTACACATTTAAAGTTGTAAAAAATATTTTGTTATGAGAAAATTGCTTTAATAACTATATAAGTTCAATAAAAGTAATTAAATTTATTTCACTAATTATTCTAAATCCATTAGTAGATATAAAATTACGGAAAAGGGTCAGGAAGTGGTGTAAAAAATCCAACTAGGGAGCCGAAAATATTTTGGCCTACTTTTCACCCCTGTTAATAACCACTTTTTATGTAATCGAAACAAAACTAAAAATAAATTATGTACTAGGTCAATGTCCTTTGCATTTGCACGAAAACCCCTCATTTAATATTTCACCTGCCACGCATTAAATTTGTTAACCAACTGCCATTAATGAGAAAGCCTGACCCAAAAGTAACAAAAATTTTGAAAAGGCCTTCGACTCAGCAGACGTAACTGTGATCTGTGAAGGCTATCCTTAACAGCTCCACTCATTTGATACGAGTCCAATGCAACATCTGCTGCAAAGAAATTCAAGACCTTCTTACATCAACTCTGTGACTGCTCCCACACGAAATCATAACAGTTTTTGATAAGGATATGCTTGCGATCTTTTTCTATTTTCCAAACGGAAAACTTCGAATGAAAAAGAAGAGACTAGACTGACTGTCGACAAAAGAATGTTTAAACGTTGAGCTTCGTATGGTGAAGGGTAATAACCTCCAACAAACATAGTTGAAGAAGTGTACAGTATGTTTTAGAAATACTGGCGGCAAACTTGAGGGACTGTTTGGACCCAAAAAGTCGAACCGAACATTTCGAAGTTGCTATTAATACATCATTCCCACAGGAATGAATCAGAATCATTGCAGAGAATAGAGCTTTCCATAGGGTATTATATACTGACTTTCGAAAAAATGGGAACAAAAATTTGAAAATAAAAACTGTTTTAGTTTCTCAAAAATAGGTTATGGTCTTAAATTACAGTAACTGACATTCGTTCTTAAACAAGAATTTTATTTTTATACAAGTTTCAACTTTGAAGTGACAGGGTAAAGATTTAAGTTCAAATTTTGCTCTCTCTCTTTTTTTAAATACACTTCAAGCAGCTTTAAAAATGATTCAGAAAGTAAGATTCTTTTTTTTGTAGTTTTTAAAGTTAAAACAGTTCTTTCACTTTCATCCAGTCTAAACATAATGAACAAAGCCCCCATAAAATAAAGGATATAAATAGGGCGTGTACTAATCGGGGTGCGTCATTGTTTTACTTGGGTCCTCTTCAACAAAAGCAATTTTTAATTAAAAATTGATCGGTAACTGCTTTTTTTAGTTAATATGATCAGTAAGTTCAACAAAAGCAATTTTTAATTAAAAGGTCGATAGGTAACTGCTTTTTTTAGTTAATATGATCAGCAACTTCAACAAAAGCAATTTTTAATTAAAAGGTCGATAGGTAACTGCTTTTTTTAGTTAATATGATCAGTAACTTCAACAAAAGCAATTTTTAATTAAAAGGTCGATAGGTAACTGTTTTTTTTAGTTAATATGATCAGCAACTTCAACAAAAGCAATTTTTAATTAAAAGGTCGATAGGTAACTGCTTTTTTTTAGTTAATATGATCGGTAATTTCAACAAAAATGCATGTTCAGATGAAAGATAAAAACAAGGCACATGAGTCAGATCTTCTTCAATAAAAAATTAGCATTTAAATATTAATAATATTTTATTTAATAGTATCTAATTTACTTCAATTAGGAGATGTGAATTTTTCTCAATAACCCACTAACTTGGATGCAGATCTCGATGTACATTATATTTCACTTCTTTATTTCTTACCTTCACATAAAATCTCAATTCTATTATCTATTTATGAAGATGTCAACCACGGACCAATGGTTAATCAAGAATTCATAACGTATTTTATGGTATCGTCAAAACCATAAATTCAGTCGGATTTTATAACCAAGTTTAGTCACGACCACTTCTTTATAGACCCGTGAAATAAGAGCAACTGGACGTCTGTAAAGAATTTCTTAATACAAAAATGGCAATTAGATCTGTGAAATTTTCTTTCTTATTAATGAGAAATTCATTAAATGTAATTAGTAAAATGGTATGATGATCAAGGAAGCTATTATGTGACAAAGTATTTCTAAAAATTTGTGTGGAAGTTTTTCAAACTGCTTGAATTTTCGAATATTATTGGAAGATTTTACATCATTTAATTAGTAAAGTTGGAAGATGAATAGGTAATGTAGGTGTTTATTGAGTAACTGAATACTTCTTTAAAAATACTATGCGACATATCCAAACAGTGTGGAATTTAAGAAATTATGAACTATAGGAAGAGGTTCTTAGCAGTAATAAAAATTAATCATAATAATCTATATACGCCTAATGCATTATAGTAATCTATATGCCTAAATGAATTTTTGTAATTGGACAATGATTTTTTTCAAAGTAAAGATCAATGAGTACTGAAGAATATTTTCTTTGTGGAACTCTTGAAGTTTGGATGTAAATGAAACTTTTTCTATTAAATTGATTTAAATTGATATCGATGTAATGAAATGAAATATTGATAACGATGTAATGAAATGAAATTAAATTGATATCGATGTAATGAAATGAAATATTGATAACGATGTAATGAAATGAAATTAAATTGATATCGATGTAATAGAATGAAATATTGATATCGCTGTAATGAAATGAAATTAAATTGATATCGATGTAATGAAATGAAATACTGATATCGATGTAATGAAATGAAATACTGATATCGATGTAATGAAATGAAATTAAATTGATATCGATGCAAATGAAACTTGTTCTATTAAATTGATATCGATGTAAGGAAATGAAATTAAATTGGTATCGTTGCAATGAAATGAAATTAAATTGATATCGTTATATGAAATGAAATTAAACCTGCTTCATGACAAAATTAGCATTTCTTTACGTCAATTCTGCTGGGTAAGTATTGTGAGAAATTGTTTGAAAATTCGGACTCAACTAAGTATTCTATATGCCTAAAAGCATGTTTGTAATTGGACAATGGTTTTTTTTTAAAGTAAAGATCAATGAATACTTGGTTTGTGGAATTCTTGAAGTTTGGATGCAAATACTCTTATTAGTGTAAATTCAATTATTAAAAAGGCAAAGATTACAGAGTTTATTTCAGTTATCGAAAGGTCATAATATTGTGATAGTCACAATAAAATGAATTTTAAATGTTTCGTCGATTGTTAGGGAAAATATCGGTTAAAAGTTTAAAATCAAAGGTTTTTTCAGAGGAGGTAGTAATATATATATATATATATATATATAAAATAAATAAAAAACAAATGTAAAGTTCGTTTCATTTCAAGGCTTCTGAAAATATTTTAATTGGATTTGCCTTACCAGGTTCGGAAACCAATTATTAAGATATATTTGTTTTTTTCAGTAACAGTATAGTTTTTAAGCAGCAAAGAACTTTATTCAATCGATTTTTAACACTGAATTACATTAGGCTATTTGATTAAATTAGGCAATCACATATAGCATTAAAATATTTTGTAATGTTATTTCAAAAAGATATTATATATTAATATGGTATTACTTACACTTATTATACTTTGTAACTACATATTTTTATTATTAATTACTTTAATTAATTATATTAGATAGTTGTTTTTTTTAATTTTTTATTATGCTATTAGAAAATTCAAGAGATGTAAAGTTTGTTTCATTTCAAGGCTTCTGAAAATATTTTAATTGGATTTTTCTTGCCAGGTTCGGAAACCAATTATTAATACATATGTATTTTTTTAAGAAAAAGCGTAGTTTTTAAGCAGCAAAGAACTTTATTCAGTCGATTTTTTAACAATGAATGAGAATCTTTTTAATCAATAAAACTTTTCCGACTACTTTTCTGCTTAACATTTTTATCGATAGATGGGGTAAGCGAAATTGAAGGAGGAAAAAAAGAACATTTCCGGAATGGACAATGCTGTTGAATCAGTAAATCCATTAACAACTGAAATTTATGAATCTTGTTTTATTCCTCGTATATTAGTTCAAATTTTCGTTTTGGTTAGATTATGTATTAGGAGAATGTTATTTAATAGATATTTTATGTTTTATCTTTTTATGTTTTGTATAATTTTCCACATTTTAATTTTGATGAATTAGTGAAATGCATCTATTTCATGCCATGCATGTTAAAAAATTATTCTTTATAGAAGGGTCCATTTTCATAATTCTTAATCAGGGCTACCAAGGTTTAGATCTTCCCCCAAAACCTTGAATTTTTTGGTTTTTATTTCAAAAATCTGGAGATTATCTTATTGACGAAATAGATACATATAATTATTATTGCTATTGTATATATATAATACATTTATTAAAAATTATCTGAAGTCTCTGTTTCTTTTTCTATAATGTTACCAGCTTGATTTTTGCTTTAATTAAAATATTTATCTGGCAATCTTGATGTTATCCTGACGTCTGCTTCAGCTTTTTTTCATTTACTTTTGCTGTTTTGTGTTGTCTTAAATCCTGCTGATGAATTTAACACTAGCTATAATTAGTCAATACATTTTAATTCAAGATGAATGAACAAAATGCACCACCACCAACAACAACAACAAAAAAAAAAAACGCAAATGGTGCAATCGATTTTGAAAGTTGAATTGTTTATTGAAACAGTATTTAAGGATTGGCTAGAACTGAAAAAAAAATGATAAGAACTCCAGTAATTGTAAGCGTCGAAAAGTGACTCTCAAAATCCACAATTAAATCTATCCTATCAGAGCATAATGATACTATTAATCATAAAAGAATTTTTGTATTGCTACAGCAAAAGCTGTTAGAATAATATTTATTACAGTTGTTAATATTTATATCAACACATATTGATTCTATGAGTCATAAAAGAATTTTTGATTTCCCCCCCCATAATGTTTTTGCTAAACAAGAACTGTTAGAATAACATTTATTAAAGTCATTAATATTCATTCAAAAACAATGATTCCAAGAATTGTAAAATAATTTTTGGAATTTCTAAAACAAGAACTGTTAGAATAACATTTATTAAAGTCATTGATATTTATTTCAATACATATTGATGCTATGGGTAATAAAAGAATTTTTAGAGTTGTTAAAACAAGAACTGTTAGAATAACATTTATTTATGTCCTTAATACTTATTTCAAAACAATGATTCTGTGAATCGTAAAATAATTTTTGGAATTGCTAAAACAAAATCTATTAAAATAACATTTATTAAATTTATTAATATTCATTTCAAAACAATGATTCTATTAGAATAACATAAAATACTACTAATAATTTTTGGAATTTCTAAAACAGAACTGTTAGAATAACATTTATTTATGTCCTTAATATTTATTTCAAAACAATGATTCTGTGAGTCGTAAAAAAATTTTTTAATTGCAAAAACAAGATCTACTAAAATAACATTTATTAAAGTCATTAATATTCATTTCAAAACAATGATTCTATTAGAATAACATAAAATACTACTAATAATTTTTGGAATTTCTAAAACAGAACTGTTAGAATAACATTTACTAAAGTTGTTAATATTTATATCAACATATATGGATTCCATGAATCAAAAAAGAATTTTTGGATTAATAAAACAGAAACTGTTAGAATAGCATTTATTAAAGTCATTGATATTTATTTCGAAACAATGATTCTAAGAATCATAAAATAATTTTTGGAATTGCTAAAATAAGAACTGTTAGAATAACATTTATTAAACTCATTAATATTTATTTCTTCGATGTTGTTTTTTCCTTAGAACTTGGGCTTCGATAAAAATCACATTGTCTGTTTCTAAGAGAGAAAAACAACATGAGTGTAAAAATCTGATTATTTTCTTGCTAAAATTTTTATCTGTCATATAATCTTGCCTTTTACTAATTAAATTAAATTTCTTTAGAATTTTAAAGAATGTTAAACCTACAGATATTTGACCACACCCAAAATAAACGGAATTCTACTTTAACACATAATGTATGAATTTAAAGAACAATGTCAACTTTATCAAGGTGATTATTTAAATAGAATCTGATTCGATTTTGAGTAGCATATATTTGTTACATAAGATAACATTTATCAGCAACGATCTTATAAGTTTCGATATAATCAGCACGAATTAAAACCTTGAATTTACTGATTTATATATCCTTTGCAAAAACTGTATTGATTAACACTTTATTATGAATAAAATACTTTAATTACTTTATACTAAAAATAGATATTTTAATGTTAAAAAGTGATAAATTTATAAGTTATACACTTTTTTAAAAGACTGTCCTAGTTTACAAAGAAAGTAAGCATTTAATTATTAGAAATATATTTCAATTTATTTTAATTTAATGGTCCTTAAAGTAGGGTCTTAACCCCTAGGGATTAGCGAAAAAAATTTGGAAAATTACTCCTTTTTAAATTTTTTTTTATTTCACGTTAAAAGTTAACGTTAAAGTTATTAATATTGTTTATCTCCCCATTAAAATTTTTTTTACAATGTTATAAGTATTATATTCCATTAATTTAATTTTTAATTCTTATGAATATTTACATACATTTTACACAAACGACTATTACATTTATATAATAAATATAGATTTCATGTAATGTGGTTTTCTTATTTATTTATTTTTTTTTTTTTTTGCACATTATTGGTGCGGGTAGTGGGAAATTTTTAAATTTGAAAGATGGTCACAAATCAAAAAAGTTTAAGAAAAATTGTTCTAATTTATTGGAAATTTCAAAATTTGAAAATAAAAAAAATTTTGAATAAGAATTTTTGTCAAACAAGCACTAGTCTAGATGTAGTGACCCTGTTTTAATTTTTTTTTTTTTTACCCTAACACGATAGTCTCAAATCTGTTATCTATCAAATATATTATAGTTACCACCAATTGTGTGTAAAATTGGCAAGCTACCAAGTCGGATGGGATCAAACAGAGCTGCGTAATAGGGGGAGAAAGTTATTTTCGGAGGGTTTTGATGACAATAAAAATAGTTTTCCTGTTTAATAGTTAAAAAGTTAATAGCAGAACAAATATTAGATAAAAAGTATTCCACAATAATTATTCAACTTTGCAATAATAACTATTCAATTATTCTTTCAAGACTACTTCTACCACATTTATCTGATTAGCACCTTCAACAATCAATCGATTTGTCTGCTTCCGTTTTTAAAACGGTTATTTGCATTTCTCCACAATCAGTGATCAAACTATAGTTATTGAAGAATGGTTTTTTTTAAATTTTATTTTTAACAAGAATTCATTACGTATATCATGAGATTGTTATAAACATGGTCCATTTTAAAATTGCTCTCAATAAAGTAGTTCTGATAGTTATTGAATAAAAAAAAATACACAATCAACGTATATTTGGAAATAATCATTTTCAAGCGGGAATATAAGGTAAGCACTTAATATAAATATTTGATTAAGCCCTTTTTGGCTTTGCACCTAGAAAAAACAAAATAATAAATCATATTATATCAATATAATATTATGTGTCAAAATTCTTTAATTACATTTTATTATTTATTTTATATTATTTGCACATAAAGTAATTTCATTTTTTTCCTCCTTGTATCTCGCGAACAAGAAAACTTCAATTTCCGCTGGATATAAAATATCACATTGCAGGACGCCAGCCAACCGTAAAGCTAATCTCCTGCCCATCGAAGCTTGTGATTGTGGACTATTATGGCGTGATATTTTAGTATCCAGTGGAAATTCACTTTTATTATACGTATGTAGCCCACGAACCTCAGAAGTTTGTGCATACCTAGTTTAAACTGAATCAATCTCCTCTTTATGCACATTTTACAATATATTTTATACAATCTTTACACAATGTTTTTATCATTAGATTTTCTGTCTTTGTGAATATTTTTTTTCAAGTTAATAATATATAAATAAAATGTATTGTAATTTTAAATTATAATTTCTAGCTAGATTCCTTTTTTTAAAAATAACTTATAGCTAGTTTCCTTTTTTAAAAATTATAACTTATAGCTAGATTCCTTTTTTTTTAAATTATAATTTATAGCTAGATTCCTTTTTTTTTTTTAAGTTATAAGTTATAGCTAGATTTTTGTTTTTAATTATAATTTATAGCTATTTTTTTTAAGATTTTCCTTATACGAATCTAAAAGTGCAAAAATCTTAAGAACAGATTACGAAGAGAGAGAAAGAGGGGAATTCTCATTATTTTTATCTAATAATTTTTTTTTTAAAGGATATGTTCTTATAATCTATTCTTTGTCAAATATTCCTTTTTAACTTCCGCTTGTATAATCTTGGTTGATGAAATGTAAGCGTGCATCTAATATATTTATATAAATGTATAGAAATTTTATTGGGAAGGAATTTATTGGGAATTAGGAATTATCATTATCAATATCATCATTAGGAATTTTAAATTATGATTTATATCTAGATTCCTTTTTTTAGGTTTTCCTTATAAGAATCTAGAAGTGCAAAAATCTTAAGAAGAGAGAGAGAGAGCAACTTTTTTTATTTTATTTTATAATTTATTTTCTTAAAAGGATATTTTCTTATAATCTATTCTTTGTCAAATATTACTTTTTAACTTCCAATTGTATAACCTTAGTTTGATGAAATGTAAGTGTGCATCTAATATATTTATATAAATGTATAGGTTTGATTTGTCTCTCTACGGTCATTTTGTGCACACTTTAGCCTAATTAGACCGGACCTACAGTCTAACGTAGATTCCAAACCACTCACAAACATCCATGTCACCACTAGGGTTTGAATATGAAGCCTGTGGTACCAAAGGTCAGGGCGCTAGCCAATTGGCCATCAGGCCGCAAGGATATGTTTAAGCTAGATCAAATACTATACCTTTAAAACTGTAAAAAATATTTTGTAAATGCAAAAAACATTTTACTGATTTATGAGTTTCATAACAGTTAATAACTTTTTTTTCATAAATTTCCTAAATCCTTTAGTAAAGATGGTAGCTCATAAAGTTATGTTAAAGAATCAGGAGTCTGAAGTTAGGAGTCTTATCTTTTATAAGCTAGGAGTCCCATCTTTCAGTTAGGAGTCTTATCTTTTATAAGCTAGGAGTCCCATCTTTTAGTTAGGAGTCTTATCTTTTATAAGCTAGGAGTCCCATCTTTTAGTTAGGAGCCTTATCTTTTATAAGCTAGGTGTCCCATCTTTTAGTTAGGAGTTAATCTTTTATTATTTCTCTTGGGTGTATTTAAATAGATACACCAAACCGATTTCTAAAAAAAATGATGACTAAAGATATGACTGGACAATAAAAATAGATAGCGATCTCTTTGTCTAGTCTAATCAAATTGTGGTTTTACCAACATTCGTGAATAAAAACTGAACGATGAAAAAGATGGAAAATTGTTTTTTCATTCTCCGTAAACCAGCGAAAGTGGAACTTTTGTTTAGTTAAAACCGCATAATGACCTTCTCCATTCGGTGTCAATGGAAAGAATTCTGAAAGTAAAATTGTTTCTGGATTCCACCTCGTCCGAAATCCCCCAAGTGAAAGTCGGTTCCCCATCGCTGATCTCCACATTCGGAATTCAATCAAAGACGAAATTGTTTCCAGGTGCGATTCCATCCCCGAACGCCATTTTAGCTGGAGGGGTCAAGACGGGGTGTGGTTCCTGTTTGCTCTGTCTAGTTACAAGGGGCCACAGGCAACTGAAGCGTATTGCCATTGCAGTCCGCTTTTTCATTTCCAATTCTCCCTCAAATCCAACGGCAGGTTTGACGGAAGTTCTTTGTGGCCCGGGCGACCTTGAAACAACCTGACCGCTTTTCTTTTACCTGTGTCTTGCCTTCCTTTTATTTATTTCTTTTTTTGGAAAGGATGGCGCGTTCCGATGAAGCACTGATAAAGTACCTGAGGTGCCAAAGGAACCCTGCCAGTCATTAGACACCAAGCCGAGAAAAACAATCTCGGGGGAAAGGAGATTTATAGGAGATTTGTCAGTTTCTTTTCATTTTCTACATTTGAAAAAGCGGGTTTTTTTTTAAATGTTATTCAAAGATCTTTTAAATTAAACTTCAAAATATTGAAATATGTGTTATAAAATTCATAACGGTTTTTTTTCTCTAGACAGAAATAAGAGATCTTCAGGCGATTTCTTTGTTTTCTGATTAAGTTATTCTAGAAACAATACTTTTCATGGGTCCGGTCCAAAAATTAGAACTAGAAATTTAATTTCTTTGAAAATTAAGAGCCTATAAACCTAATTATACTGATATATATGCAGTAAAAGTATCAACATATCTGTCATAAAAAACACAACAGTTATTTTTAAAGAGAAATTAAAAAAAAAAAAAAAAAAATACATCGATTAAAAGGGATTTCTTTGTTTTACTGATTAGGCTATTCGAGAAACAATACTTTTCATTGTTCCGGTACAAACATTTGAACTAAAAATTGAATGTAAAAATAAATAAAAATATTTAAGCAAAAACTTAATTATTCTGATATGTACGTAATAAAAGTATCAAAGTATCTGTTATAAAAAATATAACAATTTTTTTTCTAAGGAGAAATTAAAGAAATCAACAATCAAAAAGAATCTTTAGGCGATTGCTTTGTTTTTCTGATTAGGTTATTCTGAAAACAAAACTTTTCATTATTTTGGTCCGAAAAGTGAAATAAAAAATTGCATTAAAAAAATAAATAATATTTTAACAATAAAACAATCATACTAATTTATACGCGGTAAAAGTTGAGAAATATGTGTTATAAAAAACATAGCTTTTCTCCTGGCTCAAAATAATAAACACATTCGTAAAGTACAAGCATTTTTTTTTTTTTTTTTTTTTTTTTCTGATTAGGCTATTTAAATAAAAAAAAATCATTGTTCTAGTTCAAAAATTCAGTTTAAAATAAATAAAAATATTTTAGCAAAAATCTAATTATTTTGATATATAAATGATAAATGGTAAAAGTATGTGACAAAGAAGCTTAAAGGTTATTTTGTTTTTTGAGGGAGAAATTAAAAGCGCATCGATCAAGAGGGATCTTCAGAAGATTTCGTTTTTTTTTCTGATTAGACTATTCTGAACCCCCCGTAACGGTGTTCATTCAAATTGTTCCCATGCTTCACTCAAATTCAGTATTGTTGAAGAATTGCATATTGCCATATTCAGAATTGCTGAAGAATTGTCATATTGCCATATTCAGAATTGTGGAAGAATTGTCATATTGCCATATTCAGAATTGTTGAAGAATTGTCATATTGTCATATTCAGAATTGTTCAGAATTGTGAGTGAAGTGTAACAATCGTGGTTGTGCCTTTGATAACGCCGAATATGCTACATATCTGTTTTTCTTGAAATGAGGAATTACATATCAAAATACCTGACATTCAAACACAAATAAATACATACAATTTATTTCTAAATGTATACCGAGAACGTGTCTTTTCCCCTCTCAAAGTTCAGAACCGTTATAACCCACTGAAATAAAAAAGAAATTCATCTAACGTACATTCTTTACGCTATTATATTATTATTTCTGGTGTACATTGTGGTACTTTTCCATTAGCTGGGAACAAATTTCACCAACATCAGATTTTTCGTTTTGGCGACGACACAACAAACAATAAAATAAACAATTTCTAAAATAAACAACTCATCTTCATAAAATGAATTACTAATTTCATTAAAAATATTTTAATGAACTTAAGAACTATAAAAAAAAAAAATAAATAAACACATGCTATATCTATCGATATTTGGCGATTTATCATTATCTTTTCTTAACGAAAAGGTACTTACATTTTTCAAGATTAGAACATCTTTATATAAGCCGTAAAAGATCTAAAAATTCTCAGGCTATGCACAAAAATATATAGCAGTCTTATTTAGATTTCGTTTTGTATAAACAAAAAACATTCAAATGTGACAAAATCACATCAAATTATTTATCGAACTGATTTTAATAAAATTAAAGGGTTTCTACTGTAGATAGAATACGTATATTTTAAGGATATTATACATATATATGATCTCCCTCCTTCTTTATATAAGCCGAAAAGTTCTAAAAATTCTCAGCTTACTAGTATGCACAAAAATATATATGGTAGTCTTATCAAGATTCCGTCTTGTATAAGTTCCAGAAACATTCAAAAGTGACAAAGTCTCATAAGATTATTTATCAAACGGATTTTAATAAAATTAAAGGGTTTCTACTGTAGATAGAATACGTATATTTTAAGGATATTATACATACATATGATCTCCCTCCTTCTTTATATAAGCCGAAAAGTTCTAAAAAATTCTCAGCTTACTAGTATGCACAAAAATATATATGGTAGTCTTATCAAGATTCCGTCTTGTATAAATTCCAGAAACATTCAAAAGTGACAAAGTCTCATAAGATTATTTATCAAACGGATTTTAATAAAATTATAGGGTTTCTACTGTAGATAGAATACGTATATTTTAAGGATATTATACATATATATGATCTCCCTCCTTCTTTATACAAGCCGAAAAGTTCTAAAAAATCTCAGCTTACTAGTATGCACAAAAATATATATGGTAGTCTTATCAAGATTCCGTCTTGTATAAGTTCCAGAAACATTCAAAAGTGACAAAGTCTCATAAGATTATTTATCAAACGGATTTTAATAAAATTAAAGGGTTTCTACTGTAGATAGAATACGTATATTTTAAGGATATTATACATATATATGATCTCCCTCCTTCTTTATATAAGCCGAAAAGTTCTAAAAATTCTCAGCTTACTAGTATGCACAAAAATATATATGGTAGTCTTATCAAGATTCCGTCTTGTATAAGTTCCAGAAACATTCAAAAGTGACAAAGTCTCATAAGATTATTTATCAAACGGATTTTAATAAAATTATAGGGTTTCTACTGTAGATAGAATACGTATATTTTAAGGATATTATACATATATATGATCTCCCTCCTTCTTTATATAAGTCGAAAAGTTCTAAAAATTCTCAGCTTACTAGTATGCACAAAAATATATATGGTAGTCTTATCAAGATTCCGTCTTGTATAAGTTCCAGAAACATTCAAAAGTGACAAAGTCTCATAAGATTATTTATCAAACGGATTTTAATAAAATTATAGGGTTTCTACCGTGGATATTATACGTATATTTTAAGGATATTATACGTATATATATATATATACTAAGCAAAAGATGCTAATTTTCCAGCCTTTTTTTCCCTTGCCGTTCTCCCCTTTTTCAGCTGAGCTGTTTTTGTTTTTTTAATCAGGTGGTACGCGAAGAATGTCAGTTTTCCAGCCTTGTTTATGAATCTTCCATGCAAGCGCCCCATTATTAGGCACCATTCATTTTGCTGGGAGCTTCAAATTCTTTGTTTTGCCGCCAATAAAGGCAAACGTCTGTGAGGAATATTGCAGCCAGAAATAAGTAATCTACTTAACTTGACGGGTGATTAAAATACCATTAGGGAATAGCGTTTAGTTTATGTTACCAAGCTACGAAATTCCTTGTCCTAATTTGCTGCCCTAATTTGGATTTCGAAACGTACAATCCACAAGCTAAACGCTTCAGAAAGAACATTGTAAATTGTATTAAAAAAATTTTTAATTGCTCATGTGCTTGAAATAAAATCGTATTTAGAAAATATTAAAATAAATCAAATATACAAGTGAATACTTCCTTTTATTTTAATTACCTATTTCACAAAAAAATTTACTTCATTACAATATAACTCATAATATAGTTATTTACAAGAATATAGTTATTTAGAGAAAATTGAAATAAATCAAATGTACAAATGAATGCTTCATTTTATTTTAATTACTTATATCACAAAAATTACTTCATTCCAATATAGTTTATAACATAGTTAGTTATAACAATATAGTTATTTAGAGAAAATTAAAATAAATCAAATTTACAAATGAATGCTTCACTTTATTTTAATCCTTTATTTCACAAAAATCATTTCATTACAATTTAGTTTTGATAATTTAAAGTTCGTTTAAGTAAATAAATCTTAGTTACATTACAAAAAAAAATAGTCAGGATCTTTTATATTTATTGAATTTTAATCTTTTATATTTATTGATTAATTAATTTATTTATTAATTTGAATTACCAAATGTAGCAGTTTGTTTTCATAAATTCAAATAATTCATTTTTTTATGTTTTATGTTTACACTCCGTTTTATGGAAAAACGAAGAAATTTGTAATAAAAATGTAGGAAAACAGTAGGAAAAAAATAAATAAAAAATAAAACTCCTTCCAGATTTTAAAACGAAACATCCATCAGAAATTCATGGAAAAAAATAGATAAGGCATTTTAAACATATATATATTATTATTTATTTTATGCAACTTTTTTCAAAATCGTGACATTATGTTAAGAGGGTAAAAAAATAGCATACATGTCGTCCATTTTATCCTGGAATAATCTGAAAATATTAAATATTCCTTAATGTTACTGAATGAGGTAGAGTAAGCACCTTACTAAAAAGAAACATATTAATTAGTTTTTATTTTATTTATTTATTAAATTTTTGTTAGATAGCTTAAATAACTTTAAGCAAGAGGCATACAATTATCCTATTTCAAGGTCATGAATGTTTGTATGCCTCTTGCTTAAAGTTACTTTATACAACAATTTTCATTATCAAGTTGTAAATTTTAAAATTATATACAAATGCTATAAATTTTTTTTTCCACTTGCTTTTTTTCAATCTTTTTCCGATTAGTTACTATTTAACAAAAATAAATAAATAAATAAAATCAAAAATTAACAAATATTCATGACCTTATCTTATTTCAAGGTCATGAATGTTTATATGCCACTTCTCCTAAATTTTTATTTTTCTTCTTTAACTGTGATGTTCATAAATCAACTTTTATTCATCAATGAATTTTTATCTACTATGTGTCGACTATGCAACATTTTAAGAAATAGATAAGATACTTGAGTGTACAGAAAATTACATGGTTATTTGATTTAACATTTAACTATCACTGTTTCCAATTCACTTTTTCCAAGAAAATATTATAAATATCCAATATTTTTTTTTTATTTCCAATGGCGGGGAGTACATACATATAAACAAATACAACAAAGAAAGAACAAAAATATCAAAACACAGTAGAAGAAGATCGAAGTCATCGCCCCAAAGAAAATCCAATATATCCAATATAGAATAATGTTAATTATCAGAAAAGAAAATAGAACACGAATATCAGAATCATTGCTGAAATATTATATGATTGAGTATTTAAAAAATTATTTTATTAAAAACTTTTTTTTAATCTTATTCTTTATCCCGGTAAAGATTTTAAAGACTATGTTCAATCATTTACTAATTTATATATAATTTTTTATACAAAGAAATCACTCAAGGTGTTACTATTTGTACTAAGTCAAAAGCAAGGTTTCATTTCACAGTTTTTTACATAACTTCCTTTATTGTTATGTTAACACACACAAAAAAAAGCTCCAATAAAGAAAGAGATTTATAAAATGAATAAAGAAAAGCGTCAACCCATTCAAAGGAGAGGGAAGACTGAAATGTGACCATCTGCTCTCATGCAAACATTGAACTCGGAGAAAAGATAGAGGCTTCCGAAATACAATAAATAAAGCAACACCACTTACCTTTTTCGTATTCGTCGAAACGATTTTTGTGAAGAACGGCTCGAGTTAAAGCTCAAAGCAAAGGATGAAAATTGAAAGGAACTTTTCAATAATTTTTTTTTTAAATCTATGCTGTGAATGACTCGAATAAGGTGTCTTGTAAAAATAAATATTGGTATATAAGAAAAGAAGTTCACAGGATATTTGAATTTAACCACATCAACTTTACTATGAAACATTTACTGAGGAAAACCCTCTTTGAATGTTTATTGCATCATTTAATCACGATTACAAAATTTTATTAGAACTTTTTATTATCGAACATAAATTGTTTTATCTTGCTCAGATTCAGTCGAATATCATCTGGACAACATTCTTCAGATTCAATCGAATTTCATCTAAACAACATTCTTCAGTTTCAGTAACATAACATCTAAATTTTGCTCATTTCAAAAAGTTTTAATTTCAATAGTTCTTAAAATGTTTATAATTTGATGCATTCGTATTTAACTACCTATTTAATAATAATTTCAAAAATACAGTAAATCTCATTATATATCGCATGTAGGAAAAATAATAGTATTAATAAACTAACGAAATATATTGAAAAGGAGACATTGTGGGCGATTTTATAACTGTGTATTTTTTTCATAAACAAGTGCTCGAAATATTTGAACGCGTGACATAACGAGAAGTTAAGCATCGAGCGCTACTGTAATATGCCTTATAAATGGGGTAAAAATTATAACGGCATGCTTGATATATAGGATCCTTAAAAAAGGTTCCTGTGATTTTAAAATTAAATGAGTAATAGAAGGTAAATGAGAAAGTAGCTGTTTTCTTAGGGAAAATTAAGGGGAATAATACATAAGATGTTTTCTTAGGAAAGGGATATTAGCTACAGGAAATACTGTCCCTATATTCCCTCTTGTTCTTTGAAATTTTTTAAAAAACATTATCAAAGTGAGAAGATCTCTAATCTAAGCTTTAAGTGAATGGATTAATAATGCAATTTCGGTTGCAATTCTTGATAAAATTCAGCCTTATCGTGTGTAGATAACTATAGTCTTTTAAATAATAATAATAATAAAATGAAGTAAATATCATTTTTGCATTGCAAACTAATATGCAAAAAAGCATACATAGATAATGAAGAATTAATTAGAATTTATTATGATTAGAATTTTAAGGCTTTAAGAAGTAACAATGAATAGTTGTTGAAGAGTGAATGCTGCAATCAACATTTGGTGAAACCTCCCAGGGAATAATGTGTGTTCGGAGTACGAATAGGAATGATGTAGAGTCCTAATATTATTCTGCGATAAATTTTGGTAGACATTTCTTAGCTTTTCTACAGGTCTTCAATGTATTGTGATGTCTGAATGTATGAACCACATGTTAAATTTGTCAAGAGTCTGCTGATGATATGCGAATTATAAAGACATTGTAATGTTGGAAAATGGGTTCCAAGATGATGTGGAATAATGAAGGAATGCCTATGTAAGGAGTAATGTCTGTGTCCTTTGCAAAATAAAATTCTTGTGTGTGTTTGTCTTCTACATTCTCCCCACACTGTTGTGACGGAGAGAACTCCAAGAGGGAAGTGGAATTTATCACTAGATACTATGTGATACCAGTCTACCAGCAATCATGATCACGATTACGGCTTTGCTTATGTTTGTGAGTTAAAATGTCTTAAAGGGTGACGCAATCTCTCTGCTTCAATTTTTTTACATTTAACAAGATTTAAAAATATTTATTATTTATTTATTTAGTTTGAAAATATAGTTCTTGAGTTTAACATTTTTCTGAAACGAAAAATTATTATTTGACTTAAAATACTAATAAATAAAAGTAGGAAACATAAACTCTTAATGTTATTATTCATATTTTATGCTTTAAATACATTTTTAATTAAAAAAATTAATGAATTATTTGCTTTAGTATAACTTTTGGCATACTTTTTTTAAATTAGAACTATGCCGCTTTTTTAAGTTCTAACATAAAATTGGTTGCTAGACATTGCCTGCGTTTTCTCCCACTTATGTATGTGTATCCCGAACAGCCCACTCATGGATGATCCAGGAATGACATTGTCTTCTGGGAAATCTTTTAGAGGAAACTGATTCTCATTTACAAGTCGTATACACACATACGTACAAAATTTTCAAAATTATTTTTACAGAAATGAAGAATTATTTGTTCACTGATCAGCTAATATGCATCCCTATTTATTATTAGATGAATTATATCACTATTACATTATATTTACTGCCTGTAGTTACATAATATATCTAAATTTGATGCTATAAATTGTATTTAAAATAAATTACATCATTTTGATAAAATGGTGAAATAAAGTGAAAATGTTTCCTGCTCTGTATTTTTTATTTTTTTTTTATTTTTTATTCCAAGAGTTGGACATGTCATCGTTCGATATTAGTAGTTAGGTTTATAGTTTTTCTCGCTGTTTTTTGGTAAGTGTTTTTCCAAATGTCATTTATGGTGTAAGTCATGTCGTTTTCTTTAACTTGTGATTATTTTAATCAGCCTGGATTGATTCTGGCTTCTTTCTTTGAACTTCTGCCGTTTATATGGTGATTACAAAAATTTTTTCTCAATATGTTATATGAGCCGCGAGCTATCATACCGCTCACAGAAACTGAACAAAATTCTGGTTTAAGGTATTTTGAGGTATGCACTCAGGAATCATATGAACAACAACAGCTAAACTCTAACAGTTACAGTGACAAAATTTCGAAAATTTCAAATGATAGCATCTACTTTTTTTAAAATATGACCTTCTGCAAAACGTTTTGTGACAGAGAAGAAACACAACAGTTTTGTGACCGAGGTCTCTCCCGCCATTTCCCGTTTCCGTAGCCACCAAGATCCCCCGATCTTACCCCCATGGATTTCTGGCTGTGGCGATACCTGAAATCCAAAGTGTATGCATCTAATCCTCAAGAAAGATGCCATCTGACGTCAAGTTCAACAGATGCCTCTTTGCCATGGTACGTGCTTCAGTAGTGTCCACCATCTGTCGCATCCAAAGTGTCATCATATGTGAAAGAGATCACATAGAAAATTTGTGAAAGAAGATAAAATGTTTTGATTTCTGTTGCTTCTCTACCCTATTGGTTGTTTTCACTTTTCTTCTTAGTCTGTCCAGCGCCGGCAATTTTTGTGCCAATCGAAAGTCTTAGCACACACCAGGGTAACACCATGCTCACACATAACAAAAACTAAATTATAAAAAAAAAAATTTAAAAATAAGTTAATAAATATATTAAAATAGTGAATGAAAACTATGAACGCTTTAAGAACAAACTACAAAAATGAACAAAAATAAATAAATTCCTTAAATTAGAAACACGAATAGGACAGAAATAAGCCATGTTAAATAAATAATAAATTTAAAAAATACATTTAAATTAAAATATAAAAAAATAAATTATAAAAATAATTAAATAAAATATTTTAAAATATTAAATGTAAGCTACGAAAGTAATAAGAACAAACTATGAATTTTAATAACAATATATGAAACAAATAAAAAATATAAATTATATCTTTATTGAAAATAAAAAGCTAATTTATAAATTTTTTTAATAAAATACTTGTAACACTTATTTGTAAACTTATATTACTTTATATAATTTATTAGAAAAATATTAAATAAAATTAATTTAGAAATAAGGTATAATAAAATATTAAAATAATAAGGTAAAATAATAGAAAGTGAATCACTCTCAAATTAATTTTAAAAAAACCGCCAATCAATTTGTAGCAGTAAAATTCTTTCATTTTAATTCGATTTATTTTTTAATTAGTTCCAATTAACACAATTTTCTCATTTAAATTATCTTATCGAAAAATAAAAATACTAAGTAGTTCATCTTTTATTCAATTATATTCTAACAAATAAAAAAAAAAAAAAAAAAAAAAAAAATTGTTTGCCATAATTTCCGTAAATTTGAATTTAAAGCAAGTTTTTATTAAATCGCATTCTAGCAAAAAACCTTTTACTTTGATCTATTAGTAATAAATACCTATTACAAAAAAAAAATAATAATAAATAAATAAATAAATAACTCGCCTTCTTCTACACCCGACATACATTTTAAAAACTAACTTAATAAGGTTGCCTTGAATCAAAATCCAGTAGTTTATTAATGGATAATGACGTATTAAATATCAAGGGCGGGTTTTTATAGATATTTTCTACTTATATGCCATTGGCCAAGAAAATTAAAGACGTCTAAGGGAAAAAAAAATTATGTAACACTTTCGTTCGGTTTTACGATGAATTTTAGCCATTTAAAGTTTTAATCATTGGATTTTGTCATTAAATTGACTTTAAATGGTATAATTATAACAAAAAAATAATAAAATATTGTTATTTAAATAAGCAATTTTAATTATTTTTAACGTTTACTAATGTTTTTTGCCCTTGTTTTTAAGAATTTATAAGAAGACGGTAACAAAATACTCAATTAATGAACGAAAGGATTTTAATTTGGGATACTGATCTTTTTCAAAAACTTTGGAACTAATAGTAGTTTTCTAATAAAAATGGATGTGCATAGGGAGTAAAAAGTTAAATCTATATAATGCTGCTATTTATTTATTGAACCTATTACTGATTGCTATCTATTGAACGCTAAATCTATGCCAGTAATGAGCACGATAAATCTGTAAGCAAAAAGATCTGATGAGAATGAGATTAGGATGTTAACCCATCTCCTCAGATGCTGCTCATAGTAGTGTTCGTTCCAAACTTTGGTGACAAAATGTGGATGCTGTCAAACAGAACCCTTATAAATGTAACGATGAATGAACACAGATTAAAGTACTAGACATTTTGAAAACAACATTTCTGTTAATTAGAAAGCTAATCCAATATTGCAGTTAGAAAATTGATCTTGCATACAAACAGGTTACACACCCTTGATATAAAGAAACTCATCCATTTAATGAAATTTTTTATTCGCAATATTTTGATACCCATTGATGTATTATTAAATTTATAATTATAATATAAAATTATAATTAAAAATTATTATATTTTATTATTCCTCCATTCAATAATTAATTCTTTACATTCCAAATATTATCAAAATGTCTTTTAAAAAACTTGGGAAAGTGAACAAAAAGTCGATCGGAAATGGCTGATTTAACTCAATACTCATTCCGACAAATTTATCTATTTTTTTTATTTATTCCTAACATATTGCTCAATTGGAATCTATAATGACTATGACTATTATGTTTGTAAAAGTTGAATCGTCCTAAAGATTCAAAATGCAAAATGCAAACTGCAGATATTCTTCAGTGAAAGCACTTTATCTTAAAATTAAATAAAGATAAACGTGGAAAAAGGGTGTCCAAAATTTATTCCTATAATATCTAAATAAGAATCAGTAAAAACATGACCAGAAAACAAAATTTTTTAAGAAGGCAAATTCAGAATTGTTCTTAAAGTGAAAAAGCAACTTTGGCAATGTTCGACTTTCTTGCCTGCATTTCTTTTACTATGAATTTTTTTTCAATTCCTTCTATCAGCTGACACTCTCCCTATATATATCTTGCTCAAATTTTCAATCGTTCATAAAATACTTTTTAGTCATCCACTCAAGTTCAAATACATTTTTTTTTGAACTTGTAGTGGATGACACTGGATGTTAATACAGTTTTTTCAGATATTAATTCAGTAATTAAATTTAATTAATTAATTGTATTTTTTTTTAGATTTAAGTTGCATGTATCTAATAATAGATGGCGCCAGATAAACTTAAAAAAATGAATGAAAATTATTTATAAAGGACTTTCTGCAATAGAGTGAAAAAAAAAGTAGGAATTGACTTAATTTTTATTTTTATTTTTATATTACTTGTTTAATTTTTATATAATTCAAAATATTAATTACGCAACAAAATATATCATCCCATATCTTGAAATGTTCGTTAAATATTGGAATGCTGGTGGCAATGCATTGTAAATTCCAAAATTGCCTTCCTTTTCTAATCCGCTTCTCTTGTCACTTTTCTACAAATGATGCAAAAAGAATTCCCCAATAAAAGCATCGATCTTCTTCAGTGAATGGAACTAACTCGTAAAACTGTAGAAGAAAAGATCCCAGAATGCTTAGAATGAAAAATAAGAAAGTGCCATGAGAAAGACACTTGTATTTAGGTGAATCTTTTTCTTTAGAAGAGTGTGATAGATTGATCACTCAAGTAAATCTGCTTTCTTTTGAAAAGAGCCACTTACAGATAGAAAAGAAAGCAATATTTATTGTACAGTGGGGGAAAAGATTTCGATTGCTGTCAGAGGTCAGCTACTTCGGACACCTTTTCAAGGTCATCAAAAAATAAACCCTGGTCACTTTCTCACCTTGAGATCTCTTATGTCCAGATTTTCTACTTTGGTATTAGACACTTACAAAGAATAAATGTATTTTAAGCAAAATTTTAGCTTAATGAAATACTACCCAAAATTTCGATTTTGTTAGACAAATTGGTTCAACCTGATAAAAATGCATCAGATATTAATAGAATTTTTTTTTTATATATTTACAATTATTTTTTTAATTAAAATATATGAAAACAATTATAGGTGTTTTAAAACCTTTCATCAATGCTTTTTTTACATTTATAAGATAGTTCCTTCTTTTAAAAGTCAGATTTCTTAATGCATTGTAATTCTCTCGAAAATGATTAAAATCAGTTAACTATTGATGCAAAAACTATTAATGAAGTTAAATTAATATTTATCAAATTCATAGAATTAATTTGTTAATAGTTTAATTATAGAGTTAAATTAATAAGAAAGAAATCAAAAATTCCTCTGCAAATTTTTTTTGTAAAATATAAAAAGTAAAACATTTTTTAAACAAAAAGGAAAAGATTTTGAAGAAAAAAAAGAAAGATTTAATAGAAGTTAACAAACGCATTGGTATAACACGATTCTTTCCGAATACAATGAAATGATTTAGCATCGAAAGAACATTAAAAATTAATTAATCAATCACTGACTATTAAAGTTATTATTATTTTAATATTAGGAAAGATTATTGAGGAATTAATTACAAATTCTACCTAATAAAATAGAACATAAAATCAGTTTAAAACTTTCTTCTTCATCTTCTTCATTGACTCAACAGTCTCACGGTGGGCCAAGGCCATCTGCCTACTGGCAAATATATTTAAAACTTTAGTCCAGGGACATTATAATGTTTCATGCACTAGTAAATAAAGTGTTCTTTTAATTTGATAAATATACACGATAATATAATGTAATGTAAATTGAGATAATACACCATTACTTTTTCATAGTATTGGAGCATACCATGTTTAAGGCACAAAAGAGAATACAGAAAAGATTCAACTACAGGTCGTAAACATCGGATGCTTAATAAAATCAGTTGTGTAAAATAATTCTGTTAAACAAATAGTGCTATTTTACTCAAGCTTTTTCTTCTCTTTTTCAAATTTGGTAAAGATCTTTACAAACATTTCAAACTCTCATGCAAAAAAACTTGAGGCACAAAGGTATGTCCCATCGAAAAGTTTATCAACAAATGTTTACATGACGAAATAAGCAAAGTTTCAAAGAAAATGATGAGGTTTCAATCTTCCTCTTCCGTAAGTTCAAGTACTTCAAGCTTTGTCCTTTAATTTGATTTAGCTTTCGATAGTTCACTCACTTTCTTAGTTAATCACTTATCTTTATCGTTGTATTTAAAATTACTTTAAATAGAGCAACGAAGTACTCTTTGACAGAAATTTAGCAGTATTTTAATTTAGCGTACAGGAAATGATGTGCAGCAATATTTTTTTGAAATGATGTGGAGTAATGTTTTTTGAAACGATGTCTATGAAATGATGTGGAATAATATTTGTTGAAACGATGTCTATGAAATGATGTGATTTAATATTTGTTGAAATGATGTCCATGAAATGATGTGGAGCAATATTTGTTGAAATGATATCTATAAAATGATGTAGAGTAATATTTGTTGAAATGATGTCTATGAAATGACGTGAAGTAATATTTGCTGAAATGATGTGGAGCAATATGTTTTGTGTCTCTAATTAACGACAGACTTTTTAACATTATATATTATTTAAAAGTATATAATTTTGCTATTAATAAATATTGTTTATTTAAGGATTAATTTTTCTCAAAAATATAAAATAATGCTTAGTGAAATATACAAGAATTATAAGCAATACTTAAATGTTTAAACTTTTTAAATTCATATATGATGTATGTTATTCATTTATTCATACAATATTCATGAAGTATCATGTATTCATACAATAATTTTTGTGTAGGAGGGAAAATCAGTTAAAATCATAAATAAGTCCTCAAACCCAAAGAAAGAAAAAAAAAACTGATTGTAAAAAATGTTTATAAATCCTAAAACTATATGCATTTTCATAATTAATAAGACCAGGATGTTAGACATTTCCAGAAAAATCTCCTGATCATAAATACATTTTAATGCAGAATAAGTAATAATTGATAAAAAAATATGATAAAAATCTCGGTTTTGTAAGTTAACTTTTTAACTTATATGTCACGAAAAATAAAAATTTTTAAAAACTAAGATTGAGGTTCATCGAACTAAGATTGATTCCCGCTGTACGCTAAAATTCGATCAGCTTACAGTCACTTTTTAAGCTAAGCCATTGAAAACTTTTCTATAGATAATGTATCATAAATGGACTCTCAGGGAGTTCAATAGACTTCCCTTATCTTTGTATTTTGAGACTCATTGAAACAAGCAAACTGAATCCAAAAAAGCTCGTTGAAATGCTGGGGGAAAGAGTCCTTGCAACGTCCTCGGTGTCGAACAAAAGCTGAAAAAGCGTCCTGGGCGAATTCGAAAAAAAGCAAGAACCGCGAGTGTCCCGTTTCAACACGACACAAGTACGATGGAAATGAGCGATAGTGAAGACATCTTGGAGATATTCGAGAGCAGCCTTCGCGAGGGATGGTTGAGGTCACCTACGAAACACTAGAATAAAAAGCAGACAGTAGTGGAACCCGAAAAAGGTTTTGGGTTTCTATCTCACGCGCAAGACAATCCGCGGAAATGGCTCATTCTGGAGGTATTTGGAAAAGAAACAAATCGCGAGTTGCCTTTAAAGCTTATGTAAGAACTTAACAACTCAAAGTAGACGAATGAACCTCAGCTCTCCATATATATATATATATAATAATAATTGAATAACGTACTCATAAAAAATAAACTCAGAATTTAACTTTAAAATAAAATAAATTTAACACCGGTTTCGTGATTTAATGACTGTGAGAGAGTTTAGAATTGACTTTGGGAATATAATTTTTTTACAAAAAATTATTTTGTTCGAAAATTTTAAAATCGATTTATTTTTAAAAAAATTCCTTTTTCGATGGTAAGATTTTTTTTTTTCAAAATGCGCTTCGGGAGGATTTTGAAAAAACACAAATCTCGAGTAGGTTTTAAAGCTTATAAAAGAACTGAACAACTCAATGAATGAATTTTCAATGTAGACGAATGAACCTCAACTCTCCATCACATACACACACACACACATAGATATATATATTTCTAATAATTTAATAACTTACTCATAAAAGATAAACTCAAAATTTAATTTTAAATAAAATAGATTTACCACTCATTTCGTGACTTTAAATACTATAAGGAAGTTCAGAACTGATTTTGGAAAAATAAATTTTCACAAAAAATTATTTTATTTAAAAATTTTAAAATCGATTTATTTTTCAAAAATGCCCTTTTCGATGGTAAGGTATTTTTTTTTTCTTGAGAATGTGCTTCTGTAAGTAGCTTTGAAAGAAACAAATCTCGAGTTGGATTTAAAGCTTATGTAAGAACTAAACTAGTCTAAGTAGACGAGAGAATCTGAACTCTCCATTATTATTATCATATATATATATATATATACACTGAAGTGACAAAAGTCATGGGATTGCAATATGCAAATTTTCAGAAGGCAGTAGCATCGCGTAGAACAGGTATAAATGCGCAGTGCTTTCGCAGAGCTTTCATTTCTGTTCAAGTTATTCATGTGAAGAGGTTTTGACGTGATGATGACCGCACGACGGAAATTAACAGACTTTGAACGCGGAATGTTAGTTGGAGCTAGACGCATGGGTCATGTCATTTCGGAAATCGTGAAGGAATTCAACATTCCCAGATCCACTGTGTCAAGAGTGTGCCGAGAGTATGAAATTTCAGGCATAACATCCCACCATGGACAGCGCAGTGGTCGACCACCTGCACTTAACGACCGAGATCGGCGACGTCTGCAAAGAGTCGTAAATTCTAACAGACAAGCAACACTGCGTCAAATAACCGCAGAAATCAATGTGGGATGTACAAGGGACTTGTCTGTTAGAACTGTGCGGAGAAATTTAGCTTTCTTGGGCTATTCCAGCAGAAGACCGACTCGAGTGCCTTTACTGACAGAACGACATCGCTTGCAGCGACTCTCGTGGGCACGTGAGCATATCGGTTGGTCCCTAGATGAATGGAAAACCGTGGCCTGGTCCGATGAGTCACGATTTCAGTTGGTAAGAGCTGATGGTAGATTTCGAGTGTGGCGCAGACCCCACGATGCCATGGACCCAAACTGTCAGCAAGGCACTGTTCAAGCTGGTGGTGGCTCCGTAATGGTGTGGGCTGTTTTTCATGGCATGGACTTGGTGCTCTGGTGCGACTGGACCGAACATTGACTGGAAATGCTTATTTTCAGCTACTTGGAGATCACTTGCAGCCATTCATGGACTTCATGTACCCAAACAACGATGGGATTTTTATGGATGACAATGCGCCATGTCACCGGGCCACAACTGTTCGCGATTGGTTTGAAGAACATTCTGGACAATTCCAACGAATGATCTGGCCACCTAGATTGCCCGACATGAATCCCATCGAGCATTTATGGGACATCATCGAGAGGTCTGTTCGTGCCCAAAATCCTGCACCATCAACGCTTTCACAATTATGGACGTCTATCGAGACAGCATGGCTCAATATTCCTGCAGAAGACTTCCAACGACTTGTTGAGTCCATGCCACGTCTAGTTGCTGCACTTCGCCAGGCGAAAGGAGGGCCGACACGATATTAAGAGGTATCCCATGACTTTTGTCACTTCAGTGTATATATATATATATATATATTCTTAATAATTGAATAACGTATTCATCAAGAATAAACTCAATATTTAATTTTAAATAAAATAAAATTTAAAATAACATCATCAAATTTTAATATAACATCATTAAATTTTAAATAACATCATCAAAAAAAAAAAAAAAAAAAATCTTACATGTGAAAAGGGCATTTTTGAATAATAAATCTATTTTAAAATTTTGAAACACAATAATGTTTTGTGAAAAAAATATATTTCCAAAATCAATTCTAAATTTTCTCATGGTATTTAAATCACGAAATCGGTGTTTAGTTTATTTTATTTAAAATTAAATTTTGAGTTTATTCTTTATGAATACGTTATTCAATTATTAGAAATATATATATATATATATTATAATAATAAAAAATAAGGTTTTTATTTAATTAAAAATTAAATAACAGGAGTTCTTACGTAATTTTTGGATGCACACCAGGTAAAAAAATAATAAATTCAGAAAAAAGAAATTTAATTTAAGTAATATAGTTTATAATTTTTACACGCACAAATCTCTGGCTTTATATAGAGCGAGACTGATTTTTTAACTTAGAAGTAGATACCTGAAAATTTTAAAGTTTTAAAAATTGAATGCCTAATTTTCTGAGCAGATTCCATCTCTACATTTTACGTAATAGATTTTTTTTTTTCCTTGAATCTGTTGGGACAATCACCTAATTTAATTTCGGGACAACTGGTGCATGACGGCAAGAAAATTGTCCTTATTTGAAAAATTTATTGTATTGGATCAACTTGCCAAATTTTGGTGGGAATTGTAATGCCATTTGCAATATTAAATCTAAATCGTTAGTGTAGCTATCACTGAGATTACCATGTAAATGATAAGAGCATAATTTTTTTAGGAAACTTCCGTAATAATCTAAAATAATATTTTTTCCATTTGAGAGAAAAATCTTATTCAACTGGCCGTGAAGCAAAATACCTCTTTAAAATATATTTTATATTTGAACATTAGTAAAAGATTGGTTGTTAGGTTGGTTGATGTTTTGCGTGCTTGCTATAAGATTTTTAATGTTAACGTCTGAGTAATTCTATATCTGACAGCTTTCTTTTGTTAGGAAGTATAACGTACTATATAATCCGTAATGATTGCTTTTTAGTTGTTAGGTTTGGTTTGTCGCTCTATGGTCATTTTGTGCACACTTTAGGCTAATTAGACCAGGACCGGATTTTCCTATAGGCTAACTAGGCGTCAGCCTAGGGCCTGAAGATCAAGAGGGGCCTACATTCAAATTGTTAGCAATATTAGAATTACACTATTAACAGTAAGCACTAAATTATTAATTACACTGTTAACAGTAAACACTAAAACCTGAATCGAAAATAAGGAGAAATTCTACACATATGACTAATAAACAAACGTAAAAATGTATTGGTTAAGATCAACGCTTTCGGTTCCTTGGGTCTGTTCGTTTGTATATATTAGATAGCACCAAAGTATAGTTGCATACGTTCACTGATTGCTATGCCTTTTTATTATGTCGTGTATTTGGGGTGCATTTTATTATATCTCGCGTAATTTATAAACTTAAAAATGGGAGGTGAAAGGGCCTCATAAGTGGAATAGCCTAGGGCCTCATAAGTAGAATAGCCTAGGGCCTCATAAGTAGAATAGCCTAGGGCCTCTTTTCATCTAAATCCGGCCCTACCTACAGTTTAACGTGGATTCCGAACCACTCACAAACATCCACGCCACAGCTAGAGTTCGAACCTGAAGCACCGAAGGCCAAAGCGTATTAGCAAACAGCCAATTAGCCAATGGCCACCACCACCACCAAACCGTCTTTTAGGTGGTTTTAAACAGGCATTAAAAGAAGATTAACAATAGAATTTTGAACATTTTTGTGTGTACTATCTTGCACTGGAAAATATTTAATAAAAAATAAGCCACGAAGAATTTAATTTTATGAATCTGAAGCTTTTCAAAGGAAGCACTAATCATTCTTAGGTAAAAATGCAAAATTTAAAAAATTCCAATTTAATTTCACGAAGCTACAACTTTTCAAAGGAAGCACTAATCCTTCTTAGGTAAAAATGCAAAATTTAAAAAATTCCAATTTAATTTCATGAAGCTACAACTTTTCAAAGGAAGCACTAATCATTCTTAGGTAAAAATGCAATATATAAAAAATTCCAATTTAATTTCATGAAGCTACAACTTTTCAACGGATTCACTAAGCATTCTTGGTTGAAAATTCAAAATTAAAAAAAAATGTAATTTAATTTCACGAAGCTACAGCTTTCCAACGGATTCACTAAACATTCTTTGTTGAAAATGCAAAATTAAAAAAATTTCGATCTAATTTCATGAAACTAAAACTTTTCAACGGATGCACCATGCACTTGTGACTGAAAATGCAAAACTCAAAAAAATGCCAGGCATAGTAAAACATAAAATTGTTTCAAAAATGCTTTTGCAAGGATCTTTAATTTTTATCACTTACTAGTAGATATCACCCAGAACGGAAATATATTCATCAAACTGTGTAATGTTATCACAATTTATCGTTTCTTATCTCTACGCAGTTATGTCAATGATGTTTGCAAAAAAATTTATTTAATTTCCATCTGAAGTTTCACTACATAAAAATAAACAAAATAGCTGAAAATCGGACATTAAACAAATAAATCCATTCAATCCAAATATGAAAAAAAAAAAAAAAAAAAAAGTTTTGAGCTGAAGGAAAATCAAATAAAAAAAGATATTAAATGCGAATTAAGGAAAGGAAATAAGAAAATTTAAAACAGCCTTGACGTCACTTCCTGCTTGTAATAATTATTACATAGACGGTTCTTTAATTAAATAATTTTAAAGCACATTTTGATTATCAACAAATCATGGTTTTTATTTAATTATGAAATAGCTAATACGTATTTTTTCGTGATTTCTGGCTGCGTACCAAATAAAAAATAACAGATTCAGAGTAAAAAAAAAAAAAAAAAAAAAAAAAAAAAAAGATTTTTTAGGTTTGGTTTAGTTTGTCCCTCTACAGTCATTTTGTGCACACTTTAGGCTAATTAAACCGGGACCTACAGTTTAAAGTGGATTCCGAACTACTCACAAGCATCCATGCCACTGCCAGGATTCGAATCTGAAGTCTGTAGTACCAAAGGCCAGAGAGCTAACCAATTGGCCAACAAACCGCTGGATTTCTTACGAACATATACAATATCGAAAAAGAGAGATTTTATTTCAACCAGATATCTAAAAGAAAGAAATTTCATTCGTTAATATTGCTCATATTCACTGTTAAATCAATTATTATATACAAACGAAAAATTTTAAACTTTATTAACTTGATATGAACTTTAGAAAATAAAATATGTAACAAGAGTTGCTCATGTTACTTTTTTAAAAAAAATAATAAAATATATATAAGTATAAGTAAAACAAGCATCTTATTTAATCGTATGGTTAAAACAATTTTTATAATTATAATTATAATAATTCATGAAAACAATTTAGTAATATACTTTCTAAATTGTTAGCATAAATAATTTTTTTTTATACTTTCAAAACATTTATGTAATTAAGGTAAAATAAGACAAAAATATTATAGAAGGAAAAATATGATTTTTGTTAATGAATAATTATACCATTTGGAGTGTAATAGAAAATAATAATATAATATAGAATTAAGTATAGAATAAAAATATTTATAACAAAAATATATAACACTAAAAAGAGAATAATAAGAATAATATAGAACTAAATATAAAAAGGAAAAACAAATTTTTGTAGAATAAAAACTAAACACATTGATTTTATGACGCAATTGTTTTTTAAGAATGTGCTTTTTCGAACTGTGCTTTAGAAATTCTCTTTTCTTTCCTATCGAAATCTATTAAATAAAAAATAACCTTTCGTCCTTTTGATAGGTGATCTAGAAAGACAAAAATAAACTTAAATGCTTCGACAATCTTTCACAACATATTCGAGAATACTAACTTAAAACAAATTCTTCCTCGCAAGCCTAATCAACGCGTTTGAGAACAACTGTTATTGTCTTCTGTTCACCGTAATGCATCCAACCCAGACAAATGATCCCCACCCATTCTTCTGGAGCCTCATTACTTTCCACTTGAAAAAAAGTGGTGGTTCAGATGGCATTTCTATCAAAAAGATCAAAATCCCGCAAATCTAAATCGACTGGCTGCTACTATCTGGTTCGTGTGTTAGAGGGAAACATGATTTAACCCAAACAACTACCTAATCACTGATTTCCGGTTCTGATGTATTTGTATGCAACAGACGGAAATTGTTATTGCAGGTTGGATGGCAGAAGAGCTGTCTGTCCTTCCTGTTCGCTCACTTGAAGATGTCCCTTTTTTAATATACTTTTCCCTACTTAATTCCCCTCCCAAATGCCCCGGGCACCTTAAAAAAGCGTAGGTGCAGGTGAAAAGGAACTAATAGCTTCCTTTTCCGGTGTGATGGCAGCTGCAACCGAGTTGTAAGTGTTTTGTTGCAGAGATGTTAACTGCACATTGTAATCATCACTCGGCTACCTGCTCCGCTCAGATTCTTAAAAAAATATTCGACACTTGTTTGCATGAGACAGACGCGTGGCTCTGAAATCGAAACCTTTTTGACATTCCTCCCTCATGCGTTAACTTGGTGGTTATAATTTTAGGTCTCTGACCCAGTATTGAAATCGACGGTTGGCTCTCTTGCATTTTAAAAATCTTTTAAGACGTTCAAATTTATCTATATATAGATAACAATATATATATAAATCAGGGGTGGCCAACCCGTGAGATCTATCACACTTTTACAAAATATATCTATTTTATAATGACCAATGTAGTGAAAACCAATGTATTAAAAAATACATTATGTGTGCATCCATATATTCGAAAATTAACTGTCGAAATCATGAGAAAAAATTAACTTTGATTTTAAAATAATATTATTGCGAATATATGACTGATATTGCCTGTTTTACTAATGAGTTTACAGTGACGAGTTCGAGGAATAATTAAATTATATTCTGCAAACTCATGATGCAAGTGATGAACTCATGAAATTTTACAATTTGAGAAATTTGGCACAAAAAGTTGTTAGCGCTTTTGGTTCAACTTACACCTGGGAATCGTTTTCCCCCCCCCTTTTCTAAAATGAAATTGGCCAAACACAAAACACGCTCTAACAACGGACGCTAACTTGCAACACCCATTACGATGTGCAAACACCGAAATTGAGATCGAGTTGCAAAAGCTAAGTGAAGAGTGGAGAAACAAATGCCGCTCTAGTAAAATAAATATTTTTTAATGATTTAATTTTTTTTATTTCGTTTCTATTTATATAAATTTTATATTTCATTTTTAGTGTTATATATTTCTTTACGATGTGCGTTTAGTATCATTATTATTATATTATCTATGCTTACATGTAAGAATAATAGTAAACACTTCATTCATAATTATGTTTCAATTTTTCTCTCCAAAAAATGTCTATAGTGGGTCTAAATCTAATATGAGGATATGTAACTTTATATGCGGCCCGCGGAGTTACGATGCATTTCCAAAGTGTCCCGCAAGATCATTTGGGTTAGCCACCCATGGTATAAATGAATTCGAGAAAAAAAATTATATTTAATATTTGTAATATCCTATATAATATTTGTAATATTTGTATATATATGTGTGTGTGTGTTTATCGTCGTTCTCGTGTATAGCGTTATGCAATAGTCCTGTAAAATGATCGTGTTTCTATTAGTTATTCTGTCTCAGATGGGCATGAATGACCGAGTGTCTAGCGCTCGGTTCTAGAGGTTTCGGGTTCGAGTCTCTGTTTTGCCATGGATGTTTGTAGTTTTTCGGAATCCACTTTAAACAATAGGTCCCAGTCTAATAGGATCGTAGAGCGTTGTCTTGATCTTTATTCTTCAGTCCTCGTGGTTCATGGCCATGGACCAGTCACCTGCGACGGGGTCTATGGGACCTAGTGTAAGGAATCTATGGGACCTAGTGTAGGGAGTCCGAATCAGGAGTCGGTTGTAATATACGACTCCCGACTCTTATACAAAAATAATTTTTATTTTTCAGAAATTAATGTTAAAATTAAATGTTTGGGAGGTATTTGTATACTTTAATAATCCAACCAGTAGCAAAAACAGTGATTGCTTTAACAGCAAACCAAATAAGTGTTGAGAAACTTTTCTTATCATTGAAGCTTATAAATAGCTATCTTGGATAAACGATAAAAGAAAATGTTATAGAAACTTTTCTATCACTTAGAACAAAAAAGTTTCAATGTATTATAAATGCAGCACTTTGTAATTAAAATGTACAATTTCTTTTGCTTGTTTTAAGCTATTCTATAATACTTTGGTACTTGTTGATTTAATGTTGCTATTTTTATAGGACATATTTCTTTGTAAGCAAATTTAAAAATATTTGTACGTCTTTTAAGTGAGTGTAAATGCTACACCTCCAAAGTTGCAAAAGTTGCCTGAAGGCGAATCGGCTAGCACTCGAATCCTGCCGGTGGAATGTGTGTTTGTTAGTAGTTCGGAATCCATATTAAATTGTAGGTCTTGATCTAATTAGCGCAAAGTGCGCAGAGCAGGTAGCAATAAACTACAAACCAAAGTAGTACCAAACCAAATAGAGTGCCAAACCAAATCAAAGTTGTAAAAAATGCATTTTTATGCAAAAATAATTTTTATAGATATATGAGTTCAGTAAAATTTCATTTTTTCTAAATCCTTAATAAAGATTATTGTACATAAAATTATGGAAAAGAGTCATGAGTCGGTATAAAAAGCTCGACTCAGTAGTCGGAAATATTTTGGTCTATCAAAATGTTAGCCAAGCAAAAGCTTACCAAAAGATATTCCTTGCGCTGTATAATCGAAAGGTTCTTCTTCATTAGCGCAACAGCCCCATGGTGGACCAAGATAGTTCATGACCTATTATCAAAATTTTAAAAGGAAAATGAATCTTTAAACATGTCAGTTGTAATGGAGAATTCATTGATCGGATTAAATTATTGTTTTTTACTAAGAAAATACTGAAGAATTTTTGTTTAAAAATAATCAACTATTTTTTTCTTCTTCTTCATTGGTGCAACAGTCCCATGGTGGGCCAAGGTCTTCTGCCTACTGGCAGATTCCGCAACATGAGATGTTTTTCTTTTTACGGGATAAGGTTGTCAACCTTACGCTCAACGCTCTACAGCCGTATTAGACCGGGACTTAAGGTTTAAAGTGGATTCCGAATCACTATAATGATCCATGGCACCACTGGGACTCGAACCCGAAATTTGTGGCACTGAGCGCCAAACACTCGGCCATTAGGCCCCAATCAAAAAGTTATGTATATTTAGTGAATTAAATTTTTGTGCAATTTTATTAAGTTTGTTAGCAATGAATATTAGACTATTGCAACATTGAAATTGTTAATTTCAATATACAAACCAATTAACCATTTTAATTTGGGCATTGGAACTTATGGAGAAAACACAATTTCTTCCTTTAACATGCTTGAACATGAAAATGGGATGTTTTAACTCGCCAATCCTATAAGGAAGTTAAAAAAACACGTCTAAAAGTGTTTTAGCATGTTTGCTTTTCATTCTGTTTATAGAAAATATTTTGAGAAGTTCATGGCGAAACATAAAAAAATGAATTTCCGCTATTGCGCTTGCTTAAGTGACACTTTATAAAATGTAATTTTTTTAGTTTTTCATTCTCGAAAATCGTTATGCAACTAATTGTAAATAAAAGAAGATAAAATAATTGAAATTTTATTTACTTCATTTTTTCCCCTGAAAGATCCTTATTTTTCTTTTTTTCTACAGGGAAATTTCAATTTTTCGTCCTTTAGGAAGGACAAAAGAAACGAAATCAACAATATATGAAAATGAAAGATTTTAAAATAGATTCATTTAAAAGGTTTATTTATTTTTTTGCCCCTTGACCTGAAACAAAAATGCCAAGCAGAAGGCAAAACGTGATACAGAATTTTAAGGCACTGCTATCGAATGATAGATAAAGAATTTACAGATAATTTATAGGAGAATATTACGATATTGATAATTTTTAAATAATACTTTTTAAATGATAGATAAATGTGAGCTTTTCCTTAGATACACTGAAGTGACAAAAGTCATGGGATAGCAATATGCAAATTTTCAGATGGCAGTAGCATCGCGTAGAACAGGTATAAATGCGCAGTGCTTTCCAAGAGCTTTCATTTCTGTTCAAGTTATTCATGTGAAGAGGTTTTGACGTGATGATGACCGCACGACGGGAATTAACAAACTTTGAACGCGGAATGTTAGTTGGAGCTAGACGCATGGGTCATGCCATTTCGGAAATCATTAGGGAATTCAACATTCCCAGATCCACTGTATCAAGAGTGTGCCGAGAGTATGAAATTTCAGGCATAACATCCCACCATGGACAGCGCAGTGGTCGACCGCCTGCACTTAACGACCGAGACCGGTGACGTCTGCAAAGAGTCGTAAATTCTAACAGACAAGCAACACTGCGTCAAATAACCGCAGAAATCAATGTGGGACGTACAAGGGACTTGTCTGTTAGAATTGTGCGGAGAAATTTGGCTTTCTTGGGCTATTCCAGCAGAAGACCGACTTGAGTGCCTTTACTGACAGAACGACATCGCTTGCAGCGACTCTCGTGGGCACGTGAGCATATCGGTTGGTCCCTAGATGAATGGAAAACCGTGGCCTGGTCCGATGAGTCACGATTTCAGTTGGTAAGAGCTGATGGTAGGGTTCGAGTGTGGCACAGACCCCACGAAGCCATGGACCCAAACTGTCAGCAAGGCACTGTTCAAGCTGGTGGTGGTTCCGTAATGGTGTGGGCTGTTTTTTCATGGCATGGACTTGGTCCTGTGGTGCGACTGGACCGAACATTGACTGGAAATGCTTATGTTCAGCTACTTGGAGATCACTTGCAGCCATTCATGGACTTCATGCACCCAAACAACGATGGGATTTTTATGGATGACAATGCGCCATGTCACCGGGCCACAACTGTTCGCGATTGGTTTGAAGAACATTATGGACAATTCCAACGAATGATCTGGCCACCTAGATCGCCCGACATGAATCCCATCGAGCATTTATGGGACATCATCGAGAGGTCTGTTCGTGCCCAAAATCCTGCACCATCAACGCTTTCAGAATTATGGACATCTATCGAGACAGCATGGCTCAATATTCCTGCAGAAGACTTCCAACGACTTGTTGAGTCCATGCCACGTCGAGTTGCTGCACTTCGCCGGGCGAAAGGAGGGCCGACACGATATTAAGAGGTATCCCATGACTTTTGTCACTTCAGTGTAGGTTTTAATTTACACTATTTCTTCTTGTACTTAGATCTTTTCTCTTACATGTTGTGTAAGAGAGGATTGTGCGCTTATCCCTAGTTACGCTTTACTTTACACTATTCTTACAATGTCATTTATACTTTACATGTTGTGTAAGAGAGGATTGTGAGATATTACTTTTTACTTTACACTATCATTATACCTAGATCGTTTATCCTTAAATGTGGTGTAAGAGAGGATTGTGAGATTTTCCCTAGTTACGCTTTACTTTATACTATTCATATACCTAAATCTTTTATTCCTTACACGTAGTGTAAGTGAGAATTGCCTTCCTGGAGAAATTCTTAAAGAGAATTAGTTCTCCTTTATATCACACAAGTGATAAAGGAGAAAACTCTAATATAGCCTGCAAAGCCGATGCAATTCCTGATAAGATACTTATTTGTCTACCATTATAATTGGACCTTTAAATAAGAGGATAAAGTTTCAAACCTGAAAACTTCGCCTCCCTATTCAAGTGGCCACACAATAATAAATTATCATAGATGGATTGAATTCGTAGAAGAATCACTTTTTTCCTCGTATGATACGATTCTGATCAACTCTTACGAAAAGATATCAACCCATCCTGTAGATTATATGGCAGTATTACTGATAGATCACGAGATAACAATGACAGTAATAGAATCAATTTTAATTCCTCAACTACAATGACCTATGAAGGCAAATCTCCTGGAGTACCTTCATATGATATAAAATGATAACGCAATGGAATAATAGTGATTATATATGTGTAGAATACAGTGGTAATATATGGAAATATGCCTCCTAGGAATATATGGATATATGCATATTATATCCATATATGCATATCCATATATATGGATATATGGATATATGGATATGTATGGATATACACGGCAAATGATCTACAAATACGGCATTCAATCTCGTTCTGTGTGAGTTTCTTAGAGTTCTGCAGTGGAACGCAGGTGGATTGTCCCAAAACTTGTGAGAGGATAATTAAAAAGACTCTTAGGTACTTTAGCGGTAACATCCTCAAAGATGGAGATCTTTGAGAATGTTACAGCTAGAAGCAGTCATAAGCCGTGGTACGTTCATATTCATGTTATCCCTGAATGGCCTAGAGAAAAATCGGTGTTATTGCTACAGATTTTCTGTGGTCACGATTGTCTCCGCAAGCACCTTTACAGAATTAAACTGGCTCCTGACCCTCTCTGTCTCCTGTATGATAACCAAGAAGAAATGGATATATATCGCCTGTCTACTTGTTCTGCATTGCCTCCTGTTTCTTTATGGAAGCGTTATTGGACTGCCAGTTTTAAATTGAGGGATTAACTGATGTCATTTGTTTCTATCTTGTTCTTTGTATTTGTTTTTTTATGATATCTGTTGTTATGTAAACTTATCATTTAAAATATATATATATATATATATATATATATATACATATGCTAAAATAATTCTGAAAGAGTCATTTTTTAACTGTCATCTGTCGCCCAGAAATGGATCCAATGCATAACGTTAACCCTAGTAGTTACTAAAGCATTTTTTGTTCAATGAAGTGTAGCCTCTTTTTTTTTCTAAAGAAAAGTAGTTTTACAATTCAACATTAATCTCTTGATCGTTAATTGGATTAATACGGACATACTTTCCTGGTGAACGTAGACATTTTCCCACGACACAAATGAACCAGTTTTACAAATAGTCGTCTCACAGCCATCTTTTCATATTAAACAAGCGAGTGATCATGTGGTCTTCAAATGGTCGATTGGGAGGAAAGTGGAAAACTATACTCTAATAATAAGGGATAAATTAAATTGAATTGCTTCTGAATTAAAGAAATTTCAAAGCCTATTTCGTTTGTTTGTTTTTTAAAATGTAATTTAAAAGAACTTCTCGATTTATTTTTTAATCAGAAATTTCAAAACTTCAATTACCAAACTAGTTTTTATGAAGAGAACATTACGAAATGAAATTGTCTTTGGCTGAGTTAATCTGATTTTTTTCAATTGATGACATTGAAAGATTTCATGGCAGTATTGTCTCAGGCGTTAAGGACACAATTCATTAGTAAAGAGTCGATTCCAACATGTCAAGAGCTTTCTTTTTCTCATTTCAGCGCACATCAAACGAACACATCCGCTCCGTTACGGGTCAGTTGGTGAAAAGGAAAACTTGTAACACAATTCTGCAGGCGAAAGGACTTTTCGCAATGAACTTCTTGAAGCTATTACTTTTAGAAAAGAAAATGATCATCATCGCAATTCCTTTTCTTTCTCATCAGTTTCTTCCCAGAAGGTTAAACTTCTTCCCACGTAGCGTTTCTCAGTGGCGGATGGCGTAGAAATTGACTGCTCAAATAAAAGTCAATACAGTTACAGATAAGAAGATGATGTGCATCGAATACATCTGGAATTAAGCATTGCTTGTCAATTTGTATTCATAAAGCATAATATTTATTATAACGTATAAGACATATCACTTTGAAGAACAATATTTGTCCCTTTGAATACCTTATATTACATACATTGAGTGCTCAAATAAAAGTCAATACAGTTACTGATCAGAAAATAATATGCATCCAATACATCTAGAATTAGCATTACTTGTCAATTTGTATTTATAAAGCAGTTCCTTATGTGTGTGTTAGTATTTATTATAACATGTAAGACACATCACTTTGAAGAACATTATTTCTCCCTTTGAATACCTTTAATTATATAAATTGACGGCTCAAATAAGTTAATACAGCTGCTAATAAAAAGATAACGAGCGTTAAATACATCTAGAATTAAGCACTGCTTGTCAATTTGTATTTATAAAGCAAGTGCTTTGTGTGTTAGTATTTATTATAACGTATAAGCCATATCACCTTGAAGAACAATACTTCTCAATTTGAATACCTTTAATTATATACATTGACTGCTCAAATAAAAGTTAATACAGTTACCGATAAGAAGATAATGTACATCAAATAAATTTAGAATTAAGCATTGCTTGTTAATTTGTATTTATAAAGCATTATGTGTTGTAGTATATATTATAACGTATAAGACATATCACTTTTTCGAACAATACTATATTTCATCCTTTGAACACCTTTAATTATATACATTAATTGCTGAAATAAAAATCAATACATTTATAATTCTCTGACAGTATATGCTCGTACAATATCATAATATTTTGCCCGTAGTGTATATATCAATTCTGGTTAGAAAAGTATTTTTACGCTTTTAAAATTTCATTTAAAAAAATTTTTAGAACACACATATATGATTTTTTTTTATTAAAAATACAAATCCTATTTTTAAGCTATTAACAACATATGTAACTCTTTGTAAGCCTTTGGATTTTTTAATGAAATACTTGAAAAACATTGTTAATACTGTTGTATTGCTTAAACAACTTTGAATTTACTGTTCGTTGCACTACAGATTTGAAAAGAATAGCATTTCTAATAATAAATATTAAACTGTGCATCAAATGGAATAGATTGTATTGAAAGGGAAGTCCTAAATGTATTAAATGTGTAGCATTCAAAACTTTTCCAGTATCAAGAAAATAAAAAGGAAGAGCGTGAAGATAAATTATCTCTTAATGAAAAAAGGTTTTTTGTCAGTCAAAATATACCAATATTTTTATTTAAAAAATTATCCTCAGCATTTATAATAATAAATATTAAACTGTGTGACTTGATGGAAAGCATCGCATCGAAAAGAAAAAACTAATATAGCAGTCAGAACTTTACCAGTTTCAAGAAACAATATTGAAGAGAAAAATAATAGTGAAAAGGTAAATCTTTCTCCTAATGAAAAAAAAGACAAAAAAAAAAAAAAAAAAAAAAAAAAAAAAAAAAAATTTCTTGTCGGTCAAAGCTTAGCAACATTTTTTTTAAAGAGATCATTCTGCTGTGCAGTAGATATTTTGGCGTAACAGAATACCACTTCCATAGATTGCAAGGTTCCACAACGACATATCTTTCCGCTTTATCTACGTGTGAGAAGACGCTTAGCGGTAGGTCTACATTCATACACGCTTCATTGATTCTGGGAACATTCAACATTTTGCAAAAGCGTTGACTGAGGAATTTCCAGCAAGATAGTATGACTCTTCTAGAGTGGCACTTCAAGGTGTTATAAATTCTTAACAACCTCTCATTACCTCAACAACGACCTCTCATTACCTTAATTAAAACTACGCATAAAAGAAAAAGAAATAAGGAATGATATTACAACTGTTGCCCCTATTTACAGGGAAAATATATTACGGGGAATGAAATGGCATTAATTTTAATTTCGTTAATAAGCCAAGAAAAACATTAATAAATGCCACTTTACTTTGGCCTTCACTTTAATCGATTAGACAGATTAAAGCAGTCAACACGGCTTTATTAAACCAGAAATTAAAGATAGATATAATAATATTTTAAAGTTATTAAATCAAATAATTACTTACTTTTAAAAGTATTATTCGAACAGTTCTTTAGTTAGCCATCTGAAATTTTTTTTATGCTTCATAGAATCATTATGTTTTGATAACATGGATTTAGTTGCATTTTTCTGTGTGTGACACGTAACTGGGGTCTATCGTTTTTGTCCTCTACAAGCCAATCTTTATATTCTTTGTTGCTGTATTTTGCTCAATCGTTTTGGATTAAGATATAATCACCAATTATAAATAGCGTAAAATTTATCAGCACGATTTAACACGAAACAGCAGAAGTAAATGAAACACAGCTGAAGCAGACACAGAAGGTACCATCAAAGTTACAAGATTAATATTTTTATTTAAAGCAAAAATATAATTGATGACAATTTATAAAGGGTAATAACGATTTAGGAGAATGCTTAATCAAACTATTTAGCTTCAGGAAAATTATCAAATAGCCTAAAGACAGGAATGTGGCCGTAAAATAAATTTGTTAAGAAGCATTTGCAGTTAAAATTAAGGAACGAAATGATACCTAATTTTATATAAAGATTGTGGAAGGCAAGGCAAAATAATAATAAGAATACCAAAAGTCGTCTATAGGAGTGATTTTGCCGTTGTCAATTACGTATTAAGAAGTTTGGACAATTTAAATAGATAAAAGAGTTACTATTTTCCTACGGAATGTTTTTCTCATTCCTTGGGCATCACTCCAGTATATTAAATTCCTTTATGTATGTTGGTAACGTTACAACCATGTGTTCCTTGAAAAAGGAGATATGGTGCGTTGTTACAAACATTCAAGGTGACAGCTTTCGCACAGTGGTAGAGAACGTCATAGTGCTACATCTTGTACACAGAGAAGGGCAACACATTGAAAATGCTGTACATGGTCCATGGTACCCTAATGTTGATTAATAAAAGATTATTTTGTGTTAATTTCCTACTGTATTTCTGTAGCTGTATTTTTTGTTATTCGAACATTAATTAACCAAATTGAAAAACAAAATGCAGAGCATCAACAAATCGCTACAAAACAAAACTGAATAGTATATTATTTTACTTTATCCCCTTAGAAATGGATTAAAAAATATTTTGCATATTTATTGTTTTTATCTTGAGTATTTATAGTTTTTAACAGTCGAGTATTGCCTTATAAAGACAGTGTGTTAGTGTACAATGCTCATCAGTTTTTGTCATGTAGAGTTTGAGAAACTAAACGTAGATTATTAATAGATCGCTGACAAACAAAACAGGATTGCACATTACCTTACTTTATCTCCTTAGAAATAGATTAAAAGGGAAAATATTTTGCTTATTTATTGTTTTCATCAACCAAGTATCTTATAGAGACTGCAATGATCATCAACTATTGTCACGTTCAATTTGAAAAACCAAACGCAGAACATCAACAAATCGCCGCAATACAAAATAGAATAGTATATTACTTTAATTTATCTTCTTAGAAACAGACTAAAAGGGGAAAACATTTATTGTTTTCATCAACCAAGTATAACCTTATAAAGACTGCGGTGCTCATCAGCTATTGCCACGATTAATTTGAAAATCAAAAGCAGAACATCAACAAATTGGTGCCAAACAAAACAAGCTAATGATTCATGTGTGTTGCCATGTGAAATGTCTGCGCTTCGTGAACTCATTTAGCCTCTTTCGTTCGAATTTCTGTGTAACAATACGAGTAACCTTGCGCATAACTGCTTCCTTTAGGTAATTCTAATAACCTCCTCGCTTAGGAAGCCACGAAGGACAACTGCGGTTTTATCCCTCGAAACTCGGTTCGCTTTTCGCAGATCTTTGTTCCAGAGCCGCTGGTTCCAGTCAGTACCGCGAAAAAAGTGTTCTGAAACAAAAGGGATTGCGTAATTGCATTCTCAAGTGCTGTCACATGACGAAGAGTTAATCACTGGTGACCGAGAAGGCGAGGTAGTACATGAGGTGGACTTTCACCTTCCATGAAGGTAAAGAGAGGCAATACTTACTGGGTCGGATGTACGTGCGTGGATTCCACAATTGCGTTCCGGAAATGGCATCATTTCGCAGGCGCTTTTTAGCCTCCAAACGGAGAGAAAAACTGTTGTCTCTTTCGTAATTTATGTATGTAAACAGAGCGATGGTACTTGAAAGAGTTTCCAATGACTCTGCTTAGGCAACACGTGATTTCTGAGAAGTCACGTGTGTTCGAAATAGCCCTTCTAATTGCAAGTGACAAAGGTTGGCATTTGCTTTTCTATTGATGCCGTCATCAAAGGTAAAGGTCAAAGACCTTTAATTTTCTTGTTTTCAAACTTTACCATTTCAGAAATCATTTTGAAGAGAGATAAACATTAAAAATTAATTGTTGAAGAAGGAACTTGAAATACTAAAAGAGTGATTCATTAGCTGTTATACGATCTATTCATTATCTGCTATTCAGGTATTTCTATATTCTTTAATTACATTTTAACCCATTTAAATTGTTTCAAAAGACTTAGAAACAACTTGAAACCACTCTTAATGTCTGTCACTCATTTTGTTCTCCTTAAACATTGTTTTCTGATATTTTTTTTATTTATTCTTTCGTATGTCCTTTGCGCAATGGATTGTTATACACATTTAATTTGAACTTTTTTTTTCAATTTTTGATCAAGTTTAATTTTTTTTCTGTATTTTGTCCTTTTTAAAACACTTGTTTTTTTTTAAAAAAAAAAAAAAAAGGGGGGTGTAGTTTTCCCGAAATTTAAATTGTATATTGGCATCCTTATAAAATAAGGAATATAATACATCTTTTCAATAACAAATACTTTATCGAATACATTAGCAAAAGTAAAAATTAGATTAAACACTTAATTAATTAAATAACAAATCAAAATTAATTAAATAATTAACACACCATTATATTTCATGAAGAAAATGCGTGATATAGTTGACGATTTTATTTAGATTCAAATGTAAGTTAAATGCTACTGTAATTTTTTAACGGTGGTAATACAGAATTATAGAATAGGATATGATTTGAATTAATAAATTACAATTAAAGAATTACTCTTGCTTTCTGCAGATTAATTTCTACATTTGTTAAGATTAAAAGCAAAATCTCGAAGTCCTGTTTGAATGACTTTTTGTTTTCCAATGATTTTTATTTTTTCTGTATGATTTTATGTCCTAAAAACTTTTTTATGACTGTATGACTTTTATGATGATGAATTTATGACTTTTTTCCCTCTAAAAAAAAACACACGGGAAATATCCGAACGAATTAATATAACATGAAACGGCGTAATGAGAGATTATAGTCCAACCACGGTTTGCGTGGAATGGTAAACATCCGGTTTAATGCCGGAAACGGGAGAATCGATTACTTGTTAGGGGTACTAGTCAGATAAATGCTACGCAAAGATGATTTGAAAGAAAAAGTATTATAGTTAAGTGTGGAATTTTTTCATCTAATTTTTCTTTAAATATCATGTAATCGAAAATTTTAATGTTTAAAAAATTAAAATTCTTTTTATTGTAATTAAAATCCCTCTTAAATAACATTCCCCCCCTATAATGTCGTTTTTGAATCTGACCAACTTGGCTGTTTGCCAATTTTCTATCCAATCAGTGGTTGTACTTACTATATGACGTTTATCCTAAATTTATTTCAAAAAAATTAATAAATAAATTAACATTATTTATTTTCATAGTGAGGCTAACATCTGAGTAATGTTCGAATTATGACCCAAATATTGTTTAAGTCACTAAATACAAAAGAACAAAAAAGTTACGTCCGTGTAGAATTTGCTTAATGTACTAAAGTGTACTATGATAAGGTATTACTCTTTTATTTTATTTTTTATTTGATGGATTTGAATAAATTTTGCTTTGGATATAAGTTTTACAATGAAGTAGAAAAAGAAACTTCTTTCATAACTAAAAAACTAAGAGGAATAGTATCTAAAACTAATTATAATCCATTAAGGTAACTGAAGACTTTCAAATCACGATTTTCCTGAAAGAAAAATCGAACTTTGTTTATTGTTTTATTTTAAAACTCATATATTTAGCTTTGGAAAATAGTTTTGAGTTTGTTTCTAGACTCATTAGAAGTCGAGATACAGCTGTTTAATCACGAGATAATAGGATGCTGAATTCATGCATTAAAACGTTAAATTGAATTTCTGAGAAATTGCCTTTTTGGCCGTACCACCTTGTGATAGTAATCATAACTGTTATAATAACTTTCAGAATCTAATGAAACTTTAACAGTATGTTTTTATTGTTGTTAGGTAGACATTGAACTAAAAGGTTTTAAATATATTAGAGATGAGTTATTGGGCTCTTTGTTTGAAATATTATTATTATTTTTTTTGTAGTTTTACTTACATAAATGCTGATATATATCCTTTATGCATGCATTGAACCAAAAGAATGATGCTTTCGAAAAATATAGCTGAGTTACAAACAATCATGTTATTTAAAACAAAATTACAAAAAAATTTTTTTGTATTTTTGGTTACACCACCTTGTGATTAGTCATAACTGTTAATTATTGAAAATTATTATAACAGTTATTATATCATAACTGTTATATTAATTTTCAGAATCTAATGAAACTTTAATAGTATGTTTTTAAGGATGTTAGGTAGACATGGAACTAATATTGTTTTATATTTGAGATGAGTTATTGGCCTCTTTGTTAGAAATATTACTTTTTTTTTTTGTACTTTTGTTTTAAATGACACGATTGTTTGAAACTCAGCTATACTTTTCTAAAACATCATTCTTTTAGTTCAATGCAAGCATAAATAATATATATATATCAGCATTTATGCAAGTAAATGTGATACGTTTTACATATTGTTTTAGTTAGGAATGCTTACATAAAGGGAAAAAATACACTTTTTTGACAAATTTTGACAAAAAATATTGATGTGTCTATTTTTAACTATAATGTTCCTCAATGTTTTATAATCTATTTTAAAAATAGCATCAAAAAAATTCACGTAAAACATTGTTTAAAAATTTTGACTTTAAAGTTACCTTAATAATATTATTTTGCATACTCTTTTAATTAGGAGTTTTTACATAAAGGAAAAAAATAATTTTTTTTGACAAATTTGGACAAATTTTATTTTTAATTTCCATATGTGTCAATATTTTATAATCTATTTTAAAAAAATAAAATCAAAAAAATTCACGTAAAACATTGTTTAAAAATTTTGGTTTTAAAGTTACCTTAATTTACATACTCTTTTAATTAGGAGTGTTTACATAAAGGAAAAAAATACACTTTTTTTGACAAATTTGGACAAAAAATATTCATGTATGTGTCTATTTTTAATTTTATTGTTTGTCAATGTTTTATAATCCATTTTAAAAATAGCATCAAAAAAATTTTAAAAAATTGTTTATAAATTTTGGTTTTAAAGTTACCTTAATAATACTATTTAATATTCTTGTATTACGTACTCTTTCAATTAGGAGTGTTTATATAAAGGAAAAAAACACACTTTTTTAACAAATTTGGAAAAAAATATTCACGTGTCTATTTTTAATTTTAATATTTGTCAATGTTTTATAATCTATTTTAAAAATAGCATCAAAAAAACTCATGTAAACCATTGTTTAAGAATTCTGGCTTTACAGTTACATTAATAATACTATTTTACATACTCTTTTAATTAGGAGTGTTTACATAAAGGAAAACAAATACCCGTTTTTGACAAAAAATATTCATGTGTTTATTTTTAATTTTAATATTTGTCAATGTTTTACAATCTATTTTAAAAATAGCATCATAAAATTCAAGTAAAACATTGTTTAAATATTTTGGCTTTAAAGTTACCTTAATAATACTATTTTACATACTCTTTTAATTAAGGGTGTTTGCATAAAGGAAAAAAAAATACACTTTTTTGACAAAAAATATTCATGTGTCGATTTTTAACTTTCATGTTTGTCAATGTTTTATAAACGTTTGTCAATGTTCTATTTAAAAAAAATTCACGTAAAACATTGTTTAAAAATTTTGGCTTTAAAGTTACCTTAAAAATACTATTTTACATACTGTTTTATTTAGGAGAGTTTACATAATAGAAAAAAAAAATACACGTTTTTGACAAAAAATATTCATGTGTCGATTTTTAATTTTCATGTTTGTCAATGTAAAACATGACAAACATGATATATTGTGAACATGAGACATGAACATTGATGAACATTTTATAAAACTTGAAACAAACATTCATGTTTCATAAAATGTTCATCAATGTTCTGTTTTAAAAATATTCACGTAAAACATTGTTTAAAAATTTTGGCTTTAAGATTAATAAATACGACTCCTTAATAATAAAAAAAAGTGCTAATATTAAATATCTTGATAAAGTGCAATCATGAAACGCACAATTAATGTCCTATAAATGCACTTTTTGGGTTAACGGAATCGGGTTTCATAAAGTATAGACTTTCCATTGCGACTAGAATTGAGAATTGAGGGAGTATCCAAACTTGCGAGGGGGAAATATGGGTACACAGCCGAATATTAGTGTCGCCGGCGCCAGAAAATGGTTTTCTTCTTTTTACGGCTACCAACAGAGACCGGTGGTTTTGATTCCTTTATTTGAAAAAGGGATCTTCCTTTTGGAAACCACCTCTTCCTAATTCTAAGTGCATAGATGCAATTATGAGTGAAGGGGGAACTTGGGTGGGAGCAGCTGCCTGTTGGGCATGACCTACAGGTAAGCCAACTGCTCGAATTTCAGACCGGTTTTACTGCTGTCTCTCTCTCCAGAAAATGGGATCCGCTAAACAAAGCCGACTTCAATAGTCTTTTTTTTTTCTTCTTTTTTAGCTTTTTCTTCGCATGAGCTCAGCAATGAAACGGTCGCCATCTGTCCGTCCAGCCTACATCATCGAGTCACAAGACTTAATAATTTTTAATGGATCTGTGAGTTCTTAAGGGAAAGGACATGCTTATCAAATTAGTAACCTATACGCCATTGAATTATTCATTTGAAAGATGTTTCAGACACAATATTGATTGCAAGGTCTGTAAAAAAGGCGTCAACATAAAGTGGTTGAAAGGATCTGTATTCCCCTAGAATAAATATATAGACAGCCCCTTTTAACATGCAAGAAAATAGTTGTTTTTCTGAAGGAAGACAGAAATACATCAAACCATTGTTACTATAACACGAATGAAAGTATTTAAATACTTTTTTAGGAAATCAGAATTCATTCAATACATTTTATTTTATTAAAACTAGTGTCTTTCAAATTATTTATAATGATAAAGATAGCTTTACATTACTATAAATATTAATATTTTAATATTCTGTTGTTTACGATTTGTATTCATTCATTGCATTAACAATTTTGATGAAAAATTTATCATATAAATTTAAAAAACAAGTTGTTTACACATTATTATATTAATTTATTACTCACATTATTACTTTAAATTTATTTTTTATCATATATATTTAAAAAAAAACTGTTTACACATTATATTTATTGTTTACATATTTATTTTTAAAAATTATTTACACTTTGTAACGCAAAATTTGTTTTCTAATTGTGCATTGGAAATTCAAAAATTTTCTTTATTTTTACTCAAAAATATTTATTCATGATGTTCATTATTCAGTTTCATGATCCTATACGAAGGAATAAACCAGTTTAACATAGTGATTAATTGTTCATTGATTCATGAAATATACATAAAATAATAATAATAATAAATAAACAATAATCCGAGAAGAAGGATTATAAGGAAATGTCCTATACAAATGTATTACAATCCAACATATTAAGAACAGACTTAGGCAGCCAGTGAATAAATAGAAGGTGCTCCATTCAAACTGTGCATACAGGTTGACAAAAAAAAGAGGAGACATTTCCATTCTAGGGAATAATGTCATTTGTATTAGATTACTCACTTGATACCAATGTCTCGCATGCGGGTTCACTTACAGTTCAAGCATAAGCAACCGTTTGAGACACGACATGCTAATGGGCCAATGGAGCAGGGTGACTTAATTGTTGGAGATTCAGCTCATATTTTTATATATATTTGTAATTATTAACGCGTAATTAATTATTGTTTAACTTATAGAGAATGAACAAAAAATTAATAATTAAATAAAACATTTTTTTTTTCTACAAGATTTCATTGAAATATATATTAGAATGCAATAATATTGTGTTTAAAAAAATGTTGTAATATCATGCATGTCTTGATTTATTAAATATGTTCAGGACAAACATTTACCCCAAATTTTTTTTCTTTTTTTTAATTTGGCAGAAATACTAAGAATGTTTTGAATTCTTTTATATTTAACTAAAAGAAAGTTTATAAAACTGGTCTTGGGAGAACTCAGACAACAAAATACAATTAATTTTTCAATTTAAATAAATTTATTATAGATTGACAATTTTATCGGAATATTTTTTAAAAAAATAAGCAGAAGAATGTATATTGAAATTATTAGGCATTCAGAGATTTTATAATAGGTAAGATATTGTATGACCTCTAACATGACAATATTCTACTTTTTTGTTGTTGTTAGCTGTTCATGAATAGCTGCAAAACCACTATAAGCAGCTGCACAAGAAAACAGATTACACAATAAATAATTGTTTTTAAAAATTGCCATAATGCATTACTAAATTTAGTTTCTCATATGGAAAATAATTCCTTCTTGTTATTTTGAATATGAGTTAATTAGTATATGCTTTGTATATTTGTTATATTTGTATATAGTATATTTGTTGTTCTCGTCAAGTGTTTAATGAGCTTTAGTTCTCGTCAAGTTAAATACTTGACGATTTAAAACTAAATCTTATTAATGAGGTTTGGTTCTTGTCAAGTGTTTAATAAGGTTTAGTTTTTAATGAGGTTTAGTTCTAGTCAAATGTTTAATGAGGTTTTTACTTTCATGACATCCCAGCACATCTTAGTCACTGAAATTTTACTTTCGTACAGCTGTAACTGTCTGCTTAAGAAATGCATAACTGCAACAGAATATCCGAGACGTAGCTAACATACAGTCATTCAAGAGAAGTTTTTTTTATGTATGTGTGCCCTTTAAGGATGGGCTTATGAAAAGAAAACGGATAATGCAGTTAGGGGACACTTTTTTTATTTAGAATTACAAAAGAAAAAAAAACTTACAAAGGTAGATGAACTAGAGATGTCAGGGTACCTTTGGATACTAAAAATCGAAATAGCGGTTTTCTATCTACAAATAAATCGTATAATTTCCTGCACAACAGGCGAAGTGCCTTTTGAACATATATAAAATAAGTTTGAAGACTTTTTGCAATCTTATGATTTCATATCTACCAAATTTGTAGACTTTATTAACTTAAAAAGCAATAAACAGTACCTAGATATCGTAAAGGTAAAATTAGTAAAACCTTTCATCTGCTAGGCTGAAACTAGACATCTTGATTTCTTTTTGGCCATAAGTGCAGCTGTTCTTCTAAGGGGATTTACATAACAAAAGAGATAAACATGTTTAATTCGGAAAGTACTTTAGTAATTAGAAAAAATTATACATTTCTCTTGATGTAATTAATATACCATTGAGTGGGGTAGTGATTTTCTATGATTTGAAATTTTATGGAAAGAATTATTCAGCTATTAATTGGTAACATATTTTTAGGAAAATAATATATCAGGCCATTCGAAACAATGTGTCGATTAAATTTATTGCGTCTAATGATTTCTAATGCAGGTTTTCTGCGTCTAATGTAGAAAAATAAGGCATGCTATCAAGCATCCTAAATGCAGCTCTGTGAAGAAAGTATGCAATAGCTTTGAAATTCGCACAATTTATCAATCATAGAAGGATATGAACAAAATACTTGAATTTACGTTACATTCAGCCTAAAGTCTTCAGTAATTAAAATAAAAGCCAAAAGAAACTGCATCTTAAAATTGAGTGGGAAAAAATTCTTCATATTCGACTCAAATACTATTAAGTTGTCTTGTCAAATACTATTAAGTTGTATTGTCTTTTTTTTTTTTTCAGACAAACAGATAATTAATTTTGTGTGCAATGAAATAATACTTTGGTAAATCAGGATTTTTATTTTATTTTAATTTTTATATTTGAGTTGTTTTATTGTTTCAATAAATTATTAAAATGAAATTTTAAAGCGGAAACTAAATTATTACAATTACTTTGAGTCTTGCTGCACTCTTAAGCAATTACACTTATGGTAAAGTAAAGAGGCTATGGTAAGGTAAGGTTCTGTTAAAGTAAGTTACTTGTACAGTGGAGGAATATTTTTGTAATTCATTCCAAATCGGTCAAATCAAATAGCTGTACTAAAACTCTTAGCCTTAATATGATATCTTTAAAGTATTAATAATATCCTAGTGATTAAGTTATTAAATAATGAAATTCTTGTTAGTTTTGAATGGCGGTGGCCTAATCTCAAAACCAAAAACAGGCTCGTTTAAATGGGCATAGCATACTCTGCTCATTACATTAAGATAAATGCCTGGATAACTCATCTGGATTTCGTATAAGGAACAGCTCTCTCAACTGACCCAATGCACTCAAACTCAAAGACCTCTATTCGCAAGGAAATTCGGCAAGGCAAGCCACTCGGTTCTTCTCTAATTTACTTTGACTCGAGGCATTTTTGTAAAGCCGCGACATACTTCTCGCAAACCACATACTCCTGCCAAAGTTTCATTTTCGCCCAACTTGTAACACTTTCCGTGAGCATGACCACTGGTTCTGGAAGGTTACTAATTTCACTTTCATGAATCTCATGTGGTTTCGTAAACTTATTGTCAAAAGAAGTGGATCATTTTTTTTTAAAGAAAACTGTTTAACTATTTAAACAAATGTGCTTAAAAGAAACTGAGCAAGACTTTTTTTTGATGATTTTTTAAATTTTAGGACATTTACATAGATCAAAATATGAAACCTTTTGAAAAGTTATTCATAGTACCCAGAAATTTTCTAAATTTTATCAGCAACATTTATTTAATGTAGACAATTTTTATGAGTTCTTGAACGTAAACTGGAATTTTTTAAACTTTAATAGCAATATTTATTTAATATAGACAATTTTTATCAGTTCTTCAACATAAACTTGCAGTATTCTAAAATCAAAGCTAAAGAGGAATGTTTAAATTCAGCTATTTTAATTTATTTTAATAATATTTTAATATAATTAATTAAAATAAATTAAATAATTATATAGGTATTTTAAGGTAGTATTATATATTTAAGGCTTATTTTAAGGCAGTATTTTAAATTATTATTCATTAATAACTTTGTATTAAAGATATTTACAACTATTTACCAATTCTAAAACTAACTAAAATCTTTACAAAAGTGGTTTAGATACAGATGTTGACATCAATAATTTAATTCTTGTGATAATATTGAAGGCATTAAGAACTAAGCTAAAAGTATTTTAAACTAAAAAAAAGTGTGATTAATATTACTCAATTTATAATTTTTCAAAAGGAAATACAAACTTCTGAAAAAAAAAAAAACTGTACATGTATACAATTTGATAATTTCTCAATACCTTTTTTTATAGAATTCTATGATGCTTAAACTCTAGATATAAAAATTAGTAAAATCAAAGTAAATTAAACAAAATTATAAAGAGTAAAATTTCTTAACAACTGCTGAACTGCTTTATAATTTAAATTCACAAAAAATGTATTTGTAAAAAAGTTCTGGTCATCTTTTTGAAAGATGGGATATATATACAATATATATGGAACATAATAATACCCAGGCTTAATCTATTGCTTTTGATTTACTTTACACTTATATAAGATTACTTTTCTATATAGGTTTTGCAGAAAAGGAGAAAGAGAAACAATGGCATCTAATTTAAATAAAATTTTATTTTTAAAATACTCTACACTATATAATTCCATCTTTTGATTATATTCCATTCTGAAGTCTATATTCCATCTTTTGGATCTAGAAATAGAAAAGATGAAACAATGGCATCTAATTTAAATAAAATTTTATTTTTAAAATACTCTACACTCATCACATCATATTCCATCTTTTGGATATATATTCCATTCTGAAGTCATCATATTCCATCTTTTGGATCTATTAGATATAGTTCCAAAAGATGGAATATGATGAATGCAGAGTATTTTAGAAATAAAATTTTATTTTATTCAAATTATTCCATCTTTTGCCATTCTGAAGTCATCATATTCCATCTTTTGGATCTATTAGATATAGTTCCAAAAGATGGAATTTGAATGCAGAGTATTTTAGAAATAAAATTTTATTCAAATTAGTTGCCATTGTGTCTCTTTCTCCTTTTCTGCAAACCCTATATAGAAAAGTAATCTTATATAGGAGTAAAGTAAATAAAAAAATAATAGATTAAAACCTAGATATTATAGTATATTCAATGAATTGTGAAAAGTATGCATTTTATTAGTTATTTTTACTTTTAGTTCCTGATTATGATAATAAAATACTCCAAGTGTATTATATAAATGAAATTTATTAAACTTATTCTATTATTAAATAGAATTTTAACTGATAATAGATATTTTTATGGTTGGCTGCTTTTTAAAACTCAACAGCCCTTAATAATTTTCATTTATATTTAGCAAGGACAAGACGATCGTATAAACTTTCTGATGAATGTGCTGCACATGTATAAATAGCAAGAAAGGCTTGCATGTGTTAAACGTGTCTGAAATAATGATTCTGGGCTACTGCAGCACTTGGATTGTTACAATGCTTCAGAGGCTGAACTAAATTAGAAGCTTCAGTAGAAGTTGGAACAGACACGAAAAAAGGGCAGGGAAGTAGTTGCTGATGAAGTTTTTTCACGGTTACTTCCGGGCGGTTTCGAGGTCCAGGTGCAATTTGATAATAGCTTTTAAAATGAAAGTGGCACAAGAGTGGTAAACAGGTTGAATATTGCGTGCAGAAATTCTAGTTCTGTTTACGGTCAGGCATGACCGCTCATGTTGAGCCATCAACCGTTGTTGCAACTACATTGGAGTCTAACACACATATTACTTGTTTTCGAGTATTTTATAAAAGGAAGCAACTAACCCAACGTTTGATGTCGAGAATAATTAAAGTTCATGATAATGGATCATTACGTTAAAGATGTGTTTAGGTACATTGTATTTTATATAGTAGAAGATATCCGTTTTTTGTCAAAGACAAGAAAAGCCAGAATCAGCCTTTTTAATATGACAAATCCCTTGATAAGATATCTTCAGTTATCGTCACATTAAATTTGTTGTTTTTATAATTTTCTGCACTCTTTCTTTAGTAACTTATCAACGTTAAAATAGATAATATATTTTTAGTAATTTTTAGAATAGTTTCAATGCTTTATAATTCTTTCAGATTTCCAATATTTTAATTGTTATTGGCTGACACAAATTTTTTTGGTCTGATGTTATAATATTTTTGGTCTACTGGTCCTATCAATTACTATTTTGGAAATTGACATAGAGAGCTATAAATTACATACACATCCTTGTGGCTTTCTTTACAGTGAAATAAAATCTGACAGTTATTATTTGTGTTAAGGAGAGACCTACTTTTTTAAATCCATACATACACATATAAGTTATAACTCTTTCATATATCCAACATTTTGGCTGACACAAATAATTTTGGGTTAATGTTTTAATATTTTTGGATCACTGATTCATTTGGTCCTATGAACTTTCATTTTGGAGATTGGCATAGAAATCTATGAATTAAACAATTACTTAACCAATGTGGATCTTTTAAGAAGAAATAAAATCCACAATTATTAATTGTGTTTTTAAGAGATCTGATTTTTTTAAATGCATACATTCACAAAAAATAACAACATGAATATTTTAGTTTTAATTTTTTTTTTTATTTACAGTACTTGTGAAACTGCAGTTTAATATAGAAAAATCAGTTTCTTACTGATATCCAGGAATAACTTTTTTAATTCAAGAAAATATCTTTGACAGAGGTTATTTTTCAGTTCAAATATTTTTATCGTTATTTAATCAAATTACTAAATGACTATTTAGTAATTTGAATTTCTTATTAGAATGTGAATGACTATTTAGTAATTTGAATTTCTCATTTGAATTAAAATGACTATTTAGTAATTTGAATTTCGTATTTGAATTTAAATGACTATTTAATAATTTGAATTTCTTATTTCAATTTCAATGATTATTTATTAATTTGAATTCAAATGACTGTTTAGTAATTTGAATTTAAATGACTATTTATAATTTGAATTAAATGGCTGTTTAGTAGCTTGAATTTAAATGACTAGTAATATGAATTTCTTATTTGAATTTAAAAGACTATTTAGTAATTTTAATTTAAAGGACTATTTAGTAATTTGAATTTAAATGTCTATTTATTAATATAGATTTTAAGGTAAAATTATGAATGTTAAGTATAATGAAATAATATCATTAAAATCAGCTGCTCATAAGTGTATTTATTACTTTGAAATAAAATTCTTTTTTTTTGAAGAATGAGTACGATTACTAAAACCAGTTACTTTTATTATGCATCACTAACCACATTTCCACCTACTCTTTTATAAGGAATATCTTAGAGGCTATCTTAATTGTAACTTTCAAATGAAGGAAAATTTATTGCGGGAGTTTATTTAAAGGTTACTCGCTGCAATCAAAGAATCTCTTTGAGTTTTTGATAGCATGGCAAACTATTCAGAAGTGACGAGAGATCTTCTTTTTAGCGCTGATTCACGACTCAGATAAGTTCTGTTGTTGACTCAAAAAAAGATTCCATCAGCACATATATTACAGCAATCGGAAAGTTGTCTGCTTTTGAGCTGTTTTTTTTTATGAGTTTTAAACTGCCGTATTTAACTGAGTTTTAAAAAGTGATAGACAAACTATTTTTTTCGAATATGGAGGAAGACATAGCTTTTTTTCACACTGTATTCATATATTTATTTTTTTTGCGATCTTTTCTTTTTGAATATTACTTGAGACTGAATAGTATATTTCTTAAATGATTGTGAAGGCAATGAAACAAGAGGTGCGTCGGGGGATTATTTAATTAACTTATCTGTAAACTTAACTTAAGCAAACTTAATTTCTCTAAACATATTTTATAAAGGTGTATAAGCTGTTTAATGTAAACATATTATATAAGAATAAATGTTTTATAAAAATAAAATGCATATTTTAGAACATAATACACGGAATACATAGGAATATTTAATGCATAATACATATTGAATACAAACACACACACACACATATATATATATATGGAATATATATTTTTAAAGAATCAGCTTAATTTAATAACATATTTTGTAAGAATAAATGTTGTGTAAGAAAAAAATACATATTTTACAATATAATACATAATTCGTACGCATAGAATATATAATGCATGGAATATACAGTAATTTTTAATACATATATAGAATAAAATATGTATACATAGAATAGATTATAGAATACACTTTTCATAAGAATAAATGTAATGTAAACCTATTTTATAAGAATAAATGTTTTTAAGTAGCTTAATGTTGCTATTTCGTTTTTCTTTTAAGATTTGGTTTGGTTTGTGGCTCTACGATTATTTTGTGCGCACTACCTACCGTTTAATGTGGGAGGTTTAATGTAATTTGGGACCTACAGTTTAATGTGGATTCCAAACCACTAACAAACATCCATGCCACCACCAGTATTCGATCCTGAAGCCTGGGACACTAAAGGCCAGAGCTCTAGCCAATTGGCCATCATGTCGCCGTTTCTTTTTAAATATTACTTGAGATTGAAAAGTAGACCTCTTGAATGAATGTAAAGGGAGGGGCTCCCGTGGCTTATATATCTAGGACATATTTTATAAGAATGAATGGCTAAGCTATAATATTAATACATAGAAATAATCATTTAATTGTTTTAGTTTTCTAATGTTTCGTAATTTGACCTGAAACGTCAAATATGTAGCAAATTCAGCCTTACCCAGGAAGCAATCGAGTGCATGCTACTCTGTATCCAAATTTTGCCACAACAATTTTGAACGAATACGGGAAAGGGTCTCACCCTCCTCCCTTCCTCTATACAAGCCTAACAGAAAGTCATTTTGGCTTACGAACTTAACATGCTCATCCGTGATATAGATACAGCCTTCTGAGTATCGAACCAGGCTCCCCTAGTTCAGAGACCCAATATACTCTATCGGGCCACTCCCTCCATAATTAATCCATTTAAATTATGGCGGGAATTAATCCATCCATAATTAAACTCCCATTTAATTTTTACGACTTAATTATGAAAGGTTTATTTGTAGTTTTTTTTAAAGTACTACTTCTATAATGTCCCCAACATTTTCAATGTTAGATAAGATTTCATATTCTCTGAAATAATATTCTTCCATTTCATTCGATTATTTTTGTCCAATCCGCTCCTTTAAATTTTGTATGTTTTAATTATGAATGGTTTACTTGTAGTTTTTTTAAAGGTACTCCACTGAAGGCCCAATATTTTCAATTTAGATAAGATTTCAAGCGCTCTGAAATAATATTCATCCCTTGCATTTATTTTTTAAAAATGTAAATTAAAGATAAATAATTTCACGTTATGAAATAAAACACAAAAACATTCACTTGTCACGTATCGAACCAGGTTCCCCCATTTCAGAAACATAACATGCTCCGCCAGGCCGCTCCTTCCACAATCTCTTTTTTAAAAATTATTTTTTAATGATTAAATTAAGAAAAGTTCGCTTGCAGTATTTATTTTTTTTAATTCTCCTCTCAAACCTTCAATATTTTCAATTTTTTAAAAATTCTCCTCTCAAACCTCCAATATTTTCAATTTTTTTTTAAATTCTCCTCTCAAACCTCCAATATTTTCAATTATTTTTTAATTCTCCTCACAAAACTCCAATATTTTTTTTTTTATTTTTTTTTTTTTTTTTTTTTTTTTAATTCTTTCCTCAAAACTCCAATATTTGCAATTTTTTAAAAATTTTCCTCTCAAACCTCCAATATTTTCAATTTTTTTTAAATTCTCCTCTCAAGACTCCAATATTTTCATTTTTTTTAATTCTCCTCTCAAAACTCCAATATTTTCAATTTATTTTTAATTCTATTCTCACACCTCCAATATTTTCAATTTTTTTTAATTCTCCTCTCAAAACTCCAATATTTTCATTTTTTTTTTTTATTCTTCTCTCAAACCTCCAATCTTCTCTGAAATAATATTCTTTCATTTCATTTGATTATTTTTGTCCAAACCGCTCCATTAAAATTTATGTGTTTTAATTATGAAAGGTTTACTTGCAGTTTTTTTTAAAAGATACTCCCTAAAGACCCACATATTTTTAATTTTGATAAGATTTCACATCCTCTGAAATAATTTCCTTCCATTTCATTTCATTATTTGATAAATAAAGGATAAGAAAAATTATTTTCTGAAAAAAACACGAAACCATTTCCATGTCGAACTAGTCTCTATTTCGGAAACCCGTTATCTCCACCAGACCGTTCATAATCATTTAATTACTACGATATTATTATGAATGATTTGCATGTATTTTTAATTATTCTTGTAAAATAAAACACGAGTTAATAATTGATTTGTATTGTGATACCTTATTGAGGAAATAGATAGTCCTAAACTATCTACCTTATTTCTTACAAATATAGTGAATTTCGTATAAAATGAATTACTATAGTATTACTTCTCACCAACACAGCTAAAATAAGGAAAACTTCCTCTGTAACACGACATTTTTACTAGAAGTAATAAATATTATGGAATAAAGAACACGCGTAAAGCTTTTAAGCTAATATTATCTGATTCGATATATTTTCATTAGACCTTGTATGTCATATAGGAGCCTGATGGCCGAGTAACTAGCACTTTGGCTCTCGGTGTCATAGGTTTCGGGTTCGAGTCCCGGCGATGCCACGGATTTTTGTAGGGTTCGGAATTCACTTTAAACCGTAGGTCTCAGTCTAATATGGCTGTTGAGCTTTGCGCGTTGGGCTGACAACCCTACCTCGTAAAAAGAAAAACATCTCTCGTGCCGTAATCTGCCAGTACGCAGAAAGCCGGCTCACCTTGGGGCTGGTGCGCTGACGATGATGATGAAAAAATATAAATATGAAATTTTCCTTCAAAGTTTCAGAATTTATTAAAATTTTTAATTCATTTTGCCCATGGGCTATTAAATACATTTAAAGTCTTTCGTCATTTCCGTCATTTACTGTATACTTGCCCACCTCGTAGCTCAGTAGTAACGTGCGCCGCTGGTGAGCATTAGGACTGAGGCACTATTGTAGACACTAAACTGTATTGTAGACACTGTTTCAAAAAACGATAAGACTGGATGACTTTTGTGATGTTCAGCCTCTTGCTTCTGGTGGGATTTTTCCGGGTTTTCTCCCATACGTTTTCTCCTATACAAATGTAGGGTAGTTCCTCCTAAAAGTCTTCCTTCTCACCTAAAAGCCCTCCTTCTTCAACGACACGGAGTCAAGTCAGACTTCTACCTATGAGTGCTCCATCACAGCAGAAGCTGCCCTTTCCCTCCATCCTTGAGTAGATTACTTATGGAAGGTTCATCCCGCACTACAGGACACTGAGGATTAGATACAACACACACTGTATACTTAAACGAACTAAAAAAACTCGAACATGCATACATATAAAACATTTTTAAAGAAATATTTTCGAGAATTCATTTGTAATCCAAAAGAATGTCTGTAGGGAATAAAAATGTAACTTTCTAAAGACATTTTATCTCACTAAACCTAAAGTTTTAGTTTTAGTGAGGCTCACTAAACTAAAAGAGACTCGCTAATGAATAACCAAGAAAAAAAAAATTTTTTTGTCAAGACTTATTAAGTTATATGTTCTTTTAATACTATGTCATATATTAAATTATTTCATTTCTTGTGTTTTGTTTCCTTCTTAAATTTTTTGACAAACTAATTATTATTAAATAATATATAATTATTAACTAACTGTTAATATTAATTTTAACAATAACTAACTTGTTAATAACAACTGTTAACTTTTTAACAATAACTATACTGTTTATTTCATAACTAATATTAATTTTTACTATATAATTATTAACTAATTTATTATTATTAACAATTATATGGCTCTTTATTAAAAGAAATTCATTTATTATTATGCTAGTATCTTTCTTCAAAATGCAACAGATAAATATTCCTTGAAATTTTTAATGGGTTAAAATGTTTTAATTTGTAATTAAATGAATTCCATTTGAGTATAAACTATAATAGCCACAACGTAAAATGCGGTATTTAAAGAAAAGTTCAGACGACAAATTTGAGTTTATTGTAATTAGAATAATAATTTAGTTTACATAACATGGTTTCATGAATTTTTCACATTTCTCCGATCCAATTTAACTGTCGATTTTCTTGCGCAAAAAGACTGATGGTCAAGAAAAAATTGTTAAAAAATGTAAATATATTAAAATGTTTCAATTGATGAAAAGCTCAAAGTATTCTTTTTCAAATACGTGTGGTAAATACGTGGATATGTGAAGAAATAATTTTTCAGAATTGTATTTATCAAATATTTTTAGTAATGCTATTCAACACGTAAAGGTATAAGCGAGTTGTATTTTTTAAATACAAATTATTTTTAAAAGTATGGCGAAAATTACTCAATTTAAGAAATTGAAATTGTAAAGGGTTACAAATTGGAAAGTTGACAGAGCTCTAAATGGCCTATTAAATTTTGATATATGTCGAAGTCAAAGTTTCAAATAATGACAAATCCTTTGTAAATATGTGATAATAAATAAGTAAATATATCAGTAAATAATTATAAAGTTATAATCACAAAAGACAGATAATAAGTAAAATAAATTAGTCAATTTGAAACAAACAAAAAAATCAAGATTTTCCATTTGAATAGGTTTGCAGAATTCTGAATGGCCTGTTAAATTTTGATATATTTCGAAGTCAATGTTTCAAATAATGATAAGTTCTTTGTTAATATGAGGTAATAAATAAGTAAATATATCAATAAATAATTATAAAGCTGTAACAACAAAAGATGGGTAATTTTTAGACTAATTTACACAATTTGATACAAAAAAAAACCCCAAAATTTTCTATTTGAATAGGCTCACAGAACTCTAAATGGCCTACTAAATTTTGATATATGTCGAAGTCAATGTTTCAAATAATGACTTCTTTGTAAATATGTTTTGATAAATAAGTAAATATATCGATAAATAATTATAAAGTTATAATCACAAAATATGGATAATAATTAAAATAAATTACTCAATTTGAAACAAAAAAAAATTCAGATTTTGCATTTGTATAGGTTTACTGAATTCTAAATGGCCTATTAAATTTTGATACACGTCGAAGTCAATATTTTAAATAATGACAAGTTCTTTGTATATATATCAATATTAATAAATAATTATAGAGTTATAACAAAAAAAGATGGATAATTTTTAGACTAATTACTCAATTTCAAACAAACAAAAATCCAGATTTTTCATTTGAACAGCTTTGCAGAACTCTAATTGGCCTATTAAATTTTGATACATGTCGAAGTCAATGTTTGTCAATATCAATCAAGTCAAGTCAAATAATGACAAGTTCTTTATAAATACGTGGTAACCAATAAGTAAATATATCAATAAATAAAGTTATAACCGCAAAAGATGGATAATTTGTAGACTACATTATTTAATTAGAAGCAAACAAAAAAATTACAGATTTTCCATTTGAATAGGTTTACAGAACTCTAAATGGCCTAATAAATTTTTCTAAGTGAATGAATAAAAGGATCCTGAAGCTCCTATCAAAGTATTGAATCCTTTTCCGCACTGGCGCGTGCACTCGAGTTATTCCTTTGTGCCGATTTGAATGTGGAAAGAAGAAAAAGCTAATTAAAAAACTCAGACGAAGAAAACTTGTTGACCACTTTCGGTCTCGTTAAGTTTTGCAATTCAAAACCGGAATCTGCATTACTCGATCTTTCTTAATTCTTTGCATCCTTGACCTAGAGAAAAGAAACGTCAGGGAAAAAATGCAAAATGACTTGCGGTAGGATTTTTTCAAATTTTTATTTTCATACTCGTATCCTTTCGAAGTGCTGATGCCGTTAGTTTAGTCATTAGTTAGATTTGAAACGCGTTGCAGTGCGATCTCCAACGCAACGGTCTGCTTTCAAGATGGAGGGCGAAGGCAGTGGGATGGAACCGGACATCCATAAAGGTAAAAGTTTGATTTCTAACAGCACATTTTTTAAAGGAAAATTTTTATTAAGGGTTTCTGCATTTATAGTCATTTACAGGAAATGATTACAATTGGTTAGTTTCTATCTGTGCAATTGTTAACTTCCCGTTTTCGGTTTTGAAGATTTTGATTTTCTTGTTGAAACGTATTTTACAACAAAAATATTGCTTTCGAGTCCTTTGGTTATTTTTTATCTAATCTCAATTTATTTATATATTATTTTTTTAATTAATAAAGCAATATTTACAGTGATGCATTGGTATAAAATGTATATTTACAGATATTAGTGTCTGTAAACAGGGCCAACTAATTTCTTAAGAATTGATGTCATATTTAATTTATGGAATGGTGAATGTAATGTACACATCAGCTAATAGTTTCCAGTATATCATTTAGCTAATAATTGCCGTAATATCATTTAGGTAATAGTTGTCAAGCGATTTCAAGGATACCTTTGGTAAGAAAACTTGAATAAAAATGGCCTTTTTTCGAATTTGCGAATTTTGTCAATAGAATTGCTTTTCTTGCAATACAAATCAAGGCAATTATTTCTCACAAAATAAATTCTCGCAGTCTTTTAAATGATTAATTAAAATTTAGAGTCATCAGCAGGCTTGAAGAGGACCAGTTCTAAAGTAAGATCGTTGGATAGGTAGGAGTCTCTAGAACAGTGGCTGTCAAAATGTTCGAAATAACATTGTTTCTGGTTAGTAAAAAAACCACCATTATAAGAATAATATTTAATTTGGTTAACTTGGATTTTCTCAATCCTGAAGGTGAAGCAATATCTTTAAAAAAAACTATAGAGGCCAATCAAATAGAACAAAATCTTGTATTCGCCAATAGACAAGAGGATTTTATTATTCATAACTAAATTAAACATTATATTTTAAATGTTATTTATTCCTTCAAACAAATATGTAATAAGAAGAATATCAAAAACAAAAAGTATCCCTTTGAGATTACGCCAACATATATGATCACATCGTATATACAATAAATATTGTACAAATAAATAAATAATCCTAAAACTCACATGCGAGTATTTTTATCTAATCCAAATTTTGAACGGAGCAAAAGTCAAAGAATTCTAGAAAGTTGAGCGGATGCTAAGGCACGAATTTCAACATCCATTATTATCACCAAGAAACCTCGCCAACCTCGCCCAAGAGACACATAGATCTATAAGTGGCAGTAAAAACAAAACATCACAAGAAGTTGCTGCAGTAGAGCTGTCTCGGGAGTTAGCTGTCGTGCCTGGAACCATAATTTCATAGCAAATTGTATACTATATCACCACACCACATCACCTTTAAGTTAAGATACCCCTCAGCAGTCTGGGAAATGATATGGGTGAAGACGTGCCACCCCCATTTTGGACAAACACCCACAAGGCTGGCACCAACCTTCAACTTTTTCATGCCCATCCCAGATGTTGACGAATCCGTTTTGATATTGCTTGTCGAGTTTCGTACAAAATACCTTTGGATTCGCGACCCAACATGCTATCCACCAGACCACTCTGATCAAGCAAGTTGTATATAAATGCTTATTTAATAAGAACTTTTGCATTCGACACCCAGTGAGGTGTGTAGCAAACAGCTTAACAAAACGTAAAAAATCTTTTGGGGAGCCAGATAAATTTCCCTCAGGGAAAACACTGCAAATATCGTGGCCTCTTTTATGAATTGAGATGCAAGGGATTTTCAATCAACCTTCATCTGGAGACAGCCTGGAACTCTCTATCCTCCTTCCAACATAAGGGAATTTGACCATTTTGATGGAAGTGAAATCCTTGTGTGAGGAGGTATTATGTTGGACAGATGCACATCTTCGACGAGGGCCCTGCCACCATATAGATTGTTTTTGCATATATATCTGAAACCTTTCCAGAGGGGAAAACCTTTTTTAATGAAAAAAATGTAAAGCCACACAGTGTGGAGAATTTTCTGGAGAAAGAGGGTATCGCCAAATGTTGTATTCAGTGAAGTCCCTGGTTTCTTATAAACATATTTCGAGTATTTTAGGAAGAGCCGTTACACGATGTTAACGTTGTGTCAAGACCCTCCTGACATTAAAGTCCTTACTTTTAAGAAAATTGGCATTTATTGTAATAGGCTATGATCATCAACAACATCAATTATAGTATGAGTGCCTATTTCATGGATTATATAGCTGTGCGGGGTAGCTGTACTCCTTTTCAACCAATAAAAAGTGTATAATCTATTTTGAAAGAGAGATGTATCATGCTTTGATGATGTTTCATGAAAAATATTAGCATTGCCGAGCATATACAAAAACTAGGACCTGTAACTCCATCTAGAAACCATGTTAAAGAGATGGCCATTGTGTTTTTTCTTGGTTTATTTGATTAAAAGTGGGGAATAGTCACGAATAAAAAAATATCTAAAGCAGCATATCTGAATTTAATCTCTGAAGAATAGTAACATAACATGATTGCAGATTTTCATACCGCAAAATTTCTATTCTATTACTTAAAATCAACCACTGTCGTGCGAATATGAAAAATCACAAGTTTAAGAACAAAGGATGGTTCGAGGTACAATTACAGGCTCGCAATGATCTCAACACACCAATGTTTAAGACGATATACATCTAATGCACATGACACAAGAAATTTGGTATGTGGCTCCGCAACAAGTTTTTACTTCCTAGAATTACCATCGTCTTCAGAATAACGAACTAGTTGCAGTTCATTGATGTGCTTACTTACAGTAGTGCGTTGAATAACTATCATTGGAAGAAATGATGTATAAATGGTGTGACACAATATTTTCAAGATAATTCTGCTTCTGCATATAACATCACGATGGAAGTGTACGTTTTAATATAGTATTATGCATCTCATACAGAACCCTCTTATAGAGTCTTGTTATGGCTAAAGAATGGATACGAGTACAGTTCGTGTCTGATACATATGTCATGTATTTCATTCTGATAAATTAGAGTTGCATTATAAACGTATTAATATCTGTAGTTATCCTTTATATTCGGGATTATTCTGCAGCCATCTATCAACTCGGCAATGAACAATAAGCTGAATTTCCTTCTTCGAGACACAATATCTTCTAGTTCTGTTTGGAATAGATTTTTTACTAATTGATCTTTACTGATTGACAAGAAAACCAATATTTATCATAGATAGCAACAAGTAGAAATTGCCTAGGCTGCAATAAGTACCATCCAGAGGTTTATTCACTGTCTGCTATTTCGTACAGCACAGGCTATCGGTGCGTCAACTGGTACTGATAATAACCGTTTTATGTCTATCCATTTAACTTACACTATTTTCAGGAATTTCATCTTTGTATTATAAAGTCCATGTAAAATAGATATAGTTGAGTAATCTTTTATCCCTGTTGATAATGCAACTTTAATAACTTAGATGTAGACTTAAAATACACTGTGTTTACACGTGGTTTAAACCTTTCCAACCATGAATTTGTTAATTTTTATACAAGAATAATAATTCTCCATTTAACTTCAAAAGCTGATTTTCTAGTTTAAGCTTTCCTCTCCTTATTTTCTTTCTGTGTCATGTTTTGCGCAATTAAATTTATTTCAAAATACAAAGGAAATCTCATTCAAACATTGCGATTGAGTAATATGAATCTTAACAAATGTTTCTATCTTTATGAAGTTATTTTTCTTATAATCAAATCACGAAAATTGTGATTACAATTAACTCTCAACAGCTAAATATTAACAATAGCAGTAATCTGTCATTCAAATTAATATAAAAGTATTAGTTTCAATTTTGACTTTCAAAATGTGTTCCTCCCTAACAAAAGCAATGTCGACACACTTTAGTTAGTTTAATGGTTAATTTAATAGTTAAGTAATCAATTATTTGACACTGAAATCCATAGCCTCCCTTTGAAAAAAAAAAAAAAAAAACTTTACAGGAGCTACAAGATAGCTATCGTCAATGTGTGGAATAAGAAGACAAACAAGTTAAAAAGATTATCCTCAAAAAAATTATCTAAATTTAGAGATATATAACTTCCATCTAAAACTCTATAATAATCGAACTTTTCTTGAAATAAATTCTACTTGGTACAACTGATCCGCCAAACACACTTGCTACTGTGCCCAAAAAGTAAGACCAATTTTTTTTTTTCAAAAAAACTCTTTATTTATTCTTCCAAATTTATTTCATCGCCTTCAAAGTAATCCCTTCCGGATACAATGCACTTATGCCAACTTTTTTTCCAATCCTCAATGCCTGCTACAAATTTATCGGCAGGAATAGCCTTCAAAGTGCGCGGCTATTCACGATTAATCTCTTCAATCGACTCAAAACGGTGTCCCCGGAGTGGTCTTTTGAGTTTAGGGAATAGGCAGAAGTCGCACGGTGTGAATACGGTGGTTGTGAACGATATGGGTTTCATTTTTGGCGAAAACGTCACGAAGAATCAAGGCAGTGTGAGCTGGCGTATTCAGTGTTTTCGGTACCAATCGAGATTTGACGCGTTTGAGGCCCAAAATAGAATTGACAGATCGTTATGAAATCCCAACATCATCAGCAAGGTCTATAATTGCAAATCGACGGTTTGCAAGCACCAAATTTTTAATTTTTTGTACGTCAACTTTGTCAATTGAGGTTTATGGTCGATCAGCGGGCTCTTCGTCTTCAACGCGCTCTCTGCCTTTTTTTGAACTGTTTACACCACTTCTAAACATTTCTTTCCGATATAGGAATGCTCACCGAATGCCTTCTGCAACTTTTTATACGTTTCCGCATACAAAACTGACTGCAAGTTCTTTGCTCAATTATTCAGACATTTTAAAAATCGCCGGTATCAGTTTTAGCGTCTCACAAAGCCAAGCGTAAGTCAAACACTAATGAATATTTTGACGACAAATTTAACACAGATATCAAGGACAGTGCCAGCAACCTAAAAAAAGAAAAAAAAGTGAAATTCCATAAGCCCCGTGAATTTTACTCCTCTTGCATGCATAGAATAAGCTAGACGGAAAGTTGGACGGATGCATTCAATACAAATAATTAAGTTAATGGAATTATTTACAAATGCATTTGAAATGCTAATTATATTTCTAATGAGAACTAGATTATAAAAATACAAAAAGATTGAATTAACAGCTCAACCTTGATCTTATTAACTGCAATTTTCACTGATCAGTTTTACTATTAATGAATGAAAGAAGATAGTACTTAAGAAAACTCATGATTAAAGAACAATTAGGATCCTTGCATGGAAAAATATGACAGAGGAATTAATCAAAAATTAAAGTATAACTGAATCCGTAATTCATAAGGTGACACGTTCAAGGTTAAACTAAATTGGAAACAAATGAGGAATTAAAGGAATTTCACTGAAAGTGACGAATATGTGTAGCTAAGGTTTCAGAGTACCAATCATTAAAAAACCTGTCTTTTGGCATCCTTAAAAAAACTATAATAAATAAAGCAAGCCAATTTTTTAAATCCTTTTAAACTTTAAAAAGATCTTACTTTAATTTTTAAGACCTATTAAAAGTTTAAATAGATTTATACCGAAATTATTTAGTTTTAATCCATGATAATTATTTATTAATGACAAAGTTAAACAAAATGTAAACTTAAATAATAATAATAATAAATGAGAGAAATGTAGTATATGAGAAATGGAGACATTTTTAAAAAGTACAATAATTCATCAATGAATCGTTGCGAAATATTATTTTTAATAAAATAAGAATATGCTATAGCTTAATAAAACCTGCATCAAATAGGCATACTAATTTATTATTACTGTTTTTAAATTTTTGGCTAAACATTGATCCGAAATCTTATTAACCTTTAACCGACTGAAGTCATAATATAAATTTTGATTTTGATTTCTGATAACATAATTATTCTTCAGCGAGTTCATTATTAGTTTTAGATCCAAAATTCATTCTTTGTATAGTGAGTCATAAAAGTATTCCTCCATCTTACAAGTGTAGTAATTTTGACTTGTTCGATGTAATCAAATGAATTAAGATTTTGAGGGGAAAAAACCCTTTTTATTTGATTTTACAGATATTAGAATATTAGCCGAATTAGATATTAGAAATAAATTTAAAAAATTCAAATTACAATTCTCAAAAAGATGACTTTAAGCCGACAAAAAAAAAAAAAAAATTACATTGTCACTTATTCTAAGCTTAACAATGAAATATTAACACTATTATCTCCAAGTCGAGTAATATTATTGAAAGGCATTTAAAAATTTTGTTTTCCAATACCGGTTACTTGAACTGACATATTTAAAGGCTAAAGATTTTTTTCGCGAGTTTTAAGAATTCAAAATACAGTATTAACTAAAATCAAACTGGCCTGAGACGCCATGATGGCATGCAAAAGCGGAAAGTTAAAAAATTAATTCAATATATTTATTCAATAATAATTAATTCAATATTCGTTAAAAAATTACCCAGTTTGGGATAAATTACGTTTTACTCTAATTTGGTGACTTTTAAGGTTTTCCGCATTTTGTATGGTTGACGTTATTTTTTATACTGTAGTCCTGTTTGAGTTTTCAACCCCTTCTGAACTGAATTCTTTACTCACCATCTCCGGATGTTCGAAATTTGATAGTCATAGGATTTGTAATAGCTAGGTGTATACAGTCAGCAATTGATATGGATGCACTTGATGGGAGCTTTTTCATCGACAGCCAGCTGCCTAATTGAAATTTGCTAGATTAACTTCCTTACGACAAAACCAGCAAAAATGTTTTTCCCTGACAGGGCTTATTTGTAGTATACTTGATGAGACGGGAGATGCTCATAGTAAAAAATTAAAATTAAAATAACTTATAGAGGTACATATAGTAATTATCTAAAATTAATTGAACGTTTAATTACGTGCAAAGGATGCAAAAAAACTTCCATAAACTTTAACGTAAATATGATCAGAATTTTGGAAAAAAATCCTTATGAAAGTTTTACAAAATTTCTGTACTAGGGTTAATTATGGTGTCGGTTTTGTAATAGCTAGGTGTATACAGTCAGCAATTGGTATGCATGCACTTGAATTTACGAATAATATTATTAGCAAATTAATATTTTAATTTGAAATTTAAGGTAGAGAAGATTTCATTTTTTTTCTTTATTTACAACTTTTAAAGGAATTTTATAAAATTTTATTAGACAAATAATGCCAACTGATTCATGAGAAACGATGATATTCAAAGATGGGGATGGGGGGCAGTCAGGAAGATTCAAGCAGGGAGATTCCTTCTCCCTGCTACCTATAAAAAAATACTGGAAAAAGCTTTCAGAAATATTCTTCAATAATGTTGACAATCACCAGCATCTGGCCATTCAAGAGATCGAACAATATGAACAACACACTAATTTTAAAAGACATAGGAATATTCTGCTCTAACCTCCTCCCTAAATTCAACTTTTGAATTTTTATACTTTTTTAATTCTCACCAACTCTTTTTAACTTCTGGGCATTGCCAATGTTTTTATTCTTCTATGTTTGCCACCACCGGAGATGAGGCCTTTGACGGGGCAAGTGAGCTCCAATAATCTCCAACATCATCATACAAAAGTTTAAATAAATTAAAATTAAAGTAATGAATTAAGAATATAACACTCTTCCAGATTTAACCAAATATTATATTACTAAATTCCTCGCACATAAAAAATAATAATAAAAAAAGAAAGGAAGAAATAGACATGATTCTTCTATGTGATCTATTAAATTTTTACTGTTTTAAAACTGGAGAAATATTTTTACTTTTATATTATTTTAAATGTTCCTTTTATGATTCATGATATCCTTTATTTGTCTTTTTAAGTTTATTAAATTGAAGTTTTGTATCTAAAATCCGATTGCCACTATGAGTTCAAATGAAAAAGTTTTTTACTTCATTTGATACTCTTAAACGAATCACTTACTAGACTTGTTGAGTAAATATTTTTATGAATAACTATAAGGATAAGACTGACCAAACTAGATTTGATGTTAGCTAAAATTGTAAAGCAGTTTGATGTTAGCTAACTAGTTAAAAGTAAGGTTTTTAAAATCAGCTGTCACAAACCGAAGCGAACTATTCAAAACAAAATTGTTTTATTTGTCCAGTTTAGGATGAATGAAACAATACATATGTAATTAAATTCTTTTTATACAAATGTATTGAAAGTAAACAAAAGTAAATAAGTAAGAATAATAAATAGTGCGAGCAGATGGGATTTAACCACAGTAATATACAAAAACTTTTCAACCACTTGCCATCTGAGGAAATTTAGGAACATGATAAACACAGGCTCCGCAACATTCAATTTAGAGCTTGAACTAAAGTTTACTTTATACCGACCCATTAGAATTTCTTACACTGTGATGTTATTCTCTGATCAAAGTTTAGTGTGGTGTTTGTTTTTGTAAGCCCACTATAAAACATCAAATTTATACAAAATTGTTGCATCGAATGTGTTGCTTTTAAGTTATTGTGGCCAAAAGAGATATTCCTCTAAACTAAGTGATAAGAAAACAGATGGAATGAGAAAAAAAAAAAGAAAAAAAGGGATCAACAAATGCTATTTTTCAATATTTCTTAACATTTGAAATATATTTTATTCTTCATTGTGGTTTCTAAACTCATTCTCTTTTGATACAAATTCATTTGGATCATTTAGATAATATTGTAGCCCAACTTTTCAAAATATTCTACGATTCTAATAACTTAAAAATGGTATTGCAGGCGATGTAATTAAAACAAAATTCTTGATCATTGCTGAAAATAAATAAACTTCTCAGCTAACCGTCACGACACTGCATATGAGTAAATAATATACTTTTTTCTCTCAACTACATCTCAAAGCGAGAAAGTAAAGAAAATTTTTTTATTTTAATATTGACTGCTTTCTGTAACTTCTATTATCTTTGACTGCTTTAAATCTTTGATTTTATTAAGCTATTGGCATACCAGTTTTTAATTTTACTCAAAGTTTTTTTTTTTTTTTTTTGGGAAATATATTTTCTCGGACCAAATCCTTTGAAACCGACCCCTTTTGAGGGGTCGATGCATGGTTCCACCGTGTCTGCAAGTGGGTCTTGCAGCACTCCTTCCAAGCTGTCATTTTGTAGAGAATCCATTGTGTTGAAGTGTATTGGCAGCCACGAGTTAATCATAAAAATAGCAGCTGCTGTGGTTGAAAGTGGTAGGACTGGTATGCTAGCAGCTGGACGTGCTACCTGTTCCCCCAGAATCCCCTCTCTGCACATTCTATTCCACTCTTTTCCCTTCGCTTTGTCGTCTGCTATTTCCTATTCGAATTCTGTTGCATAGCTTAGAAGGGTGAAATTGAGTTTTATAAAGTTGTTCATTTTACATTCTTCTGAAAGAATTAAAAAAAAAAAAAACTTTTTTTAAAAATATTACACATATTTTTTATCTATCTAAGAAATATGTTGAAAATGTTTCTTAAATAAAAACATAGTTACAAAGAATTTTGTGAATTTAAAAGGAAGAATAAAGTTTGCGTATTTGATAACAACACCTTTTCCAATTTTAAATAAAATAAAAGAGAACTCATTTCTGGAAAAGTGTTTACTTTTATGATTATAACTGTTTTATGAAGATTCCAGTAAAGGCTTTAAATTTTACCATCTCCAATAGTTTTCTTTGTCTTCAAGTCTTTGGTGGAATCTTCCATCTATTTAATGGTTTTTACCATCTATTCAATGGTTTCTGTCTACGTTGTACTTTTATGTTAACATTTCAATAATTACCAACAAAGTTAGGTGGAGGTTTTCTTTTTCTCCCAGTCAATTAATTTTTAAAAGGCATAATGAACTTAATCAATGCCTTATAAAACACCAAAAATTGGAAAGGGGCGTTGACTATCGAAACAAATAAGATAAATTAAGAAGTATAAAGTTTAAAGTAATTGAATGCATTTTATTTAATGCGATTTATTAAACAAATAAAATGTTAATTAATAATTTTTTAAAATAATACAATGTTGAATATTTTAGAGAACATAAACGAATGGTTAATCATCTGAAAGTTACAACATTGTATAATTATTATTCCTCTAGTGTTTTTTTTTCCCTTTTTGTACAGTGGATATAGTGGATACTTATTTGATTTATTATATACCGTGTCCCAATAACACGGTTTATATTAATTAAACTTTCATACCTTTATCTTTAACCATTGTTCGATAGTAAGAAGCCCTATTCAAAACTTTTTTTTATTATTATTTCAAGCAGAGAAAAATTTCAACTATCTAACGTAAGCATGCATTTTGCGCTTGTGAAGTGTTTATAACGATAAAAAAAGATAAGAAAATATAAAATGTAAGAAATTATAAAATGTAATTAAATATGAAGATATATTTTATTTTAATTTAATTCTAAAGTGAATTTTTAATTTACACGGTATTTTTTTTTTTTTTTTTTTTAGTAAATTTAATGAAAATTATTAAACGAGAATAGTAAATTGAAAAAAATAATAATAACATTTTAACTATTCTATCTGAAACATAATTGATTCTGAGAAGAAATTAAAATAATTTAAATTTACATCAATTTTGTTTATTTCATTTGAAATTATCCTTAATTTAATAACGATCCTTTTTTTTTAATTTAATGGAATAAAAGAAGTATTTTTGAAAACAATTTGTCTATAATAGGTTCTTTATTATAAAATAAGAATGTAAATAAAAATACAAATGAATTGTTTTGTTCTAAGTATATGAAATTTGTCTCATAATCAGTGGTTTTCTAAACAATGGTTATGCTGTATCTAAGGCCATCATGAGCTTAATAAAGGTCAACACGAAAAATGTAAAAGCCTAATAACAATGAAGAAGGAAATAAAATTATTTGATGGTTTTTTAAGGGGGCGAGGGGGGGAGGGGTCCTAGAAAAATGTTGCTTCATTGCCTTTGAATATTGAATGTTGCTTCATAGACTTTTAAGTAAAACATTTTTTAAAAAGAAAAACATCTATACAAAAGTGAAATAAACAGTATTAGTATCTCTACTAAGGCAATAAATGTTTGATGATTAATTAGTACATCATTGACTCCTCTGTTATATGTGATTTTCAATCTATTTTCAAATTTTCATTAAAATAAATAATTTTCATCAGTTATTAAAATAATTTATCATAAAAAGGGGGCCTTGTCTAGAAGCTGAAATTAACAATTATTCTTATCCAAACAAAATTATCCAAATCTATGAAACGGAATAGAAATTATCTTTGAATCTAATTTTAACATTGCATAATAAAGTACTAACATATTATTTATAATAAATTTGTATTACAATTCCTGGAACTGAATAAATAACAGAAAAAGTTTAATTATTAGCTGGTTTAATAAACTAACCTTTTTTGATCACATGAACATTCGTAGTCAAAATGGGAATCTATTTTAAATGGTCTCTTAAATAATATAATAATATTTTACAAAAACATCTTATATGTGGAGTAACGAAGAAAAATTACTTGGACCATCACAAATCTTTTAAGTCAAAAATTGAATTTGAATAACTTTTCAACTAAATAAAAAAAATTATTACATTTAGCATTATGGTCTAAAGTCTGCCACATATTTGATGTCGAAATAAAATTTCAGGTCTTTTGGTTGAAAAAGTATACATAGGTGAAATATTTTACTTGTATTGGTTAGCATACGTGTTTAACCTCTTTTAATCTGATATACATCCCTCAATCTGGCGTTAAGAAGTCTTTGTAAGAACATCTATCAAAGTGAAATTATATGTGAAACTTTTCTACCTGTATTTATTAAGCAAATCAATTTAGAAATTCAAAAGCTTTTTCATACAATATCTTTTGAATAATTCCTAAATTCAAAGGCTATTTGAATAGCTAAAAATTAGCTATTCAAATTTAGAAATGAAGTTGGGTAAATAAAGGACATATTTTAGTTTGATGACGTTTTAAAAACTTGTTAAAATGATTAATTTAAATTAAAGGTAGATTTGTTCAATATATATTATAAACCAATGTCTGAAGACATGCTTACAAAAGATTCATCCCGTGAAAGAAAATATGTCACAAATGAAAAGATAAAGTACATCTAAATTCTTACACCTTTGAAAAATATGGAAAAAAAACCCACTTATCAAATAAAATTAAATATTTCATTAAATGGATTTGCATGAATGTGGAATCTGATTATTGAGTTAGATCTAATGACCCCTCCATAGAATCAACCCTTCAGATTGACTGGCCCTTATTTATCTTCTAATTCTAAGAGCCATATGGATGCTCAATCTTTTTAAGTAATTGTTACTCCTCACTTAGTAAATCTTTAATTTAAGAAACTAACAATCATTATGCATAAGGAGTTTTTTGTAATTTAATTCACATATAGGCACTCCGCACTTGGTATGTCCATTGCCACTATCATCTAACGACCGAAACTCTTTAAATATATCGCATATGTTAGTAGCTTATTGCATTTGAATTAGTGTACAATAAAATATATACCAAACGATAACATGCTGCTTTGTTTTTAATCCAATAAAATCATAGAAACGTAAATTTTTTTTTGCCACTCACTCTTCGTTTAGTATATATCAAAAAAATTAATTTGTATTTCATTTTATTCCCTTCACACTCTTCCAGTTTTTCATTATTACAAAACATTATCAAACGATGAAAAATTAGATCAGTAAAAAGTACTCCAAAAATAATTTCAAAACATCAATAAGGATTGATAACAATAACAATAAGATAATAATCATGTAATAACTATATAACGATATCAAACTAATAACAACAATTAATAAGAATATAACAATAATTTGTAATAAAATCAAGGACTTTTTCCAATCGCTGCAAAATTAAAATTACTATGTAGTAAATATAAAATTAGGATTACCCATCCAGATGAGTTGCAATAGCTTTTATATAGTTACTATTTATTGCTTAAAATAATTGAAAATAGATTTTATTTGGTTTAAAATTTTTATGATTTTTCTCCAGATATATTTATTTCATCTTTGAGCTATTTCCATGAGTAACTTAGAGCTAAAAAATTGACTTCAATAGCTTTGACTTAGTTATGGCCTGTAAGTTTGTTTTGCTGTACTGAACTTTCATGAATATGGAATAGGAATGAAAAGAAATATGGGAATGTAAAAAAATGTAAATGAAATATGGGAATGTAAAAAATGTAAATGAAATATATTAGGAATAATTATATTTATTTATATATATTAATAAAATAATATATTTTATATTTTTTATGAATTAATAAAAATAAAAAATATATTAGGAATATAAAAAAAAATACTAAAATTGATGTTACAAAATTAGATAAGAAGATATATGTATTAAATTTATATGCGATGTAAATGGATTGAAAAATCCTTTTGGTAAAACGAAAAGCATAACCGCAATTTCAGAAATAATAATTTTCAACAATATGCTTACATTAAATATATTTGTGGATCATGGAATCGTGATAATTTCAAATGAAATCATCGAATTTTCTGGTGTATTTTTGAATTCACGGTATGACTTAGGCACAATATAAACATGTATGCTATATATATTATATAAATAAACTATAACCGAAATTGAAGTTATTTCTTTCTTTCAAAAATAGATATGTTATTCCGTACTTTCTTAATCTATTAAATTCCTGCCCCCACCCCTACATATATATATTTTTTAATTTAGAGAAAAACGTATAAAACACCTAGCACATGTATGTAATACTCGAAAATTATATTTTTATACTATAAAAACCATATTCAAAGTTTGTTATCGTATTTAATATATTGTTTAAAATGTGTAATCTAGAACAATCAAATGATAACAATGTTCATATTAGCTTATATTACTCCACATATTTAATTGCATTGTTTTGAAATTCTATTGATGGTTATTTGAAATTGAGTTCTACACTTTCCAGACAACAAAAGATAGTCATTTATTTTCTTAATCCTGATCAGGTGAACAGTTTTCAAATTCGGCGCTACTAGGACTCTTCCCATTGGTTGTCGCAGGATCAAACGCGAGTCCGAAACCGGCTCCCCATTGGCTCCCTGGACGCAATTGGCGACTATTGGCTGATTGGTGTCCAGCGCGGCGCCCTTTTTCTATGAAGAGTTTATAACACTGAGCAGAACCGACGCCACACAGACGAGTCTTGACACTTGCCTTGGGGTTTAGTTCAAGGTAGAATCTACCTCTTGCACTGGAACTGGTTACTCGCATCGGACTTCCCACCACCATCGGACGCATGCTTTCTACCGCAGCAGCTGCAGCTGAAACTGCACTGAAACAGATAAGTACTTTTTTTGTTTTTTTCCTCGACACTATTTCTTTTTTAAACTGCCATATTTTTACCGAGTTTAAAACTTGGATATAATTTTTTTTTCCTTGTATATTTTACAATAATGTTCCATTCATTTAATGTGTTGAACCGATATACAAGATCCTCAACGATTTTTTTTTTTTTTTTTTTTCAAATTTAAAGATAATTTACATAGACATACATGTCTATGTAACTATATAAACATTATAGAAATCTAATTGATTTTATGCCTATGAAGTGAATATTTTTTAAAGTTGTTTTGTTAGATTTTTAAGAAAATATTTATAGATTTTTTACTTGTAATGAATTTGTATATTAAGATTTTATTGTAGTTTATACAGTAGATTGTTTAGACATTATTTTTTACTGTAGTATTTTTGGATTTTTTTTAATTGTAGTTATACTCAATGGAATTATTTTGAGTCATTTATATCATTATTTTGCACTTAGTATATAATTATTAATACTTAGTATATACTTATTGATAGTCGGACGTTGGTTCTTTCCCGATCCACGCAATTTATTGAACGTTTAAGAGCAGTTCTCTTGAAGAATCGTTCTTTGGGTCGCGAGCTATGCGTGACGGATGTGGGTGCAGTAGCCCGTTTCGAAGCCGTAGGTGTGGATACTGTCTAGAGCGAACAAACAATCGTTGTTTGGCGAAAGTATTACGTATTTAGTTGTCCCGATACACGTTCAACTTCACTTGATAAATTACGCAAAGGGATCAGTTTACTTTGGAATACAGGTGTGTAGGAAGAGGTCGCCAAAAAAAAGCAGCTGTTGGCTACGTTCACGAGAGTACTATTTCTCCCAGTGACTGAAAGAGCACTTGTGACGTATTTACGCTTCAAATACGAGACTCATTTTTATATTCGTCAGAACGGCTTGTCTTTTTGCATTGGATAACCTAATCGATGAAGATTTTAATCCACTATTTCATGAAAATTGCTATGTTCTATTAAAGCGATCGTACTATAACGAGTGTATGGTTGGAAGATCTGTTAAAGAAAATGAGTTAATGCTTTGTGAAGAGCAATTGCTTCTTGCAAGACCCTGTCATCTGTTACGAACTATTTGCTGTAAGTGATTTCTGTTTCAAGTTAACTTAATCGTCAATAACCCGATGAGTTTATTTTTATTTACAGCAGTTTATTTTGTAAAACTAGTTTTACATTCGGATCTCTTTTCACAGGTATGTATTATTTATTGTTTCTACAAGTAGCCTTCCTAATTTCCCAACAGTAAGTACTGAAATTTGGATATATATATCCTAGAAGGTATTAAATTTTTTCCTTTCATTCTACTTTTTCGGTTCCTGACATGTGCCTATTCAGAGTGTTTGATAAATAAATGCATCTTTTTTTTTTTTTTTTTTTTTTTTATATATAATATACAATCCCTCATTCTTCTGATGCTAACATTGATTTCTCTAAGTAATCTAAATTCTAACTTCGGAAGAAGTTAGGTGAATCCTATTTGAAATTCGCCTAATTTCTAAGCAAACGGTACGAGTATCTTAATGTTATCTATCAAAACTGAAACGGCACATCTTATCATGCAGGTACTGAAAATGGAGTTAAGTGTAAACGTTTACTCTGGCCAGGTTGGGATGATTCGCAGTATTGTTAGCGTTTACTAAATATTGCACTCGTCCCGGCCTATCTTGAGTGATTTTTGCTGCTAAGTGAAGAAGCATTCTTGATGGAAGAACCAGTGGATGCTCGGACCTTAGCATAGTCAGGTGAGTGAATTGAATAATTGTGTTTTTCCTTCTGGCTTGAGAATGACTTTTGTGAAATATTTTGTTTATTTGTTACTTAATGTCATTATTTCTTGTTAAATGAATATTTTCCAAAAAGTCGTTAAGGTAGTCCTTTAAATTTCGGAGTTCCGACAATTTTATTGTAACATGTTGTTCATCTTGAAAATCTAGTTTAACGTGAATCGGCCAACTTGATTGTGGATAGGCTAGCGGGTATTTTTGACTCGTTCACTTTTTTTTCTTCTTAATTTGTAGAATCGAACTAGGTTTATTCCTTTAAAAATTTTTTTTATTTTTAAGAAAGTCTCTAGTATTCTAAATGGGTATTTGCAAATCTATTTAAGAAGAAATCCAAAACTCGTTACGAATTGGTTATACTTCAATATAATATTGAATAAAATCGAACCCCCTTTTTTTTTTTTTTTTTTTTCGTTGAGCGAAACCCGTAATCTTGACATAAGAAACAAATACAAGGTGATCAACTTTCTTTTCTGTTTTTAGGTCATCTTTTGAAAACGTTTCTACTGAAACCTAACGTCACCAAACATTGCTTAATGATTTAGTCGACCGACCTTGCTTCAGAGTCACTCGGCCATAAAATTTCGGTCAAGCCTATCTAGGCGGTTTCTCATTGTTTTTCCGAAAAAAAGCAATAAAATTGGAACTTCATGTTCTCTATTTTTATTTGAAAACAGTGTATGCATTTGAATTTGTTCTGAAACTAACGTTGAAATATTAATGCAGCTTTTCGCCTAGCAATTTTTTCCGTTTAGGAGTATTTATATTAAACGGGTCTGTGTTTTCCAGAAGGGATAATTTTAGCAACGCTCAAGCAGCATGTATGTTTTTAAGCTTATACGTAGAGTAAACGGCCATCATTAATTAAATGCTTTCTCCTTGAGCCTACTCCTGAAGTTTTTGTTGATTCATCAATTCGGTATATTCGGCTTGAGTTGGCAAGGTCAATAACCTACTGTACTTGAAATATGATTATAATTGAATACTTTTAAAGTATGCACTTATTTAACCGAAATACAAGAGTTTTCCCCAACTTTTAGGATTTCAAAGGACAGCTAATTAATCGCTTTCAACGCATCATTGCATGCCAGAATTGGGATTCAATTTATGTAAATATTCTTCCTTCTACTTTTACCGAGAAAGCAATGGAAAGAGGCTATATATTAGTTTAACTCTGATTTGTTCTGTTTAGACTTTCTGTTGCTGAGCTGTCTAAGTTTAATCTGAACCTCGTTGTGCTTGTTCATTTGCTTTGAATTCCCTGAATTCAAGTGATGCGGTTTTTCGACCGCCTACACTTTTATGACCACATTAAATGTAGTTCATGTTCCAATTCGTGTTTAGTCTTCTGTAATGCATTGTGCTATGACGTAGTATGTTAAATATTTTCTAAGTACTTTGAAAAGTGAATGGCCTTGGACGTAATAATTTAATACCTACACCAGCTTGCAATAAATCTGTCTTCATTTAAAAATGATTCTGTTTTTAAGGAATTCAAGACACGGTTTTCGCTGTTCAGAACTCGTTTCCTATTTCTACCTTATTAAAATTGTCTCAAAAGCTTAATTACTTGTGTTGGCCGTAACTACTTTTGATATTTAATTAAATTTGCATTTTACTGTAATTCGGACAGTTGTTCGAGAAACTAGTCAGTGTAACAATTGCTATAGTCTTCAATGCAGCCATAGTCTAATACCATGATTTACGTCGATTCAGAGTTGCACGGTTCTTGATTTCATTAGTTTCACAACATTGCTGCTTATTTTTTTCAATATTTGATTTTTTTTTTTTTTTTCCCACTTTTCTATTGTTTTTACTAAGAATAATACTACTATAGTAACTTAGTGATTCTGTACTCATGGAATCGATAAAGAAATTTTAATTCAGTATTCAAATTTTTATTTTCGGCCACTGCTATATATTTTATACTTCAGGATATGTTTTAAATTTAGATGTATAAATATAATCTTATTTTTGATGGCGGAAAATCTTCAACGCAATCAATATTTTTTCCTTTGTCAAGAATCTTTCATTGTAAATTTCTTTATCATGAGGATAAAAGGAAATTTTCGAAGTTTGTAAATAAAGTGGTTTGTCTTTAAAAATTGCGGACTATTTTAGAGGAAAAATTTTGGGGAGTGGAAAAACTATAGTGTTTGAATTCATAAGTAATTTTGATAAAGTTTCAATTTTTTTTTTTTTTCAACTAGTGTTTTTGTTTAATTCGGATAAACTATTTTTGTATCTATATGCAAAGCTGTGGCCTGGCTTAATCGCTTTTATTTTATCCACTTATCGCATAACTTCTTAATATTGCAATATCTATCTTAAACACAATCGCTTTTAAAACCCGAAACGAGTTTTTACCATAAATAGTGGCACATTATCTTAAGTAAAATTTTTAGCATGATACTTTTAACTTCGAGTAGCAGAAAATACAGTTTGAGAATCTTTGTATTGGCTGGAAAATCGTTGTTACAAAATTTTCTCGTAGTGAAAATACAAAAAAAACTAGTTGAAAGTTCGATTGGATAAGATAAAATTGGAATAGATGTAGCCGAATTGTCTTCCGAATCGTTCTAATCACTCCCCACTGGTTGATTTAAGTAGTCGACTAACTAGTTGGTAGCCACCTACAGAAGTGTGACGTCACGACCTTGTTCTTGATTAGGTTCGGTGATTTCGTATATTTTTCTGCTTGCCTAGCTACACCCACTATGTACCTCGTTTCCCATCCTTTGTATTCGAGCAACAATCCAAAAGCTGTTGAGTCTACATATTCGGAGAGGTGAAGGGTATTTGACGAATACTCGTTTTGCTTTATTTGTAGACTTTTTTAAACCTATCAATTGCGTTTTATTTTCTTTTATCAAAAATGCTATCTTTGTTCCTTTTTTAAATGGCAGTAATTCAAGATTGCGACTTTTAACAGAAATTGCAAGTTTCCTGAATTTATCTGTATCTTTATCTTTCCACTTTTCTGAAGCATAATTGATTATTTATCGCTAAATTTAATGATATTCAAAAAAAAATTTCGACATTGGAAGTGTGGATTCTACAATTCAATCGCTTGAATTTGGTGATATATGTCGATTACTGATAAAAAAATTTGACGTTGACTTTGAAATGTGAAATGCTAGATTAGCAGGCTGTGTTGTATTCAAATTTATGGTGTCGAAATGTAACTTCTTTCCCTTTTATTTTCTATAGTTGTGATATCACTTACGGTTTGATTATTAAAATGTTGACTAATCTCGTTAATGAGTGGTATTGATACTCAAGATGACAAGGAAACTTTAGTATAAGGGTTGAAAAGGGAATTGTTATAGACATATGAAATTGCACAAATGGAAACAAATCTGTAAATTTTAAATCCTTCATTAGTTTTGAAGTTTAATATAAAATCAATTTTTGAAGAAGTTTTTACAACTTTTCAATATTCTATTCGGTTAAAGGGGGGAAATTTGGCAAATCAAATTTGTCTACTTTCAAAAAATAAACTAATATGGTGTCTTTTCAATAATCCTGCGCAAAATATAGGTTTTCTATTTGCTCTTTATAGGACCTACAACGAACCTAGCAAAGAAATTTTTACTCTTTGACTGAAAAAGTTTAGTCGGTAATGCTTTAATTTATCATAAGCTTTCAACTTTAGAAACATGAAAGTTTTTGAATTGCATGATCTTAAGCATCCGTACTTATAACCTTGTAAATAGTTCGTGAATTATTTAAAATCTAAAAGAGGCTTTTTCATTTTTATAAGCATTGCTAATGACTTAGAAATTGTAAAATGATTCTTTTCATTAAAACACCAAGACAAAAGAATTGCCCACTTTCTAGAATTCCTAAGAATGGATAGCTTATCTAAAAATTAGATGAATCCGAATTGGCAGTCTAACATAAAAAAATTTATCTTGAGTTAAAGATAAAAGGAAGAAAAAACTGGATATCACATGTTGTCCTCGTAGTAAAAATAAGCAGTTGAATAACTACTGTTCTAAATAAGTAAATTTGAATGTTTAAATTTAAAACTCTTATCTACTCGAATCTATTAAAAATGTTTATTAATGTCTTGTGCAATTTTTTGTTTTACGAGTTAAATTACATAAATTATTTATGTAGTTCAACATTTAAATTAGTTTGAAAAGCGACCGATTTAAAGTTCTAAACTAGGAACTTGTTAGATAGGGCAATGAAATTACGACATGTCACTTCTTTGTCGGTAAATTGCTGTGCTTGTCATGTATTCCGAATTTGTATTCATTTCCTCAAACAATTCTGTAATTGAATTAATTTTCTGTTGAAAATTCGGAGCTACTTAATACGTGAAATTATTCTAGAATTGAGTATACGCATCTGATGTTTAAGTTTTTTCTTGTGCTATAAAATTGGATTTATGACTTATTTTTGACTTTTGTGGCTACTTATTTACAAACATAACATCCGATGCTTGCTTAAATAGTTCTTAAAAAAAAAAAAAAAGTTTAATACCAGAGGCATAACTAAAAGGCTCCAACAGACCTTTGATGCATAAACCGCAATTCAATTTTGAAATGTTTCGCTGATTTGCAATTCTTAACCAATTTCATATTTGTGCAATGATATCATAATTTAAAACTGTTTGTAGTCTGACTTAACGAAATTTTAACTTTAAAGTTAAATTTCGTTTTCTGTTGCTAATTTTTCTATCCCTAATTGGGGGTTTAAATAATTCTTATACATTTATAATTAAGTTCACAAAGTTTTTTAAGTTAAAAAAAAATCCATATGATTAGTTTTTTCAATTGGTTTGATTTGCACAAATGTATATAAAGCCATCGAAACCATTGCTTTCTATATAATTATACTTTTTGTTTTACGTATCTCAAATTATAAATAAATATGGAAGAAAACTTTATCATAAATTTGTAGACTGGTTATTCATATATAAGTGACATTTTCATACCAATCGAAAAGCTAGAAAACTATTTTATTAGGTGTTTTAGTATTGTATTTAAGAACTGTTTTTCGGATTAAATATATCGAATATAAATGATGTTGGACATTAAACTCGTAAAATTTAATGCAGGAAATAGAGTTCCCTAAATTATATGCTAAATGATTTTTATATTAGAATTTAATTTATTGTATCAGCCAAGATGTGGTTTCCGACAATCAAAACGAAATTTAAGTACGGGGATTATAGTTTTATTATTATTGTAATTTTCAGAATTTGATGTACGATGTCATGTTGACAATAACAAGTTTATCGTCAATCGTCAGAGAAATTATATTTATTGTCGATAATTAAATATTTTTCTCTTGAAAGTTCAAAATTAATTTGGGGTAATGTTCAACTCTAACATAGATTTGCGACATAACATCTTTTATCCAAATCTTGTCGGTTATCAAGTTTTTCTGACATTTAAGTATTTCGTTCATGTTTTCTTTTTTGTTTAAAGTTTTTAAATTCTTGTCTTTCATTTTTTTTTTTCCAATGTATAGAGGGAAAAAACGCTTTTATTTCATCCCTTTTTATGATAAATTTAAATTCTGTTAAACTGTTAATGCATTAAATAGGATTACCTATGCATTACTTAATATACGTTAAACTGTTCTACAAACATGCTTGGTGATCTAATATTTAGACAGTTATGGTTAGCCCTTTAGTTTTACATTTTTTGCAAAATTAGTATAAAATATCCCAGCTATGTAATATTTTATAATTAGATTAATAGACTTAATCCAAGTCCATTATTAATGTTTATGTGGAACTTTTTCAAATATTTTGTTTATAGTCTGAACTGTTTCAAATATTTTGCTGTAAATTTATAAAAATTGATAGTTTTAACACATTTTGATTTAGTTCATCAGAATTTCTTGAACTCATTTCAGTTCGTTTATTTTTACATGTACTTGAATGAGATTTTAAAATTATATATATCGAATTGGATAATAAATTGTAGGTATAATAAATTATTTACAGCAGATTCTTAAATTCATTCACAAAACCCTCGCATATTTTATCTGTCTAAACCCTCAGATTACGGAAAATATCGCTCGACTAAAAATCGCATGAAACATGTTGGATGTTCACAATAGCTACTCGTTTGAAGATGCAACAGACGAGCTAGTTTGAACAATATCCTAAGATTTCCACATTTTACACTTATATTTAGGAGAAATGTAATATTAAATGCGTTATTTAAAATCAAAATAGCGAGATTTTAAGTAGTTAATACTTAAAATCTCGCTATTTTGATTTTAAATAACGCATTTAATATTACATTTCTCCTAAATATATTTTATGTACGAAAAAAAAATTGCACTTGCAAGCAAGATAATTATCGTAACTTGAAAATGCATTTTTTAAAAAACTAATTCGCACTTAGCTTTTACTTTATTGCTTTAGGGTGCATTTCCATTGGCAACGCGACGTCAATTTTGACGAATCAGATTAGCGATCGAGAATGACAGATTCATTCACTATTACTAATCATTCTTGACAGCTAATCTCATTCGTCAAAGTTGACATCGCTTTGTCGAAAGGCACCCTTAGCTTGTTGTCCTGTTAAAGCAACTCTTAAAAATTAATGGAAATATAGTAGTATTTTTGAATTTACGTTGTATGAAAGATATCGAAATTAATAAAACTGGAACGGTTATAAATACTAAATTGAAATATTTTCGGCGGTTTAAATAAAAACCTACGCCAAACACTATTAAATTTCTATATCATATGCCTGATGCGAACTTTTGCTTCAAAGAATCTAAAGATCGCAAGATTTATTTTAAAGATTTTTAAATCGATTTTTCTTCAATATTTTTTCTTATTAACATAACACTCTCACATTTTACAAGTTGGGAAAATTTTTCATGTCATTTAATTTCAACGGTGATTGTTTTTGTATATTAGAAATTTGAAAGTGAGTGAATTTTCTCAACTATCAAAAGAAACAAATTTATCCATAAGTTTTAATATGTAAAACTTGCAAGAGTTCAAATAATAAAATAAGTTCATAAGGTAATTTTACATTACACATACTAACTTATTTTCCTTAATTCTTTAGATATCGGCACAAGAAAAATCTTGCCATTTCATTAGGTATATAAATTAAATATCAATATTTCAATTTCTGGTAACTTCTAAACTCATTCAAGCTCCTATATTTTTTAGTTTCGAATGAGCTTTATACTACTGAATATGTATTTTGGAAAATTAACATTTGCAACCGAGTTTGAATATTTCTAAAAGTGCTGATCTTTGACATAAAAATCTATTTGCATTTCTGTATTAAAAATATTCTCAAATGGCTTTTATCTAAATGGTTTCATTAAAGGAATGAACCACAGTTATGAAGTTTATTACAACAATCTAGTTTTGCAATTTTTTAAGAAACTATCTATTATTCTTGTTAATAAAAGAAACTTAGTCAATAAATCTTAAATGGTTATTAAATTAATTTGGCGGCAACTTCAATGTTGGTAAGCATACGAATGCTTAACTTTTTGGAGCATTTAAATTTTGTATTTTATTCCATAAATAAGAACCCGTACACAACGTATCGACTGACAAAAAAATATTTAGCTTCAAGAGATATTTGAAGAATCTGAAATGTTCTAATTTTCAGGACAAACATTTAAATGGAAATATTATTCCGAATCCCTTTTATGCTTGATTTTACATTTTTTTATTTACTTGAAATAATTTTTCGCTGAAAATATTTCATTTAAATGGTGAAGTAATATGAAATGCAGTCGGTCCAATTATAAAGTCAAGCACATTTTATATCATCACCGCTGGTCAAACAAATCAAAACTTAATGAATAACCACACGGGGCTGAAATAAAACAGCATCATTGTTTAATATCTTTGTTCTATTACATGATTCTCATTAACATGCACATAATAACCCTGTAGTAATTCCATTTAATTCAAAAAGTCCTAAAAATTTACAAGGGGATCTGTTTTAAATCAAAAGCCGAAATGAGGAATTTTTGGTATGTTAGGAACATTGATCATAACTACAATAACGCTGTAGCATCGCAAATCATTTTGATGTTTTTAGTGTACATTCTTTTAGGATCAATAAAAATAGAAATTGTTGTATTAAAATGTTATTTTCAACAAGTTTAATTCTTCTGAGGATATTTTATTTTTGATTCAATTTACTAAGAGATGTGCTTTTTTTTTTTTTTTATCTTGCTCTACATTTTCAAATAAAAAAATATATTTTTAAATAAATAAATTTTCATTTTAAAAATATATTTTCATTTTTGTTTGTGAATTTCTTGTAAAAGCAATTGAAAAATTACCATTATACAATTACCATAAGTATTACCATTATCATAAAGTAATTTATACATTGGGAAAAATGTCAATAATTACAGAGGAAACTTTTGAGAAAAAAATATCAAATATTTCATTGATTATTTTATACTTGATATTCCGTATATTGCTTTACTATTTTATGGAAATTTTTTTGGACGCATAATTTACCTTTTCTTTTTAATTAAGATATAATATCTCGAATATTTTTTTATCTTTAAAATTAACTTTGAATTTCCGAATTTTCTATGAAGTCCTTTAGACCCCACTAAGAAAATTTTGTGCTAAACACAATGTTTGATGTTTCGAATTAAGGGAAAATATGTATGAATTTCCAAATAGTATGAAACGTGTAACTTTTATTTGATCATGAAATGTGCAACTTTTTTGGATTCTTAAATTCGCTTTTTATTAAATGAAGATCCACCAAACCCTAGTTGCTTGTCCTACTGTGTCTTGTGTGTCAAATAAAACTTCTTATTCAAAGTCCACCAAAAACATCAAAATCTCATTGACTTTCAGGTCAATGTTTTTATTCTTTGAGGATGCACACGCTCTGTCGGTAACGGCCTTGAGATTCTTGCTACTTTCCGCCAATTGCTTTTGTCGCACTCATTTCGACAGACTCACACAAAACTCGAAACATTTCAATCGAAAATTTGTGAATCGTGGAATTATTCTTGGAACTTCTGGACAATCAAGTACCGGCATTTTTTTCATAACATGGCAACAGTGCATACCTGTATTGCCATTACTATTTTCAAATAGTGGCAATTTCATAAAATTATATTGATTTTTAATAAATATTTTTGAATTTGATGAATTTTCAATAAATATTTTTGATTTTTTTTTTTAATAAATATTTTTGATTTGAACTGATATTTTTTTTTTAACCGAAAGAAATTTTTTTTTTTTTCGAGTTAAATTCGACTTATATAAAAGCTTTTTAATTTTAAAACCTATTCCATATATATTTTGCCATATCATTATAGACCCCAGAAGCAGTATTTTTTATCATAAGGATTACAAAATACAGTACAACTTCGCTATAAAGCAAGTTCAGAATTTCGCAGATGCTGTTGTAACAAGCTTCCCTCAAAAAATTTGACATTGAGCATTAAAACAGATTCTATTTTTAGTATATATACAGAAACCTGTTAACTACGTACACGTATTAAGCAATAACTTGAACAAAATAAATAAGACAATGGATTAATTTTTCTTAAATTATACGTAGCTGTACTGTATAAACAGGAAAACAAAAGAATTTTTTTTTTTTTTTTAAATTATGTTGGCTTAATCTTTTTCCTTATCTGTACTTAATTTTTTAAATTATGCTACCGCACAATGGCTTTCAATACAGAACATATTCTATAATTTGATATTCTATTAGAAATGCTTCACATGCTATTCGTATACCATAATACAGGATGCAATGCACGTACGTAATTAAAAATATATAACATAATGTATAACAGTGTAGTAAAAAATATTACAAATGCGGTTTCGTAAAGCCTGATTCATGAATTTATGTGTTTTGAATTCAAATGAGTTATATACTGATACTCCAGTAATACTGTTTTGTTGTAAATAACTGTAGCAGTAATACTGTACAGTACAATATTTAATTTAAAATACTGTACTGTTGTAAATAACTGTAGCAGTAATACTGTACAGTACAATATTTAATTTAAAATACTGTACTGTAAATGTAAAGTAACTGTACAGTACAATATTTAATTTAAAATACTGTACTAATACTGTACAATATTTAATTTAAAATATATTTAATTTAAAATACTGTACTGTTGTAAATAACTGTAGCAGTAATACTGTACAGTACAATATTTAATTTAAAATACTGTACTGTTATAAATAACTGTAGCAGTAATACTGTACAGTACAATATTTAATTTAAAATACTGTACTGTTGTAAATAACTGTAGCAGTAATACTGTACTGTTGTAAATAACTGTAGCAGTATATGTACAGTACAATATTTAATTTAAAATACTGTACTGTTATAAATAACTACTGTATACTGTACAGTACAATATTTAATTTAAAATACTGTACTGTTGTATAATAACTGTAGCAGTAATACTGTATTATTTAATTTAAAATACTGTACTGTTAAAAGTAATTTAAAATACTGTATAATAACTGTAGCAGTACAATATTTAATTTAAAATACTGTTGTTAAAATAACTGTAAGCAGTAACTGTACAGTACAATATTTAATAAAATACTGTACTGTTGTAAATAACTGTAGCACTGTAACAATATTTAATTTAAAATACTGTACTAATACTGTACAGTACAATATTTAATTTAAAATACTGTACTGTTATAAATAACTGTAGCAGTAATACTGTACAGTACAATATTTAATTTACTGTTATAAGTAACTGTAGCAGTAATGTAAATATTTAATTTAAAATACTGTACTGTTGTATTTAATTTAAAAATACTGTACTGTTGTAAATAACTGTATAAATACTGTAGCAGTAAATACTGTACTGTTGTAAATAACTGTAATGCTGTAAGTAAATACTGTACTGTTATAACTGTAGCATAATACTAATACTGTACTGTTATAAATAACTGTAGTATAATACTATAGCAGTAATACTGTACTGTTGTAAATAACTGTAGTATAATACTATAGCAGTAATACTGTACTGTTGTAAATAACTGTAGTATAATACTATAGCAGTAATACTGTAGTGTACAATATTTAATTGAAAATGAAAATATTGTACTGTAGTAACAGTACAGTATTTTCAATTAGATATGGTACTTAAAACGTTTTTGTAATTGTAAATTAAAGAATGAAAGTGCTATACAAAATCCCTACAGTATGATTTTTCTACATTTTACCCCTTCACACTAATTCAGTGATATTTTAGTTGAATTTCAATATTAACTCGACAGACTTATTTTCTCGGTTCAAAATAATGAGCTAAATAACGAGTATAAAAATGGTTTCAAGATGGCTGCGTTACTGGGGGGATTATAGTGTATTCCACATTAAAATTCAACCTTTACTTATGAAGATTTAATTTGGAATTTATCTGAAATTTTTTAATTCAAATCGGTTATATACCAATATTGTAGTAATACTGTACAGTTGTAAATCACTGTAGTAGTAATACTGTAACTAACTAACTATAGAATAATACTGCACTATACAATATCTAATACAATACAATATACAATTTAATACAATAATAAAAATTAGAAGTTAAATCATTCTACAAATTTAATAGAACTGGTTTTTCAGCCTGAATAGGTTTCTTATAAATTTGTTCTTTTACTTACAAATATTTTTAAGAATATCATAATCGATACATTTTTATCTACTTATGTTCAATATTATGAAGGTTTTTACTTTCGTGAAATTTCATTTTTTTTTTAGTCAACAAACTTCAACTTTGAAAATGCTTTGTTGTAAATGTTTGAAAATATTTAATTTTCAATTTGTGTTTAAAGATAATTCAAATGTCCCCCTTTAAATCGTGTAAAATCTATTCACTCAATAACTAAGCTCGAGTTATTAGACTTTTTTTTTTCCTAATTAAAATGCTTTGTTTTATAAGGAAAATAAAATTAGTAACCTCTAAGATTACTTTTGCTCAGTTAAAGCTTTCACAATGGTGAACTGTGTTGTGTGCGTTTCACAATGCTAGTTACCATGAAAAAAACAAATTTTTGAAAGGAAACTTGTTTTTTCATTCAAGGAATTCGATACAATATTTTTGTCTAAATGAGATTGTAATCTGTTTTTTCTATTGAAGGAAAAAAAATCAATTTTTAAATAGATATGAGTGACAGAATACAGAAAAGCGTAGAAATTTTATTTAGGTAAATTTAACAGGCATATGATTTAAGATCTTGAATTCGGTTCCAATAATATCTTAACGTTCCATTATATACATGCATGCATTCACGTAATTCTCATGTTCTTAAATATCAACGTTTGATATAGATGCAGTGGAGGTTTGGTTTGTCGCTCTACGGTCATCTTCTGCACACTTTAGGCTAAACAGACCGGGACCTACAGTTTAAAGTGGATTCCGAACCACTACAAACATCCATGCCACCGCCAGGATTCGAACCTGAAGCCTGGGATAACAAAGGCCAGAGCGCTAGCAACGTGGCCACCAGGCCGCAGATGCAGTGGGGGAATTATTATTCGGTTTTGGTTTGTCGCTCTACAATTCTTTTGTGTACACTTCAGGCTAATTAGACCGGGACCTACAGTTTAAGGTGAATTCCGAACCACTCGCAAACATCCATGCTACCGCCACGATTCGAACCTGGAGCCTGTGGTACTAAAGGCCAGAGGGCTAGCTAATTGAACATCTCGTTATTTTGGAGAAAATATCACTGAAAATCAAGTTTAAATATCGGGCAAAGAGATGAAATATTTCTGTAAATCTCAATAATTTTGTAGTACATTTTAAATTTTATATAAATGTAGCAATTTTAAGTCGTAGTTAAAAATTTGATAAATAACCAGTAATTGTAAAAACAATTTAATTAAAAACTGAGCCTAAATGATTATTAAAATTTTCTTGTGTGAATTTTCCGTTTATTTTATTAAAAAGTTAAAATCCTTCAGCTGAGAACTGTTGCAGAATAAGCAGACTTAATATAAAAAAAAATTCTATATACCAGATCATTTAATGGAGAGATATTTTTTTTACATGACTCCAATGTTAAAATCTCATCTGTATTGCTGGTTTTGTATTAGCATTGTTAAACACCTGTATTGCTGTTTTTAATTAATCCTAATAAATATATAAATAACCTAAAATAACATTGTAATAAAATTACCCGAACTACTTGCTTCATTCTTAAATATTTTATTTTTTAATTAATATAAATATATGCTGCGTGAAATAGTATATTATGAGTAATGCAATATTCATACTGATGGTATTGCTATAAAACATGATATATATTTTAAGCTTACTTTTAAAAACTATTTATTGCAACTCTCCTAAATTAAGGCTCCTGTTTTTAAGTTTAATTTTTTTTCTTGAATTCTACTCCATGTCTATTATGTTATTTAAAATTATGATTAACATTAAATAGCGAATGCTGTTTTAAAAGTTGAATGAAAAATTTTAATGTATTGAAAGCGCTCTGAAAAATTTTGAACTTGCAAAAAATTTAGATCATCTTCAACAACCAACCACCTTTCTTATATCCATAATAATAGTTTAAATTGTAATGATTTCCAAACAATTCTTACAGTTATCATTGAAGCTGTTCTACAAACAGGTTTTGCTGTGAAATTGAAGAGACAGCAGATCGATCAATGCTTTCTGTTTTTATTTTCCGCTATCCTTGGAGGTGCGTTCCAAGTAATTTTTGAATGAAAACAATCTTTTATTAGGAGTATAGTTTTTATTCTATTGACACATTAACGTTGATGATAACGGTATTAATAAAACACAAGCGTTTAAATCTTTTACAAAAATATTTCTCGCATCTAACCATGTAATATCTTCGAAAGTTAAAATATAGTGGAAGAATGCTTAAAAAAATATTTTTTTACTAAACTCGTGAACATTTGTATTGCTGTTTTTTTTATGTTATGTGCTATATTATTTTTATTTATCTTACTGTTTCTTGATGTTTGCTCATACAGTGTTATACATGTACGATTTTTTTAAATGTCTGTTGGTGATTTTTATTCTTTCTAGAGCATTCCTGAAAAAAATATTCAATACTTTCTGTTTTCATCACCTGTTAGTCAATTTTTTTTTCTTTCTCTTGAGCATTTCCGAAGAAAATATTCAATACTTTCAGTTTTTACCAAATCCAGTTAAATTTTTTTATAGATATTATATTTACTTTATTGGTTCATGAATGTTTCTTTGTTATATTCAAGTAATCATTTATTACAAATTTTTATAGACTCGCTGTTTAAAAATCAAATTTCTTTAAATTGTTGCTTTAATAACATTAGTAAATTGTATTATTATATAAAATCATTACATTTTTAGTAAGTCGTACTAAAATGAATTTGGCGTCAAAATGACGAGTTTTTATGTTTTACATTCATTAGATATGAATATCTGCAGACAATGGAAACCCGTAGCATTTTGATACTGACTACTATTTCTTTTAAAGACTGTCATGATTTTTCTTTTAGTAGTGAATTTACAATTTTCCTTTAAAATTATTTATATCGGAAGGATATACAAGACATCAGTGCAATTTTGCTTAAATGTGGCAACTGAAAAACAGACAGAGTTTTAGACTTTAGTTAAGAAAAAATGTTTTATTTCATTGCTTATGACTTAAAAAATGAGTGTGCAATTGTAGACCAAAGAAAGTGTCATTAATTTTGTTAATTTTATAAAGCTCAAAGGAATATAGCAATTAATGTGAATTATTTTAACAATTCAGTTTGAATATTTTTGTCCAGACATTAGGGTATTATCTTGTAATAAATGGTTGTAGTGATAAATATTTTAATAATAAATTAATGTGAAGAATCTTTTCCCACTTCAATGTGCTGCTGACTGGACACAAGAAATTTTGAGATCTTGTGAAACTTGTTGTAACGTATATTTATTTATTTCAACAATTTAAATTATTATTTGATATCGGCTGTGAAATTTTCTTTAGAAGTATGATTATTTATTAGCATAACAGCCTTAAAAATGTTGGAACTGTTATGTTTAGCAATAATTAAAACTTTCACAGAATCAATACTGTTTATACCATTTACATTTGCCAGAGGCCCCTTTAACTTAGTGGTAAATGAATTCAATGGGTAAATTCATGTAGTTTTGCATACTGTCGAAGGCTTCAATGTCTTGTTAAAATGACTTCACACAGAATATCATAAAGTTGCCTTTTTTAAACTGCGAAGTCAAAATACAGTGATGTGAAGTGAAAAATTATTAATTTATGGCTATGGAATGGATTTTAAATGCTCAAAAAAATTTCACACGTTTCACACAATGAAGTTCAATTTTCTAATAAGCATAATAAAAAAATATCCAATTTTATAAAGAAGCATTGAAAACATTGAAAACAAATTTATCATACTCGTAGGCCTTTCTGAATATTATTGAAAATAAAGTGTTTTCTACCTATTCAATCTACTATCTCAAGATGAAAATTCTAGTTCAAGAATTGAATCTCCTACTTACAATAGTATAACTTTTCTTTTGCATTTGAAAACTACGTTTATTGTTGACTGCAATGTTTGAAAGTATCTCAAAGTTCTTTTATGTGATTTGAAAAGAATCGCTACGATTCACATGTTTGCGTAAACAACTTTCCAATCGGCTTTAAACGACCCTTTTACGACATTGTCTCATTTATTTTATTTTATCCCGAATTAGTTAGACGCATTTAATGATGCAGAATACCGAATGATTCACTTTGGCGGTACATTACGAGATTCCAAATCTTTGTCTAAGCTCCCGAATTATTAATAAAACTAATGTGAGGAGGGGAACTGATTTTAAAAGGCCTGTTTTGAAGAAAAAATCCGAATCAACCTACCACCTGGATGCGGTTCCTTATTTGGGCCAATCGCATTCATCTCCTGCCTTCCCCCAAACGCCAGATGTTACTTTCAGCTCAGCATCTGTTCCTGGGGTCAAAGCGCGCTGATCCACAACTCAGCCCAGCTGTCGGTCAATTTCGGCCCCTCACCTACCCCGAAGAATAAGAATTCATCTTTAATACCAGTTCCCCTTTGTTGCGAGGCAACCTTTTTCAACGAATCTCTAAGGCGTTGGTTCGTGAAAGGGGCTCCTTAGACAATGAGATTGCAAACTCTAAAGATCTGTTGAAGGTAAGGGAATCTCGGAGGAATAAAGGAATTTCAAGGACGGTTACCTGGGGTGAAAGAGGGAGGGTCTTTGTGCAGCGTCTTCCCTTTTGTTGCTTTCGGAAAGTCTCCCACGGTGTGCTTTCCTCCCAACCATTTTTCTATAGCGGGCTACTCATCTTTTATCCCATCGAAGAAAAGGGGTCGCTATTATAACCGAATCGGGGCCTCTAGAATATTGATGACTTCTTCCATGCCTTCTTATTCGGGATTTAAGAGCATTGAATATTTCACTTGGGTCCCCAACTAGGCCGATCAAAGCGGGCTTGAAACGTAATGCTTTTGTCGGTTGCACTCGGTTCAACCAGATTTGGTACACAATCGATATGCATTTGAACTACCTTGTTATTGGTTGAAGAGATTTGTTTGTCATATATGCGATGTCCTTTGGTATCAACCGTTTTATACATTTGAATAACAGAGAGCCGGAAACTTGAAATGAGATGAAAAAATTTAAAATCTTTTTTTATTTTTCTAAATCAAAAAATTCCTTTAAATCTTTTTATTACTAAATTTTTGTTGAAACAATTTTTTTTTTCAACTACATAATACATTTAAAGCTATTTTACATTCTTTATTAATTTTATTGTACAGTAGAACCTCTGTAAGTCGAACTTCAAGTGAGACGCCAAATAATTCGAGTTATAGAGTTTTCGACTTAAGCGGATTTTGTAAGGAAATATTCGCCTTGTAGAGGTTTAGATTCTTTCTAACTTATTTTGTGTTAGAGAGGTAAAATAGAGTTCAAATGAAATCAATAGCAATAATAAGAATATTTCATAGAATTGGTTATTCTATTTAATGTATACTCATACATTGTTTTCTAAGAAACAATGACATTCATTGTCGGCAAATCCTTAAAGTCGGTAACTTATTTTTCTTCGAGCTATAAGAGATAATTAGTTTCAAATGAATCGAGTTGTAAAGGTTGTAAAATCAAACATTGCTAATGTTCGAGATACAGAGGTCCAATTTTTTTTTTCTTTTTTTTTTTTTCGAGTTACGGAGGGAAAATATATACCAAAATGGCTTGTGGGGATAGACTAATTATTTCGACATATAGAGGGTTGAAATTTCGAGTAATGGAGGTTTTGGGGCTTGGAGAGAAGGGAACAAAACTTTTTTTTCGAGTTTTGGAGGTTTTCGACTTATTGAGGTTCGACTTAAAGAGGTTCTACTGTATATCTATGTCTTAAACATTCTGTTTAAGAATGTTCATGAAATAAAATGATTGAGATCTATTGCATTTGCACATGAGTTCCGGAAGTACGTGTTACAGGAAGGATGACTGTACTTAATTAAAGAACGTACACAATTTTATCCACCAAACGTGCACAAAAAAAGAAAAAAACTCGCTAATTGAGTTGTAGTCACGCAAAAAGACACTTCGTGTTTTGGAAGAACCATTTTTCTCTTTTCTGTTCTGCAACAAAATGAACTGTTCCACTTCAATAATACCCCTTTCCATTAGGAAACCCCAGCCGAACATTTCGGTGATTAACACGCCCAACTTCTATCCTTAATATACCCAGGGAGCCCTCGTCCTGCTAAATGCATGCAAAAGTAGAGGGTGCGTGGAATGTTAAAAATATGAAACCAAACGGTTTTTGTGAGCGAATAAAAAAAAAATGAGTAAGCTGCATATTGCAGTTTTTTTTTTTTAAATGGGTAATGCAGATGTTTCAGTTTCAGCTATGTTTCTGATGCTCATAACTTTGTATTGACACTTCTGGCCACATAAAACAAGTTTCTATGGTGTAAACCAGGGGTGGCCAACTTAAATGATCTTGCGGGCCACTTTGGAAGTGCATCATAACTCCGCTGGCCGCATATAAAATTATATATACCCATATCAGATTTAGACTCACTATAGATATTTTTCAGAGTGAAAAACTCAAGCATAAAAAGCTATTTTTTTCTGTTTACTATTATTCTTGCATGTAAACATAGGTAATATAATAATAATGATACTAAGCGCACATTGTAAAGAAATATATAACACTAAATATGAAATATAAATATATAAATATAAACGAAATAAAAAAAGAATCATTACAAAATAATTATATTACTAGTGCGGTATTTGTTTCTCCACTCTTTCACTTAGCTTTTGCAAACCGATCTCAATTTGGGTATTTGCACATCGTTTTGTGTTTGGTCAATTTCATATTAGAAAAAAGCGATTCGCAGGTGTAAGTTGAACCAAAAGCGCTAACAACTTCAACTAAGAGTCTGGTTTGCTCTGCTATCAACAATACTGCATCACTGAGGTCACTTAAAGTGAAACATAGAACCTGTTATATTAGATGTTCCAAGATGCGCGCACATCATGGGTTCGCAGAATATAATTTAATTATTCTGCGAACTCAAAATTGTAAACTCATAAATAAAACAGGCAATATCTGTCCTATATTCGCAAGAATATTATTTTAAAATCAAAGTTAATTTTTTTTCATAATTTCGACAGTTAATTTTTGAATATATGAATGCACACATAATGTATTTTTTTAATACATTGACTTTCACTATTTTGGGCCATTATAAAATAAATATATTTTGTAAAAGTGTGATAAATCTCACAGGCCGCAAAAAATATTCAGGGTGGGCCGCGGGTTGCCCACCCCTGATGTAAACCAACACTTGCTGAGGCTAAAACCTTTCATCTGTTATTTTGATTTAAAGTTAAGATTCTATAAGAAAACGATTTAATTTCTTTATTCTGTTCAAGATTTATGAACCAAGAGTCATGTATGCACTGAAAATATGCTGAGTACTTTTGTTTTTTATCTCATTCATTTTGAATTATTTTCCGGATAACATGTTTTCATCGGTTTTCAAATAATTATTAATCAGTGGGTAAGCATAAATATACTGTCTACGCAGCAAACTTTTTTTTTTATCGTAACGAACTTTAATCTCATAAATAGAATTTTATTCAAAGAAATGAAACATGAAAAGCAGAATCTTTCAAAAATTTTTTTAATAAATACTGCCTTATCCATAAATTAATATTACGATAATGGGACTGGAGATATACTACTAGTTATTTGATTGATGGTTCTGTTTTTTCAACAATACATTTAGAAAATATCCATTTACTTACAGATCACTGATACCATATGGGCTTACAGTTAAATATATGAATTATTCATTAATTCATCAGATTAACCTATCATTTCTTTTTAGAATTAAATGGTTAATATTAAGGTTTTACCTATAAAGATAAACATAAAGATGATTTGTTAAGTTTTATTTCAGAAAAATCTGTTTTTTTTCCCCGTTAGCTTTTAAGATTTTAGACTTGATAAACATTTTTTTTTATCGGATTCACGTTAAACGAAGATAAAACAAACCTTAAAATTTTTGCTATACTTAAAAACGTTTTTAAAAACTTTTTATTCATTTCTTGGAGTTTGATATTTCCCGAAAATTCTGAGTTAATATTTATGTGGAGGAGCATTTTGTTTACAAATAAATAAAATAAATGTTATTAAATATAATAAAATAGACTTTGTTATATATCGTCAAATATCGCTAAATATAATAAAGTAGACTTCGTTATATATCGCTGATTTGGATATTTTAAGCGTATTTTTTTTTTGGGAGGGGGGAACTATGTCATATGATCTAGATCAAGGGTCTCCAAACTTTCCAGCCTTAGGGCCATATTGTTTACTCCAGTAAGTACTAAGGGCCAAAACTGTTTTAATTTTTCTGCCATTATCTATAATTTCTAGACTAGTCGCCGAGTACGCGCTCTGAGCGAGCAGGTTTATGTTCTTTTCAGGATATATACATTCCAAACATCGATATACATGCATATGCGATACTCTTTACCCCAACATTACTACCGAGGGTAACCGCGGGATGTTCACTAGTTTACAATGTTGGTGGGATTCATTTAAATTATTTGTTAGTTGTTATGCTTAAGTTAAATTTTCTGCGTATTATGCTTGCCATTAAGCTTTATCCAGCAAGTAAATAAAACCGAGTTATCATTCTGTGTTTAAAAAAAATAATAATAAATAAGCTATTCGCTGTCGCGGGCCGGATTGATGACACTGGCGTGCCGGATTTCGCCCGCGGGCCGTAGTTTGGAGATCCCTGATCTAGATAAAGAAAAGAGCGATAAAACCGCCACTCCAATATCTCCTGACCTGCGTGATATAACGAGGAGCCACTATAAATAAAGGGAATTAAAAACCATAATTCTAATTAACTAATTAAATCAAAAACTGAAGAATTATTTAATTGTATAGAAGGATGTACTAAAATTTTTCTTTGTATTTATGGTATATACAGCATTTAATTAAGCTACTTTAAGGTTTTATTGTGGCTAAAAACCAAGACAAACATATAAAAGGTGAATAACTTGGCCGACTTGTTGCCTAGTGATAACAAGAGGCCCGGTGTCGAAGTCAGGAATCGGTATAAAGATTCGACTTTCTGTTGTAATTCAATGATTTATACAACTACTAACAGTCATAGTCAGCAGTTAGCAGCATATCACTGGGTATGCTGCTAAAGACAGTTATTGCTTTAGTAACATAGTACCAAGTGTTGGGAGATTTTTCTCAACACCGAGGTTTATAAAAAAACCATCTTTAGTCAACAATGAAAAGAGATCTTATAGAAGCTATTTTATTGTTATAAACATAAAAGATGTAATGTATTACAAATACAGTTTTTTTGTTATTAAAATGTATAATTTTCTTTTGTCTTCTGTTATTCTTTGCTATTTTATTCTATAATAATATTCTACTATACTTTTCCAGTTTTTTTTGTATTACCTGTTAATTTAATACAGCTATTTTTATGGGATATGTGCTTTGGAAGCAAGTTTATAGTACAAGGATATAAGTGAGTGCAAATATTACACCTTTAAAATTGTAAAAAATACTTTATTAATGTAAAACTTCTTTTACAGATAAGAATTCTATAAAGTCATTAACTTTATTTCAAAAAATTTCTGAACTTATTAGTAAAGATTGTAGTCCATAAAATTACGGTTAGGAGTCGATATAAAATATTCTACTCTGGAGTCAGAAATTTTTGGCAAACTTCCCATTACTAGCGATAACTTCAGCAGCTAGCGTGTAGGAGGACTGAAGTTTAGATCCTGCGGCGGAAGCCATTGATGGAGATTGTGACACCATGTTATACATCGACACTCAGGCTGGGCTGGAGTTTTCCTGGTTTTCTCTCATGATAGCAAATGTAGAGAAGTTACCCTAAAAAAACCTACCGGAAGTCAACGGCTTCCTTTCATGGCTCGTCACGGCTCGACGAATATGAGATATCACCTGGTAGTGGGTTGAAATATCGAAATCTAGAAAATGAAAAAAAAAAAAAAAAAAAAAAAAAAAAAAAAAAAAAATTATTTGTTGAAAATAACTAAATCCTGTTTTATCTCTATACTTAGCTTCAACGTATTCTGTCAACAATATATATATTTTTAATTTTGCAGAGAATCCGAGTAATTTTATTTACATTCATTAAAAGACATTGAATAATTTACAAAAGATGTCAGTACAATGCGCGTGGACAATAAAAGGAAAAATAAAACGAAATGTCTTGAATCTCAATTAGTTTTTACGATATTCCAATTTTATGATAAATTAATATAATATTTAACCCTCTACGGTCCCGTTAACTTTGAGGTCACATGCTAATATATCGACATTTTACCAAGTAATTTAATTTTTTTCACGAGATGACGTCTACATTTTAGTTATATAATATCTCTGAGTTGAGCAATAACAATATTGATGACGGTTGGTAGCACCTTCACTCTGAAATATCACAGTAAATGCCTTACAAGTTGTCTGCAGATAGAAACCAAAGGAACAATCTTGTAGATTTGACATTATTTGTACTTCTGTCGGTGTATAATATCTTTGGGTTTGTATAACAATAACAACTTATTTGTTTGGATTTCAATAAACATTTTGTTACTACTTGTATATGATACAGCTTTGTAACTTTCAGGTTACAGTGGGCTATTATGGTAGATTTCGGTATGTTTGTGCTTTCTTCTATTTTCAGATTTATATAATATATACCAAAAATATAGATAAAAATAAAAGAAATTAGAATTGGACGCATTAGCAGTAATAGATCCAAAGATTCTTTATTAGTTTCTGTGTCCGATGAAGATTATCCAGCAGTATTACCTACTTCAACTTTAGTAGATAAGTCTTTAGAAGAAAAATGGAAAAGGAGACCAAATACAATACGAAAAGATCAAGTAGCACATTGACCAATTTTTTCGGACAACGGAGGACACTACAAAAATTCGAGGTATAAAAGAATTCCAAAAATAAAAGGTTCCAAATGCAATATACATCTATGTTTAACGCCTAGTGCAAACTGTTCTATGAAATTTCACGCTTAAGCTTTTATGCACAGACATGCAAACATTATAAGCCGTTGTTACTTCAAAGTGAATTAAATTACAATAAAATTGCTTAATCTGGAAATTTTGTTAAATCTGCATATATAAGTTTATAACTGTTAATTTTCAGTTTATATTTTTAAAAAAAAAACTTCGCTATAGAGAGTTAAAGTTATTAAAATAAATAATTCTTGAAACATTAAGTAAAAAGTACCACCAAGAAGAAAGAAATCTGAACAAATTATGTGGATTCTAAATTTTATTTTGCAAGTTCCCCAAGTTTTTCTCGGAAGCGTCTCTGAAGTCTGGCAAAGTGAGTTTGCAAGTGGAATGTTCAAACATTGCACATCGCTCGTCTCTACTTAAACCAAACTTGAACGAAAGCTATTTTAATTCCATAGAGGTCCGTGAAGCAAAACATTTTGCGGAAACTGTTTTCAATTTCTGCGAAATCAGTTGATGAATTTCGATGTGTTCCAGGAAAGCCGCCCAAATTCCAAACCGTTCATTATGTTCGCTGGAGCTCTCCACAATAAGAATCAGTGAGGCAAGATTTTTTTTTTCATTTCTACTGTCCTTGACACAGGAGCGAAATGCCGCAACTCGTTTTTATCAATACGCAAAACTTGTTCGGCCACAAATCTGAGCAGACTTTGTTTAAAAAAATGATTCTGACACAAACCCGCGAATTTATTTCTTAGTTAACACCCCTTTGAGATGGTTTGAAATAAATTAGGATGACAATTTTCAGAGGGAGGGTCATTTTCTAAACTCTGCAAATCATAGTGGCTTTTGAAATTTTATGAAGGGTCTGTAAAATACAGCTCATTAACTCAGAGTGGAAGTTTTAAGAATAGTTTTTCCCTTCTGTTACTTTACAAAAACTAAATTCAAAGTGATTGTTTTTTAGAAAGCAAGAAAAGATTGAAAAGGAGTGACCTTAGGTAAGAATAAGTCACTCTTTTTCGGGGAGCGGGAAAAGAAAAAAAAAAAAAAATGACGAACTCCAAGGTAAAGTTGTTCTCTATGATTAGGGTTCGGTATTTCAGAGGCGATGGCTGCATACATGTTTTAGATAACAACCCCAAGGTCTGTTACAGCAAAAACTGTAACTGTTTGGAAATAGATATAGATTTAGAAATAGCTCCTTTTCAGAGGGCATGTAAAAATTTTTGTAAAAAAATTATAAATATAAGATAAAAAAGTTACAAATTTTGTGAATTCACAGATTTATTTAAATTGGGTGCTTTTTCAAAAATAAATTACTTCTTATAGTAAATTTGATTTTATATAAAGTATAGATGACTAAAATTTCACTTATCAATCAATTTAGTGTTCAAAATTCGTGTTATCTAAATAAATAAATAATTTTCTTTTCTTCGCTTAAAATCGAATAACCAGCAATTGAACGGTTTTTAAACAATGTCTCAACAGAAATCATAATCTAAACAGAGAATGTTGGTTTTGAGACACCTTGTCAATAGCAGCTGTTTTTCACTTGTTAATTGTTCTTTGTATATCTTCATGAGGGGACAATAGTTAATTTGTCCTTTTCTGTTTTTTTTTAGGTGAATTCGAGGTTTCAGAAGTTCGAAGCCATATAAAAGAGAAGAATGATTCTGTCGTTATCAGATTCAAGAACTTCCAAATTAAAAGAATTTCATGAACTAGAACTTCCATGACTGGAAATCTGTGCTGAATTCTGAATTGCGGATTAGCTTTCTACATGACTTCACACGATAATACAGTTAGAAATTGTATTATAGCATCAGAAAGAAAATGCATTTTGAAACTGCTTGTATCTCAAATAAGATATTTGTGATAAGTGTGATGGATACTAATAAATTTGAGTGAATTTAATCAAGTTAAAATTCTTTGTTGAATTTATCAAATGAATGAAAAATATCATTCCATCTAATGATTCAACACGTATCAAGTGAACGTTCCTTGGGTATCTTTTTTACGATCTATCCTATGAATACGTGAAAATAATATGAATATTTTGTATAAACTTTTAGAAGAATTTGTATCTGTATAATTTGATATTAAATAATATTGGAAAAATAAAAATATAACTACTTTAAAAACTACTTTAACATACAGTATTAACATTGTGTCTGTGTTACCAGTAAAATATCAATTTTTAGAACAATTTGTATCTGAATAATTCGATATTAAATATTATCGAATATTAAATATAATCGAAAGTTTTCCGTGACAAACAACATTGAATCAAATCAGTGTTTTATACTGAATTAGAGAAAGCAAACAATAAGGTGAGTTAAATAAAATAAGAATTTTTTTTTTATTAAAACATTGTGAAAAAAAAAGTAAAGAAAATCTCTAACTGTATTTACATGGCAATAAATATTTTACTATGGTAAGCAGATACGAAATAAAGCTTTTGGTAGAGGGATTGGATCGAAATACGATGAGTTCTCAGTATATTTTTTATTGAGGATATGAGAAATTAAAACATAAATGCGTTTAACAACTGTTATAACCCTTTCTTTTAAATAAATGCTTAATTTCTCAGTGAAACAATTCTACATATATATTTGAAATTATGTTCTTTACTTTCTCCAATATATCTATCTACACATGAATTTTGAATAAAATTGAAAAAAAAAATTTTTTCTAATTCTGAGTAAGAATTAGAATTAAAAAAAAAAAAAAAAAAAAATTTTTTTAATACTTACTCAAAATTAAAAAAAAAAAAAAAAAAAAAAAAAAAATTTTTTTAAATTCTGTGTAAGAATTTAAAAAAAGAATTCTTTTTTTTCTACGATTAGAATCCTTAACATTTTCCTGTTTTGATACTCAAGGCAACATTTTTTAAAGCTTCCTGATCTAGTTAGTATTACTACAATGAATATGAATATTATCAAGTTCCATACAATTCAAGTTTACATATGCTTTAATCATGTTTATTAATGATGATATTTCCATAATGACCTTTAGATAAATTTCTCAAAACAGTTATTCTTGATGAAATTTTCTATAATGAATCACATTTAAATACAATAGATTATCTATTGAACGAATTATATAAATTAGGAATTTATGTAAAAAAAAAAAATAGCGAACATGACCAATTTATCTAAAGCGACCAAATATAACATAAATGCTTTGGAAATATTAAAAATTGAAAACATTTCAGACAAAAATTTAACTGAGGACTCTAACGGAACTCAAAGATAAAAAAAAAAAAAAAAAAAAAAAAAAAGCCACTACCCAGCAAAAGGACACACACATATATATATATATATATATATATATATATATATATATATATATAAAAGGAAAAGTTCAAAGTAAAAAAATCTCTAACATTTAAAAAGAATGATTTTGAGTAAAGTGATAACTAATTAGCAATGGAAATGACCACCAATATTCAAGAATATATTAATATAATTATTTAGAAATTACTTTTATAGTTTTTTACTTGATTAAATCATTAATGAAATTTTCTTGATGTATAGTCTCTTATGCTGATTTGTAAATCAAAATTGTATTTAAAAGCTATAGTTTTTATTATTGACTGATTAATGAATCTTTGAAATACACAAAACATTGCATTATATAAACAATTATAATATAATATTTAAATTTATTGAGAACATTTTTATCGTTGCTTAAAAATCTAGATGTTGATAAGTACTATGCAGTATGAAGATATATTATTTATTCATTCATTGAATTCATTTGAATATGAATAATGCTTTTGAACAATCTTAAGTTATGTCCCATTTTTATATTTGTCTTAAAAAAAATCGCTAATCAATGCATCAAATTGACAGGTTGCTTAGTAGTAATTATTGTAAGAAAAGAGTAAAAATAAAATTGATTTTATTAGTCGCTAAAACAATTCTTTGATTGCTATAAGCAACTTATAAATCAATATTTAAAAATGAAAATTTATTTTTGATTCTTTTCAATAGAGTTTTGATTTTTGAATCTTTTCAATTTTTTATAATATTTTAAAGAAAGAGGTCACGAATCAAATTTATAATGAGAAGTAAATACAATTCTTCAATGCTGTAGCATTTTTCGTAGTTAAATGTTTCTTTTGACACTATAGTACAAAATTTGGTGTTATATATAATCTATATTCTTATGACTAACATAACCTTTTTTTATGTTCATTCAGAGAACATATACAAATACAAAATAAAATTCACTGCAACATTTTTCATTTGGTGATTTATTTAATGAAAGATTTTAAATTGCATGAATTCCAAATAATTTTTGAGATTATAATCGATGTTGTTTTTCCGTTAAAACAGTTAAAAAAATTTTTCCTCTGTAGAAAAGAAGCTGCTCGTTCGTAAATCGGGCATAAAAGAAATAGCTTTCCTGATTGATAAATGACTCATTATGGAACTATTATGGACTCATTATGGAATAATTGATTAACATGATCATTTTTAAAGAAAGGATTCATATGGATTTGACACCTTTTATTTCGCCAATCCAAGAATCTAAGAACTTTGTGTCAAGGCGCTCAAGAGTTTTTTACAGCGCCATCTATTGCGTAAAGTACAAACTACTTCAAAACTTCTTTAATTTGACTATCACCCGGGGAAAACAAATTTTTTTTTTTTTTTTAAACAAGATTATTAATGAATTGGGATTAAAAAAAAAAAAAAAAAGTGTTTCACATCGATTATAAATTTTTATAAATATGATCTTTTAAAAAGTTATAATCGTGATTATTAGAAACTTCATAATTATAATTGAATTATAAATTTTATAGAAAATAATCTTTTAAAATAATTTATACAAATAATCTGTCTACCTTTTAAAGATAGGGTATCTTTGCTTTTAAATTTATTACTTTTTTCTAAATACAATATTTTTGCATTAATATAAAATTAAATTTTATTCTGGATTTGAATTTTAATTTATAAAAATTTAGTGTTGTTAAGCTCATATTAATTTAGAGGCAGACTTCAGAAATATTATTTTTAAATTCTTCTGTAAGCATTAAAATACTTATCTTCAAGATGATAAAAAAAAAAACCTATGACGCAAAATCATGATTCAAAAAAAGAAATAAAAAAAATTTCAAATCTGTTTTCCTATTTTCGTGATAACTAATTTTACAATAATTTTAAACATTCTATTCTTTTTCATAGATTATTTTCAGCATATTTGTGATATTGTTAAATAAACATCGCATTGAAACTTCCTGTTTCGTCTCGATGTTTTATGGTTATACAATGCTTTATGTGTTTTTTTCTTTACCCCCAATAAAAGAAATGCAAGAATTTAATTTTAAAAGCAGAACGAGTTATTTTCTTTTTCAAAGCAGCAAAATCCAGTAACTTTGTTTTTCAGAGAAAAAAAAAAGATATTTTCAATTTGTTTTTATAACTAACAAAATTCTTATCATAATATATATAATCATGGTGTGTGTGTGCATGTAGTTTTAAATAAATTATGTATTTTATATGAAATTAATAATATATTATAAATCCTTTCATCGTGAAAATTATATTGTAATTAGAGCAGCATTTAAGAATTTTAAAATTTAAAAAGAAAATATTAATTGATCAGTTGTGCTTATTTTTAAGCAATTAGTTTATAAGTAGTTCTAACTTTCTTCATAATCAATAAACCAATTATTACATAATCAATAAATAATCACTTATACAATTTTTAAATAACTTAGTTGATGCAAACTTTTAATATTGTCATACAGTTGTACCTTGAAAGTGAATCAGGAAAAGAAAACTTCTAAAACAACTTCATAGATGGCAGCACGATATGTCAGAGAAAGGGCTGCAAGAGGAACGCTGACAGAAAAAACCATTTCGCTTTTATCATACAGTAGTACTTACGTATTAAAGGTACCTTGGCGACAGTTGCGCCAATAAAGAGCACACGCGCCAACCGCAGCTACAGATTTGGCACCAATCTACACTTAAAATTTTTGTTCCAAATAATAAAATGTATATGAAACACTTCATTTAAAATCAAAACGCTTTCAAAATATTTGTATTCCAAATAATAAAGATTGGCGACACTTAAAAATCGCCAAGTCTGTCGCCAAGGTACCGTTAATACGTAAGTACCCATACAGTAATAGGGAAAGGGATAAAAAAAAAATCATAATCTAAACTTTCTATATACGCGATTGCCGACTGGTATACTTGTTATATGATTTCCAACTAGTATGCGGGAGAGGTATGATTCAAATCCGCTGGCTGCTTCCATTACAGCCACTGCTTTTAGAAACAAAGATACTTGATGGTGGTTGTGATAGCTTACATAAGCATTAATCTTCGATATTTAGGTTTCCTGGTGGTTCTTTTTCAGTGTAGTTTCTCCTATATGAAATACAGACAAGGGTAAGTTATTATAGAAAGTCTGCCCCTCATCCGTTGGAGTAACATATCTAAATGGAACACAAGGTCCTCTGATATACTGTTATTATATATATACGGGCGTTGCACATCTTCAGAAGATAACTTATTACTCTTTTACTTAGATTCAAGTTAGTTCTAGAATTGGTCCTTAACGACCTATGATTTTCACTTCGATTTTCTGATATCTACATTTTCTATAAATCTACGTGCTGTTCTTCGTTTGCAGTCAATTCTGGTCTGATTGAATAGTTTTCTTTTCTTAGGCGGCAATGTAAATTTAACAATAAAAGCCAGTGTGAGCTGTGTCTCTCAACCTTACGCTGGGATAGGATAGGCTAGCTATCACATTTGCAACACTCGAAGACTGACAGTAAAGAATACTGATAAGAAGTACCGCAGCATAATTGAAAATATATTGACAATCAATCTAACTGACAAGTACGTGTCTTATGTAACGCATAGCTTTTCAAATGATAGTATCATCTGGTGGTCAAAAAAGGAAGTATTCTAGAGGTTTTTTTTTTTTATTATTTGAAGGGAAAAAAACCAGCTTCATTTTCATCCTTTTTGTGAAAAAAATATCTTTTTGTTATTATTAATTTCCAATTTCCTTTTTCTTTTCTTTCTTTTTTACTATTTTGTTAAGCGGAGATGCATTTTTCTTATTGAACCCCATATATGTTTTATGGAATTGAGGCGAGATGAGCAAGTTGCTTCATTTCATATATCCATTAGTTTTCTAGAAGACTTACAAGATATACAAGAAGACATCAGGAATTATCACATATAAAAATGAACAAATTTCTAATAACACCACGATTATTACATACACAAGACATTGTAATATCAGAGAAATAAATAACACAGTTCTTTTCTTCAAAGCGGGCTGATGGCCAATTGGCTAGCGCTCTGGCCTTTGGTACCACAGGCTCCAGGTTCCAATTCTGGCGATGGCATTGATGCTTATTAGTGATTCGGAATCCACTTTAAACTGTAGGTCCTGGTCTGCTTAGCCCTCATGTGCACAAGATGACCGTGGAGCGACAAACCAAACCAAACCTCTCTCCAAGATGTATCGTATGTCCGTTCAAAATTATATCTCCCTCAACCATAACCCTATCACCTCTGTAATGGTCAACGTCAAAGATGTTTGGGGGTGAATACACAGTTCTGAATTCACGCCAATGTATTGGCTCCTTAAGTTATATGATAAACAATACCTACATTCATACTTGAATTACATTTACTAACTGTTCATTCATTCCAGCTGACCGTGTACTCACAATTCATTCATTCCAGCTGACATGATTATGCCACTACGAATATCTCTTCTTTTTGCTCGAAATGTTCAAAGGAACACATTAACTGGTTTTCGGACATACAAACCAACATGACATAATCTCCTGGTCAACGTCTGAGTTGGTATTTTGTTTCCCACGTTTGTATGTATGTCATGTGACAAATGCCTACAGTTATCAGACTATTTCTTTAGGCTGTTATCTGTACATAAGATTCTTCAGCTACTGTAGTTTTGTGAGGTCGACCAAAACTATACTTTCTAGTAACTGTTGAAGTTTCCACAGAAGTCCAACGATGCTTTTGTTAGCGTCATCTCTCGTTGAAAGTCTTCCCTCTAATTTTTCTCTTTCTAAATCTATATATGGATGATTTCAGTTAAAATCATCCATATATGTTCTTTGAATCATTTTAATTTACTTTCCTGGCTAACATCTGGTGCCCACGTTTACCTGTATCTCCCGTGACAATTGCCTGCAATTATTCTATAATTTTTATTGGCCATTATCTACATATAACGATCTTCAGTTATTGTAGTTTTGTGAGGTGGACCCAAACTATATCCTCTAGTAGTTGGTGCTGTTTCTCGCAACAATCCAACGATGCTTTCATGAATTCCGAATTCTCTAATAATACCTCTCATTGATAGTTCTCCTTCTCAATTATCCACAATTCTTCCATAGGTAAAATCGTACGTACATGCTCTTTAAGTCATTTCAACTTCTACATAAAATATACAAAATAACTTATTTTTTATTAATATTTTCCAGTTATAGTTTTTATCCTCCTATGACACTCATGGTTTCCACAAGGTTTAAAAAATGTGCATAATTAACAAACAATCAGTAGCATCTATTCACTATACCTGCTAATTATATCAGCTTAAATTTAAACACTTACAATAAACTTTTGTGAACGAAAAATAGCATTTTGTATTTGTTTCTTAATTTATAGACACATCATAGTTGGTTCTCTATAGACCGACCCTAAGGGAGGTATCACCGAACACTGAAATTCTGCATATTTTTTTCCTATTGCTGCATTTTTTTATATTAACTAGCAGTATTATTATTTATTTTGAAACCATAGTAATATATCGACATGCGTCCTCTTTGGAATAAGTTCAACTTAAAATACGTCAAGCAAAAAATTTTGTTTGATATATCCTTTTTGTGTGGCATATCACTTACGTGCGTCAAAGTCTTTGGTGAATGAATGGATGTCAAAAACTTTTTCAGAAAAATATCTCCCCAACAAAGGTCAAATAAGCTGTAATAAAATTGTCTGGAATGACCATTACTTCAGTAAAATCAAGTAGTTTGTACTTGTCAGACGATGAGGCAATATGTACGGTCCGATAAAGTGATTCCCTACAAAGCCAGCCAAACATTTAACATAAAATGCCTGTAAAATACTATGTCTTCAAATACAAAAAACACAAACAATCTTACTGGACTGTAAAAAACACAACTATTTTATTTGAAAACGAAAAACGCACTGACTCCTATTTACATTTATAGCTTGTTTAACCAAGCTCACGCCCACGCGGACGAGGAAGTCATAATTCCTCTGGCACCAGTTTTCATTTCCATCTTTTTGTAAATCATCATTAATATTCATGCGGCAACATAAAGCCGCCCATGGACATGTTTAACTAAACATTCAATAACTTGAGGTACAGTAAAACCAATCTGTATAGTAAAACTTCAATCTTCGTCCGAGTTTGGCGAGAGTTCTGGATGGTTAACACACCACTTATGAAACTTCATTCCCGTTTTCTACAAAATCGCTATAAGTTGGTGCTGCAAATTTTTCACGTCTGCCAAAGTTGACGCTCCACATAATACATTATCCATGTAGAAGTTTTCGCAAAGTATAGGAGAAGCTTTAGGAAAACTACTCTCTTCATCCATCGATAATTGTTTTAACGTCTTCATAGCAAAATATGGCTCACACACAGTGTCATATGTAGCTGTCTTAAGTTCATACGTCTTAGGTGAATCATTAGTAATAGCCTTCCATAGGACTCTCTGAAGTCAATATTGACTCGAATCTATCAGGGTCATTCTATACATCATCTTGACATTTGCCGTCAGGGCATACTTTCGGAATACTATCATAATCGAAAATAGATCGTCTTGCATGACTCCGCCATTATACTGTCATGAATTCAGTGACATAACATTGATAGTCATTGTTGAACAATCGAACAATACCCCCGATTTGCAGTACTCTTTTCAGGTCTATATACATCATGGATAATAATAGTAATATGTCACATCAGGTTGCTTGTCCTCTTTAACCTCTTTCATGTGACCTAGTCTACGATAATCGTCCAAAAACGTTTTATATGGTGAGAGATATTCTGCATCTCTGGACAAGAGAGTCCACAGGGAATTGAGTGTTTTAAGAACAACATCCCTAAACTGACCTAAACATGACGGGTCAACACAAAAGGGTTTTGCAACTACATATCTCTCTTCCTCATTTCTCCAATGTGTATGCACAAAGTGTTCCTCGCATATAGAATATTCTTTATTTTTTGTTATCTCGACCTCTACATTCTCTATCTCCCCAAAACTTCTGAACGTTTCATTTCATTCTCCTTCCCTGATCAAACCACAATGGACTTTGCCTTTATCCATTCATCCACACAACCACTAGCTACATAACCAAACACAGTATTTTGCAAGAGTAATTGTAAATTTTGTGAATATATTTGCCCCGGACTCAAAAGTTCATAAAACACTTCTGCACCTAACAAAATATCAATTTTACCAGCTATATTAAAACTATTATATGCTAAAGAAACTAAATCCAAAACCTCAACACTTTCATCTAACATCCGATTCGGCACAAGAACCGCAATTTTGTGACTACTAGCATAGTCAATTTCTTATCAAAACTTTTTCCCTTTTTTGTAATTGTCGTTAATGCATCTATTAACCATCATTGATGAATCATTAAACAAGAAATTAAAAGAATTTATCTTACTGGTTTTAAGTTGAAACCGATTTACACACTTCCTGCTTATTAAACATGTTTGGCTTCCGACATTTAAAAGACACCGCACTTCCTGCCCTTCGGAATACTTATCTTTAACTTAAGCGCGAGTTGTATTCAACAAAATATTTTTTGGTTTTGTTTGTCGCCAAACCACTGCCGACGATTAGATTACTCCGATGGACCATGCTAGTAGGAATCGAAATACCACAATTCTCCATTTCCATTTGATGCTTAAGATAGATGTATCCGAACTATCTAATTTTTTTTGTTCCTTATTAGAAATATCTTTTACCTGTCTTGAAAATAAATCGATTTATTATGTGACTCTCCACAAAAATAGTTTTTAGCGCAGCATTGTTTAACATTGCAATCAGAGGACAAACACTTAAAACAAACTCTATTCCTCTTAACAACTTCTACTCCGTGGTGAACAGACAGCTTTGCAAATTGTGGACATCTGAATAAAGCATGGTTTCCATTATTATTACATAAGCACATTTAACATTTTTTACCTCAGACAGAAATACATTCGAAACTTTTTCTTGAAAACGTAAATTTTGAGATTTGTTTCCTTCAAACAGTTGGCCCTCAATTCCACCCAATTTCTCAGGCAAATTAGATTCAGGTTTGACCTTACCCCTTGAGGACAAATAAATATAGCATTCATGTCCCAACTGCTAAGGTTTAAAATACAATTCTCCTTGCTCGGCTCAAATCAATCAAACCGCGATCCAATCCAATAAACTAAAAAATTTTCCCGAAATAATTAACTCATATAATGACTTAAAATCATTTACTTTCTGAAACTGAGAATAATACTCAAAAGATGCACCCAGCTTTGTCGCAAATTGTACATAACTTTTTGAGATTTTTGTGCTCTACGAAACCCATCCAAACATTCCTGTGGTGTGTGTTGAAACTCTTTTAGCACAATAGTTTTTAATTTATCATAATAACTCAAGTCTTCTTCAGACACGTAAAATCAAGTTATTTGCTGTCTCACCGAGGATGTTTAAGAGAATTTTCGCTTGTCACTCATCGGATAAATTTTTTGTCCTGAACGCTTTTAAATAATGAAAAAAAAAAAAAAAAACAAAAAAAAAAAAAACACACACACACACTAAATGATTCAGCTTTTGTGTGTTCAGGAAAGATAACGTTTTAATACATCTAATAAAATTTTCTAGATTAATATACATTCCATATCTTGGTTTCCTTTTGAAACATCAGTATTTTGAAATGACTCTTTTCGAATACTTGCTAACTATTTCGAATATTAGCTCTTTTTCTAATAGCGCAAGCTTAATTTTCTCTAACTCTTGCTTTGCATTCATTTCTTTCGCTTCTTTTTCTATTTTTACTTTCGTTTCCCTTTCTTTTCTTCAACTAGTATATCAACTATATTTTTCACCAATTCAATATCATTTAGAAAAGAATCACTTTTGTCAATTATATCTCTAAATGTACAGTTTTAACACCATATGGAATTGTTAAAGCTAATTCTTCTGTCACGGTTTAAACACATTTTTCAGTTTAGCGATAACTGACATATTCAAATGAAAATTAGAATGAATTTGTCCAAGAAAATTGCTCTTACTTCAATCACTGGGCTCACAATTCCAACACCTACTCTGAACTCTTAATTATCCTCTAATGATAAGATACCATGTATACATTTCATGGCCATAACAATTAGTACTCTCCTCCAAAAAAGTTGTCGAAACTTGGAATAAATGTTTGTGTCCAGCACATATGCAAATAACTAAAATTGCAGACTGCTAATGCATCATGCAAGGCCTGTGAAGGCGGTTTATTTACTTCTCCCCCAACCCGTAAAATGTTACTCTATTTATCTGTGGAAAAGAGTGCTTTATTATCAGATGTCCTTACACTAGCACCGAAAAAAAATAACTAGGGAAAAAAAATAAGTTATAAATAATGCTGAAATGTCAAATTATTTCTCAAAGAAAATATTTCAATGCATAACTAATTACTAATATTTGTGCTTCATTTTTTGTACAGAACTAAAAATATTTCAACAATATTCAAACAGAATATTGACATTTTCTTTCACAGAAGAAAATTCAAGTACGAAAGAGGACGAAACTCTGATTCGCTATGCCCTAACAATGCACAGAGTAGGGGCAAGTGGGAAAGGTTTGAATTTGCTGGTGGTGTGAGCTACAGTTACCGCTTTCTGAAATGTGGAGCCTTGATGATGATAATTGTGACACTGCTGAGACTGCCACCTATTATGGGTTGATGTTTTTATTGCAGATGAATGTTAAAATGCAAATAGGAGACAATAAACTTGTGCTTGAACGGAAAATTTGTCTTTTGATTCCCTCTACTTTGGATTGTTGGTTTTATACATTTATCTATTGCACCTCGATTGGCTTCGCATTCCACTTGTATGTTCTGAACAGCCCCTTGACGTACGATGAAGGGAAAGAACTACCTTCTGGGAAGATTTTAGGGGTAACTGCCCTGCATTTGAGTGTCGTATGAGAGTAAAACTAGAAAAATTTCACCAGTTTAGCTGTGAAAGTTACCACCAGACCACTTGCCGGGAAGTATTGATTGTTAAAGTAGCCCAAGTAAATATTTATCTGTACTAAGTTTAAAAGAAGCCTAACTTGTGCCCTCAGTGGTAATGTCTCAGTTAGTGTGCAAGAAAAAACAGGTTTGAATCAGTTGGTGGAGTCTGTGGCAGTCACTACTTTTGGAAACGAGGAGGCTCGATGTTGATTGTGACACTATGTATAAACATCTCGGTTCAACAGTTAGGCTGTTTGGTGATAGTTTCGAAGCTTTTCTTAGATACGACGCGCAAATCTGGGTCAGTTATTCCAATCAGTCCTTCCCTTCCTTACTCCCAGATGGGCTGCTGTGTATAAGTAGAGTACAAAATCATCGATGTACAGCAAAAATAAATAAATAATAAAGAAAATAATTAAATGATTAAAATACGAAAATTTAGCTTTTTAATGAAGGCAGATGCATTTGAGAAATTAAATGATTTTAATAATTTACCTGAATACTAGAATTGAAAAATAGAGACTTTCTATAAGAACTTTAAAAATGTAGAGAAAATTCTAGAAAAAAGATAAATTAGCTAACTCTTGGACTCGTTTTTTAGTACTTTGTTAAAACACAATTTTAAATAATTGTCTCTTTGGAATTCTAGATATAAGTTAAAAATGAATTTCATTTTAAGTACAAAAGCATTGAATATCATAATTTTTTTTCCTCTTGTAAAAATAACTTTCTGCATCATACTCCTTTTTTTTCCTTTGTTCAAGTCGTATTATCATTCAAGAAGAAATACTTTTAAAGTAATTTTGTAGTTTTGATAGTAGAACATGTTTTCGCAGAAAATTCGGACCTTTTAATTCACTGAAAGTGAGGCCTCCTTAATTTTTATGTTATATAGATTTTTTTTTATTAGGAAGAGTTGAAATTTCGTTTCTTTACATTTATTATTTTCAATTACAAATGTTGTAAGTTGAATTTAATTTTTTTAAACCAATAGAATCTATTAATATAATTCAAAACAAAACCAATTAAAATAACAACTAGTTTAGGGGGGAAAAAATGGATCACACATTTATTTTTCTATCATGGAAAAAGGGAAGAGGACCTGGACACTTAACCAATAATTCAAAGGATCGAAAAATGTTACATCGTGGCCCTCCAGCCTAAAAGATACTTCTTTGTCGTTGAGATGCGTGCGTAGGTGTTTTCCTGGGTTTCCCTTCCGGTTAGAAATATATGTATATATATATTGTACTGGTGTGGGTACGGGTCACACGTTCGGGGGCCGAATTGTAGTGTGCAGGTTGAGCAACCAGATTGTAAATGGGTGTGTTTGGGCTGAAATACTTGAGGCACAGGTTTGAGAACTCACAGCTTTATTTACACAAACACCACACACATACAATTGGCAATATACAATAAAGACAGATAATTAAAAATTCGTGGAAAAACCCCACTTCTATGCTGAAACCCGGATACGCGCAGGGTGAGCGAAATATACTTTTTCTCCGGATGAGAGTCTGTTGGTCAACAGACCATTTCTCCTGAACGCCACAGGGTACACTCTTGCCCAGTTAGCAGGAGGAAACATGATTACATCACGTATATATACATATGCATATATATATACACACACAAATTCCTGTTAATCTTGTGTTTCCACATTTTTCAGTTGCTTGCCTTTCGATAATTAATGGCTGCCTTAACATTACAATTTAAGAGTTTTCTCAGATTCATCACTTCCCGCGCCCTGCAATTTACTAACCAATAGACTTTTGATGATTTGTATTCGCTGCGACTGCTAGACGAGGCTATAACTTGGGCAACTCTTGGACGTGTGCTTTTCTATCTCTCGTCACCTCCTGGAACTGGACCCTAACTCTTTAAATCCCCATGTCGATAAAATGAAGTGAAAATATTTATGACTTATCATTCAGATATACTTGGATTTTGAATCCTTTTGTAGTTGCTTCCGGACTTGTTATACTGATACACACAAGCATATATATACATGATGTCAGGCCCACCCATAGTGTCTGGCAATGGAAAGAAACAACTACGATCAAGACTTCAACAATAATGAAAGTGCACCTATTACACGATTTCACTTTTACACGGTTTTTAAAATATAGGATTAAAAAAAAAACCCAATCTGCAGTCATTTTTTTAATTCCATTCGCTTGGTAACATCGGTGTTTATATTTCTAGCCATTTTTTAATTCCATTCGCTTTTGTAACCTTGGTGCTTATATGTGCCATTTTTTAATTCCATTTGCTTGGTAACAAGAATTGGTAATTTCGGTGTTATATTTCTAGTCATTTTTTTTAAAATTCGATTTTATTCTGAATTCCATTTATTCCAATCTAAAATTGGGGATTCCCCATTTTGTATGTACAATCAAACTTTCTTTTCATGTAATTTAGTGCAGTAAATCTTTAGTAGCAGAAAGGTGTACATCATTATATTTTTCTATTTTGAATTTTTTAAAACTTTTATTTAATGGTTAGTGAAATACAATTATAATTTTTTTTAATTTTATTAAAATTTTAGGGGTTTTACCATACCAAAAGAAATTTAAAAAAAATGAAAATAAAATTATATCTTTAGAAAGCAAAATTAAAATTTTAGATCGTCTACATAACGGAGAAAAAGTAACAGATATTGGTAAATTTTATTTTATGAATGTACCACAGTAAGGATAATAAGAAGAAATGAAGACTCCATTAGAAAAAGTGCAGCAGCTCGATTTTCTACGAGTACGAGCACAGCTCCATAGATGTTGTGATGGAAAATATAGAAAAAGCATAAATGAGATGGCTAGAAGATACTACTCAAAAGTGGATTCCAATTGATACCAATAAAACATTAAAGTTTTATGAAAGATTAGTTAGTTTTATTTTACATTGAAATAAAATTACGTTGAATTATGTACATTTTAGTTTGCTTCGGGCTTACACAGTTTTAAGTATGAATATCTATGATTTTGATTTACATGTTTTTTAAGAAACCTACCTTCCGTGTAAACCGGTGGGGGGGATAACTATATATTCGTTTCTGTTGTTTGAAATTGAAATTTTTTAAATAGCGTAAGTCATCTAAAGTGATTTTTTTTGTTGCTTTATGTTCAATATTTTAAGTCATGCATCATATTTCATAAAATCATTTCGCATTTTTTTTTTGTTCAATTTCTTACATCCTATATTAACATGAAGCTTTGTTAAGTATAGAAAAAAATTTGAAAGTTTATGTTTCATTTCAATAAAATTTTAATTTCCTTTTTAATTTAACTTAAAAAACTATTTTTAGTCTTAGGAATTTCAGTAAAACTCTGTTTAATAATTAAGGACAATATTTTTTCATTCTGAATATCCGTAATTAAATTACCATTTCTTCATAATGAAGTTATTAAATATAGCTACTATGAAACTGAACCTGATCAGAATAGGAAATAAAAAAAAATTTGTTCACTATGCTGAAGCTTACTTCAACATCACCCCACGAAACTCGGCTAAAGCTACACTAGCGGGCGAAAGTTTTGAGCGCCGCGCATCATACCGATTTGCTCCAGTTTGGCTGGAAATCGAAACACGCGGTTTCGCTTGCACGCTGTCGAGGAGAGTAGAATTACCACTCGGTCTGGTTCAGTAACTAACATTTATCAACTTATCTAACACAACTACAACTACTTTTTGAATGCAATTTTAAAATGGAGTGTTTTCATTAACCCATAAAATAGATAATGAATTTTTGAAACAAACATTTACCTATAGTTAATGTCTTATGAGATTCTTAATGTTAGAGTAGAACAACAACAAAAAACTTAGATCGAGACTTTCAACCAGACTAAAGTGTTATTGATGAAAGCTATCCTAATCAGAAAAAATTAAAATTGAATAACATATTTACTAACATTTAACTGTTTAGTTTTTCATTAAATTCGAATAATATCATGTTCCATCTTTAATCAAAATCTTACTCTTTAAAAAAATTATCTATTATTTGACTTCTTATAGTAAAATTAAATTAACGTATGATGAATATTTCTTCGTTCTGACTATGGAGAGAGTGGTGAGAAAACTAAAAAAACAAGCATATATTTTTGTTTATGTATTTACTGTTAATATTTGAATATCCTATGTTTTCGTTATCAAAACATTATGTAAAATAAATGTACTTTTATTTTATAAAAAAAAAAAAAAAAAAAAAAAATTTAAACACATTTGGAAAAATAAATTAAAGATACATTTGAAAAAATAAATTAAAAACACATATTTTTTTTTTCTGTAAATGAAAGATGTTTTAAAAAGTTTATAAATACGATTCTTACGAGGGAAATAAATAGTCATCATTATTCAAATTTTTTGTGATGATTATAATAATTGCATTTTATTTTTACCGGAAACTTAATTTTGGAGAAATGAATTTTAACTTATCTCGGATTATAATATAAACGAATTTTAATAGTTTTATTTGTTTATGATTTAATTAAAATTTATCTATAGATAAACTTATTTTGTATTAAATGAAATATTTATTTTCGTTTATTTTCCCTAGCTTAGATGAATATTTTCAAAACACTTTTTCAAGTCTCAACCCTGTAAAATAAACAGCAATCAAGGTTAATCAATTCCTTCTGTAAAAATTAAGTTTATTATTATTTTTCATTAGCTTATAAATTTCCATTAGTTAATGTTATTTAAAATTTATGGTCAAATAAGTTAATAATTGAACACAGTGATATTATTATACGAGTCTTAAAAGTAGAAGATAGCTGTTGCATTTAAAAATTTGACATTACCATCTGTTCAATACAGAGACAAGATAAAGATACGTTTCCAAAAAAAGACATTGTAAAAGATGGAATACTCTGCTGACGCATTTAAATTAAACAGAATGAAGCTCCTATTCCAGTTAAAGCGGAATAGAAGTTACTATCTGTTGTTTTCATTCTTTCACATTTCCTTCCGTTTACTCCATATATTCTTCTCTTCACTTCATAAGCTGGGACTTGGCTCTCCATTCAGTTTCAAGCTGCGTGTGTTTATTTTGATCTAAAACAAGAAAGCTGGAAAACGCCTAATAAATTTATCTTTTGTAGCCAAATATTCTGGAAAACGAAAAATAATTCTTTTAAAATTGTTAATAGAAACCTACTGGTGCGTTTCTATTGTTGAGTTAATTTTTTGGGCGTGATTACGTGACGTTTGTAGTCAAACCATATATAGCACTCAATGGTTTAACGCCTCTGAAACACCTACGGAGTGCAAAATCTGCGTGGGACGGACTTCGCCAATGCGTTCGCCAAAACAGAAGTTTCCCTTGGAACTCTTTCAGTGAGAGTTGAAACTTTAGACAAGGTGTGTTCAAACTTTGCTTGTGCTCAGCCTCCACTTCAAAAGTTTTCAATTGAAACGGAAGTCCGTACCGTGCATGCGCAATGGAGAAAACCGCGGATACTCATCAAACTTCCTGTAATTTTTTGGAGTTCAACAAGATGTCGAAGGTAAAGAAAGTTTTGGATGATGCTCGAGAACAAAATAATCCAGAAATTGACTTGGTGGATAAAGGGATTACGTCCTTTGAAGAAATGCCAGCTCTAAGTAAGTATCTCGGTCACATGTTACTTCATAGGACTATTTAAAACTCTTCCTATTTAGGAGATCCTATTTTCGAAAACCGGTTCACAGGGAAAGCAGAGGGGAATCTTGTTGGGTGTGGTAGGGAATTCAAACCTGCACACATGCGATGTTTGTTTACATTTCTTGATAATAAATATTTTTATTTTCTGAAATAATAGTTTTGTATAGTTAACTCAATAGCAAAAACCTTTTAATCATCCCTTTTTAATGTTAGTACTAAACCAGGGGATGTCTATTGTCACAATTGTTTTTTTTGACATAATTTAAATATAACAAGTTTATTTCTATTTCCTTGTTATATTTGATCAGAAATTAACAAAGAGATAGAATAATGAATGATTTTATAAAGTTCATTTCCACAATTATCATCGGTTTTGTTAATAAAATTGCATCAATACTTAATTACACTACTTGCATATAAATCTGTCAGTTGTAAGATTTAAAAATATTTTCCATTTCTTGATTTCATAAAATGTTTATTAATCTGTAGATGTAAATATTTGGATGAATAGAAATGTGAAGTCATATTTTTGTTGCGATTATGAATATTCTTACATTAAATACAAATTCAGAATAAGTCAGCAAACCATACATGAGATATAAAATCAGAGTAAATTAACTATTCAACAATTTTCACATCACTTAATAGTGTTACTAAATCATGTATTAATACATTTTTCAATCAAAATAAATAACATGCTGAGAACATGTCATAAAAAAATTCTTGTTTATCTTGACAGCATATCAGGAATATACCAAAAAATCATTTTCTTTCATTAAATTATAATGTATTTTTAATATTTCAATATATTTTCCTTACTAGAATGGAGAGAAATAATTTGTTTATCAAAAGTTGAGGTTGTTTATTCATAGCTTGATAAATTTTAAAAATTTATTTAAAGTTTAAACAACTTTTAAAATAAAATAAATCAATAAAACCAATATTAATTAGTCAATTTATCTACTTTCTTACTAGTAGTATTGAAAATAAATAATAATTTGGAAACAGAAATACCATCTTTGATAAAGTATTAAAATTTATAAGCAAGATATCAAATTTCAATGAGAGGATAGGATTTTATTTTTGATTCTAAAGAGTCTTAATTCTTTTGTGTATTTAAAGAAGTTTTATAATGAATTTATAAATAACTTCAAATGAATATGATTGCAATTTATAACAGGATTTTCTTGTATTCTTTTTTTTCTCTAATTTTTTTATGTTAACCCTTTTCATTCGAAAAAAGTCTGTGTTCTTATTTACAATTTGCAGTCATATTCATGGATATGTGCTTATAAGAATATGTAATATAAAATCCAATTTAGTTATTGTAATATTTTAATGAAAACACAATAAGCAATTAACATATTTGACAAAAAATGTCAAATTACAAAGTTCTGCTTATTAATTCAATTTGTTGTGTCTGTCAGTTTTATTTAGAATTTTTACCTTGTTTTTAAGAACACACATAGTAATAGTTTTCATTTATATAAGTCATTAAGTGAAAGCTGTATTATAGTACTGATTCAGTTAAATTGCTTTAAAATATTTGATTAATTTTAATAATTCAACTTTATATTACATGATTAATCATAGCTCTTTATTTGATCTTTATATGTTAAATATTAAATATCTTCAATCTTGTATAATATATAAAATGTATAAAAATAATAATAATAAAAAAATTGAAGTTAGTTAAATGAAACATTTTTTTAGTTTTATGATACATTTAAGTATATGAAATGTTAAGTTTATTAAATCTAAATTGGATAGTGCCTATGTATAGTTTAAGTTATAAAAACTTCTCATCTTTATAATATGAAATTTTTTTAGTTAATGCAGCTGTATTGTTTATGTTAATAGTGTACATAAAAATAAATAATTAAAATTTAAAGTTAATAAAATGTTAACTATGAAGATAAAAATTTGAAAATGTAACAGCAATTAATTATTGAAAGAGTTAGGCTTTTGATGTAGAGGATAATTTTAGCTCTTTATTTGGTCAGTTGTAAGGAGAAGACATTAATAATAATTTGTTGTGTTTACACTTTTGCCTTGTATTAAACACTTTTCTCCCATAAGATGGAAAAACAGCAATTTCGTTTACTACTTTATTTTCTAGGAAATTTTCTCTATTTTAAATTAGGCAATTTGCGTGCTGTTCATCAAATTATTTTAATTTGAATATAATTTATTTATGCATAATGTTTGATTCATTAAAATAAATAGGATATAATCAGTCAAAAAGTATTAGGATAGCTCAGGGCTGGCCAACCAAAATAATCTTGCCGGCCACTTTGGAAATGCAACTTAACTCTGCAGGTAGCGCATATAAAATTATATATCCCCATATTAAATTTAGTCCACCTATAGACATTTTTTGGGAGTAAAAACTTGAAACGTAATGAGTTATTATATTGGTATTTACTATTATTCTTACATGTAAACATAGATAATATAATAATGATACTAAACACACATTGTAAAGAAATATATAAAACTAAAAATGAAATATAAAAATATATATAATCAAAATAAAGAAAATGAAATCATTAAAAATATTTATTTTACTAGTGCAATATTTCTCTCTCCACTCTTTCACTTAGCTTTTGCAAATCGATCTCAATTTGGGTATTTGCACATTGTAATTAGTATTGCAGGTTAGTGTGTTGAGTGTGCTTTGTGTTGGGTCACTTTCCTTTTAGAAAAAAACGATTTGCAGGTTTAAGTTGAACCAAAAGTGCAAAAACAACTTCAACTAAGAGTCTGGTTTGCTCTGCTATCAACAATCAACTGTGCATATCTAGGGATGGTCAATTTTTTTAATACATTTGTTTTCACTACTTCAGCCATTATAAAATAAATATATTTTGTAAAGGTATAATAAATTTCATGGGCTGGAAAAATATTCAAGGCGGGCCGTAAGTTGGCCATCCCTGGGATGGTTGCTTCAATTTTTTATGATTTCACATTTTTATGTTGAAAAAAAGTTAAAAAGATTTTTTGGCACATTTATTTTTTAATTTTTTATAGATTGTATATGAATTTTAATTTTTTTAAATGTAAATGGCTTATTTACCTGAATTTTTTTCAATTTTATATTGTTATTTTGGCAATTAACTAAATTTCTCATAAATTACACTTTTTTTGAAAAAATGGATATATAAATTTATTCTTCAAAAACATACATAAACAAAAAATGTTAAAAGAATTCTTTGCAATACAAATTCTTTTTATTTTGTATTTAAATAATAATAATAAATTTTAAAAGCAAATTTCTGTAAATAATAGTTTCTCAATGTTGCATACAATCAATTTGAAATGTATACTATCAAATATTATTTGAAACTTTATTCCCTAAATCAAAAATATCCCTTCAGCATTACTCTGTAACTAAGCTTATAATTGCTGTAAATTAGGAGATATATGTAGGTTTCCTTAAAGATTAAAAAATATATATATTTTTTGAATTGATGTATTATTATTTTTACAAGGAAATTTTTTATATTTAAAAATTTATCAAATTATTTTCTAAATTAACCTTAGAGATTTTTTAATAATATGCAAAGATACCAACTACCACCAATTTTCCATAATTTCTCCAGAAAGTACTTCTGGGGAAATGGGAGGGGGGCTAATTTTGTCAATTAAAAAATTTCCATCGATTTCAAGAAAAATAACGTTTTTTGGATTTTATGAAAGCTGAAGCTACGATTTCTTTTTAATAACTAAGTCAGTAACATTCAGTCTTTCTCAATAATGTGCACAAGTAAATAAATTATTACCAATATAATTTTCCTTTATTATAAAAAGGAATTGTTAGTTTGCAATGTTTTGACTTAAAATAAGATAATTTAATTACATTTAGCATTTGTCTGTATAAGTCTCTGTAAAAAGTTTTTAAGTTTTTTCACTTATAATACTTATATTTTCATTTCAAAATACTGTGCTACATTATGTATTTAAAAAAGTTTTCTGCATTAAACATAATCTGTAATAAATAACTTCATTCAGCACACATATTGATATCTTGAATGATCTATTTTAATGAAAACTTCCTGAATTTTTTTCATTTACTACATCATTTGATAATATTATAAATGGCAGCTATAATGTGACTTTAGTGAAAATCTTAGTGATCATTTTAATTGGCTATCTGTCACTTATATCTCCCATCCTCCCACATACTATTGACAATCTTGAAAATTAACTGATATAATACCGTTAAAAGTCTCATTTGAGGTTAGCATATCTGAACTGTGTTTATAAATATAACATTATTTTAGTTATTCCTGAACAGACAGTAACAAATTTGTTTTAAATGACTTGAAAATATGTATGTATTTGAACTTGAAAATTTTGTAAAAACTTTTTAAAATTTAATTACCTATTAAATCAATATGTTGTGTTTTTTTTCAGTGGTTATGCAAAATATAACGAGATTAACTCTCAGTCACAACAAAATTGTTGGTAAGATACTTATTTTATATTTCTTTCAAAATTATGAGAATTTAGTTAGTACTTTTATTTTAGACTTTTTTATGTTTAAAATTGCAAAATAATATTTTAGATCTTATTATCATTTTTCTCATGTTATTGAGTTTTATCTCTGTGTAAATATATAAGCATAGATTTTTTTTTTTTAAATTCTGTGAAATCTTAATTAGTTCTAAGAAATGTGAATCATTAGCATTATAATTGATCTTGCATTGTAAGATTCAAACAGTAACATCAATACATCGGGAAAATTACTTGGTTCGTTGTATGAAGCACTGAAAATTTATTTTGAAAAATCATAGCATTCTATGAATTAATATTTTAAAAAATGGTTTTCTTCTAAAATAGAAGTGATTTAGAATAATTTTAAATGTAAATCATATAATATAAAATATTTATAATGTGCCATTTCTTTTTTAAATTTTATTTTAGTTGTATCACCGGTTATTGCAAATATGCCTAATCTTGAATCCTTGAATCTGTTCAACAACCATATTGAGGTATTTTAATTTTATATTGATTTATTTTATTTACAAAGCATTAAAAGAATTTATTTTCAAAGTACTTTAATATAAGGTTTTAGCAATTTATCTTTTATGAGTATTACTAATTAAATTATTATATATTATTCTTGTATAAGTTATGTGTTGTACTTATAAGATATGACCATTACTTGGCTCTTTATAGAGATATAAAATGACTGAAGATTGTAATATTTAATGCTGACAAAATTTTGATAAAGATAGTGTAAAATATGGATTACAATTGTACAGCATATGCATTGATGTTAAAAATTAAGAGGATTTGCATATGTCGAATTTTATGAAAAGAACTGAACAAAATGTTAAACTCCTGCTTAGAAACAAAGATGCAAATCTTGTGTGTAGCATATGTTAGCATATATGTGCGCGGGTGGAGCTAGTAGAAGGACAGGCTGTGCAAATGAACGTAACAAAATCAGCATTTCGTTCGCTCTTGCCCATCGCCACATTTCTTGGATTTTTTTTTCTCAAAAATTTGTTAAATACAGTAAAAATGAGTAACCACCAAAGTTTGGATGGTTAATCTTGGGGAGTCTAAAAGCAGGTCAGTCTCAAGTCCAGATTTGTAATGCCCAGCATCCTGTCAAATTTGTGGGAAATTTTCAGAATACCGGATTCATCGAAAGAAAGCCTGAGCGAGGTCATCTAAGAGCCATGACGATCAAAGATGATCACTATTTGTCCATTACAGCAAGGAATAACAGGGATGTAATGATTTCTCAATTCTCTGGCCACAGGAAGGCAAGTTTCAACGGTTACTGTTTCCAGAAGGGGTTATTTGAAGGGGAAGAGAGCTGTTTGCATGAAGACCTGCTGTTTTTGTCTTGCTCATTTCTGCAAACAGAGTTCGCTTAGCATGACGCAGAGATAAATATTGGAGCATGGTTCAATGGGTGACCGTTCTCTTCACTAATGAGTCCCAGTTCAGCCTAACCACTGATTCTTTATGTACTTTCATATGGAGAGAAGCAGGGACTCTCTACTTGCTGTCCAGTAATCAAAACATAGATCATTATGGCAGTGGAGGTTTAATGGTCTGATCAGATATCATTTTTAATATTAACCTATTTTCTTTTCTTTCGATTCTGTTGTTACTATTTCATACTTTCTGACTCCAATGAGTGTTATGTATGAATATGTATGTGTGTTATAACTATTGAATGGTTATTATTTTTGTTTTATATCAACCTATGTTCAAACTAAATGAACATAGGTTGATATAAAACAAAAATAATAACATTTCATTAAAATGTGTCTAGTAGTTCTGGAAATAATTGTCTAAATCCCCAAATTTTTTTAATTTTGAACATCAATACATACAACAATAAAGCATTTAAAAAGTTGAGTTTTAGATTTGTATTTAGTTTTTTATTATAGATAAAATTAAAAAATATTTTCTAGGCGGATTGTGGTTTATTTTTCAAATACATTTATTTATCCAAAAATTTAATTTATTTAAAAAGTAGATTTTGAACAGTTCCTGCTTTATTATAATTTACATTTTTGCATACCAGCCAATTTTTATGGATCTTCTGTAAATTGTCTGTATTTTATATATTGCCTCCCTTATTAAAACCAAAACTTGGAAGAGAGCTGCTCATATTTCACTTAGATTTTCTAGTCTTATTTATCTCAAGGCTGATGCTGGTATGTACTAATATACATTTTGGGTATGAAATTCTTTAAATGTTGACTTGTATACTTTTGCTTTGTATGAATTAAAAAATTTCATTAATCATTTTATGCTTTAATTTCTTGATAGAATTTGTTTTTTAAATTTTCAATTTTCAATTTTGTAGGATCTTCCAACTTCTATATCATCTCTTCCAAAACTGAAGATACTAAACCTTGGGTATGCATTTATTTTTTTCCCATCATATCAAAATAATTTTTACTTGATTGTGTTGTTTTTATTGCATATTTTCTTCCTGTTATACTATCTAATCTTAATGTATTTAAAGTAGTGATACCTTTTCTGGGGATAGTAGGGACATCTTCAACTTAAGTACTCCACTCCCAATGAATTTTATGTTATTTAAAAATGTAACTTATATGTATAAAAATATAGCCAAAAGCCCTTTATATTATTAAATATTCCTATGAAAAAGTTGTCAAAAATTATCTCAAAAAATTTATTAGTTTAAAAGTTATATCTAAAAGCTATTATTTTAAAATTTTATTTAAATATTTTTTTTCTGTACATTGTCTTTATTTCTAAGTTCTTTGTTTTAAATTTTGTAATATTTTATGTTGATCTAAATGATATTTTTACAGAATGAATAGATTAAGCACTTTACCACGAGGATTTGGCGCATTTCCACAATTGGAGGTGCTGGACCTGACTTACAATAATTTGAATGAGAAGAATTTGCCGGGAAACTTTTTTATGATTGGTGTGTAGTCATACTAGTAGGTAGTGTGAATAGTTCACTGATAGATAACTTAAGTTTAAATATATAGAAGACTTATTTTTTTAAATTTACTATGTATGCATCTAATATAAATCTCAAGTACATTTAAGATTCTCAATTAGTTGGATATATTTTTCTTTATAATTTCATCATACTTCTGTATCTGAAAAATAACATTCAAAATCACTATTGAAATATGAATTTGTTATAGGCTAGTTAATTAAATGTTCCATAAATGATAATTTTCTTGCATTGCATTCTTTGCTGTAATTTTTAATTCTTTAGACTTGTTTATAAAATCTACATATTAAATATTGATATAATATATCAATTATTGATTATGCATAATATGATATATAATGTATATTATATTATTTATAATAATAATTATTATTAATGTAATTTATATTATAGATTATACATTATATGACAATTGATATATCAATGTATTAAATATTTAAATAAATTTAAATTTTATTTAGTAGAAAGTAAACTCATTTAATAACTTCATCTGAACTTTATTATATATTTGCATATGAAAATTTGGCATAGAAGACTAAAATATTTTAAGTAAATTAAACATACAATTAAAAAAAAGATATACTTTAAATTTGTGAAACTAAGATGTGTTTCAATAGAATTTTTCTTACTCAGTGATTTTGTTTTTTCTGCAGCATATAAAAGTAGAATTTTTATTTGAAGCTTTATTTTTAAAATATTTTTTAATTAAATTTATGAAGTTTTTACACTTTAATAAATTCTTAAGATTCATTATCCCTCTTCCCATTTTTTAATGTTGCATTGTATGTAGATTAAATGACAAAAAAAACTTGTACTGGATTATGAAATTCAATATTATATATTGGCTTAAGCATTTATTTTTACTGCACAATTTAATTGCAAATTTTTTTTTTTATTGATAATGTAGTATAGTAGAGTAAAATATTAGTAAATTATTACTGAAAAATAAATATAAAAATATCGTTAAAGTGTAGTTTTCTTAAGATTATTAATACACATAAATGCTATGTTCTCTTAATGTGTTTTATGAAATACTGTATTAATATCTGTTTAATGGGAAGGCCAAATTTTACTGTTTAAGCATTTTTTAAAATATAAACTTTAGAAAATTTTATGCTAGTAGCCGTTTATTATTAAATGCTTTGAAATTGGAAAATTTAAAATTGTTTCATTCTAAATGGAATGAATATATATAAATCTTGCAATTTGTAATAATTTTTTTCTATTGGCTAGAGAAATGAAAATAATGATCAGTTTTACTATTTGGCTTTCCTTAAAATGTTTTTAAATCTTATTTGTAACTTCATATTTGGTCTTTTTTATTCAATTGAACACATTGATTTTTGGCATATTTTGCTTGTTTTTTGTAAAATTATGATTTTCTTCTATCATCTATAGCTTTCATTTTTTTTATTTTTAAAAGATTTTTTCTTACTCTGATATTCTATTTATTATCTGTGTCAAAATTATAATTAAGAAGCATTTTTTAATATTAATTTTTACCAAAATTTTTGAAATGTAGAAGTTCCTAAATGTTATGTTTTTAAATGCATATTTACTTTGATACTTATTCTTTGTAGTGTTTGCTCTTTCATATTAATATTTTGGTTTCAATTATCTTAACTTATGCTTGTGTATATATTTATATAAATTTTGCTACAAAGTTACTGTTTAAATGTGAAAATTATCTATTAATTAAATGTTTATTGCATTATTGTTGAACTTATTTTAAAGTTTAGCATTTAGTGAAATAAACTATAAATAAAGCCATTATCAAGCGTGCTGTGAAATAAATGTAAAAGTATTGCAATGAATTTCAGCTTTTTTTTAAAAATTCACCATTGTACTTATAAAAACATTTTTTTAAGCATGATGGCTTTTTCTTTTAAATCATGTTTTATACTTTCCATCTCTGTCATATAAAGTTGCTATGTATTAAATAAAACTTATGAACAAATATTAGCTTCTCAATCCATGATACAGTTATTTCTTAAAAAAACTAGTGATTTTTGCTTGACCCAAAGATGGACTCAACTTTTAAAATGTTTCTTGGTAAAGAATGCAGAGTTTTACAATACGTCTCAAATTTTTCTTTTATTTGTTTCATTTTGACCATTGTAAAATCAATTAGTTCCTGTGTATTTTTTTGTAATTTGTTTAAACTTTTCTAATAATATATTGTCTTCTCTACTATCACTTGTTTCATTGTTGACTGGTGTTACAAGATCATCCAATACTTCATTCATCATTTCTTGTTCCCTCATTCATCATTACCAATGTCAAGTAATGGTATAGTAATGTGACCAACACTGTGTAGTTTGAAATTCTAGCATTGACAAATGAAATAGGAACTATTAAGATAATGCACATGTGCAAAATCACATTTTGCAAATCCACATTTTCTGTATTTTGTTTCACTAGATGCTATTCAATAAAAATTTTGAGCAGCTTTATGCCATTAATTATTATTATATAATATACTGTGTTAAAAATTTTTTTATATTTCAGAAACTCTCCGAGCCTTGTATTTAGGCGACAATGATTTTGAGTTTTTACCTCCGGAAATTGGACAGCTAAAAAACTTACAAATTGTAAATATTGTTTTATTTGTGTATTTCTTAGCATTTAACTAAATTCGTGTATTTTAAAATAATATTAGTTATCAATCTACATTTTGCATTTTCTGTGTGCTATTTAATATAAGTCATTGTATTAATTCATATTTAATATTCAAGTGTATCTTAATTAATGTACAAGGTGTAAGGAAAGTTTGGAACAAAAGTGAAATGTATTTAAAAATTATGCATAATAGAAGCAATGCATTAGCTGTTAATATTCTGTAAGAAAGAATGTGTTATATGGTATCAAGAAAAAATAATTGTCTGTAAAATGTACTGAGAGTGTTATAAAATGGAATCTACTGTAGCATCATAGCTTTATTTTAGTATGATACAGTTGGAAATTCTCAATGTGTGTTTCAATTCTCATGTTGTATTTGAGTGTAACACAATGAAGAATATGTCAATGGAAATGCTGATTCCTCTTCTGGACTGTAGATTTTCTCTATAGAGCTTTCGAATTTCAGATTGTGAGATCTAGATACATCAAGGCCATTTTTGTACACTGCTCATTAGATCAGCTCCAAAAGTCGCTTTTATACAATCAATTCATGCTTGATTCAGATAAACAAATTATTTTATTTATAAAGCCATGTGCATTGTTACTTTCATTATTTTAGCATATTAAAAAAACGCTTGTCTACAGTAATTCTTAATGGTCTTAACTTAATGTTGCTATGTGTGACTAATACACAATCAATGAGTGATATTTTCTGTAATACCACCCTATAATTAAAATTTTTCAGCTATTTTTGTTTATTATGCCTTCTTGGGGGTGTTTTTAAAATTAAATTTGTTTCTCAAAGCATAAACATGGCCAACCCTATTGTTATATTGTAGCACATACTATGAGCATTATCATCAGATCTTCGATGTGGAAAAAAAAAAAATTTACAATTCAATCTTGTATCTGCCTTATTTAGCCATTTCATTTTGCCTTCTAAACATTAGTATAAATTTAAGTTCTTCCATGTCTGTTATTTTTCCATGCTATTAGTGTATATTTTTAAATATTTTTGACTATGGTTTAGTTGTACATCAAATATTTATCTTAATATCCTCAGGTTATGTAGTTCTTGTTACATCCACTTCCATACTTCTTTATGTTGATTCTTTGGATGTTTGCAAAGTTTTCTTTGCTCTTAAAATATTTTTTTATATAAATATTAAATGTTTCTAATTTTTACAGCTTGGCCTGAGAGAAAATGATCTGTTGAGTCTTCCTAAGGAAATTGGTGAACTTACAAGACTAAGAGAGTTACATATTCAGGGAAATCGTCTTCAATTTTTACCTCCAGAACTTGGTAATTTCTTAAATGCTAATTTTTTCTGTTAAAGTTTTAATTTTGAATTACATCTCATTTTCTTAAATGATTGTATTTGTCTATTTTTTCTATCTTTTTTTTCTTCAAATTTTAGAATTTTTATTAATGTTTTTTGTTTTCAATCTCATAATTTACAAGACTGGAAAAAAGATTCTGAAATGTTTTGTTTGTGAATAATATACTTTTAATGTTAATAATAAATTATTTAATTTTTTTGGTTTTGAAACAAATTCAAATAATTAATTCTCATTTTTATCAAGTTTAGATTTATAAATACTATAATTGTTAATAAACTAGGAAATGAATGTCATTTTGAGTTTTGAGTAATAATTAGTTTTAAAATTTTGGTCTGCAGGTGTGAGAAATATTCAGTTTTGTTATCATTGTTGTTAGGGTGTTGCGAGTTTTACTTTTCCATAAAGTTACTTATGTATTGCATTCGAATGTGTTCTCTATAAAAAGAATAGAGGCACTTCATTCATTTAGATTCACTGTATACACTTTTCTATTGTTGTAAAGTATACATAATATGTATATATATAGCTCAATTTAATCAAAATAATAACAATAACAAAAAACAATTATGAGAAATTAAAAAAAAAAAAAATTTGGTTTTTAAGAATTTTTTGATTTTCAAATATACAGAAAACTGAATATTTCTATACTTAGCTAGGGGATTATAAATATTTAAATTATTTGAGAACTAGTTTTAAAAATGTTGTTTTTCTTTTAAAAGGTAATTTGGATTTGCTTGGTCATCATTGTGTAGTAAGAATGGATAATAATCCTTGGGTGCCTCCCATAGCTGATCAGTTACAGCTAGGAGTTACACATGTTATTGAATATATCCGTTCTGATACTTATAAATAGTAAGTTATTTAAATGTTTTCTAATGGTTTATTAATATATAATATATTAAGTGTCATTTAATTAATTTCAATTTATTTTAGTTTATTCAATCGTCAGAAGCCAGCTCTTTCCCCTCCTGCTAAAAGGAATGATAAAACCAAGAAAATTAGTCGTAAAAGAGATCATAATTGATGTTTTTGTGAAGCTATGTTTGAATATTTAAATGTTATTTTGATTCGTGTTAAGTCACACAACTCATGTTCTTGTATATAATCCTGTGTTGTATTTGCAAATGTTAACATTTCTTGCCATTTATCTTGTCCATTAATACGATCTTGCATTTTTGTGTACTTTTTTTATATGTTTTCAAATTTATTTCATTACTAAGGTAAAAGATTGTAAGCAATTTATGTATATAGTCTGACCATAAATAATGTGGAAAATAGGCAAGTGGATACGTCAGATGGATTAAAAAAGCATGGCATCACATAAAGAGGAAATGCATTTAGGAATGATTTTTTTTTTTAATAATTGAAATTTCAGATTACATTGAAATTTCAGAAATTTAGATTAAAAACTAGAAAAAAAAAATTTCATGCTATTATACTTTTTTCTTTCAAAGCAGTTTTGTTGCTTGTATATCTGGCTACAATTCTGAACAAGTAATCTGTTTGTTTCTTCTGTTAAACAGGTATATACCATTCCACATGATATAATCCATGGTCAGACTATAATTATCTTTTTTTTTACCCTTTTAGTAAACTGTATCTCTTAAACTATTTAATTTTAGTACTTTAAAGTTGCCTACTGGTTTATTTTTCTCCAAATTTCCTTATGCTTACAACTATAACATATTTTGTTATTAAGAAAAAGATAAAATGTTCCATTTAATATATTTTATAAATGAAATATTTTATTTTTAAAAGTTTGCTGTTATTACAAAATTTGATATTTTTTATCATACATTGAAATGGTATTTTGTAAATTTTAGCATTTTCGTTATATCTTCTATAAACAGCTATTTTATGTCTGTTAAGACTGGAATTAATCAATATATATTTTAAAATTCTATGTTGTAGATTTAGTTTTCTAATGTTGTTGTCTAGAAATATTTTCATATATTAGCATTTATATCTATTTCAATTCTGTATGAAAATGTAAATTCTAACGTGAATAACCATGTGCCTTTATAACTGTTGACTGTTCCTCTTGTTAAATCATATCTGGATATATAAACAAACTAGATCAACTTGTTACATAAGAACTAGTTGATCTAGTTTGGGATACATTTTTCATAATTTAAGAAAAGCATTTTAGCATAAGGATTTAAAATATTTTTATATGAAATGCATAGTTTTGGTAAAAAATAATTATTTTTATATTGTTTTACATTATTAATGTGTTTATTTATGTTAAGCAAAAAAAAATATTTGATTCCTTATGCTAAATGTTCTTTAGTGAACAATTTAATTTTTTTCATGAGTATTTTGTATAAAATCTTATGCAATGTATTGAATAACATTTTAATATTCCAATATTGCCTTCGCTTTGAAATTTACTAATATTTTGCTATCTGCAATTAATATACATTCAATAAATGTGATTCATTATGTGATATTTAGTACTTTTATCTTTCAAAATGATATTCAAACAGTGTAAGAATTTCTATTGTGGATATTAAGACTAATTAAAAATATTTAATAAAATCTGGGTCTAAATATTTCTAAACTGGTTCTTTTATATATAATCTGACCACCGATTGTGTGGAAAATTTGTATGTAGCCAAGATAGATGAAATAAAAAAGAACGACCTCATAGGGGGAAAAAATGTCATTTCGTATGGATTTTAATTGCAACAAAATAATTTTAATCATTAAATTTTTAGATTACATGATATTAAAAGAAAAACAAGATAAAATATTTCCCTACAAATTATAATAGTTTATTTCTTTCAAAGGGTTTTTGTGGCTTGAATGTCTGTCTAGTACTCCTAACAAGTATTCCACTGTAAAACTGGATGTTTACCATTCCATGTGATCCGTGGTCAATCAATATATTAATGAAATTTTTCACAGAATTATTAATGAATCAGTTACTAAATACATATGTCAAAAATTTGTACTTAAATGGTTCATTTTTTTTATTAGACACCATTTTGTCAAAAATTTTCCTCCTCATTTTTTGCATAAAAATGTATTTTGTGCTTTGCTTCATAATTATTTTCATATATGTGCTTAGCAGAAATACATACAAGAGAAGAATATGCAGAATATCAAATTCCAAGTCTGCTTCGTATATTTTAGGTATAATTGTGTTTATGCATAAAGCATTTGCAAATATGCTTTATATGTATATGAATTATTTTTAGTGCATGAACATGTTTTTTTTTTTAAATCTCAAATAGGCATTTTATTTTCTTGCTTGTTATATTTCTCTTTGTATGCTTTCTGGACATATATTCCTGGAGTGATCCTTAGTTTTAATCTGTCAGTGATTAAATTGCAAAATTTAGTTGTATGTAAAGATTACTTCTTTATTTGTGAATATTTAGAAGGACAATTTATTTATTCTTTGAGCATTTTTATTTATAAATTTTCACATTGTTTTTTGTTTCCTTAAGATCTAGGTTTGTTTATTTTTTGTATGAATATATTTAAAACTGTCAATTTATATATAGCTTTTTTAATGTGAATTTGAAAAGGCTTTATGGGTTAATCATATTAGTAAATGTATATTTTTAAAATATAATATTTACAGAAAAATTATTTTTTTTTATAAATTTGAACTATAGTAACCTCTCATTCATGTGGCACTTATCAAGCCTTCATTTATTAACTTAGGTGTTTATTGACCTTGACCATCAGATGGCGACACAATGCTGTTCACATTTCTATTAAATATGTGCATGTTTTTATTGAACTGTTTGATCTAGAATGCTCTGTCATTGATATCCACTTTAAAATTATATCGACGCTCAACAATACTACAAAATCGCAAATCCGTCATGGCCCTGGTCTGGAATGAATTAGGATTAAAGAGAGGTTACTATATATATATATATATCGTTATGTAAATAATCTCAAGTGCCAAGTGAACATTTACAAATGAAAAGTTCATTTTTATCTATCTAAAAACTGTTTAAATAATTCTATGGAGCCATACTTTAATTAAGTAAGATTTTAATTATTTTTGTGCCCTAAATTATATAGATTATTATGGCTTTTATTCGAGATTTTTTTTATTGATGAATTTGTGATGGTTGTGAATGTCTATATTTGAGCTTGATCCACAGTGATTAAGCTGGAGGAAACTTGAGTTGGTTGTTATAGGACTTTGATCTGATTTCTGTCTCATTGTTTTAGTTTAATTTCAAATGCCACAATTTGTATCATGCACAAATTCATTTATATTTTTGTATAAATGAATCTGTAACTATGAGAGATTTTGAAATTGGTGGGACACAATTTACTTTGTATGTATAATTCTAAGGGTTATAAGGGCATTTTCTATTTACTGCCATTTTATTTCATATATTCATATCCTGTTTATATATTTTAATAATAAACAAGTAAATAATAAGAGTTATTGGGTGCTTTAATGATTAAACAGGTAAATTTAAATTAAAGTTTTAAATAAATTTAATTTAAAATTATGAGCTTTTTAGTTAGTTTTATAAATATTTACTATTGAGAAAAAATGAATAAGGTTTACAAAAATAAAATTCGGCAATTTTGGGTTTTGCAATTCAGAAAAATGAGAAAATAAAAGCTGGTTTGATTTGTTTTTTTGTGCTTGTTAAATATATTTTCAATTTAAACTTTAAAAAATGTATTGATTCGTGTAAAAAAATTTTTATTTCATAAATATTTATCCCCCTTTTTTATTTTTTATTACTAATACCAATTTTAACATTAATTATTAAGAATAAATATTACTATCTTATCAGGATTCTATATATTATAGGCCCTACTAACACCTAGATATATCAGTTTATTATGAATTGTATTGCATTGTGTTCTTAAATGTTATTGTTGGGGTTGCTCTTCAATTTGAATATTTTGCTGAAACTTGAATTTTATTAAATATGACTTGACTATAACAAATGTTTTTTTTTTTTATTATTATTCTGGAAGAAGGTTTATGTGGTACTGAGCCACCACAGGCTTGCAATCATTAATGTTATATAATTGTACACTTTCTTCCAGTTTAATTTGGTATTTCAAAGTTTAAAGAATTTTTTTAAGTTTTATGACCAATGTTTTATATTTATTTATTTCATTATCTATTGCTTATAAGCCAAGGTTTTTATTTTTAAGTGGTGCTATGTTGTTTATTGGTCCTGCAATATTTTGATGAATTGTTATTGTAAAACTACTTATAAATATCCAAATTTTTTTAAGATTGTCTGATGGAATGAAAAACACTGACTCTTAAAAAGTGAAATTTGTTATTAGCTTATGTATTTTATTTGGTTTTACCATCTAATAAATCTTAAGAATTCTTTTTATAGATACTTTTTGTTTCTTGTTCATTTATATATTATTTACAATATCAAAAATAGTAAAAAAAGCATTACTGTTTTATTACATTTATTAGTATAGCACACTTTTGCGATTTCATATTTTACATCAATATTTAAAAATGAATTTGAAGTTCTGAAACTAAAAAGGTGTAGGAAACTGTCATTGTAAGTTATAACAATGGCAGTGAACCTGTGACATGCATGCAACTTGGTGCACATAAATGTTTATATATATATATATATATATATATATCAAAATAATTTTTATAAAAGAGTTTTGCAAATAAATATAATTAATGGGTAATCAAAATTTATTGTTTTACATACTTATATAATGACTATCAACAACTGTATGTCTTGTAAATGTACCAATGAACAGAGCTGCAAGTCCAGTTGGCAGCTGTCTGTTTTGTGTTTTCCTAAAACAGTTTTTGTAGTTCAGTCACTAACTGAAAGTGCTTTTAGTCATCTAATACATTTATTCCAACTTCATTGCTATACCCAAAAATGGCTATGCCAAATAAGAGGCAAAAACTTGAATAGAGGCATACACAAAGCTTCAAAATTGTTGGCCTGAAATGTATGGTGTCTAAAAAGTGACTAAGCTATATCAGTGTGTTATGATCTGTGGCGTTAGTGTGTAGAATATTGTCTGTAAAAAGACATTATGAAATAAATCCCCAGTTTCATGACAAAAGCAAAGATGAGTGAAAAAAAAATAATGCATTTTAAGAGTAATTACAAATAAATATACAATTAATATGTTACAATATGTAACTGTTATTAATTGTAATTATGTTAGTTCAATTACAATATGCAACTATGTTAGTTCTATTTTCAATATTGTTGCTGCTATCTTTGAAGTAGCAAACGTAATTTCCAAACATGGAAAGTCTTCCAGTGATGGAGATTACACCAAGAATGCCGTTTTAGAATTTTTTTTTTAAGATTTTGTAAATAAAAAATTCATCGAATAATAGAATTGCATATCACTTGAAATACAATAAAAAAAAAAAAAAGCATGCAAATAGGTAAAAATGGAACACACCATCAATAAAACCTTTATAAAATTATGTGATTGGATTTCTATTTGTCTTGATAAAGGCACTGATGCCACTTTTTTGGTTTAATTAGCTATTTTTATTTGAAATGTTTTTGAAGAACATCATAAAAATGGAGGAATTAATTAGCTTGGCATCTTAACTCAAAAGTACATGTTTGAAAAACGGTTGTGGAAACTTTCTGAAGGAGAAATACATGCCGAGAATCACATCGGTGCCTACTGATGGTGCACCAGGTATGATTGGCAAAGGAGCAGAATGTGTGAATTTATTTACAAAATTTAGACTTTTATTGCACGATAAATCAAGAGGCTTTGTGTGCTAAAGACTGTCTTAAATCTTAGGAAGACTTGTAATTAAAACAGTTACAAATATATAAACTGCTGTAGTTTGCTATATGGCTATTCATGCTTTTAACAAAAAAATTGTGGCAAAACAATTCATGTTGTGTTGGTTACCATGAAAACATTTGTAGCCAAGTTAAAAATATTTCAAAGTGATATAAATTTATTTTCAAGTATTAAACTAATCTGAACAAATACATGACTGATTTAAAAATATACGGAAAACCGAATGCAGCGAAAATAAAACAATTTTAAAATGCTTTAGACGCGACAACAGGACAATTTTCGACAAGGTTTATGTAATTTTGTTTCGAAAAATTAACAAGTTTACAACCCGCTCAGACACATGTACTAACTGTTAAATTTGACATTGTTTGAATAAATGGATTTAGATGATTTTGAGATGCAATTGATGAATTTTCAAGCCTATTCGATTTGGGGGGGCATTTATAGATTTATGGATAATTTATTTCTGGGAAACATTTATTGAACATTTATTTCTGGGAAGCGCTTTGCAACCAATGAAGAAGTTGAGAGGGTCGTAAATGAATATTTTTACAATCTTCCAGACTCTCACTTCCGGAAAGGAATACTGATGTTGGAGAAACGTTGGACCAACTGTGTTGAAATCAAGGGAGATCCTGTAGAAAAATAAAATCATTTTTTAACTGAAAGTCGCAGTCTTTCATTGTTTCATTTTTCACCTCCTCCTCAATTAATTAAACAAGAAAACAATTTAGTAAATTTCTCTTACAAAATTAATTAAACGCTTTCAAGAAAATTATGTAACAATTTACATCCATTTGCAAATTTATATTGTGCTTAACTTCAAAATTATTACTATTTCTTTCAATTGAATGAATAAAAATGTTGAGTACATTGTGACATTATCTCTTTTATAACCGTGATTTTTTCAGCAATACTGGGAATGAAAGTAGATTTTTACAAAATAAAAACTTTGCTTTGTTTTTCTTATCGGACGAATTGCTTAGTTGTTACATTTGATGAGGAGACGAGTTGGTTAGTTGTTCAGTTTGATAAGGAGATGAGTTATTTGTTTATTCTATTTGATCAGATTAGTTGTTCGGCTTGATGAGTTGTTTGATTGTTCTGTTTAATCAGATTAGTTGTTCCGCTTGACAAGAAGATGAATTGTTTGGTTGTTCTGCTTGATCAGATTAGTTGTTTCGCTAGATGTGGAGATTAATTGTTTAGTCCTTCTGCTTTGATTAGTTGAACATTTGATGTACAGAAATTATGAAGATATGTTGACACATTAGTATGGTTTAGAATGTTAAGGTGGAACGGTGATATGAAATGATGAATTGCAAGTTCTGTAAGGTGGAATGAGAAATTTTAAGTACTGTATGAAAGTAGATAATTGCCATTATTATTATGGGCAAAGAGTAATTGAGTTTTAATTAGAAAATTGGGATTATTGACTAGCGTATGGAAACAAATTCTTTGAAAAATTTGTAATATATTTTTGATATCAATCCCAAGATGACTAACTTGAAGATCAGAGAAGTGAAAAAAAAATTGTTTATCTGATAAATTTAAATAAAAATAATTTTTATTATCCTTTTGTAAAGTGAAAAATACAGTTTTAATTTTAATTAAAGCTAGAACTTTTTCTCCTTTTTTGTAAAAAATTTTTCAGGAAAACTTTTGAAAAAAAATGGATAAGTTAAAGTTAAAAATAGATAAGTTGTTTTCAATATAGAAAAATTATATTAATTAGTTATTTGATTTGAATCACACTTTTATATATATTTTATATTATAGTCCCGTGGGCTAAGACAGAACTAGCAAATCCTACCAACATACTGCAATTTTCAATTGCGCTCAAATTTTCGTTGTAGAACTAGTCGGCCAGTGATATATCTAAGGCACAGAGGGTGGATCGTGACTTTTTTTTTCCGCTTTCGAAACTACTTATCTGTGTGAAAAAATATTCTCCAAAATTAAATATAAAAAAAAATATTTACAGATCCAGGTTAATAGATCCATCATTTGAAGCCGATACTGATATTTTCCATTAGTGCACTTAATCCACAACTGCAAACAATCATCAATGGAAAGTTATAGTTACATAAATCGTATTAATCATAATTATAATGTTTAATTTCATTATTTGAATTACCTATGTATGTCACTTATTGTAAGTTTTTAGAACAAATCTCATATCATTAATTACAGTTAAAGTGTGCCATTTCATTATGTATGCCAGTTATTACGTTTCTTAATGGTTCGTTGTATAAAAACATCTGATTAGATTTTTGTATGATTTACTTACATTGTAAATTTTACAGTGTAATCAAAATAAATTGCGGTGGACCAGTTGATAGGGCTCGCGAGCCAGTGTTGATCCTCGAGCAGTAGTTTGGAGACACTTTATTTAAAGTATCTTACAGGCTGTCTGGTGAAAGTTTTCTAGGTTTTTCCCAGACAACAGGCAAATGTAGGGCATTTACCTCTAAAAATCATTTCGGAAGATAATGTCCTTACCCTCACCATCCGCTGGTGAGCTGTTCGTGGCATGTATCATTGGAACCAGAGGCCCACTGATGTTCAACAACAACAAAAATATATATTGAATGTAACTTGTATTTCACCTTCTTACAATTTCTAAAAGAAATTTAATTTCCTATCTCACATTTTGAATTGCTATATCGGACATACTATTGGATAGCATGGAAGAATTATATTTTAAAAGATAAGTATACTTTCATACAATAGAAAATATATAAGCAAAAGCACATTTCAAGTTGAAAATACTTATTAATTTGCGCCATCTATTATTTATAATAAAAATGATGTTAAAAAAGCAAAAAAAAATTCGCTATCAGAGTTGAACTGGTGTCTTTCTAACTGATTACTATTGTCCGCTACACCAATCAGTCGCATTGTAAAGGAAATAATCAAACATATAAAATTATTAAAAAATTTTAAACTCCATTTTCTAGAAAATTATTAAGAAATACGACCTATTGGTTTGACCCATTAAAATGCTTTATTAATTTACACATATTATAAGTTTGAATCAAATTGGTGAACAGACAGGTCTTGTCTTTCCTCTGTTTAATGCAAAAAAGAGCATCCTTTAAAATGCATTATTATATTATGTGTAAAGAAACTCCATTTTAATAATTATGTCTTTTTTAGAGTATAAAAATGTTAAAATAAGCAAAAAGATTGAAGTCCTATTTTTTACTTAAAATGATTAACTTATAAATAATTTTAAAAAAATGAAGCTGTAACAGAAGTAATTAAAAGCAAGCGGAAGGCTTCTTTAAATGTGATTACATCTCTTTTATCAATTGTTTGAATTTGGAGTTTATGAATAATATAACATTACTTGAATTTAATGTTTGTTCTTAGCTGCAAGATATCAGTACAATCTATGTCAATAGGCATGATCCAGTTTCATAAGCATTATTTGATATTGTAGAAATTTTTTTGTCAGGTTTATAATTAACTCTATAATTCTTTTCACACTTTATTAATAAATGTATAGTTGGAAACAATTTGCTTCAAATCTAAAATTAATCAATTAAAAGGGTTTAATTATCCTTTGTTTATGTTTTAGTGCCTCATATGAAAGTATTAAAGCAATTAACTGCTTTCAAATATAGGCAAGTAATGACAAAAAAAAAATTGTTTGGTATCAGTTTATTTCAACAGATTATTTTCTGCTACATGTTCGACCTCTACATAAATATACATGTTTCTACAGAAATGCATTTTGTACTGCAATACCTTTATACAAATTGGAATCTAATCATTATATACATTATAACACATTATGACGCGTTTGATCATAAATACAAAAAATGGCATTAAACTATTGGCTTTCACCATCGTTCTGTTACAGCAGGATGAAGGTGAAGTGCGACCTGTGGAAGAAAATAAAAACAAGTTGAAGGTTTCTTTAAATAGAATCATCATCTTTCATCAATTATTTGACGTTTATTGATTACTTTAAATTATTTGAATTCAATGCTTGTTCTTAGCTGCTTATGCATTACTTGATATTGGGGAAAGACGTTGTGACATGTATCATGAACATGTAATTCGATATATATTCGACGAATTAATAATATTATAGAATATAAATGTATAGGAAGCATTACATATGATATTATGTCGCTAAAGTTTGCAATGATGCAAATGTCACTTCAGAAATAGAAAATTAGAACATTCTTTCAGTAATCGTGTATGTGTTGATGAAATGTCGTGAACATTGCACCAAGTATAAGATTCGTTGTCTTGTTGTGTGATGCACAAATTGCGATCACTAATATTAAAAAAAAAAATGCTCCTTAAGAATTGAAATTATAAATTAGTTTAACTTCATTTCATTCATAGAGACGAAGTGTAAAAAATCAAAAAGTTTTGTACAATACAGTTATCAACATGATACAAAATTTGTGGAAAACTTACTTAACAAACTTGGATCCTTTAGATGCTGATTGACAAAAACTCATATACAAAAAGAAAATCTACTTACTTTTTTGTAAATGAAAAGAACATTGACTAGGACTCAGAGAAAAACATACAATTTTTTTTTTTTTTAAGTAGTTCAAAAAGTGAATTATTACAATATAAAAGTAGGTATGCTTTTAATATTTGGAAAAAAAAAATAATAATATTAAAAAAAAAATACAAAAAATACTTTCTGTTACAAAACATGTGAGTGTCTACAAATTTATATTTATTACATTGATTTTTATTGTATGTGTTGTAATTTACTATATGAAACAGTTAAACAGCAATTATAAATTTTCACAACTGTATCATTTACTTTAAAAATGTAGTTAATGAATGTTTTTGAGTGAATTTATATTTAGTTATAATTTTAATAAACAATTTTATATGAATTGAAGTGGAAATTCAGATTGGAGACTGAATTTTTTTTGAAAGTTTATGAGCAATTTCTGTTAGATTATAGCAAGACAAATGTTGATATCACTATGAGGATTTAGAATTGGAATCAACTTACTTTTGATGAACTTTGAGTATCATCCATTACCGTCCATGTCCATAGCCTCCTCCATGTCCATAGCCTCCTCCATATCCATGTCCAACATGAGTGGAGTGATAAAGTTTAACGTATTTGATAACAGGTATTGGAGGTGGAATGTGTTTCACTACTTTCACGACGTGGACAGGCTTGATAATCTTGATGATTTTGGGTTGCTCGTACCAGCCACTTGCCAGCACTGAAGCAGCGAACAAAAGGACTGTTAGGGCAATTGCCTGGAATAAAGTTATAGGTTTAAATTCCGTTTTGCAACATTTATTAAAAATAAGTTTAATTCATTCGTGCCTCTTATTAGCCTTCATAACCACTTGCCAGCACTGAAGCAGCGAACAAAAGGACTGTTAGGCAATTGCTTGGAATAAAGTTATAGGTTTAAATTCCGTTTTGCAACATTTATTAAAAATAAGTTACATTCATTTTACTTTTTAATGTACTTGTTTCCTGAAATGTTACTGATCCTCTGTTCATAAAAATTAGAAATTTAACTTTCATAGACTTTTAATAAAAGAGATTCTATCTTTGAAGATTATTTACTTCCATACGAATTTCACCTGGTATTGATAAAATTTTTTAAAAATGTTTGATGTATATAATTTGCTTAGAAATGTGTCAAGATAAATATGGTTTGCTAAGAGTAACAAATGAAAAATTAAATATACTGAATATCTTATTGTTAGAAAATATTTAGTTAAGGGATTACAGTCAAGTATTTCAAGAAAATTTTAGAATATCAAATGTCATGATGGAAAGCATTTTTTAAAAATAATATAAAAATAAATTTACTATATTACTAAATTATTTAGATTATTATATTAAATATTTATATAAAACAAACAATAGTTTACTTATTGATTGTTTTATTTTTATTGATTTTGAAACGATTATCTTTTACTTTTATATAGAATTAGCATTAATAGTGCTTAAATAACGATTACAAAATAATTAAAAATGAAAAATGATTTAAAAATGATTACAAAATAACTAATATTGGAAATTTTCTGCGATTTAAGGAAATTAAAAGTAGTACATTACTGTAATATAAATTGCATGTAAATTGCAATTGCAAGACTCAAGAAAAAAAAAAAATCCACCTCTTCCTATGTACATTCGAAATCCGCCAGTAGGCAGACGAGATTGACTTGGCGGATTCATTATGAAGAAATTAGTTTTTTCTGTGCACATTTGATTTTTGTATAACATTTGATTGTACCTTATCGATAATAAACTACAAACGCATATTCAAAAAGTAAATATTGAATAATATTTATTGTGTTGATTGTTATATTGCGAATTTAAGGTGTGCACTTTCACTGTTAGTATGACGAGCTCTTTCGGAAGTAATCTGTAACCAGACCGAGTCGTCAAAAAGGGAACAAAATAAAGAAACAAAAAGTGTTATGAGGAAGTTCAGGACTTGAATGTTAAGGATCAAAGTGTTTCGTGAGAGACCAAGTGACCTTCGGTTTTGCAGACACGCGGAAGAACTAACCTGTGCTTGTTTTAAATGTCTGAAAAACCTGTAGTTTTAAAAAGCATTTTTATTCAGAATTTTTGAGGAGGAATTCTAGTTAATATTAAGTAAAAGTAGAAGATTCGTTCACAAACATTTAAGCTGTCATTTTAAACATAAATAAAACAAAGGTTGATTGAGAAGGTATTACCCCCAAAGCAAAAATATAAACTCGAGCATTTTTAGAAATTAAAAACGGAAGAAATATAAAATTTTAAGATTTATGTAGTTCATGAGGCTTAAAAAGAAGTCATGCCATTCATAATAATAATAATTAAAAAAAAGTATCTTTTTTTGAAATGCTTTTTGAATCTTTTAAGATTCAAAAAGTGTTCCCACGGGCTCTTGGGCTCGGTCTAGAGATGTTGCTGTCTACCGACTGGGCTAAGGAAGAGGAGAAAAAAAATCTGTTTTTCTCATAGTTATTCTTGGTAATAGTGAGGATTTTGATTTTTGCATTTTTAATACTTAAGAAAAAAAAAAAAAAAAAAAAAGACTGCTAATATTCACCTGGTGCATGAGTTACGTCAATTAAAAATGTGATTTTACTTTTACTTGAATGAAATATTTGGAAACTTAAAAATGAGATGTAGACAACGAAAGCAAAAGCAAATTCGAGAATAAATGACTATCTGAATATTTCACTTTTTGCTCAAATGAAATCACATAGAAAGGAAATCAAAAGGCTAGATTTATTTAATTCCCTTTCATTCTAAAATCCTGAAGTTTAAAATGGATACTTTAGCAGCTAAAGAAATAATTATTCATTGCATAAAAGTTGAAATAGTTTAAATAGAAGACCTTTACTAAATTTTCACATTACCACGTTAAAACTATAATGAGTTTTTATAGTTTATATCAATGACGCCGATGCTTAAATGATATAATCTATTATTGAATTTATTATTTTATATTATAATCTTATAATATTTAGTATTTATTATTATAACCTATTTATTATTTATCATCTATTAATGAATTTATTATTATGCATCGTATAAAAGTTGAAAATAGTTTAAATAGAAGGCCTTTACTAAATTCTTATACTCACATAATGAATATAATAATCATCTAATGAGTTTTTAATGTTTATATAAAAAATGCCGATGTTTAAATGATATAATATATTATTGAATTTGTTATTTAATATTATAGTTTATATTTATTAATTATTATAATCTATTCATTATTTATACTTTATTATTGATTTTACTATTATGAGTTGTATAAAAGTTAAAAAATATACAAAGTTTAAAGTTTATGTTGAAAATTTACAAGAACCTTCACGATCACTTAAATAGAAGACCTTTACTAAATTCTCACACAATGAAATTCTAAAGGTTTTTTTATAATTTATATTAATGATGACGATATTTAAATATTATAATCTATCATTGAATTTATTATTTAATAATCTATTATATTTATTTCTTATTATTGTGATCTATTTATTATTTATAATCAATTATTGGATTTATTATTATGCATCGTATAAAAGGTGAAAATAATTTAAAAAGAGGGCTTTTACTAAATTCTCACACTCGCACAGAAACTCTAAAAGTTTTTATAGTTTACATCAATGATGATGATGAAAATTTAATAAGCTTAATTGATATAATATATTATTGAATTTATTATATGTCAAGAAAAGAAATGATATTCTCAAAAAATCGAAATACTTAAAAAAAAAAAAAAAAAAAATCAATAACTGATATCTGACCACAACAGAACACACATTATTTGAGATATTTTTCTGTTAGGTGATTTTAATAAAATAGATAATGAGCAATGCATGAGTTGCAGTGGTACTTACAAGGACCTTCATGGCGACTTTAGGAGACGACTGATTTCAAGAAGAGATCAGAGGGATCGTATGTCTTCTAGAAGCCGGTACTTGTCTTATATAGAGCCAGACCTGCAACCCCGCCCTCAATGATGGGACAGAAATTGGGTGTATCCTCATTCATCCCCCCTCAGAAGAGTACTGAAAGGAGGCAAGACGGAAGTTGTTACTTCCGGTAGAAAGTCATCGCACGTTGTTGAAATGGAAAGTTCTCGTTTTCACCTGAGGGCATTGCAAAGCGACGATGGTATAGAAAGAGGCCTGTTACTTGAGTGCCCTATTTCTCATTGCACCCGTTATGTCTTGACCAATTTCAGGTCAAAGGGGTCCCCCAGTGGAAATCCCCAGGGCTTCGTGAATAAGGCATTGTTCGGAAACTTTCGTAAGATTCTTTCTCAATTTTTAACTGAAAAAGCGTTACACATCTTTTTTTTTTTTTTTTTTTAATTCGCTGTCACTTTTTATTATTATTATTATTATTTCTTATTCACTGTCAAAATTACTTTCTTTTTTTATTATTTATTTATTTTGATATCGACAGCCGAGATTTTTAGAAGAGTATATATCTGTAAGGCTTTTCAATTTTACTTTGAAATGTTATTAGCATAATAATATTATTTAGTTATTAGCATATTAAATTTAGTAATCCCAAGTCGAAGAAAATTTAGTTATTAGCATATTAATATTATTATCCGATGCATAATATTATTTTACAAAAAATTGAATCTCGGATAGTTTAAGAAAGTCGAAGAAAATTTTGAACCTTCTCAAAAGATTATTAAATTTTTTTGCGGTGGTTCAAAACGTACTTCGATAAGAAAACGAGCAGTAGCAAAATTGTTTTAATCTTTTGTGCTGTTTGGCTTGTCGCTCTACGGTCATTTTATGCACACTATGGGCTACTTTGACCGGGACCTATAGTTTAACGTGGATTCCGAACCACTAACAAACATCCACCCCACCTTCTGAATTCTAACCTGAAGCCTGTGGTAGCAAAGGCCAGAATGCTAGCCAATTGATCATCAAGCCGCTCTTGTTTCTACGGTAGTTTTAGTATGTTTAAAGAGTGAAACTCAAATAAAAATAGTTTTTATAAAATTATGTTAAAGCTTAGGCTTTTAGTTTTCAGAAATCTTAAAGATGTTCTTTATTAATAATTTTATCAAAAGAGGAATTAAAATATAGAAAAGAATTTAGTTCGAATAAAAAAGTTTCCATTTGTTTTTCAATTAATTCTCTCTGAAGGCATCATTTTTCCATTTTCACCGGTGGGCTATTCGGGGAACACACTAGAATAATCCAATGCTCACAATATAACCCCCTAATTTTTATTAGGTGTAAAGATCTGATAAAAATTCAATTTAGAATTTGAACCGTTTTACAATCTGTCTTTACATTTTGTTAACAATAAATATCTAAAAGGAAACTGCTACTCGTTTAAAATCAAATTAAATGAGCAGTCCGGAAAAAATTTTGAAGTAAAAAATTTAACTTGAAATATAAAAAACTCCCAATAATAAGTATGAATCTACATTAAATATTCTGTTAGGACTATTACTACTACTACATCACCCCACACCACATCACTATGCTTAGAGCTGAGCTGCCCCTTTACAGTTTGGGAAAGATGTGGGTGAGAAGTCTGATTGGGCTCTGTGATGTTCTATAATCATATGAGACCGGGACCTACGGCATAAAGTGGATTCCGAACCACTACAAACATCCATGGCACCGCCGGACTCGTACCTTGTGGCACCGAGGGCCAGACACTCGGTCATTCAGGCCCCATTCTGTTAGGACTCAAATGTTGACTATTCTGCAACTACTGAAGACTGTAGGGTTCCTGGCTTTATTGACATTTTTTCAAATGAGGAAATTTCAACGATGTCAACCATGGATTCTATCTTATGGGTAAAATGGTAATTTATGAATGATAAAAGAGTTTTAAAAAATTAACAATATAAAACTTACATTTATTAGGTAAATAAATGTTTTTATTTTAAAAAAAAAAATTACGTATTTAATATGCTTTGCATCAAAGAAAATAGAATAAATTATTTAAGTTTTATCAAGAAACTGGTTTCTATGTATATCAGAAAATAGTTTATAGGTGATAGACGGGTTTTCAAAAATTAAAAAATATATTACTTGCATTTATTAGGTAAATAAATGTTTTTTTTTCTTCTTCAATGGCGCGACAGCTTCGGATGGGCCCTGGCCTTCCTCAGAATTCTATTCCATGCCATCCTATTCTTGGCCAAGGTTTTCCAATTAGTCACCTTAATTGTTTACAAGTCTTTTTCTAGGCAGTCAGTCCACTTAAGTTTTGGTCTCGCCCTTTTTCGGGCGCCAAAGGATTAAGGCAAAAAGATTTTTTTAGTGACTCGATCGTCACCTAATCTTATTAAGTGTTCTGCCCATTTAATCCTCTGTATTGCTATTAATTTAATAATATCGAGCTGTCTAAATAGCTTGTCAATTTCTGCGTTGGTTCCTCTCCAATTAATCAGACATTTAATTCCACCAAATATACTTCTTAGAATTCTTCTTTCAAATATAGCAAAAGTCGCTTCATAAAAGGTTTTTTACTCATCCAAAAATATTATTTTAATATGTCTTTAACGTCAATGTAAATGAAATTGTATATTATCATTTTTTAATATAAATCAAAGACTTAATGTTCCATTTAAATATATCATGAATAGTCCACCGATGGGATGAGCATTAATACCTTTAGGAGTATTATCAGAGGTAATTAATTATGGGATTATGAGGGGTAACTTATATCTTTCAGTAGGATTATCAGTAATCATCATCAATTGCGCAACAGCCCCATGGTGGGCCAAGGCCATCTGCCTACTGGCAGATTTCGAGATAGGAGATGTTTTCTTTTTACGGGGTAGGGTTGTCAGCTCAACGCTATTTGACCGGGACCTACGGTTTAAAGTGGATTCCGAACGGATGGCATCGCCTGGACCCGAACTGAAACCTGTGGCACCGAGCGCCAGACACTCGGCCATCAGGCCCCTATTATCTGTAATAACTACCCAAGTTTGCATGTCGTATGGAAGAAAACCATATTAAACCCATCAAATCTGACTGTCAACGCGAAATGCTTCCGTTACATTTGTTAGTATGGGCCTGGATGGCCGAGTGGCTAGCGCTCTGGCGCCCGGTACCACAGGTTTCGGGTTCGAGTCCCAGCGGCGACATGGTTGTTTGTAGTGGTTGGGAATCCACTTTAAAAAGTAGGTCTCGATCTAATAGGATCGTAGAGCGTTGCGGGGGCATTGTTACTCCGCATCCGTGGCTTAACTTCAAGTTACACGTGCCTCCTGGGTAATGCAAAGTGAGTACGTCTGTGCAGCACTTGCCTTAAGGCAGCCAAGATCAAGCTGTCTGTGTTTGCCAGCTGCATTAGAAAGAAAAAAAAACATTTGTTAGTACAATCGCCAACGAATCTATTTACTTTTGTAAGAAGATTCTTTGTATTTTGCATTGCATTCCTCCAACGGATTTGAATTTGTGTTACCTCTATGCCGTGAGACGGATACAACATTTTATGGCGAAATATGAGTGTGGCAGTTTAATATTGTAATTAATTAGAATAATATTCATCAAAAGTAATTAATTATTTTATTTGGACCCTGATGACCGAATGACTAGCGCTTTTGCGTTCTGTGGCACAGGTTTTGGGTACGAGTCCCGGCGGATGTTTGTAGTGGTACGGAATCCAATTTAAACCATAGGTCTCAGTCTAATATGACTGTAGAGCGTTGAACGTAGGGCTAATAACCCTACCCCGTAAAAAGAAAGCATCTTCCGTCCAGAAATCTGCCAGTAGGCAGACGGCCTTGGCCCACCATGGGGCTGTTGCGCCACTGATGATGATGAATTATTTTATTTAATAGCTTTAATATACTTTTTTCCAAACTTTTTTTCACCTGGGAATACCAGCCTAATCTTGTGTTTAGATAAAAATTGCAATAGTAGCCTTGACTTTAATCACAAACTGAGGTCACCAGATCAGTATAAAAGTAAGAAACTACCGAAAAAAAAATTTTTTTTTTTTTTTTATAGCTACCATTTCCCGTGCAATAGATGTCGAAAGAATTGGATAATGAAATCTGTTCGAGGAAAGTTTTCCTGTTGGCTAACTGTTTCAATTAAACTGACAAGGAAAGTCGAAATGAACGGTCACTTTAGAACTCTCTGTTATGACTCCTTTCGCAAGATTGTTCATGGTACACAATAACCCAATAAAGTGTGTGCCTAAAAAATCACCCCAGGAACATCCCAAAGCAAGCGGAAACACGTGCAGTCAATTTCTGAAGGTCGAATCAGAGAGTCGATTAAGAAAATGGCTCGCTATTTAAAAAGATTTGGTGTGGTGGGAAATAAAAGAATCTTTCTTCAACTGTAGGAAATCCGTTTCTTTAAGTTTAAACGAAGGATAAGTTTGCAGAATAGAAGATTATTTGCCGTATTCGACATTCACTTTTTTCATGATATTTGATAATATTATGAAAATATATTCTTTAATATTTCAGTCAATAATGGCACTATTAAAAACAGCTTATAATGGGACATTAAAAAAAAAAAAATTAATCAATCCTTTCCAAAAGAATTTAATTCCGTTGTCTTAATTTCTACTTTGAAATGTTTTAAACTGCATCTACAATTTAACGAATGTCTAAAGATGTAGTCATCTTGTATTTTATCTTCATTGGTGCAACAACCCCATGGTGGGCCAATGCCGTGTGTCTACTGACAGATTTCGAGACAGAAGTTGTTTTCTTTTTACGGAGTCGAGTTGCCAGCCCTACGCCCAACAGTCACATTAGACCAAGACTTATGGTTTAAAGTGGAATCCGAGTCACTACAAGCAGCCAGGGACCGCCGGGTTTGGTTTGTCGCTTTACGGTCATCTTGTGCGCACGAGGGCTAAACAGACCGGAACCTACTGTTTAAAGTGGATTCCGAACCACTACAAACACCCATGGTACCGCCGGAATTCGAACCCGAAACTTGTGGCACCTAGCACCAAAGCGCTAGTCACTCGGCCATCAGGTCCCTTGTACTTTTATATGTTTTTAAAACATAAATAAAGTAAATATAGGAGGAATTTAAATTCGCATATTTTCTCTTTTGCTAGATTTTTAAACCCAGTTAGGGAGAAAGAACATGTGTAATGATCTTTGTTACCTTATACAGGTGCTGTATTTTGAAAAAAAAAAAAAAAAAAAAAAAAAAAATTTCTGATACAATTACCAGTGACGCTGTCTTAAATGATGCACATAAAATTAATGAAAATAAATTGTCCATTTTCCTACCGAGTTCACAAATCTCCATTTTTATCCTTTTCATTATGTTGCCAATTTATCATGTATTAAATATATAAACATGCTGTTGCCATTCAAAGAATATTTTACATAAACTAATTATAAAAATGAACAATATGCCAATGCTTGAGTTACCGCCACGATTTCGACTTTCTACCTGGTGTTGGGTCTTTGGTTTTTATTTCGAAAAAATAATAGACAATCATAGATTTTTAATTTTATTGAGGAAATAGAGACATAACCATTATCATAATGTGACAAATTATATATTAAGCTTATGTTATAGTTTTACTACAATAATAACATCAATTGACTAAATCTTCTGAAAGTATCTCTGTTGAATTTTCTATAATGATGTCAGTATAATTTTCCTTTTGATAAAAATATTATTCTGCCAATTTTAATGCTACCTATTGCCTCTGCTTCACCTTTCTTTTATTTACTTTTACTGTTTTATGTTAAGGTGGCGTGGTTAATACAATTTAAATCAAGATGAATGAACAAAATACGCCAATTATATATCGACAATATATACCGATTATATATTTATAATGTTAATCTGCCAACCTTGATGCTACCTACTGCCTCTTCTTCACATTTCTTTTATTTACTTTTGGTGTTTTATGATGTGCTGATAAATTTCAACTCCAGCTAGAATTGGTAAATATATTTTGATTCAAGAAGAATGAACAAGATACACCGACAAAAAATGTTATATGGGGGAAAAAGCGAAAAACTTCCATCAGGCAATCCAAGTCCTTGCCAGACATTGAGTTATAATCATCACCGAGACTACTTGTTTTTTGAAACAGGGTTTGCAAAGCATGCCACCAAATCAAACTCTTATCCACTCATACCTAACCAATTACCTTATCATTGTGCATGATTGTTATCTGTCATTGAAAACCGTCATAAATTATCTCTAAGTTTCAAGGTCATTTGTGACTATAAATGTCCATATGCATACAATATTACATAAAGTCATATACTAAATAACACAGAAATAGAATTACCATAATCAACTTAAAAATAATAACTTAATGTAGTCTAAATTTTAAAAAATTTGCCCATGAAAGAAGCCATAAGCTACGAAGTAAAACTGCCAGAAAAATTGAGGAAAACTAAACTGGATTTTAAACGAAATAAACAAATAAATAAAATAAGATTTCCAACTTTACAAAAATAATTATTCATCAAGCGAAAGAACAGAGGAATTGCTAACTTGGCTGCAATGACATCATGGTATTCAAGATTCTCATTTCTTATTCTTTCAGCTGAATATGAAAAGAAAAAAAAAAGAAAATGAATTTCATCGAGCCCATTAGAAAATACCTGAATTCACTGTAATTTTTGTCATAAAGCGGATTTCATAAAAAAATAAATAATCTATGTAATTATTCCACACCAATATTTATCTTTCGATTATCCAGTTCTCGATATAAAATACTTATTTATTGTATAAGTTAATTACGTAGATTTAATGAACTTATTGAAATATTCAGGTAATGAGTATGCACAGCTTCAGCTATTACATAACTTCATTCGAACCTCATTGATATTCCGAGTCACATATTACTCTCAATACTAGCGACCTTATAACGACTTGACCTATCCATTCGATGTCATTCACTTCCTTGAATGTGCAAAATGAAAAGCCGCTTCATTTTCTCTTCTTGCACTACTAATTGGGCCACTTGATACAATGAAATGTTATGCGGCACGAAGTGGATCTTCGTAATGTATGCAATTGAAATCAGGATAAACTCCTTTGAAATCAATTTCTTTAAGATAACGATCGACAATTTGTATGCGCTTTCTACAACTCATAATCCTGTAGATTTTAAATTCAGATCTGATTGTATCTTAGGTTTTGATCTCGATAAAGTAGTGTTCACTGATAATCATCAATGTTTCATTGATAGAATTGATTTTGAAAAATAAATCAGCGAAAGGAATTGATCGTAGTAAATGAAATAATTTCTCTAAGTGAACTTGACTTGACTAGATACATGCTCGCAAACTCTGTTTTTTTTTTCAATTTATACAAAATATTGAAATTTCAATTTATGCACAGAAAATGAATGACTTTTTGGTTTCAGGTATTTTGAGGTATGCGCTCAATAATCGTATGAAAAACAACATCTAAACTGTAACAGTTACGATTACAGTAATACAATTGCGAAAATTTCAAATGGCAATATCTACTTTTTTATTGGAATGTGATCTCTGTTTCGAAATGGCGAAAAACCACAAACAGCTTTGGAACTGTACCTGTAGCACGAAAATCGCAGTGCTATACAAACTAAGAAGCAAAGTGAAAATAACCAGAAAGCAAAACATTTGATCATGTTTCACACATTTTCCACGTGACCTCCTTCACACACGATGATACTTTGTTGGCAGCAAATGGTGGATAGCACTGAAGCACGTACCGTGGCAAGAGGAATCTATTGAACCTGACGTCTGATGGCATCTTTCAAATCAGAGGCAGTTTGCGATTACATGTATACATTTTAGATTTCAGTTATCCCCACAGACAGAAATCTATTGCAGAAACCCATTGATCAGGGAACCTTGGTGGCCACGGAAACGTGAAATGGCGGGACATAATTCTGTCACCAAACTGTTGTGTTAAGAAATGTTTGACAGAAGACCTCACAAATGAGGGAGTTCCCTTTTTCATCCACACAATGTTAGACAGAGAATTTCGCTGTGCGGATACCTGAAATCTAAAGTACATCCATTTAATTCCCAAATTGCATCTGATTTGAAAGATTTTAAACATGAAAGTAATTTCGAGGTTTCTAGAACAATAATAATATTCATTAAGAACAAGTAATTATTTTATTTAATATCTTTAAAATACGATTTTTTGATCTTGGCTTAAATTTAAATGGTATGTCATGTGTTTCCGAGTGACCCGCAATGAACTATTTGAAAATTACGCAATCAAATTACTTGAAAGCAAATATAGTAAAGAATCGCATTTTTGCAAAGCAAGCAACCAGAAGAAACAATAATGATTCAGCAAAATGGACACAAAAAATGAGAGCATTAATAATTCTGAGCATAGAGGTATTAATGATTCTACAGCATGGACACCAAAAATGAGAGCATTAATAATTCTGAGCATAGAGGTATTAATGATTCTACAGCATGGACACCAAAAATGAGGGCGTTAATAATTCTGAGCATAGAGGTATTAATGATTCTATAACATGGACACCAAAAGAAAGAATAAGTAAAAGATTTACAAAGAGGATGTTTTAGTTAATGATATTTAAAGAGAAAGAAATGGCGATGACAGAAGTTGACCAAAAATTGATAAAATAATTTTTTTTTAAAATTTTTACTATTTTAATATAACAATAATCATAATTATCTTTATAATCAATTTTATATATATTTTTAATAATCATATATTATTTTTTATAAAATCGTGGGAATTTTAACATTCTAACCTTTGGTTTTTCCCCATTTGTGGCCCATTGGCAACTTGCTCAGAAGGAGGAAGGTTCGAATCTGCTGGCGGCCTTGTTGCAGTCATTGCTTTCAGAAACGAGGAGACTCGATGGCAATTATAACTATATGTGTAAAAGCGTCTCACGTTGACTGTCTGGCGGCTTGGTGGGAGTTTCCAAGATTTCCTCCGATATGATACGCAAATACAGGGTAACTATCCTTGAAAATTCTCACTGTTCTCCCCTCATCACCCGTCAGTGAGCTGTACGTAGTATACAGAAATTGTATATCAGGCCCACCGATGTTGAATAAAGAAAAGTTTTGGTTTTGATAAAAATCGCATTGACATTTCTACTTTTAAAGCTTTTCAAATGTTCCTTGACAAAATCTTTTTTCAAATGTTTTTGACTCTTAAGTAACGCAAATAAATCAAATATCGCTTGCTAAAAATAACTTTTATCAAATTCATTGAAGTATAACATTTTTTTGTTCTGTATTAAGGACAAGCTTGTAAAACGATTGTTACAGAAATGCTAATAAACGATTAAGGTAACTCTCTACGATACTTTATGTTAATAAATTAATTTATATGCATCTAAGTGCTTTTTTATTAAAAATAAATTTTTATTTTTATTAAACAAAAAAAATTCAAATTTTATGTAATAAATTAAAAGTGTAGATACGTAGTATTTTTAATAAATATTTTTGATGAGACAGGATATAACTGGTATTAAGTATATTAATGGAGCATTTTTCTGCTACGAACATTTCAAAGCAACCCACTTTTAAATCGGATAAAAATTACGACTACAAAATGTTAAAAGTGATCTTTTAATCTGCTTTTTAATTTTTGATCATGATGGTCTCAATTTCCCATTTACGAACTAAATTTTAAAATTATAATTGCAGAGTTATAAAAATTTGCATGAATGTTTTACTTATGCAAATTTATTCTGTAAACCATAGATATGTTAATAGGAGCCATATATTTTAATATGTAGTATTATAAATACTAAAAAAGTAATACTTTGAAATTTTGATTTATTTTTTATTTTTTAAAAGCATAAATATATGGCATTTTTAAATTTTTAAGTTCAAGAATAAATATATCATCAGCTCAAAAGAATTAAACTGTACATTATATCGTTCAAAAATTATATCGCAGAAAATGAAGGGTAAGTATGTTGAAATTTTTTTATTATTTTGGATTACATATTTTATGCTATTTTAAAAATAAATTATTAATTGAAATACAAAAATTGAACCAATTTCTTAAAATTTAAATTTAGTTGTAAAACATATTAAAATTTTACTCTAAAATGTGTAAAACTTTGTGATCTATGAAGAGTCGTAAAAAGTGTGTTAAAATTACCAATTTTCGACTCAAAAGGTACTCTGTCCCTGAGACATAGTGAGAGACATGTTTTTTTGTTTTATTTTCAAGATTATTCCGCGAGATGACGCAATGCAATTTTTTTTCATAGTGTTATTGATCGTCACGTCACACCTGGCTTCCCACACTGTCCAACAGCTGCTACAAGGAAGCGATATTTATCGAGTGGTCTTCTAACATGTTGTCGAAGGCGTTCGGTGGGCAGAACTTGAATAACTTCCTTTTTTTGTTGATTTCGTTTCGCTTCCACGGTTAAAAAGAACCTAGGGATGAAGTGGCTTCTTGGGAATGCAGCCATTTTTTGAGTTGCTTAACCGGGAATCCAATAAGCAAGAAATGTTTTCTTTATAAAAATTTCCTTGATTATTATTTAACTACCACCTGAATGGATATGCTGGAGTTTCTCATGTTGTTATTTCCCTCGTCAATTCTCATGGGAATATTTAATTTATGTTTTTCACAATGCCTTATAATTTTTGCAAATTTAGAATTTCAATATAACAAAGATTATTGTTCAAACAATGTTTCCCTTTTTTATTTTTAAGAGAAATTATTCTCTACAGAGTGATTGATTGTGACTATATGCATGTAGAGAAAATAAGACAGCTGAGTCGATGTTTTTTGTTTGCATAATAGCAAAAACGCGCAGCTGAAAAAAGGAATATTGTTCAAAATATTTATATATAATTCTCTTTTAAAATGAGACGAAAATTAACTATCAGCCATATTTGAAAACATAATTAAACATACGAAAGGAATAGTGGTGATTAACTTCAAACTCTTTTGAACAGTTATCAGAAAGTTGTGTGCAACCAATTATTGCACCACATCTTGTGCACGAGGCGAAAAGTTGGAATATAAAGAGATTTCAGTGACCAGAATTGTACTTAGCAAAAAATACTTATAATCTTTATGATAATTTCCTTGCTTATTATTTAACTACCAGCACATCTAATATATAGACTGATGTTTTTCACTTTCTTTTTCCCCTCGTAAATTTGCATGGGAATTCTGAATTCATGTTTGTTTACAATTTAGTGTTTTTATTAGAATTTCTGTAAAATTTAAAATTTCAATTTAACAATGAAGATTATTTAAAAAAAAAAATTCTCCCTTTTTTATATTTGTTATTCACAAAAGAACTCATAGGCTCTCTATATATGTAAAAATTATAAGATGTTTTCTGTTTGCAGGATAGCACGAAACTCGTAGCTAAGTAAAGCAAGAAATGCTTCTTCAAGCCCTTGTGAGTTATAAAATGAGCCGAAAATAAAATAAATTCTTATTAGCCTATACGGAAGCATATTGAATGTACAAAATGAATGAATATTAATCAAAACTGTTTTTGACAAAGTAGTCAGAAAAGCTTGTGTACAGCCGGTTAGTGTACCACATCTGAGCTATATTTTCTAAAAAGACGAGATGAAACTTCTGGATATTAATATTTAAACCAGTTTTGCATTTAAATTACACCAACATAATTTGATGGAACAGGAAAAACAACCAGTTTTTTGTTTACACACACTCAGTAGCCAAGAAGTATGTATAAATGGGCTGTGGTATTCATTTAGTTCCTATCGGAACAATTTTTAAAAAAAAAAAAAAAATCTTTTAAATAAAACTTTAATCTTTGATTGCGATAAGGAGGTTTTGTTGTATTGGGATAAATTTAGATACATTTTACATGTATTATTAAAAGAAATAATTTACATTTTAATTGAGAGATATGGGTTCATCTCACAGAGCTAGGGACACTATTTGGACAATATCGGATCAACCTTTGTTCTCGAAGGCTTTCACTGTCGTAACAGATGGAAAACAACCCATTGGATACGAGAAACGTAACAGGTGGAAGGGTTGCTTTACAGTTCGAATGTCACAGCTTGGCAGAGAAGTTTGTTACAATAACTACTATCTCTCCTTTTCTTCCTTCCTCTTTGAAATCAGTTTTGATTGCTGAATTTTCACCCTGATAATAAGAAAATTATTTCCTTTCTGGTCAAATAAGTATTCATTTCTCGTCACAAAACAGGAATATCTCACACTTTTTATCAGTTAAACAGAGACATGGATTTATAGAAAATTATTTGATAGATAAATAATGATTGCATTCTATGAATAAGGAAAGTTTGATTCTCGCAAATCTTGTGTTTCACTTTTTTTTTATTCCCTTTTTTTTTTTCGTTTCACATTTTTTTTTCCAATTTAATGATTATCTTGTCCGTTCCCTGTCATTTTAGTTTCAGGAATTCAAAGCATATTATTTCGTCCGAGGCCAAAACAAATAAATTTTAATTTCTTTATGAATCAGGAATTTGTAATAATAGCAGTAAGGGAATATTTAAAGGGAATTAGTAGCGAATGCAGCTGTAAGTTATCTTGTAGCTCAAAATTGGGAAGACTTCAATCAAAATCAATGTTTCACAACATCTGTCCTTTGTTTTTAAACGTCTTTCAATTTTTAGGGTAATCTAATCATTACGAATTATAGCTATTTTTCTAATTGCATCCGCGGATCGAAATCAATTGTTTTATTTCAATTGAATATTAACCTATTGTAAAAGTAAGATGAAAAAAAGAGAGTTTTCAAGTAAAGATCGAGTTGAGATTGTCCAGTTCTCGATGTACCAAGAGAAAAACGAAAAGTTGCAATTATGTTAGATGCAAGCAATTTATTAGCAACAGAATGACCCTATGAAGCATTTGGAAACGTGCTTCTGAAAATAATTGTCAAGATGAATCTTATGCCTAATGTTAGATCTTTGAAAAACAAAACTGTGGATGTAAATGCATAGATTATGGAGAAAAACTTGAAAAAGCAACTCACGCCATTGAAGTTTCCAAATTTACGTAATTCCGATTTTGAAAAAAGGAAAATCCATAAAACGAGTTTCAAGCACTATCAAACCATTTCTTGCAGAAAAGAATAAAAAAGATCGAGTAGAATTTTGTCTGTCAAAAGTACTTCCTGACCGAAAGTTTGTGAGCTTTAAGGATTATATTCACATTGATGAAAACTATCTGAGTACACAAAATAAATATTAGGAGTGATATTTTTAATATATTGTTTAATTTAATCCAGTTTTTTGATAATAAATGTTGCGTTCTGTATTTATTTGCCTTTGCTACTACTATTAAGCGAAAAATTAAATTCATCAACTGCTACTATTATTATGTGAAAATTTAAATTCATCTATTACTGCTATTATTATGCGAAAAATTAAATTCAACCGCTACAATTATTACCGAACAGAGATTGCTGGGGAATGAGTGAATTTTATGAAGGTGTAGGTTTCATTATCGCATAAGTTCCCACATCTCATTATTTTCTATCTCTATTGTAAAAGTTGAAGGGAGTGGCTCTGGTAAATTGGTTTTGTTGGCCTCATTGGAGATATGTCATTTTTTTCGTCGCGGGGATTGTTGAGAAGAAACGAGATCAAGTGGTTAACTACTTTCTATTTAATTCTGCTGTAAAAAAATACTTTGTTTGAGTTATGTACTTATAAAGATACTATTATATTAATGAAGTTGGATTACAATACAATGTTTGGTTAAACATTTTCATGAGAAGAAAAGAATCATACCATTATAATAAGAGAAACAATTTAAAATTATTAAGACAATAAATCGAGTTTTAACTAACCTATTTAAGATATATTGTTAATCCTAAACGAGTCTTTATTTTTATGTGGATTAAAAAATGCGAGTTTTAATTAACAGGAAGTGTATGTGTATATCATGCATGAACAGACTTAAAATGGCGTGGTCGCATATATTCTCTGTAACTTGACTCTCCCTAAAAAAATTCGAAAATATATAATCTATATAAATAAAAGAAATATTCGTATGTGTGTGTTTTATAGACTGTAAAATTATTCGATCGATTTCGATGAAAATTTCACAGTTTGTTCTTATTAGAGCTAAAAGTGTTTAAAGTTGTTTCAACGAAATTCGATAGGTAGCGCTGTTGTTTTTACTGTGTAAATTGAAGATTGGATTTTTCACGTTTCTACTGTGTTAAAAAAAAATTTTGTCCCAAGACATTGAATACAAAAAGTTAATGAACGAAATACTAAAAATTGGATTTTCATGTGCAACCAAATAATTTAACAAGCTGAAGAAGAAGGAGGTGAATATCCTAAACAAAACTGCAATAAAACAGAAAAAAATAATTATTACACACAATTCAATTCAATGTCCTTTTTATTCAGTAAACAAACTGAAATAGAATTTCAATTATATCCATTTAATTCATATATATACTCAGAGATTCAGCAACAGCGAAGCATTGCCGGGTCTACTAGCATATATTGTGTGTGTAATATATATATATATATATATATATATATATAATTTCTTTAGTTAGAACATAAAATAAAAAATAATATATAATGTTGTATTAGTGATGTTGTGATGATATATTAAGTTAATAAGTATAGTGGTTAATTAAATAAATTAAGTAAATTAAGTTCAATAAGTAAGTGGTTAGAATTTTTGCAGTGATCAACTACAAAAGTTATAAGTCGAATACTTTTCATTTATCCATATCTTTTGTTATTGCCAAAAAATGTTTTTTTACAAATATATGTTTATTCGAATTGACGTGCCCCGCATTATAATGGTTTATCTAGTAAAATCCACATATATTTTGTTCAAGATAATATTAGTTATCTGGCTTTTTCGGACTAAAGAAAGAGGGATACGTTTATGCCTGTACGACCTTGCAAAAAAGTTTCTCATAACTAAGACTTACATACATGAAATCAGTCGTGTATGTCTCTCTTAACCACCTTACACTGGAACAATATACAGTCAGTTGCAAAAATCAGCATACACCTATCAAAATTACGATATATAAGAAATTATAAATATTGAAAAAGCTAAATTTACGGCAATGTTACATTTAAAAAGTTATGCAATAGTTTATAAAATTAAGTTATAAAAACCAAATTACCTCTCCAGAATATGCCAGCACTGTAAAATTAATGTTACAAGAATCTACATAGATGAGATGTTTTTGTAAAACATCACACAATTTCATCGTTATTTAAGCAGGAACGAAAAGGCATTGCTCATTATTATAGAAAACGGAATCTTGAAAGGAATCTTAGAAATTTGTGTTGTTATTGTTTCAATTAATGTGACTTCAAGTCAGGAAATTGGTGTTGACGTTAGGAATTTGATAATTAAGTTCCGGAGAAATGAAAAAAAATTATTGGTACAAACTGTGTCCGAACTGGCCAAACTGTTATAACGAATTGCTAAATGCTGTCCAAACTATTATAATGAATTGCTAAACAACTAAAATATTTTTATAAATCTTGTAGTGGATGGCCAAGGATTTTGAATGATCGAGCAGTTATGAGGAAAGTGAGGTTAAATCTAAAATTGTCCACTCCTCGATTTACGAAATTTGCTGCAACGACAACTAGTAAGAGTATAAATGCGGAAACAGTTCGATGAATTCTGCAACCTGAAGGAAGATATTGCAAAATAATAAAAAAACCAGTCAATACCAGAGTAAATCAAAGAAAAAAGCTGAAATTTACTCATGAATATATCCATAAGGATTTTGATTTTTGGAAAACTCTTTTTAATTGCTGAGAGTAAATAAACTGTTTCCGGAAATGATGAGCGTGGCAAAATTTGGCAGCGCAGAAACGAAGAATTTAAACACATAAATTGGCGTTCCATCAATGAAGCTTGGCTGAAAAGAAATCCCTGTTTGAAGGTCAATGTTGGCTGCTGACGTTGGGAAATTAACCTTCATCGAAGGTATGATGGTTCTTTTCATATACTTGAAGATATTACAAGATAATATGCAGGCATCTCTTGACAATTTACAGCTTAGGAAACCAATGGATCTTTCAGCATGATAACAATCCAAAACACACAACGAAGAGTGTAAAAGAATGGTTCCTTTACAAAGTACTTGCACAACTCCATACACCTCCACTGTCACCAGATTTGAATCCCATCATGCCAGAAACCACACAAAATCATTTTGCTTCAATACCTGGGAAATTAAAGCTATCAATGATTCACAAAGTTAAGTTTCACAATAGTTTTCAATTTTCAGTTGCATAGTTATGCTAATTTTTCACATTCATTGATGCGGATGTACACTTTTGCTTCATGGGATTTTCATTAAATGAAATATTTTTCGGTTACCAATTTAAAACATTTCTGTTTTTACATAAATATAGGAGAACGAAATTTGTATATCAATATGAATACTGTAGTTTTTCAGTTTTTAAATTAAATAAGAAATGCTATTTTTAAATGTGTATGTTGACTTTTGTGATTGAATGCATGCAATATTCTAAAAAGAAAATCTCGCAGATTAACTATTTCTGCTTGTAGTAATCATGATTGCTTACATTCGCTTAAAAATAAATAAAACACCTTCGCACAGTGAGAATAATTTTCAAAGCAATTATAACAAATTCGTAATCCGTTAGTTAAAAATTGGCTGGTATGCGGTCACCATCAAAGAATCCATGTCAATTGAAGAAATGAATTTTCAACCAGGAAATGCGAACAAGTAGCCCAAAAGAAATATTGTCAAGGGGGAAAAAATGGACTATTAAGCCCGTTTATCTTAGCGGTACGATTAGCGCAATAAAATCAAAAAATCGGGTCACAAAATGAAGATCCCGCACCAGTTAGTCCACGAGAAAAAACTGTTTTACAAAACAGGAAGATGAGCAGCTGGGCACGTGTTTGCTGTTCTTTACTATCACGTGACATTTCAGTGCATTGAGTAAACTAAAAAAAACAATCATTTATTTATTTTAATTTCTATGGTTGCTATTAGAATGTAAATGTATCGATGTATTAGAATTCTAAATTTCGATGAATTTCCATGTCATGTAATTATATGTTATCTGCGATAAAATCATTTTCAAAATGAACATTATCTTAACCCAGTTAAAAGCAGTAATTATATTAATTAATTATATTTATATTAGCATATTATATTAGCAGTAATTATATTTAATTATATAGTGACTGATCGTTTGATTAGATTACTTATTACTTTTATTATATTGTTTAATAATAAAAACTAATTACGCAATTTCGTGTTCAGCATCTTTTACTAGCGATTGAACATTTCTTTTTTACTATTCACTAAAAAAAAGGAACACATTTTTTTTATTTAGCTACTCAATTTTTTAATATATTTTAGTAAATAATTCCTCCAAAAGTAATGTTATAATTTCATATTAAAACAATGAATCTTATTTTATATTAATTACTCAATATAAAGATTAATTAGTAAAGAATTCAATCATATCTGCATATCGTAAAATGAAAAAAGCACCTTTTTTTAATCTAGTTAACCTATTTCTTTTTAAAAATTTCCTTTTTAATTAATCCAAAATAGTTAGCATCTCTGCTAACATGAAGCTTATCTACCATTGCTCCATCTGTAGTGAAGAGGAGGAAAGAGAAACTAAAAAATTTTAAAAGATATATTGAACAATTTTGAAAGATAAAATCAGCAATTTTGATAAAATAATTTTGAAAGATAAATTTAGCAATTTTGATAAAGCAATTTTGAAAGACAAATTGGACAATTTTTATTGAATCTGATTAAACAATTGTAAGATAATTTTGAATAGTTGGGAAAAATAGTTGGGTTTTGAAAGATTTAAAAATTTTATAAAAGATTAAATGGAAAAGGACCCAGCTAGTTTAATTAAATATTAGAAATTAATTTAAATAATAGAAAAAAATTTCATTCAATATTTTCTAATTTATTGCATTCTAGATAGAAGATCAGAACCTTTTTCCAAGTGTAGCATGGATGCATTACTCCCATCTATAGTTCGATCACCTATTGAGTGGAAAATTGGTAAGTAGCTAAATCACGCAGCGGCGTAATAGGAGAAAAAGGTATTTTAGGAGAGGGTTTTTTTAATGAAATTTTTATTCCATATGATTATGTTAGAATGTTTGAGATCGAATTTTAAATATTTCCTTTTCTTTTATGATATTCTTTTAAAATTTCTCCAATAACTATCAAACTTTTCTTTTAAAAGTTCTCCAATAACTATCCAAAAACTTTTCTTTCAAAACTGTTTAGCTAGCGTTTACTTGACTAGGACCCCTAATAAGTAATCGATTCGTCCGTTTTACTACGTAAACAGATATTTACCTTTACCACATAATCAGCGATCGATTTATACGTATTTTTTTTTATTTCTATGTTGTTTATAGTAAAACATTTTCCCTTTTAAAACTACGCTAAACAACATAATTACGTTAGAATTATTGCAGTCACCAGGCCTGGGCAATAAATCGATATTTATCGAAATATTGATGTAAGCTTAACGTTGCATATCAGATATTAACGAAATTCCAATTTAAGATATCAATATTCAACATCAGAATTCCGATGTTTAAGAACCGGTTAACGTTCTACTTAATTATTACATTGGGGCTTTTTTACTTATTGAGACTCCAAACTTTGATACTGTTTGGTAAATTATTTTAATTTTTGATATTGCTATCAAGAATTCTCGCATAAAATAAAACTTGTAGAATTCCTTATAAATTTACTGTTGTAATGGTAACATTTTCTAAAAGGGTGCAAAATTCTAAACGTTGAATTTTTCTAACTAAATTTATTTAATTTTCATTTTTATAAATTCTTCTGAGGAAAAAATAGTTTAAATACTTGCATAATGTTTGACTGTCTTGGTTTTAAGGACATTCGACTGATCGGTTGCTAAATCTCTATTTTGGCGCTATAATGGCGATAATTAACTTTGGCTGTAATTCAGGGTTTTTTCTTTACGACAACCTTTAATTTTTTGCTTAGTACTTGTTGCCCGAGGTGTTCTTTCTGTGAAAAGATGCATTTTTCTTATGCCAAAGTGAACATTTTATTTAAAGTTTCACCTTTTTTTCTTGTTTTCTTTTTTTGTCATTTCCTATCAGTTTGAATAAAATCCAAACGTTTCATATTTTTAGGTACTTAAATGTAGAATGTTGTATTTATCTAATATTTATGATTTTAATTTATCGTATATATACTTCATAACGTACAAATATATTGTAAATAATATGAAAAGTTCATGGATTGATTTTATTTAAAGGTAATTTTTAATTAAGTCAAAAATAAAAAATTGGAAGGACTTCTATTCAACTTTATAACTTTATGTTTATATTTAGTAACTAAAAGGGATTTTTCTTTTTTATTATTTTAAGCAAAAAGTCAAGTACTCACTCTCATGGTTCTGAATAAAATAATAATAAAGATAATAAGATATAAATTAATTAATTATCTGCTTGTTAATTAATAACAGCTTGCAAATTATCTATTAATAAATTATATAAAAGTTATAAATTATCTGCTTGTTTGGCAGAAATATAAATTTGAGCTATAGAAATTTGTACTTTTACTTTGCCATTTCAAACAAAATGATCATCCAATTTGATAAGTTTGTGAATACAACTAAACATTCCTTAATATTATATAGTGATTTATTCTTGTGTATTGTTTTTTTTTTATTGAATAAACATACATTAGAAATATTTTTCAAATACACAAATCAATTTTAATTACTTTTCAAAGATCCTCTTTTCGTTCATTTTAACGCCGATAGATGGCGGAACCACCAAGTTTGACATTTATTCAATTTATAATACAACAGGGAGAAGAGAAGTTTATAAAAAATTATTTTTAATATAAAAATGAACAGAATACATATAACGTTATGGTTATATACAGTTTATAATTGATCATAGTGCTTAAAAAATCTAATGAAAGATAAAGATTTAAAAATAATAAGGATCAAAGCTATTGAATAGCTATTACAAGGACGATACTGAAAAATAACATTGGTAAAATACTGTTAGTAAAAAAAAAAAGCCTTTAAAATATTAAATAAAAAAAGTCTTTTAGCATTAATTTATTATTTTATTATATTTTTTATTCGAAAATATTAAAGAATTAAGTAAAAACATATTTACTTAATTCTTTAATATTTTCCTATTTTATTACTTAATTATTTTCCCATTTTCTTACTTCTTACTTTATTATTTTCCATATTTATTTACTTAATTCTTTAATGAGTTTACCACCCACGCTTTTATTAAAAATGACATATGCAAATAAAGAAAAGTAGTATATTAAAAAAATAACTTTGATTCTGTGTAGTTTTATTCAAAAATTTAATATTATAAGTTCATCTTTTTAGTATTTTCAATAAATCAAAAAGAAATGCTAAAAGTGCAAAGCCTAATGAAAATATTTTCTGTAAATGAGAGAAGAAATTAGTTTAATTATCTCAACTATCTAATTATAAGAAAGAAGGTAGAAAGATAATATCCAGACGTTAATTATTTTCGTCGTATTTTTACCTCCATTGAATGTATAGTTACTAAATATTTCAGCCAGTACTTTTTTATATTGAAATATCATTGAAAATTTAATCAGTCATTTTTTATACACAAGATGAAAACATTTTAAACTCACAGTTAAGTCATGGTCTTTGGGAGAAAAGTTCATAAAATTTTTTTCTGGAAAACTTGTTTAAGAACTTTAAAAGCATTTCATTATAAAATGCATATGATTACCAAACATCATCTTAAAAATATAATTTTTTAAGCTGATTTTTAACATTAATAACTTGTGTCCTTAATTTGTGTAGCTTCTTTTATATAAAGAAGCAACCTTCATAAAGAGTTTTTTTTATTTACTTTTAAGTTAACTAAAATTAGCAGAAATACTTTTAATTATGCAAAAATCGTCTGAGATTTTTGAACATAAATATATTTGAATGTATTATTTGTTGCAGTAGTCTAACTCGTGGGTGAAACTTTTTTTCTTTTCTTTCCCCGTAAGTGGGCTGTGTAATTTATGTATGTTCGTACCCCCTACAAGCAAGAGAGGTGAGGGTGGAACTAGTGTGGGACTCATGTAGACCACGAACAGCCTGCCGATGAATCTAAAACGGATGACTTTTGGGAGTGTAACGTCTCGGCCTATATTAGACCTATAACGGCTTCAAGAAGAAAGTCACTTTCAGGTTCACGGGAACGCTTTAATAGGCATATATATATATACAAATACAGAACTCAGAGTTATTATACAAGGAAATAAAAAATAAAAAATAAAATTTGATCACAAGTGTACAATTAAATTACAAATACAGTTTACTCCACGGTCGGAGATTTTCAGAGTTCTCGAGATTACGGCGAATCTAATTATTTGGTTTGCGGCAGACTTTAATTATCACACGTTAGTGATACACGAAACCACAAGGAGTTCACTTTGAAAAACAGGCGGAATCTCCGGCCTGTTCAGTCCCTTCTGAAAAAAAAAGAAAAACAAAACTTCTGGTCGACTCGTCACAGAACTTCCTACTTTCTTCTCCCAAAACCTCCCTTTAAGTAGAGGGGGAGGTCAGCGTCCCTCACTTCTTAGTGGAGTAGACATTTCTCAGCTCGTGGTATATAACCAATCCCGATGGAACAACTCATGGTGTAGTCCATATTCTATCTGTAATTGTTTCGACTGAAATGGTGTTGTGGAGGTCACACTGACAATCGCTACTTTCACGAGTCTCATTACAAACTGAATATCTGCTATCAGATTTGAGTGATAGGTTGATCTCATTAGTACAAAACACTAATTGCATATTATATAAATAACCACAATACTGCATGTCCACTGTCAAATTTGAGTGATGGGTTGTTATTATGTACTTCTTAAAGAATAAACATACCTCTCTCCTGGGAATGAAATGCCACAACTCTTCCCGTGAGAAAAAAAATGCTACAGGAGTAATTGTCCCGAATTTGCTTTTTGGAGGGGAAAAAACCCTGAAAACTCCCACCATGCAGTCTGACTTTGATGCAAGACGATTTACGCACAGTGCCATAATCACATTTGTGGTTTGCCATGAGCGTTCGTGGGCCAAACTGGGTCTAGTAGTAACTTGGTATGTTGTAAAAAGAAAAATAATTTTTTTTAAAACTCCAATTATAGTCTGACTGATTGTTTAAAAATTAGTTTATATATAACATATCTACATATGTAATATATATATATATATCATATAATAAAGATAAATAATTTAATATATCTATATATATTTATGTTACGATAAATGTGATATATCCGGTGATTATGAATAATCACCGATTAATCACAATCACCGTATCATATATATACATTGAAAATCAAACAAGTAAAATAAAATACGGTTTTAAAATATTTTGGACCATCATTTAAAAGGCATGGTAGCATGTTTTAAATCATTGTCTCGTTGAAAAACAATTTGTCTTTTAATTTTGATCTATGGGTACTTTTCTAAAATTTCTTAATCAATTTTTGCAAATCAATCTGTATTATTATTAATATATCACTTAATGTCATCGATTCATTTTATAGAGTTTCACGAATTTCCAATTATCCCTATTTTGTACTTGAATCTCCAATAAAAACTCTCATCGTTCATATTAAAATTTTCATTACTATTTTTTTTATTAAAAGTACTAGTTTTTCCGAGATAAGTAATCTAATCTCTTTTTTCGTGCTTAGAAGCCGCTAACTCAGCGTTAACTTTGATATGCACGTAAAACGAACAGGAGAGAAAGTGATGCCTCAGGGCTCCCCGAAGTACGAGCAGAACTGTCGAGAAAAATGCATCTGAGCTGCACCGAAATTAAATCGGGCAACGAGAATTTCAAATTAATTTGACCTGATTCCACTTGAAGGCATGAATTCTGCTTTTGAAGGCTCAATTAGTGTAATAATTGCATTATTATTCGGTGTCTAATGGCCTTTGCTCATTTAAATGAGAAGGATGAAAGGAAAATGAGTGTTGCACAGTTCAGTTTGATACTCGAAATCATTCATTAGGTTTGCTTTGTAATTTTAAAGTTTAATAAGGGATCACACATAAATCCACATATTTCATATTGGAAATTTTACATATGAAGCCATTATTATAGTAATTAACTCAAGAAAACCCAATGTTAATGTACGAGAAATTATTGTAAATGGTTTGAATCACCACACATCAATATCCTTTTATTCACTTACATTAAGTTCGCCATTAAATCACAAATTCGTGTTTTAATAAAACTGCTAATACTTTGATATTATTTTATTAGAAATTCGAATGTTTTTATTTTATCAAATGGTTTGAATCTCCACATATCAATTCCTTTTATTCACATACATTAATTTTGCCATTAAATCACAAATTCGTGTTTTAATAAAATCCTTAACACCTTGATGTTATTTTAGCTTTGTTATTTGATTTTAAATTCGAATGTTTTTATTTTGTCCAATCTTACCCTTCAAATAAATTTCAAATTAGGTCGATAAGAAAATTCTAACTACTTTTTAAAGTTTAATAAAGAATCACACACGAATAAAGCTTCATAAGCATATTTCATATTGGAAATTTTACAAATGTAGTCATTATTATAGTAATTACTCAAGAAAGCCCAATTTTAATGTACATTGGTGGTGTTAGAAATACTTGAAAACGGTTTGGATCACCACATATCAATATCCTTTCATTCAAATACATTTTTTTTCTTTCTAATGCAGTTGGCAAACAATTAGACAGCTTGGTCTTGGATGCCTTAAGGCAAGCACTGCACAGACGTTTCTCACTTTGCATTACCCAGGGGGTGCGTGTAACTTGAAGATAAGCCACGGAAGCGAAGTGGCAAGCATTGCACAGACGTTACTCACTTTACATTACCCAGGGGGTGGGTGTAACTTGAAGATAAGCCACGGACGCGGAGTAACAATGCCCCCGCAAAGCTCTACGATCCTATTAGATGGGGACCTACGGTTTAAAGTGGATTCCGAACCACTACAAACATCCATGGCACCACCGGGATTCAAACCCGAAACCTGTGGTACCGAGCGCCAGAGCGCTAGCCACTCTGCCATTCAGGCCCCTCATTCATTCAAATACATTAAATCACAAATTCGTGTTTTAATAAAATTCTTAACATCTTGATATTATTATTATTATTTTTTTTATTATAAATTCTAAAATTCTTTCATTTTATCAAATGTTATACGTACAATAAATTTCAAATTAGATCAACAAGAAAATTCTAATTACCTTTTTAAAGATTTTATTATAAATTTTAAAAGTAAAATTAAATTTATTTTTTCAAATCTTTTATTTCTGATTCTCTGTGTTCTATAATCCGGGTTCTAAATTTATACGTATAATGGATATTTTCTTCTCGATTATTTGATAGCCATAATTGGGAATAATATTTTATAAAAATAAAATATATGACATATACTATACAGTTTAAAAAAAAACTTCAAAAGGCTATATCAAGAAATACGAACTTCTTCAAATATATATGCGAGGTGAAATTAATAACAGCTGTTACTAGACTAAATGATGTGACTATCAATTAACAAACTACTGAAACTATGAAACCAGTAATTAATAGCATCTTTAAAAATTAAATATATATCCTTTTTGAAGTTGACTTTAAAACTGTTAAATATTAAAATAGAGCTATGCAACTTTGGTGTCGAAAGGTTTTAAATGTTATAAAAAGATAAGGAATTAAAATAATACTTTTAAAATAGTTTGAATCACCACATATCAATATCCTTTTATTCACTTACATTAAGTTTGCCCTTAAATCACAAATTCGTGTTTTAATAAAATCCTTTACACCTTGATATTATCTTAGCTTTTTTATTTGATTATAAATTCGAATGTTTTTATTTTATCGAATGATATACTTACAATAAATGTCAAATTAGGTTAACAAGAAAATTATAACTATCGTTTTTAAGGTATATTATAAATTTTAATAGAAAAATTAATTGGATGTTTTCAAACTTTTTCTATTTTGATGAACACTATTTGATATTCATAACTGGCAACAATATTTTATGAAAATAAGATATATAAAATATATTAAAGAATATATAAAAAGACTTTAAAATGTTATATCAAGAAATAAAAACTTCTTCAAATATGTATGTCGGGTTAAATTAGTAACTAATGTTGTCTGACCAAATAATGTTCCTATCAATTAACAGACTACTACAGAAAAGATTACAAAACAAAACTACTACTAAACTACAACAGACAGAATCAAAAAGTTTTTTAAATTGAGATATTTTCATACTAAAAATGTCACATTTTTATCAACATTAAAGTAATATTAAATTTAATAGTCTTTCTAATAATGTGAGATAAAAGTTTTCGTGTTAATAGCATTATTAAAATAAATATTTTGCTATTTTCATTCTTTATAAATTACTAGAGGCAATTGATAAAAGATAAACAAGAATATAAAAATCTTTAATAAGAATATAGAAATCAAAATACATTTATATATCCTTTTTAATAACTTTTACTGATCTTTCTAATATATTATCTATTTAACAGTATTTTTCCTTTAATGCAATCAAGGATAAAATCTTATTACGAATATAAGTAAAGAAATAATCAGATTATGAAATGAATTTTTTTTCGTTTTCTATACTAGTACATTTTTAGTTGACCATATGCAGTCTTTTATAACAGGATGATCTGTAACAAAGTTATTTGTTTTATGTTATATAACTGGGCTTGAATGTTTGTCCTCTTCTTTTGCTGCACCAATGAACTAAAACTAGCATTCCTTTCTATTCATTTCTTTCGTGTAATTTTTTTCTCCAGATATTGCTGTCATCTGTATTGTTTCAATCACATTAATTGGGAACTGCTGTCTATCTGGTTTGTATCTACTTATGTGTTGTTATCGGAATAAAAGGATATTAATAAATCTTATACCAGTGGAAATATAAATCAATAAATTTATGCTCACGTTATTTTCACTGTGCTTTTTTCATTGAAGACATTTTCTGGATTATTTTATTTTACATTTTATCTACTAAGAAATACTAAAATTGTGTGATGATATTTTGATTTCGTACTGATGGGAATTTTTTCAATTTCAAACAAATATTTTCCCATTAGTGTTTTTAAATTTACTGCAAGAAGCAATACAGATATATAGTTTAGCCCTTTATTTCGCACTCCAATTTCAAACAAATGGTTAAATGAGACGAAAATCATAGCCCATCAATAATTACACAGCATCCAGTAACCGTAACTTTAAACCTCATAATTAACCTCTTGACGCCCTTGGTCGTATATGTGGACATTTATTTTTTTTATAATTATAATTATTATTATTAATAAAAAGAACAAAAATTTGATAGTCAATTATTCACTGCAGCAAGAAAAATTCAAATTTGATGGTTTAGCTGCATTGATAACAGTATTTACAATATACAGTTACGAATAGGAAAATAGCATAAAATAGTATTTCGACTATTAGTGTTGTTGGATTATTGGAACAAATGGTTAATATTTGATAAAAATAATAACAGATATATTAAATATATTATGTTAATAAAATGATCGTTTTGCAATGGATTCCTACCTACTGTAAATAGCTGAGTTCAATTGTTCAAGTTTCAAATGACCAGGTTAGTTACAAGTCTGTATCGTCAAAAATCAATATTTCTTTTAAGGTCAAGCAACTGTTACAATTAAAAGAAAGAACAAGAAATAAATGCTAGGAAAGTAACATCCATAATCTCCCAGATTACCCCAGAATCAGTGCTGTTGCTGCTTTTCTTCTACGATATATGACTGCTTATTATTATACTGCACACCTTCATAGGTTCAAAATAGTTGATACTCTGCTGCAATGGTGCTGTGATGAAAGTTGAGCATCTCCTCGCTTGCTCAACTCTCTCTTTTTCCAGATACTAGGAAGAGAGAAACCTTCTAAATTGTTTAAAGACTCGATCCTGTTTTAATGTTTTAACTTCAATCTGTCCTAATTCTTATCTATTTAACTTCTTTTGTATAATTCTTCTATATTTTTTTTGTTTTCTTTGTAATTTTACTGTATTTTTATGGTTTTCTGGATCTGTGTATGGTATAAAGATAACTGTCTCTGTATTGCCAGCTGCATTAGAAAAAAAAATTAGACATATTTAACTTTAATAATGAATATCCAGAATAATAATGGTTAATTTATGCCTGGAATCTAGGTAATCATTTCATTTATAAATTACTATTAGCTCTCAGCAGTTACAAATATGGACGTTATGTTTTTTCGTGCCTTTTTATTGTTTCCCCCATATTTTTTGCTTTTTGAATTTCTATTAATATAAAATGAATCAATCATAATAAAACAAAATATTAAGTCATTTTTTTTATAAAAAATCATCCCTGAAGAGGTTAAAACTAAACAATAAAACTGCTAATTTCTTTCATGGCCAATTTTTTGCATGGTCACCATTTCCAAAAGTTTTATTTCAAAAGAATTTCTTTTTGGCTTCACGCGGAAAATGGTTCTATACCATTTAAACAGATATTGCATTTTGCATTGCATTCAAAACATCTATAATTATTTAGTGAGGATTGAAATTTAAAATTTTAACATGTTTTTTTTTACTTAAAAAAGGAGAAGACAAATTAAAATTTAATCATTATATATCTAAATATATAAAATTTATTCATATACAATTACAATGTTATTTTTTTCCTTAAATTTATTGAAATGGGATAATCAAATTTTAAGATGATTATAATTATTAATTAAAGATTGAAATTTAAAATTTCAACACACTTTTTTAATAATAAATGATAAAAATCTACTTTGAAAATAAAACTTATACCCTTTTTCACAATCATATTAAACACTTATGTTTTTGAATATATTAACATTTCTTTTTTTAAAAAGGACAAATATTTACTAGATTATTGTTTTACTTTGAAGATTATTATTATCTTTAAAGTAAAACAAACCATAAAGTTTGCTGAGACAATTGTTTTACTTTAAAGACATAATTATTAAAAAAATTTTGAAATTTTATATAACAACTGATATCGATATATCTGTAATAAATTATGTTACATCAAGCGCATTGAATCGACACGTTAAGGAGTAAAAGAAATAATAAAACTAAAATTATTGAAAAAGTATATTAATATCTGGTATTAAATAATAATAATATAACAATCAATTTTAAAGTTTTATAAGACGGTAATTGAATTGGGAAGATGAAATTAATTAATAAGTTACATCTTTTGGATCAAATCACTAATGGGCAAATAAAATAAAATAATGACACAAGTTATTCACTTTGTGTTCTTATACATAAAACTCACAATTTAATTATAGAAATATTTTATCAAGTATTGAATTAATAACTAATAATAAATGGAAGAAAGAAAAAACAAATTAAGAGTCTTTAGGTTAGATATTTTTTAACCAAAGTACTTTATTATTTTCTTACATTTGCAATATTTACAATTAAAAGAGGAAGTATTTTTACATATATATAATCATGTACAAATCGATTATTTTGAAAAGAAATGAAATCAAAACATCAAATCATTAATTGTACAGAACTGATGAAATGAAATTACTATTAACATATCAAGAAATAAAAAATTCTACCCAGAGGATATATAAATATTGCAGTAGACTTCTATTAAGCAGCTTTACTTAGTAATGTCCAAGGGATTTGATATAGTGTCCATGACCATGACCATGACCATGACCATATCCATGACTATATCCTAAGCTGTGTAAATCAAGACCATGACCGTATCCATATCCATGATGTCCACCATTCAAGTTAAGACCATGATCATCATAATGATGACCCAAATCAAGAGTGACGTGCTTTACAATTGGTACCTTCTTGACTACACTGACATGTTTGACGACTGGGACATGTTTTACTACGGGAACATGCTTTACTACTGCAACGTGTTTGACAACAGGGACGTGCTTGACGACTGGAACTTTCTTAACAACTGTAGCATGTTTGACAACTGGATAAATAACTTGATGGTGATGTCCAGGGAAAACGTCGTGATGACCATAATCTAATCCATGACCATAATGATCTGATCCATGATATTCCTTTATGATTCCTCCAAAGGAAACAGTAGCCAAACTTGCTAAGAAGACGAAAGCGAGCTGCAACAGTAAAAGAATAAACTTAACATAATATAACAAAGTAAGAACTAATCAATCCTAACATTATGTAATTCATGCAATCATTAATAAAAAAAGTATCAACAAAATTATTTTAATGCAGCAGGAAATATGAACAAACAAAATTGCTGAGGATCATTATATTAAACTTTGTTTAGTAATTGTTTGAGATTTTTTAAAGGTGTTAACGAAAATCTGTTAATTTAAATTTATGTATGTTTTTTCTAGAAATTACGTAAAAAATTCAAATGAATTAATGTATTTAAAATTTATGAAATATTCAATATTTTTAAAATATATGCAATATCAGAAAGATGACACTTCCATGTCCTAAATGAAATGAAGTTGTACAACTTGGAATTTTAAGTACTGCTGTTATCAATTTTTGTCATTATTTGAATTATATTGAATAGTTTTTCTAAAGGTCTTCACTTTTAAAACTATTCTTAAAGAAGGAATAATTTCAATATGATGATTCAAAGAATTTTTGTAATCAATATCGTTAATTTTTTATTGTGAGATAAAGATAAATATTTCGATTTAATGGATGAATACTCATCAGTCATTAAAAATATTTAATGGATGAATGCTTATGGATGCTGACTTTAATGGATGAATACTCAGTCATTAAAAATACTTAACGGATGAACATTAAGTCCTTAAAAATACTTAACGGATGAATACGTCATTAAAAATACTTAATGGATGAATACGTCATTAAAAATACTTAATGGATGAATACTCAGTCATTAAAAATACAGCTTCTACGTTCAAATCTAAATTTAAATACTATATGCTTTAAATATTTTATTAAATAATTTTTACAACTGTTGAAGAACTAGAGGTTATTAATTAACATGGTTCTTTAAAAAGGTAAATACAACTAAGTATAGTTTAGTTTTTTAAATCAATTTTCGGAAAACAATATTGTTTTCCGTTTTAAAACTTGAATGATAAATAATAATTTTAATATTTAATTTTAATTAATTAATTAAATATTAAAATTATTAATATTAAATACATCAAAATGATTTATTATATTAAAATTTAAAATTTTACTATTTATTATTCGTTTTGATAAACTATGGGACTCGATTAAGACTAGATAATTCTAAAAAATAATTGGAATTTGAATGTGAAATTCAAAATATAAATGAAAGTTGATGTATCTTAATTCAGAAATTTTAAAAGAATTTTTTAAACATTTGCACTACTTTGAGAATACACTTTCTATGGAAAACAAAAGACCACATTGTTTAAATCCTAAAACAATGTTTGAAAAAGGTTCTTGAATTCGGTCTGCTTATTTTAACAATTTATTTCCTATGCAGCAAAATTTTTGAGACTCGTAAAATAAAGTTCTATCGATTTTATTGAATGCCGATGTTTCAAAATGGTTGGGGAGATGGATGAAATCAAGTAAATAACCTGTAGGAAGCAGGAACTGCAGAAAAAAGGTAATCCATTTTCGAAAACTCAAATAGTTGATCAACTTACCAATTAGTAATAAAGTTATCCATTTTTATCTTCGATTTATTTGAAATCAATAAAAATTTCGCACTTACCTTTTTTGCAAGGTTACGTCAAACCACCATTGAAATGAGATAATTGAATCTTTAAATATTTCTTTGATATTTGCCAAAATAATCAACTTAAAATGTTGATAAAAGTTACATAAATATGAAACAAAATTTAAATGAAATTATTTCCTTCAGTTAAAAGTTAAGTGTTTATTTTGAGAATATTACAAAAATAAAAACAATTCCTGTTAGCATAAGGCTTAAAAATTGCATATCTGCATTTCATAAGAAGAAAATTAAATTTTCAAAAACATTATATTTCTAAAATTTTAAATTGTTTTCAGTGCCCAGAAAAACAATTAAATAGCTTTTTACAAGTCCCTTATAAACATTTTTAAATCTCACTCCAAAAGTTGAGGAAAAATAATACATTTTAAAATTTTTGAAATGAATTAAATTCCTTTTTTTATTTTTTTATTTTTATCATAAGAATCCTTTAACAATCAAACCGATACAAATTTAGCTAGTTTTAAAATATTATTAACAAAAATCAATTAATTTAAAGTCCAATAACTTTAATGTAATATCTTCAACTAAGCAAGATAGAAACAAGATTTTATTCTTTTGTTAAGCACACACCTATTGTTTATATTTTATGCAAAGTTATGGATTACTAATTTTACTGTTTAAATTATAAGCAAATCAGAAAAATAAAATATATGAAAGTAAAGTATATGAAGTAATTTTAAGTTAAATCCATATCTTCAACTGAACAAGATTTTACTCTTTTGTTAAGTATACACCTATTGTCTATATTTCATGAAAAGTTATAGATTACTAATTTTATTATTTAAATTATAAGCAAATTAGATAAAAAACATGGATACAAAACAAAGGTGCATAAATAATTTCTATATACACAAATAAACTAATAATAAAAGTTTTTAGTTTAAATTTAGAGCCTTATTTTTATAATCGCAAACTAAGAATGATTTATGAAATAAAAAATATTTTTAAATATATTTAAAATTTCCTATTAGATCAATTTGATATTTGCAATAAAGAAATATGAGCAATGAATGTATGTAAATGAAAGCAAAAATCACTTTCTAATGTAGTGAGAGGGTCTAGAGTGTTACCCAGAGGAGTATACTCACCATAGAATGCATGGTTTGTGTTGTGGATGAAAACTCCTGTGATACTGTGAGTAGGGATCCCTTCCTTTTTATATAAGGTACTCGGAACGGGCATGCGCACAGTTTGCAAATGAGGTATGGGTGAATTTCTTCGAACCATATTTATCGAGAGGGTGTCCTTTAGCCAAAGGCATGTTTAAAAAAAAAACTCTTCCGTCTGATCTACTTTTGTCTCCAGTGAAAGTGGACGAAAACAGGGTTGGGTCCAGTTGTAAATTAACCAAAGCCCACAGGTCTTTTGCCCTACATCTTCCATTAAATAAGATAAAAATCAAGACCGACACAAAGTAAAAACAGAAGCAAAATATTTAAAAAAAAATCACCGCCCGAGATCATTAGCTGAGAGTAACCCAAATGTTTTTATTTAAGTGTTTTCTTTCACCTTTCTCTCATCGAAAGTATTTACCGATGAAGGATAAAGACGAGTTTGTGTTGTCTTTTCTTGGAGCTCTCAAAGACTTCCTACGATAACATTAGTTATCCCAAGCAGCGAGACTTTGTTAGTTAATTTCTTTTGAATTGTTAATACTCAATGAATTGGTGGAAACCCCATTTGCAACACTCTCTTTCATTAATGTGTTAATGGTGTTATCAGACATATTTAAATTGCTTTGTCTGTCTTTCTTTATTATCTATTCAAATGACCCCCTTTGTAGAGTTTCTTTTTCATTTGATGAAAGGTGAGAGTTTCTTCGTTAAGATCAATTTGATACGAAACCTTTAATTCAATTAACAAAAGATCGACAGCGAGTTTAAATTGTTCCCATGTTAAAAATCTGGATGCAGTTTGTTGAAATTATAAGTGATGAAATTAATTGTTAATTGTTAAAGATATAAAAGTTTCATTGATAAATGCATTTTTTTAACGGAATGAATTATAATAATGGAAAACTAAATTTGTATTTAGACATTTATTTACGAAATAATGATTATTTAAAGAGGCTTGTAAATAATATTATTCTGTCCCTATTCATGAATTTTTGAGTGTTAGATCTAAAATCCTTTTGTGAAAATTTATCCATTATTAATTATTGTATTATTATATTGATAGCATAAGTTTCACCTCTTTGAATATTTTGTAAATTCCTTTAAACTCTTTTAAGCAATTCAAATATTATATTGTGGAAATATTTCAATAAAATGGCAATATTTTGATTTTTTTTATCTACATTAATTTTAGAAATACTTGGACATAATTTACTTTAATAACAATCTTGTTGTGAATAATGTAAAATTAAAGAAATATTTAATTTTTACTGAGGAAATAAATAAAAATAATATACATTATAATTTATGTGTAAAAATTAATTTATGCAAATAGTTAAAAGTATAAACCATTTAACAGGCATTAATTCATGATTGAAGTTTAATAATAAAATACTGAATAATAAAAAGAGAAATAAATAAGGTATAATCTAGATGTTTTTATCATTTATAATTAATTTGTAATTTTTCCAATTGTAAATTTGATGAGTATGTTTGGAGTAACGAAAGTGAACAGTTCCTATGTTAGACATAATTTGAGAAACAGAGATTGAATGTAAAAAAAAGAGAAGAAATTCAAATTAAATTCAATTCAATTAATTGAATTTAATTTGAAATTAATTAGATTAAATTAATTGAATTAAATTAAATTATATTTTTGATAGATAACATTATACTAGCACTGTCGAAGATGGGAGGAATGGAAGGTTGAAAGGTCTTAACATCAAAAAAATGCGAAGAATTGAAAGAATAGTCTATCAAAGTTTTTTTTTATTAGTAGTTTGTATGTAATAAAGCTATTATACTGTGTTCAGGTATTCCTGTTACACTACACAAAATAAGAAATTACCTATGTAAATTCGTATAAAAAGCAAGAATCTACATTGAAAAATATGTAAAGAAATAATATGTACAGAAACCTATAGAGTTTTGGGGAAAAAAGTATTGTTGCTGAATAAAGTAAATTGTGGCTACTTGAATCTTGTAGCAACAAAAGTGTTTGAAAAAAAATCTTTAAATTCTAAAATGTACTTCCAACTACAAAGCACTTCTGTGGAATCATCATATTGCAGCAATACCTAGACTATATATCATGCATTATGCTATATGGCTTGGAGCAGTATTGGGTAACTTGACTTTAATTGAAGAGGTTTTGATTCTATCAAAATAAACGAAAATATTGCAATAGAATTTGTTTTAAAATGTAATGAAATCGGGAATCTTATGGCTTCTATTTTCCCCATGAGAATGCAATTGATAGCTATAACTATTGTACGAAGAATTCCTATTGTATGAAGTAAACAAGTCATAGAAATATTTTTATTTCAAACTGATTGAAAATTTGTGCTATTTTTAGATCAAAGAATAGGAAAACATAAGTTTTCAGACAAAAATACATTTAAAATTATTCTTTTCGAAAAAATGGAAAATTTATTTTGAAAACATTTTTATTGAATTAAATTTATTCAGAATGGATTTATTATAAAATATGCACCATTCATGCCTCCTGCAAAAAATAACTCATAGTAAATTTTTAAAGGGTGAACAACTATTACATCATTCGAGTAACTGATAAGTGCTTTTACTATGTAAATGATAGATCTAAGGTGCAGTAGAATGAGACATCTATATCGTGTCTCAGCAATTTGTAACGAAGCATAGTCTACATTTAGATTGTGTCTCAGCAATCTGGGGTAGTAACTTCCATCTTCTTTCTCGAACTTAATTGTTGAATTTCGACCTAAGCTCTACAAATTCAAAAGTCTACTTCACTATCTACCATGCCAGCTCCAGGCTTCAAACACATTTTCTTATTTGTTAAGTTATATTGTTGTATTTAACAAGAATTCTATTAAAAATTCGACCAAGAAAAGTTCATTAATCAAGTCAAGTCAAGAAATAAATAATAAATTTTTAAAATTACGAAATAATAATAATTATTTTGAATGCAATTCAGATAACTAAATATTTATATTTTCATTTTGTTATTCGATCGAAATATTGATGCCATTCTTCTGCTAATTATTATCAAATGCATCAATATAACTATTGAGATATACGTGCACATTTCTTATTTTAGTTTGTTAATTTAAATTAAAATTTTTTTGATGTATTTTATTAGTGTTGATTATATGTAAAAAACTCCCAGTAATTTATATCCATCTAATATGATGAAACTACATGCAACTTGCATGAGTATCGTAATCTGTCCATTGTTTCCTTTTCTGCATTATACAAAAAGGAACATAAATTAAAAAAAGATATTCTATATATTATATTTAGTATAAAATGATATTCTTTTAATTATTTTACATGGAGGCTTCTTTTAAAAGAATATAATTTCATTTTCCACGCATCTAATAACTATTTCAGCAAATAACTTACAGAAAACTATTTAATCAACAAAAAAAAAAAATTTAATTATTTTCTAAAAGTTCCCATTTATTTATATATTTTTTTCAAATGGTTATCCAGGAAAGAAAATTATAATCCTCAGCCTCTTAAGTGCTGAAGCTTCTGTTTACAAATCAAAAGATTAAGAGCTTGAATCCAGGTCGGTAAAAAACTTGCAGTTGCATGCTTTCGATAAATATTGAACTTTACCTTGACAGAATTGGAATTGACATGGTATTTGGCACGTCTTGAACTACACTTTTAACTACAGGGTGTGCTGAAAAAGACTAAAAGGAATAACAGAAAAACTGATAATTTAAAAAAATTTTGTAATCAATTCATGTGACATAAATTTTAATATAATTAGAACATCGTAAAAGTAAATAATAAATTAGTATAGTTTATATATTTATTATAATTTTTTATTAAATAGTTTACTATAAATAAATTTATGCTCATCAAATGGATTTCCAGCAAGCATTGTTTATTTTAACCTTGACCGTTTTTCTGTTATCCTTTTTTGAAAACCATTGTTCTTTTCAGAACACTCTGCATTAAAGCACCGGGAATGCTTGTGAGACAAATGCCTTTATTTTGAATTTATTTTAGGAAAGACTCTTACCAAAATAGTATCAATTATTAGTTATTGCTTGACCAGAATAAATATTTAATTTTTAATTGCTCAAATAAATTAAAGAATTGATTAACCTTTTTTTATAAAAAGTAGAGATGCACAGACTTGGAAGGTCCAGGATGCATGCTGTGCACGTGGACATGCACATACACATGCACTCGCATGGACACATGTAAACATGCAAAATATGCACACTCACATGCACATGCACACATGCAAAACGCATGCACATGAACTCACTGTAATTCCGATAACTAAACACCTGAAAAAGTGGATTATAATCAGACATTAAGATCGCCCGCCACAGAACGTCAGCCAATAAGATGCCTTATCCTATTCACACTTAGACTTTTGATTGTTGACATTGCACGATCTTAGGTTACGATAGGAATTCAGTTTAACTTGAACACGAGCCACATAAAATTAAAATAATTGTTGTAATAACTGTCTCGGGCCACTTAATATACAATACAAATTTCATTTATTTATTATTCATTATTTCAAAAATAAATAATATAATAAAAAGAAAATAAAGAATCTGTTGCGTTATTGAATTTATTTAATTTAGGTATATGTATTAATAGAACAAACCCATGCATTTTAGTGTATTTAGAAACAACAAGTTTGAAATAAATATCGCATAAATGAATAATAAATATCTATCGTAATAATAATAAAAATTATCGTAGATATAAAAAATGTCCTAAAAATAATCGAAATAAAGAAAATAGAGTAGAAATAAAAAAATATAAATATCGTAGAAATTAAAAAAAATAAAAAATATCATATTGATGAAAGATTAAATATTGCAGAAAAAAATAAAATAGCGTAGAAATATAAAAACTATTATGAAAAGGAAAATACGAAGAGTCAGATTATCACGTTAATGACAACACTGAAAATACCATTTAAATGTTTATTTTTTTTATTGAGTAAAGCTGGATCGTGTTACTTCTTTTTAATATTTAAGCATAATCCAAAAATCTCAAAAAAAAAAAAAAAAAAAAAAAAAAAAAAAAAAAAGTAGTTATATCTTTAAAGCAAAGTAGACGTATAAAGAGGCTGGTTGTAGTTGAGTGAATAAAAAAAAACCCTCATCTTATGTTGTTTTCTTAAAAAAAAAAAGTTAAATAAGAAAAACATTTTTTAAAGTTTTAAAATTGTTTTGCCGATTCTTAGCTTTTAAATAACACCGTGACCATTTTCAAATTTGCGTAACAATTGTGTATTTTGAACATTCAATGATGGAATATTTTTTCATGGACTAAATTTGTGTGTTATTAACGGGCACAAATCACAGGTGGAGACCTACCTAAATGTAAGAAAACATTTGTTTTAAAACCGAGCTTTTTAACATGACATTTTCAAAAAGAATTGTGTATTTTCATAAATAATATTTTTGAAAATAAGTGACAAAAAATATTTGTATCGAAAAAATATTATTTTTAATTATTGTTAAGTTGTTCCATATGAAACAAATTTTTGAATACATAATTTTTAAAAGGTCACTATCACAATTTGTTTGAACATATTTATTGAAAATATCCTCCATCTACAGGAACTTTTGCCGTCGATTGAAAAGCATTTTTTTTTTTTGCAATTTCAAAGAACATTGAATGGTAATCAATTTCAGTAAAGACTGTTTTGACATCTTTGGGATTCACAAAGCATATTTCCTTAAAAAACGATTGCAATGTTTAAAAAATTAGCAGCCAGTGGAAGACAAGTATGGTGAATATGGTGGATGACACAAAACCACCTGACGCATAAGAGTTTAAAGATAGTAAACTAGATAGAATTTAAAGATAGTAAGATTTTACTTCAATAGAGTTTAAATATAGTAAGAGTTCAAAGATATTAATTAGTTGAAGAAAGAATTCAGTGTTCTAATGAAAGAATTATCCATTTTTTACGATAGCACACTTTGATTTAACTGAAATAAGGATTTCAAGAATCGTGTAATATAACATTTGTGGTGTTTTTCTCACTAAAAAAATCGCAATAATCATTCAATTCACATCTAAGAGTAATTTAGTGTGAAATAGTTGATTCTTTCATTAGGACACTGGAATATTTGGACAAATTTAAACTATTTATTTTGAAATATCGTCCAGAAGGTATATTAAAAAGTTATTATTTCAGGTAAAATACACCAAAATTAAATAACACCGTCTTAGACTTGTTTTTTAATTTTAACAATGATTATGAAGATTTCCTTTTAAAAATAATAAAGATTCTAGATTGATTCTTTACACCGATCTATTTGAACAATTTTAAACTACTTATTTGAAATGCTTTTGAAGCCTATTAAAGAATAGCATATTAAAATGAAACTATTATTTGAGGTAAAACACACCAAAACGTTTAACAACACCGTTTTAGATTTACTTTTTCATTTTAACAATCACTATGACGATTTCCTTTCGAAAATAGTAAATAGTCAAAAATATAGTAGTAGTAGTATTAAATAGTAATAGTAGTCCTTTATTCCAGAAACTTTTAGATTATTATCTTGTTTTCTTTGGTTAAACTAATAATGTCAGCTTCTTTGGAACTCATTAGAAAGATCTCGAAACATGTATAATCTATATGATTTACCAACAGATGTTAAGCAAAAATTACGTTATTTACCATGACAAAATAAATTAATAGTTTAAAAAACTAAAAAATACGCTTTTAGAGTTAATCAAACTAAAAAGTAAAAAATAATTGTTAACATAATAAAATGATTGACGAGAAAATGAATGTCACTGTTCTAAAATCGTGGGGTGCTCGATATCAATCGTTATAATTTCTCACTAGTTTCATTCCGAAATGCAGAGTTAGTTTAAAAATGTCATACAAAGCACCCCACGCTTTTAGAACAGTGACATTCATTTTCTCGTCAATCATTTTATTATGTTAACAATTATTTTTTACTTTTTAGTTTGATTAACTCTAAAAGCGTATTTTTTAGTTTTTTAAACTATTAATTTATTTTTTACTTTTTAGTCTGATTAACTCTAAAAGCATATTTTTTTTTAGTTTTTTTAAAGTATAATTGTTTTTACTTTGTTTTCCACTTGGCCGGTTATCCGCTAAGTTTACATACTTTTTACCCACCGAAATTTTCGGCCAATAGGAAGAGTGCAATTCGACATGATCGCACTCCTATGCCTTTGAGATCCGCCTCTTTTTAGCCCCCGAAATTTTCGGCCAATAGGAAGAGCGCAATTCGACATGATCGCACTCCTATGCCTTTGAGATCCGCCTCTTTTTAGCCACCGAAATTTTCGGTCAATAGGAAGAGCGCAATTCGATCGCGGATCAGTTGACTGACTCGCCAGTAGATGGCGCCATCAGTCCCAAAATCGAGCCCAAAAAGTGAGTTACATACAAACATACAAACATACAGGTGAAGCTAATAAAAGCGTATTAAAAACAAAAGTGTTATATAAAAATAATGGTTTATTTGTCGAAGACGAAGACGAAGTCTTAACTATTTATACGAAGTCTTAACTATTAAGTCTTAACTATTAAGACGAAGTCTTAACTATTTATAATAAGCATTGTTAACCATCTATAATAAGCATTGTTATAACAATGCTTATTATCAATGGCGAAGTGTTAACCATTAATAATAAGTATTGTTATCTAAATAAAATGAATACTTTAAAAACTTCCTTATTTTTCATACACAATTAGAATTTTAAAAAATAAGTACATAAATAAGTACATAAAAATATTAATGATTTAAAAAGAATTTATGATTTCATTTCAGGTAGCATCTGGTTTGGATCATATACAGCAATTGGGAAAAGATCTAAACAGACTTAGGTTAAAGCTGCTCCTACTTACAGTTATATCAAACAAAATCTGACGCTTATCTGATAGTAAGTTCTAAATTAAATAAGGTTATCTGATTCTAACTACTACGTTCAACATCTCTTGATTTGAGCTGCATCCCAACATCACTTTGCTGATAATAATTGTTTGCCATCGTAAAGAATTCTTATCTGAACAAAAATGATTGCAATTGATATGTTAAAGCAAACTAAAATCCAGTCTCCAGTGAATTAGTCAGATACGATCTGGTATGATAGAAATAAATTTTGCTCTTTGCAGCCATTACGTTACAACTTATTTCTTGTAGTTTTAGAAAAGTGCTTTCATATTTGTTCTATAAGAGGCCTGATGGCCGAGTCGCTAGCGCGGTACCACAGTTCCGGCCGTTCTATGGATGTTTGTAATGGTTCGGAATCCACTTTAAAACCATAGATCCTTGTCTAAAAGGATCATAGACCGTTGTGGAGATAGTGTGACTCGCGTCTGTAGCATAACTTCAAACTACACGTGCCTTCTGGATAGTGCTAAATGCGTAACAGCGGTGCAGCCCTTGCTTATGGCATAAAGATTAACTGTCTCTGTATTGCCATTAGAACAACAACATATTTGTTCTATAACTCGAACTAATAATTCATATTTATAAAATCTAACTCATATTTTATTTCTGATAAAATACAAATTATGAATAACATAAGCTGGTGAATTTTTAATAACGAAATTTTACATATAACCAGGAAAACTGATATGAAATATGCATTTTATAAAAAAGCAACACAAAGTGAAGACATTATAAACAAGAAAAATCTTTCTTATACATTTTATTTTATAGATGATCAAAGATAAGAACAGCTATGAAAGTATCCTTTTGCACATCAAAGTCATCTCGTACTTTTTTTTTTATAAATTATAACTTTCATGATAATTTTTTTCTGGGTAGCAAAAAAATTTTTCTGAGAAAAAAAAATTTATAATAATATAAAAATATTCTTCACATCTTTAAAAGAAGAAAAAAATGACAGCTATATATCTCCAGTTTCTCAAAATATTTTCCGAAGACTTAACATAGATTGCATCGATGGAAAGGAATGAACAACAAATATCAGAAGTGGGGAGTAGAGCATTTTTGAAGGAGTAGGAATCTGGAGTTGGTTTAAAAATTTGACTCCAGACTGTTTCATAACAATAATAATTTTTCCAAAAATCTAGGAATAAATGTTAAAACTAAATATTAGGCAATTCAATTGTATCCTTCAATAATACAACTAGTAGCAAAGATAGTTACTCTTTACCAACAAACCAAGTAAGTGTTGACAGATATTTTCTGCATTAAGGCTTATAAAGGATCAAAAATGAACGATCATATAGAAACTATTGTATTATTAAGAACAAAAAAGATTTAATGCATTACAAATGTAGTATCTTTTGTGATTAAAATGTAGAATTTTCTTTTGTCCGTCTTTACTTATTCTATAATACATAGGTACTTGTAAATTTAGCACTATTATTTTTATAAGATATGTATTTTTTATGCAAGAATAGTTAGAGTTAACGAATGAATTTTAAATTAATGGAATACTGCCGGCCTGATGGCTGAGTGACTAGCTCTCTGGCGTTCGGTGCCACAGGTTTCAGGTTCAAGTCCCGGCGGTACCATGGATGTTTGTAATGGTTCGGAATCCACTTTAAACCATAGGTCCTGGTCTAATATGGCTGTTGGATGTAGGGCTAACAACTCTATCCCGTAAAAAGAAAAGTATCTGTTGTCTCATAATTTGCCAATAGTCAGACGGCCTTGGCCCATCATGGTTGCGCCGAAGATACTGCAAGTAGCCGAAGATACAGCAAGTAAATACTGGAAGTAGAAATACTTTATTACGCAAAAACTGCCTTTATAGATATGAGTTCCATAAAAGACAATTTATTTCATAAATTCTTCTAAATCCATTAGTAAAGATCACAGTACATAAAATTATGGTAAAAAGTCAGGATTTAGGAAACAAAAAATTCGACTCAAAAGTTGGAAATCTTCGACTGATATCCCACCCTTGATAAATACTGAGAAGAATCGCCAACATTTTGTGAACTAAGAGTTGTGGTTTACTATGCGGTTTATATTTAACCAAGATAAAAATAATTTTAATTAAAAACAAATTTTTTTTGCAGTTTATATTACCAGGAGTTTTTAAAAATTTATTAATAAAATACAAATTTACAAATATTTTCATTCACCTTTTATACTTTTATTATAAGAATTTCTTTTTAATTCATAATACTTTATTGGGATTGGGATGAATGGAATAGAAAAAAAAAACTCTAATTGACAAATACTTTTATAATAAAACACAGCTGAAGACTATGAACCATACTCAAATGTTAAAAAAATTAGAGATTTTTACTGTCTACATTTCAGAAAAAAACGTTTTTTTTTTTGTTTTTGTTTTAAAGGTAATTTTAGTTAATTTTCATATCATTGATATGTGAATAACTCATAAGAACTATTTGATAGGAATCTACTTCAAATAAGATGTCCATCTAATACAGTATCCACACTTTTATAACTCTGAAATTAATATGTAATACATATTTAAAAATTATTAACTCATTTAATAAAACCATTCATTTTCCACATAGAAAGTTGGCCTCAAGTTGGTCCTCGAAAGTAGGCCAAGTTCAATTTCACCTCAAAATAAATGGAAAGGATGACAGAATTTCTTATAGATAAAAATTAAACTACTATTAATTAGAATTAAAATAAGAAATAATTATTTGATGAGTGCAAATTTAAGCTATCGCCAATTTCAAAATTTTATTTATTCTCTTATGTGGTTGCAAAAAGTTATGTCAGAAAAATATTGAGTATCAGAAGAAATCCCATTTTCTTCCAGACGATAATATACACGAACGGAGGAAAGTATTTATTTGTGAATAAAATAAATACGTTATGAAATAAAAATTAAATATAATAATTAATTACATTAAATTAAAATTAATTTTTCTGTTGAACGTAATAATTAGGATCATATAACTTTATTTAATTTCTAACTTATTAACAGATAAACAGACATAATTTGTTTTATTATAATACGAACCCATGGCAAGTATTTTTTTTTGTATAAGTAAGTAAGATTAACTATTCTTTTTCCAACTGCCACGTGTGATGCAGAGCTATTATGAATGGGGTCCAAAATTAAATCGTAATTTTTTTTAATCATTAAAACTTTTGTATACTTATTTTACTTATTTTTAAAATTCTAATTATGTATAAAAATAATCATTTTATTTAATAAAATTATTAGACTTAATTAAATAATTTAATTCAGATTTTTAATTAATTTATTTTAAATTTATTTATTTTTATCCAATTTTTTGAAGGACTTTTTCCATTGGTGTTATGAGAAGAAATTGAGGATTTGGTAAAAAGTTCCCGGTTTAAATAAAAAAAGCATTGGAAATTTTGTTTCTTTTCGAAAAAATGTATTTGTTCAAGGATTTTTTTTCTGCTGCCTATAAAACAGTAAAAATTTTTTTCTAATATTGCATCCTATTTTGAAAAAAAAATTTCTTTTTAAAAGCAGGGCCTCTATTTCAGTGAAATTTGGTTTTTAAATAGTTTTTGTAGAAGGAAAAAAAGTTATTAAATATACATTTTTAATAATTTAACTAGTAATAAAACTAATTTTTGGAGCCCAATTTTCTGAATACTTTTAGATTTAGTAAGGAAACCTGGTGTTTATAAATTGTTGTTACTGAATAAACTGAATAGAAATATATTTTACTGTGATATTTAATTTAACAATGAAAATTACAGAAGGGAGAAAGAAGACACTATTTCCACTTGTTTGCGAAAATAAAAATTTTAAACAATTGCTTTAAAACGTCTTTTTTAAAACTTCAAGAGTAGTCAAAATCTTTTACTGCATTACCTTATCTTTGTAGTGCATTTATATAAGGGGAAAAGTAGTCAACTTCAACAACTTTATTGCCATTACATCTTTAACTTTATTGTCATTATCTTTTTCAACGTCTTTATTTTTCAACATCAACCCTTTTACTACATTACCTTACCTTTGTAGTGCATTTATATAAGGAAAATAGTTAACTTCAACGACTTTATTGTCATTACGTTTTTAACTTTATTGTCATTATCTTCAACGTTTTTATTTTTCAATGTCAACTCATTTACTACATTACTTTATCTTTGTAGTACATTTATATAAGAAGTGCTCTACATTATTTATGAAATAAGCAGCCTTTATAAATTACACTTTTGTTAGTATGTCTGAGATTCATTTCAAACAATAAATATGATTCTTTGAAATAAAATACATACATATTATTTATCAGTTTGGTTTGGTTTGTCGCTCTACGGTCAGTTTGATTCTGTTTTACAATGTTCTGGAATAAAAATAACATTTACTGAATCAGGGCTAGCTGGAAAAATACCGAGTTATTTTCTTTATCGTAAAGAATTATTCCTCCGAAAATCTAAGAGATTCCTTTCAGACGAAACTTTCCTTTTCTGCTAGGAATGACCGCTAGTTGGTAGGACAATATTACACCATGGATAGGACTCGGTGTCCTAAGAGAAATCATAGAGATTTCCATTCCACAGGGACAAATGCAATACGAAGCTTATTGTCCTTGAATCATTGCCTTACAGGATCCTTTTTTCGTTATAAAATATGACTGAGGGAAATGGAAGATAGTTTTTAAGTGGAATCGACATAAATGAAAAGAAATTATGAATACAGATTTCTTAAAACTCAATTAAAATATTAATTAATCTAAAAGTTTAATTGTGTAATTCCTTGAGTAAGAAAAATGTTGAACTTCTCTATCTACTATTGACTGCAAATGTGTTACGTTGTCCTGGAATAAAAATAATGCTTAATGAATCAGTGCTGGTTGGAAAAATACCGAGTTATTTCCTTATCAGAAAGAATTATTCTTCGGAAAATCTAAGAGATTCCTTTGAGATGAAGTCCTCTTTTGTTGCTGGGAATTACCCCTGGTTTATAGGACTTGGTTTCCTCAGAGGAAGCACAGAGATTTTTCATTCCACAGGGACAGATGCAATAAGAAAGTTATTGTCCTTAAAAGAATCCTTGCCTTAGAGAATCGTTTTTCCGTTATTCCCTATAAATAAGGTATCGTGCTAAAGGAAATGAAAGATAGTTTTTAAATGGATTTGAGTTAAATGAGAAGAAATATTTTATGAATATACATTTTTAAAAGCTTAATTAAAAATCTAATTAATCTAAAAGCTCAACCTCAACTAATGTACGTTTTTTACGTTTGTTCTAAACTCAAAAAACACATACATACATTACGTATGAAGGAACAAATAAAAAAGAACACTATAAAATACAAAATTAAAATATTTTTATCGATAATCGTGCCGACTTAGTTAATTACGTGACGCTTAGAATGCTAACTTCTGAGTTAATTCTTTTGACATGTTCATAAAAGCATTTATTATTGCGCTCATTTTTTACTCAATGTATTAATAGAACGATAAAAGTTTTGAGGTTTTTTTTTTGTACACAAAGTTCAATACAGTTACTCTATAAAATATTTATAATTTATTACCCATGTCCTTAAGTTGGAGTAAAAAATGTTAAGATAAATCAAATTATGTGACTATCTCTTAATGAATCTCTCTATTGATGATTAAAATAAATTAAACGCCGTGTTCTTTAATGTAAATTTATCGTTAAGTGCACGTTCTATCTTTATAGTAGCAAGGCTTTATTTTTTTTTATTAGATATTCTACAATAATATTTCCTGCTTCCGACTTTATTTAATTAATAAGAAAGATTAAATTTTCATTTAGTTTCTTATTTATTGATAATTTGTTTTACTTAATCATATATTTTTAAAATTAAAAGAAGATTACACTTTATGCAAACGTGTGGTTTTTAATTGAAATTACCATAAACCGTGATTAAACTCTAGTTTACTGTTTCAGTTTCGAACAATTTGTTTGAAAAATTCTTCTTTAAACCATGTTCCTTAATAACATTATTAAATTTAATTTATTATTCATCTGTATGATATGATATCAGGGATACTTTAGTTTAATTCTTGTAAATTTTAAAACAGAGTATATAGTCGGCTAATTTTAATGAAACTTAAAAGATTTCAGAAAAATCGATTACTTGGTAAAAAAGTTGTTCTTAAAAAGCTTTAAAATAATAATTTTAATTTGTAATTAAGATAATAACTTTCACATCGAGAAATAATAAATGCTTCAGTTTAAGATACATACATATTTAATTAACCCAAGATATAAATTGCATCCTTAATAAGATATTAAATTTAGTTTATTATTCATCTGCATAATATGATATCAAGGATACTTTACTTTATTTTTTGTAAATTTTACAACAGACTTTAGGTTGACTAATGTTAATGAAACTTGTGATGAAACTTAAAAGATTTCAGAAAAATCGATTACTTGGTAAAACATTGTTTTTAAAAAGAGCTTTATAATAATAATTTTAATTTGTAAATAAGATAATATTAACTTTCACGTCGAGAAATAGTAAATGATTCAGTTTAAGAGTTATACATATTCAATTAACCCATGCTCTTAAATAACTCCCATATCTCTTAAACGGAAGCATTTACTATTTTTTTCTCAACGTGAAAGTTAATATTATCTTAGTTACAAAATAAAATAATTATTTTAAAGCTTTTTAAGAACAACTTTTGCATCAAGTAATCAGTTTTTCTAAAATCCTTAAGTTTCATTAATTCTACTGTAAAAATTAAAAAAATTAAACTACAGTATCCCTGATATCATATTATATAGATGAATAATAAATTAAATTTAATAATCTTATTAAGGATACATATTTAATTACCCCAAGATATAAATTTATTTACATTTTTATTAGAAATAGCTGTATACATGTTTTCAAACTATGGATAGTGTTTCTTTCCTATTTATCTCATTAAAGCTGCACAGGGAAAGTGAAATAGGAGATCTGCTATGCATTTTATCGCTTTTTATTTGCTCTTATTGCATAGTAATAACCCCCGGGGAGGATATTAATGTTATATTTGTTAGCAGATTCTTTTCATTATGGACAAGAACACGTGAGCAGAAAGGAGAATTATTAGTGTCTGTAACCTGAAAAGAAACACAACGCATTCCTTTTGGTTCTTTTCTTACGTTTTAATTACTGCCGAGGGCTGTTTAATATAACGTTTATCAAGGGCTCAGCCATTACCAGAGACAACTCAAAATAGAGACCAGGAAATGAAACAGAATTCTGGTAGCGGGAAAGTGCCCATCGTTATTAGCATTTTTTTTACTACAGATAGTATTTATTCAATTAAACGAATCTTTAATTCATGGAAGAAAGTATGAATATTTTGCTTAGTTATTTTAATTCAAATAATTTAACTATTATTTCAAGGTATCTAGAAATTTCCTTTTCTTTTCTTATATTGTGAAAGTATTATTCCCTATGTCCCCTAATAATAATAGCAGTTGATGAAATTAATTTGTCGCCTAATAATAGTAGCAGTTGATGAAATTAATTTGTCGCCTTATATTAGTAGTAGTTGATGAAATTAATTTGTCCCCTAATAATAGTAGCAGTTGATGAAATTAATTTGTCGCCTTATATTAGTAGCAGTTGATGAAATTAATTTGTCCCCTAATAATAGTAGCAGTTGATGAAATTAATTTGTCGCCTTATATTAGTAGCAGTTGATGAAATTAATTTGTCCCCTAATAATAGTAGCAGATGATGAAATTAATTTGTCGCCTTATATTAGCAGTAGTTGATGAAATTAATTTGTCGCCTTATATCAGTAGCAGTTGATGAAATTAATTTGTCCCGTAATAATAGTAGGAAAAGAAAATAAATATAGAAAGCGGCATTTATTATAAAAAAACTAGAATAAATTAAACTATAAATTAAAAAGTTGTGTGTTCAGATAGTCTTCTATAATTTCGTTTCTGCATTTTAAACTTGTAGGTAGGATCCCTTGGCTGTGAAGCTTTGCTTTCCCTATATGCGTGAGCTTAAAATGGATATGGATTTTCTCATTTGATGGATATTTCTTTTTTCAAAATTCGGAATAATGTTGATTTGAGAACTGCTATGCGTGAACTGCTGATCTTATGGTGCTTTTTCTGCTAAGAAAAATATGTCTAAGTTTATCAAGTTTCTCTCCATAAACTTGGTATTAACATCGACAGTTTTTTTCCCAAAGAATCAATATTAGTATAAGATTCCCCTTGATAATTATTTTCGGAAGCACGTTTCTAAATTTTTGATAAGGCCATTCTGTTAAACTTAAATTGTTTTTCAGCTAACCTTTCTGCCAATTTTTGTTTTTCTGTTGATATATCAGGAACTGGACAATTGCAATTAGATCTTTTTTTCATCTTACTTTTACAATGGGTTGACATTAAAAAAAATAATTGATTTCAATCAGCGGATGAAATTGGAAAAATACGTATAATTCGTAATAAGTAGGTTAACCTGAAAATTGAAAGACGTGTCAAAACAAATGTCAGATATCATGAAACATTGATTTTAATTGAAAGTTTTGCAATTTAGAGTTACAACTTAACTTACAGCTGCATTCACCAATAATTCCAGTTTAAATAATTACTTACTACTATTATTATGATACTGAGGGAGTTTTAAAAAGTTAATCCCACCGATGTTTTTCCTTAGATTTAATAGTTCAGAAAGATAGTTTAAAAATTAAAAAGTGAAAATTGAAAAGGAATTTAATTCAAAATGATTGATTTTATCTTAAAATTTTTGTTATTATGTGACAATATGCCACCTGAAGTGTCATTCTACTACAACAGTTCAATGTCCAATGTTTTCTATACTCTTTCTGATTAAATAAAACATCATGACATTATTTATGATATCGTTAGTAAATTAGTTTAGAATTTGAAACTAAAATAAAGATTATAAATATATATTAGGTATTATTTAAGTGTCTTATTATCATAACTTTCATTGCTAAGATGTTGTCTTACTGTTTCTAACTCACGATGCCATTTTACCTTCAAGGCAAGTGTTTATCTCTATTTGTTATGTTTAAGAGTTATAAGATTGCAAAAATAAATAAATAAATAAGGAATTATGAGCATTATAAAAAACGATAATGTAAAAAAACATTTTTTTTACTGTTTCTAATGTGGGCACACAAAGGTGTCATTTTTGTTTCAAATCAAGTGTTTCACTATTTTTGTCAAGGGGATAAGCTATAAGACTTATATAAGGCTTATATAAGACTACTAAAAAAAGAATGATGACCATTATAAAAAATGATATTTTTTTATAAAGTAAAAAAATTATGTCAAAAATAATATTTTTTACTGTTTTTCTTGTGGGACACACAAATGCGTCATTTTTCTTTCAATACAAGTATTTCTGCTTATTAAATAATCCTCTTTACATTTAGTGAAGGTTATAAAAATCCAAAAAAGAAATAGCAATGTAAAGGGCGGTAGTTTTTCATAATATAAAGCGGAAACGAAAAAAGTATTTTGTGTTCGTTTAAAAATATTTGTTTAACTAATGCATTGCAAAACCAACATTTTTACCTGCAATTTTTTTTTTTGAGTAAAATCAAAAATGAAATTGTTTTTGTTGTATAATTAACAATTCCTTTTTCGATGAATTAAAAATTTCTCTTTGGTTGTAATTTTTTTTTAACTTCAAAGGAAATTTAAAAAAAAGATCTAAATTCAAATTAAAATAATTCAAACAAATCTTATTATCCCTTGTTTTCAACATAAAAAAAATTGACAAAACAAGTATTTATTATAAAACGTATAATTTAAATTCTTTTTTAGCAATTATTTACGAAGTTGTGCTACGTTAATAAGCCAGTTTAATTGACTGAGTTGAAATATGCTCGTCAAAGAAACTTAGCTCTAAGAAGATTTAATTCAAAAGTGTGTTTCTAAAATAAAAATTTAATGTTTAGAGGGAAAGGATTAGCCGTAAGATGTTCGTTCAACTTTTCAAAGAGGTTAATCTTATTGAAAGAGTGGAAAAACAATTTTTGCTTCAAAAAAGAATGAAAACTCAAATAAAAGTACTAAAAAATTTTAAATGAACTATTAAAAAAATTTCTCAGCTATTTTATTAGGCACTGCATTTGGATTAGTGTACAATAAATTGTGATCAAAGCTTAGAGAAAAAGTTATTATTCTAAATATAGTTTGAATTTGACGGTTGACGTATTCTTTTGGAGCTATTTAGCCCCTGAGGGATCCCTCTCCATCTACAGTTGAAACAATGAAAACTGCCGAGAATATATTTGAAAATATAATAAAATTAACTTACAATCATAAACAAATAAAAGAAAAGAAAAATATTTAAAAATTAAATTAGAAATTAAATTAAACTTTTGCGGGGAAGTTTTAAATCATAATTGAGAACGCAAGAGTCAATCTCCTGGATTGCAGTATTTTCATGATTAAGAAGCGTTTCAAAAATTTTTATAGAGATGTGTTTAAGAAAATCTTTTAAAGAAGGATGCTAATAGCTTTATGGATACCAGAACTGCGCGTGAACCATTTAGCAGAGGTCATTTGGTGGATAGTGATATTTTGTAAAGTTTAAATCGTTTTTAAATTAGATTTATCTGCATAGGACCAGACCGGGCAAGCATACATGAGAATTGGGCGAAGCATAGCAGTATAATGAAGAATTTTGTTATCCCTGGTCATGGTAAAATTTCTATTTAAAAGTAGGTAGAGTTTTCTGAAGTCAATACGAAAGTTAGTTTTGGTATACAGAAAATACAGTTTCCAAGTTAAATGCTGATCCAGAATAACTCCTAAATATTTAGTTTAACTGTTCCAAGAGATAATATTATTATTGATCATAATCGCAGCTTTTTTACGTTTATTTCCAATAGAGAAGAAAACAGCTTCCGTCTTATCTACATTTAAAGAAATTTTACATTTATTGAACCAGTTATTGAGAACTTTAAGGTGATTAGTAATGGTGATATCTAAGAATTTAGTGTTTTTTTTTTTTGCAAAGGATTGCAGTATCATCAGCCTAGATAGCAGTTAAGAGTTTAGGATTAGTTGGGATATCAGAAATAAAAATAGAGAATAGAAGGGGTGAAAGTTTACTATCTTGTGGAGTACCTGCCATAATATTTTTAATAGAAGAGATAGTTTTGTTTACTTTAACAGTAAAAGTATTATGAGTAAGATAGGAGCGAATAAGTTTAATCAAGTGAGGAGGACAGTTGAGAATAATAAGTTTATATGGTAATCCATCAATCCAAACTCTGTCGAATGCTTTCTGAATATCAAGAAATACCACACCCGTGCAATATTTGTTTTGAAAACCCTCAGTAATGAATTCGATAGTTCGCAGTAGCTGATGTGTAGTAGAAAGGTTTTTTTCTGAAGCCAAATTGTTCAGGATTTAATTTGAATTCGAATTATAGAAAGATGTCGATAAATTATTCTTAATTACAATGCTGGTAGTTTTGAACTATTGAATAGAATTCTAAAGAGGCATGTTGGCTAATTGATATTTTGACTGCTGCAATTTATCACGATTGTGAAATTATAATGCTTTATCGTTAGTCTTATTATAAGATTGATTAATGAAAACTTAAATCTAGAGCTTGCCCATTAACTATTTGATAGTGTGCAGATACTGTATTATCTCTGTGAATGGATAATTATTGCTCTGTATTACTTCTATGAATGGATATGCATTGAAAAATTATGTTAGTGGATGTGTGTTACCCTTATATATATATATATATATATATTTTACATGAAAAATAAATTCTAAATATTGCACAGAGGAGTCTTTAGAATAAAGAGTTTTAAAGACTATAAAAAAACTTCACTATAAGCTACAAAAAATAGATCACTGAAAATTCAAAATACACTCAAGTCCATAAATTAAGGATAATTCAGAATCACACAGAAATTGAACTCTAAAATAAAAATTTCACCTGTAGAATTATCACACACATCTTGAAGAAGAATATGCAAATTACAGGACACCAACAGATGACGCGGATAGTACGTCACAATGACGAGAGTGTAAGAGAGAGGTATATAAGGAATGGTGGCAAAGAAGTAAAATTGTTCACAAGCGCTTTAAAAGCCTTTCAGTACAATAACCGCATAGTTATGGCACAAAGGAAGCATTTGGATGATTTTTTTACGTGGTAGAATTATCGGACGACTGGAATGTGGACGTACCCAGCTGGAAGTATCCGAGGAACTTGAAATCGCCCAGAGTGTCATCTCCAGGCTTTGGCAACCAAGATAATGGTAATGTGAGTAGATGTTACAGCACACGTCGCCCCCGAGTTACAACGCCGAATGAGGACCGGTATTCAGCAGTTACTGCCAAAAGAAACAGACGGAGCACGGCATCAGACCTGTCTCGTCAGCTCTCTTCAGCTACCGGTACGACAGTTTCAAGGCAGACCGTGTACAGACGCTTAGGGCACATTGGTCAATATGCTCGTAGGCCTGTCAGATGTGTTCCACTTACCGCAACTCACTGTCGCCTGCAATTAACCTGGAGTAGAGAACATGCATTGTGGACACCACAACAGTGGTCTGGTGTGATGTTGTCCAACGAGTCCAGATTTAGTTTGCAGTCTGATTCTCGCCGGACTTTCATATGGAGAGCGCCAGGTACCGGTTACCACCAAGAGAACACCATTGGACGACACCGATACTGTGGTGAAGGATGGCTCGTTTGGGGAGGAATTATTCTTGGCTCCAGAACTGACCTGCATGTTCAGAGTGTAACGATGACAGGCCACATCTATCGGGATGTCATTCTGGAACAACATGTACGTTTGTTTCGGGGGCCATGGGTGCTGAATTTCTGTTTTTGGATGACAACGCGCGTCCTCACCATGCAAACATTGTAGATGAATGCCTTCAATTAGAGGATATCACCCGTATGGATTGGCCAGCATACTCACCGGACTTGAATCCAATAGAGCATGTGTGGGATATGCTTGGCCGACGAATTGCAGCCCGTCAACCCCCTCCCACCTGTCAACCGGAACTTCGGAGGGCATTTCTTGATGAGTGGTGTAATATTACCCAAGATCAGATTGTTAATTTGATACTCAGCATGCCTAGGCGTTGTAAGGCCTGTATTGCATCGTCCGGGAGACATACTCCCTGTTAACCATCATACTAACCATGTTATACTGTTTTTTGTAAATAGGTTCTTTTTTGAAATTTGTTCCAGGGAGTAAAAATCGCAATTTTTATTAATTATGTCAAACATATAGCATCTTTTTTGCTCTTTACCTTTTGTTTAATAAATAGACTTTACAAATAAGTCAAATTTGTTTTGCCTCTGTCTCTTTCTTTGCCTGAACTTCATTATCCTTAATTTATGGACATGAGTGTATATTTAGAATCACGTTTTAATTCAGTTCAGACATTAATTATATTTCAATGGGAGACTATTATTTTGAGTTTGATTATAAGATTAATAAAAATTAATTTCTTGAACTTGCTATTTAACAATCTGAAGGTGCACATATACTATATTATCAGTGTGAATGGATATGAATCGAAAATCTGTATCAGGGGATGTGTGTTACTCTTATATAAATACTTACATGAAATGAAAGGAATAAATATTACACAAAAGACTTTAGAATAAAGATTTTTAAAGACAAACAACTTCGCTGTAAGCTATAGAATAGCTAATTGAAAATCTAAAACCTATCATGATTTAATCAATTCAGATATTAATTAGGCAGACATTATTTTAATGGAAAACTATTGTTGTAAGTTGGTTGATATATTTTCTTACAACATATTGAACTTGAAATGATTGATTTAATCTTTAAAAATAAACACAATTTTTTCCCCTACGCAATGGGAAAGTAAAAAAAAAAAATGCATATGAAAAGGAATTTTTGAGGATTTATTGAGTACTCTATGAAAAAATAATAGATTTCAAATTGCTTTCTGTTTTATTTCATTAATAATGTTATTTATTAGAAATTTCTGTTTCAGAACAGCAGTTTTTTACCATATACAAAATTCCATAAGATAGCAGAAGTTTTATCTCAGTTAAATTCGTTTATTTTTATTTAGGGGTAGGAATAAATATGTTATTTGCAACTATAAGTATTTTTTAATTTCTTGTAAGTTAAATCACGCATTTTTTAAAATTTTTTGAAGTTTTGATTCATATTCTACTCCTAGTAGCACATGTCATAATATTAAAACTTAACAACACTCTAAACTTAATGAACAGTAGCATGTCTGCACACGTGTTTAATGCAACATTTTGATATCTTTTAAATCATTGGTAGTCTACCTTGTCCCTACCGCCCACTAGTCGGTGTTTTAGCTTTCATGGCGGGCGGTAGGATTTTGTCTGTAACTGAATCACTTTCCTTTTTTTAAATTTAATTGATTTTTAAAAAAAGTTGAAATCCAAGAATTTTCAAGTATTGTTTAAAAATGTCTATCACATCGAAATATGTGGAAAAGGATATTCAATTTATTGATACCTTTCCCTACTTCATATCTTGTGGAATCAATTTTAAGTGCTGTTAATGATGTTATAACCAAAGAAACTGCCTGAATATTTCCGAAAGAGGTGACCTTTGTTTGTTCCTTACAAAAATTGTCCAGATATCCAGTATTTAGATTCACAGCATCAGTATCAGAGATCTCATTAATAATTTAATTAATTAAATGTAACTTCATCCGACTTCACGCTTGTATGCATGCAAAGTATAAATAAAAGATAGGTTTAACTACAGTAAGTTGCTTTATAAATATTTATTCTGCCAAACATAGTGAAAGTTCGACTTAAAGTATTTGGTAAGAAATTATTATTATTATCTGCTTTAACTTGACGGCAATTCTTCTTTATAAGTTTTATAAAGTGAAATTACTTTCTTACTTTATAAATCACCACAATTGTTTGACCTGTGGGTGGTTATAAAATTTTAATACTAACATACTGACAGAGATACAAAATTGGGCTGTAGGTATAAAAAGGTTGACTACCTCTGCTCTAAATGATACGTTTTTTAAATTTTTATTTAAAAGTAAACAATGTTATAATACATTTACATTACTGTAAATATATACATTTAAATAGTAACATTTGTAATGCTACATTTACATTTGTAGCATTATGTAATATATTACAATACATGCTACAATACATTTATATACAATGAAACACATTAAAAAATTTTGAAGGTTACAAATAATGAAAAACTACGATATGGGCCTAGGATTGTTTTTATTTATTAAAGTTTGTAAAGAAAAATACATGGAACTCCATAAAAATAAGTTTCTGTCATGACATTTTTGCAAAGTCAATATTATGATCTTTTCTCTTATCCTTTTTTCCCCCACTTTTTGTGTCAAAGAATTGATGGAAAGAAGTTATTTTTAAGTTAGTCTTATCGGCCCTGATTCTTTGCATTCGAGAGTTTTGTGTATTTTAAAACTCTTCACATATAGTAGAATAAATAAAAGTCTTTATTGTATTCAAAATATGAAGAAGGCGTTTTGTTTACTTTTGCAGCTCATGTCCAACTTTCGATGGCCTCAGGTTAGACAGAGCTGAGGTTTTTCAAGGGAGATGCTGCATATAAAAATAGCATCCCACTTGAAGAGTTTTGTACGTGGGCAAATTTTGTCACAGAAACAACACTGTTACCATAAATACTTCCACTTCCGCAACGCCATTTTATTTGATATACCAAAATATTTTTTGACCTTGATAAATATTCTTTAGTGCGCTGTTAGAATTTTAAACAGTAAAGTAAATGTTTATTTATATCATAATTCAGATATATTACTTACCACACACAGAAATAAATACCAAATATATATACTTTCTAATGTTTCAATATTTTGTTTTCATGTAGTTTTATTTATTTATATTTTTGATAAATAAGATTTGATAACTATAATTATTGGAAGCAGTTTTTAATATCATTAACAAATGTAAGCTTTGCATCTGTTTTATAAATAATATCCGATTATTGAGGATTTGTATAAAAACTTAGTATAAGTTAGAATAATTCTATGGATTACGCTTACTTGTTTTGCTGATGCTAGTAAATGAATAGTAGTTAGATAGTAGACCCATTTTTGAAATAGTAACCTTACTTCCTCCTACACACTGGCAAGAGCGTCCGCTGTGGCGTTCATGAGAAATGGTCAGTCAGCCGCCAGTCTCTCAGAAGAAATACAGCGCAACTGCGCTCCCGCTGAGAAACGTTTAGTTTATAGTCTCTCATACCGAACGGAAATATATTTAGCGCACCCTGCGCTTAGTCGAGTTTCGGGATTACGGCTTAAAAGTGGGGTCCTTCCTCGAATATATAATTATTTGCCTTTAAATGTGTTAAATATTGTAGGTTGCTAATTGTATGTGTGTAAATAACGCTGTGTCTCCAAAGTGGGCTTCACGTATCTCAACACAACCACACCGAGTTACAATCGTGTTGTCCAACCTGCAAACTACACAAAGAAATTTGAAAAATGTTGAAATTTTTATTGTTGAAGTTAGCAGATTTTGTAGCTTTTGTGTAATTTACTTTTCATTTTTAAAGTGATATTGTAAAGTAATATTGATTATTTTATCCTTATAAATAGTTTAATATTTTAATTTTCTAAACATTTTTTTTGTTTATGTCTCGTTTCAAAATTTTTATTCCTATGAATATTTGCAAATTATGATCGATTTAAAATTTAAGAATAATAATTTAAGAATAATATTAATAATTTAAGAATAATATTTAACACCTAATGTAACTGATACATTGATTCTGAATTTTAGAAAACATAAGTTAAATTAGTGACAGTAGAAGTCATTTTATTCCCTTCACACAGTATATTAATAAATACAGTTCAATACTTGATAAGTTAAATTTGTATAAAATTAAAAATAACTACATCTTCATTTTTATCATGTGTGATTAATGACTTAAAAATACTTTTGTTCAGATAATATTCAATCATTTATTCATAACAGTCTATAATGTCTACATAATGATAAATAACTATAAGTATATTGTAGATAAATTTATGTATAAATACTTAATATTATGGGATGCATTTTCGATACGATAATATCTTTCATGTTTATAAAATTACACAGATATAATTTAGCATGTGGAATTTATTTTTTTTAAATATTGATAATAGAAATTATTTATTTTCTTTATGTAATAGTAAGAAATTATTTATTTTTTAAATCATGCGCCTGCATCAGAGGTGTAGTGGTCTGTATATTAAGATGCCAGGAAATATAAATAATTAATGTTTTCTATTATGCCATTTTCATTCTATTTTTTGAATAATTATAAGATTTAATAACTACTTAATATCAAGTATATATATATATATATATATGCATATCGGTTCTGAATTTTCTAGTCAAGTAAGGGAAAACCTTTATAAGCAGGTACTTCCAATAGGGAAAAAATTGTTCTTAAAGTACTGCAGCCGATATCATGAAAACAACACGAGATTCGAAAACGTGCTAGGCATATCACATAGAAGTAGATTGTGCATAAAAAGTTTTTCCCTCGATTTTAAGATACTATTTTTTGAATAAGAATGTAGCTATCTATGAATAGAAACTTGTTATTCGAATGCATCATTAAACCTTTGCCAAATCGGTCAACCAGAGGACATCAATCAAACAGTTGACCCGACTTTCTCCTGTTTTGATCCTCTGCTCAGAATCATTTGAATGACTATAATTAACATAGAGATTAGCCCTCCAGATATTTTCTGTGGACCAAATACTATTCAAATAGGTTGGCTAACAAATAAACAAAATGATCGGTTGCATGGATGTTAGAGGGCATGCCGGGGGAAGATCTGTCAAATAATGATCTTCTCATTCAAAGTAGTCTATTGCATTAACATTGTTTTTGCATTTTGAGAATATTGATTGTTCGATTTGTGACAAAATGGTAATAAGCGAAGTTGACGTAAAGGGGGATACAATTCGAATCCGTTTGTAGTGTTCCATTGCAGTTACTGATATATATTGTAGCAGTACATGGAAGAGTTTCGCTTTAACAATTGGACATCTTCATGGTAATTTTCGAGGTTCCCTGCCATACGACACCACTTGAAATTTCAACCACAAAACAATAACCTCACCTATTCTGGAATCATGTCAGGGACTATTCATAATGGGAGACATGAGGACTGCGATGAAATCAGGAATAAAAATAGAGAGAACATCATGATTCAAACTATTAATTTAATTTTTTACATTTTTTATATTATGTGTTAACCGCAACATAGATAATAAATTTAATAAAGGTGTAATAATTAGGCATAACTAATAAAATTAATGTATCCAGAAAACAGCAACCACCCAGTAGGCTGTAACCTCACGTTTCCTAGAATCTTGTCAAGGATTATTCGTGATTCAAGCTATTAATACAATTTTTTACAATTTTTAATATTTTATTTTAACCACAACATATATGATAAATCTAATAAGGGAATAATAACTAGGCCTAACAAATAAAATTAATTTATCCGGAAAACAGTAAACTCCCAGTAAGCAGTAATCTCACGTTTCCTGGAATCCTGTCATGGATTATTCTTGAACAACAATAAAATGGTAGCAACAATAAAAACAGAGGGAATGTCAAGATTCAAACTATTAATGCAATTTTTGACAATTTTTAATATTTTATGTTAACTGTAACATAGATAATAAAGAAATAAGGGTAGAATAATTAAATAAAGATAATACAAATCGACTCAAATACGATTAATTGCTTTGAAGTCCCATATTTTAAAAATTTTAAAAACACTGATAATTTAAGCTGACAATTTAAAAGTTAAGTTAAAGGTTTCTTAAAGTTTCGTAAGAGAATCAATGAATCGTTTATTAACGAATAATCGATTCCTTGATTCTATAACAAAACTTAACATCTAATTCGTAAACTTTCCTCTTAGTTGTTAAATCAGAAGCAACTTCATCTCCTTTTAGCTCAGTATAAGCCTCAAAAGAAACGTTTCTCAAAATGCTACACCAGATTCTCGAAACAGTATAATTAGTTACAATTTGTAAAAAAATCAAATGTTTTTTTAGTCTTATAATAAAAAATTAATTTTATATCAATGATAAATAAATTGATTTTAGAGATCTTATGTTGATTTAGAGAACAAAAAATATCTTAATTAATTGTTTTTGTTATTTTCAGAATAAATATCTAATAATATGCTTGCGAAAACAGTAAAACAAAATCTCAAAAAGAATCATTTTAATTAAAAAAGAGGGTGAAATATAACCTTTCTTTTTTTAACAGTTACAACAGATTTTAAAGTTTTAACAGCTCCTTTTTTTAAACAGTTAAAAACTAATAATAAGTACAGAAATATAACTATTACACAAATTCCGTTTTATACTATCTTTTTATAAAGACTACAATTGTTGTTTAGTAAATTCGATTCTAATTATTACTAACAACTATACTAATTCGATTATTTTTCTAATTTTATTACACATTATACAGAATTATAAGAGCTTCTTAAGAAACTGTTAATCATAAAGTTTTTAAGTTGTAATGCATGTAAATAAACATGGGCAAATAATTGTTCTCCTTATATACGTCATAAAAATATATATTTCACTTGGATTGGTATTTTATTGAAGTAATAAATGAAATTACTCACCATGTTTGGATTTTTGTTGCTGTCCTGTTTCATTGCAATTTGTTGGAAACTATCTACAATTAAAATACGCCCAACCTTTCAAGAGAAATTGATGTTGCACAATTCAATCGATTGAAATTTCAGACTTATCTATTTTTTATTGTTGATTGATGAATTACAATTCAAGTTCTAGAAAACATTTTAAAATTGCATGTCTCCAAGTATTAATTATGTTAGTTACTTACTCTTCGTAAGAAATTTTGGGAATAAGAATTTATTTTATCATATGAATCACTCACTACATTCTAAGACGGGAAACAAGGAAAGTAATTTGTTCAGTTTGTAGCTGAAATCTCCTTTTAAATGGATTTCAGCTTCATTATGGGCCGTTGATAAAACTCCAAATTTCATTCATTGACTGTACAATAGAGGTTGTAATGGTTCACTAAAGAAGACCCATTTCTCAGAAACGTCTGCTTCATTGGTTTAAATAAACAAAACAGGTTGACAAAATTTATTTGAAGGGAATTTATTGGGTTTTTTCCTAACATTCCAAAAGGAAGGACTTTATTTAATTTCCTTGAAGAACTTTCGGACCATTTTATTACCAGAAAGCAAAATACCACTCAATCATTTTTTTTACTTTTTTATTATTTTTTGGCAAGTAATTAATAGAATTTGGTGTAAAAACTGAGGAAAGTATTAAAATAGTGCTCAGTTATGTGAAGAAAGAGGAAAATGTTTTACGCTTGGAAGATTAAAGAAAAAAACTTTTTTGGACAAATATTTTTAATGAATTCCAATTATTTTACTTATTTAAGTATAGATAAAAAAATTCTATAATTAGAAGATTATAAACAGCATAGCATAAAAGAAGTGTGGACATTTTTATGAATAGAAACTATCGTAACAGTCTAATTTTTTTTTTCTAAATAAGGGGTTAACTGGTAAATAACTTCTGGGTTATTTAGCTCCATTTTTTCCTATTTTTTATTTTTGTATAGCTTAGTGATTTGTGAATCCTCAAGAAACCATTTGATGGTTAATGATGATTTGTGAATTCTCAAGCAATCATTTGGTGATTAATGATGATTTGTGATTGTTAAAAATCATAAATTTCAAAATAGTATGCTTAAGATAATATATTCTAAAAAACAGTTTGATCCGAATAATTATCTACATGCGCATTAAGTAAATGAATAGCTTAAGGATATTTTTTTACTTTATTTATATTTAATAATTACAATATTTTCAGCTATTGGTATTCTGGTATTTTGGTGGAGTTGTTGTTAAAAGTTACGTAGATTGTACCATATTCTTACAAATTTCATCCACACCCTTTCGTTTTTAGGCTAAAGGTAGACAAGGAAAAAATGTATGTCTTACTTTCTGACAAATCCTATTGCAAAATTTTAACGCCCTCTTAATAAGAATGATTAAAAATCAGAAAAAGTTCAAAGATTGCCATAAACCTTAAGGGAAAACAGCTGTGAGGATTACGACACGATATGACGCTGAATTCATTTTTGTCAAATTGGGTTCAGTTAGCTTTAAGCCAGGGGTGGCCAAACCGTGGCCCGCCTTGAACATTTTTCCGGACAGTGAGATTTATCACACTTTTATAAAATATATTTATTTTATAATGGCCAAAGTAGTGAAAACCAATGTATTAAAAAAATACATTATGTGTGCATCTATATATTCTAAAATTAACTATCGAAATAATGAGAAAAAATTTACTTTGATTTTAAAATAATAGAATATATGGCAAATATTGTCTGTTTTATTTATGAGTTTACAGTTATGAGTTCACAGAATAATTAAATTATACTCTGCGAAATCATGATGCGCGGGTATCTTGGAACATCTAACAGTTTCTACGTTTCACTTTAATGATTTCGTTTTTTTATTTCATTTATATTTATATGTATAAATATAAATAATATATTTCTTTACAATGTGCGTTTAGTATCATTATTATAATATTATCCATGTTTATATGTAAGAATAATAGTAAACACAAAAATAATAACTCATTAAGTTTCAATTTTTCACTCCAAACAATGTCTATAGTGGGTCTAAATCTAAATGGGGGATATATAATTTTATATGCGGCCCGCGAAGTTATGATGCATTTCCAAAGTGGCCCGCAAGTTCATTTGGGTTGGCCACCCCTGCTTTAAGCTTTCATTTGCTTAGATTATTTTTTACGTTATAAAACATATAAGTTTGATTTTAAAATTGTTCTCATTACAATGTTGGATGTTTTCTGTTGGCAAAACACTGACAGTTTTAATGGTAATAGACATTTGTTCAAAAACTTGAGCGTCGTTCACGGTACTTCACAAAAGAGATTTTATTTCTTTTCTATGTGTATTGCACAGCGTGTGATGTCCCACCATTAATGAAACATTCCTTTCCTCTAAGCAAGGATACGGTGGAGTTGTCCTGGAGGACAAGAAAAACAATTCGATAGTACTAAGATTGATCACAGTTTTCCGCTGTAACAGACATTCCCTATTGATCGAGCTGAAGGGAAAAACGTTTCGATAGCTCTAACAACTTTTTTCCTGGAGACTTTCTCCTCGGAGAGAGAAGCTATTTGAAGCTAGATGCTTCGAGCTCTTTTCTTTTCTGTCCACTGATTGTCACCGGAATGGATCACATATTGTTGCCCGATCGACAAAAACGATCATTTTGAAACAACAGACTTTTAAATGTAAATCAGTAAAGTAATTTTACAACAATCTCATTACAAGAGAAAAAAAGAGTTGACTGATCACTTTCTGTATGTATTTAATTTGTTGTGTATTTTTATTATTGAATATATTATAAAGATATAATTCTCAATGGCTACGAAAAATACTACTGTGCCCAAAAAGTAAGACAAATTTCTTTTTTTCAAAAACTCTTTATTTATTCTTCCAAATTTATTTCATCGCCTTCAAAGTAATCCCCTCCAAAGTAGTTCAAAGTAATAACAATGCACTTATGTCAATTTTTTTTCCATTCCTCAAGGCATGCTAAAAAGTCATCGGCAGGGATGTCTTTCAAAGCGCGCGTCGATTCACGTTGAATCTCTTCAATCGATTCAAAACGGTGTAACCGGAGTGGTCTTTTGAGTTTAGAGAATAGCCAGAAGTCGCACGGTGTGTAAACGGTAGTTGTGGAACGATATGGGTTTCATTTTTGGCAAAAAAGTCACGAAGAATCAATGCAGTGTGAGCTGGCGCATTCAGTGTTTTCGGTACCAATCGAGATTTGACGCGTTGAGGCCCAAAATGGAATTGACTGATCCTTTTGAAATTCCAACATCATCAGTAAGGTATCTAATTATAAATCGACGGTTCGCAAGCACCAAATCTTTAATTTTTTGGATGTGAGCTTCGTCGGTCGAGGTTGAGGGTCGACCAGAGGGCTCTTCGTCTTCAGCGCGTTCTCTGCCTTCTTTGAAGTGTTTATACCACTTCTAAACATTTCTTTCCGATATAGGAACGCTCACCGAATGCCTTCTGCAACATTCTATACGTTTCCGCAAGCAAAATTTAATGTAAGTTCTTTGCTCAATTGATTCAGACATTTCAAAAATCACCGGAATCAGTTTTAGCGTTTCACAAAGCCAAGCGTAACTCAAACATTAATGAATATTTTGACGTTACATTTCACACAGATGTCAAGGACAGTGCCAGGAACCTGAAAAAAAAAGTTGAAATTCCATAAGCCACGGGAATTTTAAATTGAAAATTGGTCTTACTTTTTGGACACAGTGATACAACCGATTTATGCTACAGTATAAGTTATTTGTATATGAATCTGAGAGCTTTCAGATACATTCTTGCTGTAATAGGCTTTTTTTTACTTTTATTGATATTTATAAACTCAAAATAGACCTAACAACTTTGAGGAGACTCTCTCCTCAATCAGTTTTTCCTCTCTTTTATTTTCCGCTTAGTAATTATCACTGAAATAGATTACTGATTGTTGTCCGATCGACAAAAACGATCGTTTTGAAACCACATAGTTTTTTAGATGTAAATTAAGAAAGTAATTTTGAAATAACCTGATTGCAAAGAAAAAAAAAGAACTAAACCTAATTCCTTCAGAATATTTAAAATTTTTTATGTGTTTATTTTAATTAACGAATATATTATTAAATATTAATACAGAAACGGAAAACGTGTACTAAGAAGTAATTAATGTATTATATGATGTATGTTAATTTTATATTTAACTGAGAGCTTTCGGATATCTTTTTGCAGGAATAGCAAGTTTTTATTTCTATTGATATTTTTAAAATCCAATTCTAATCAATTTTATATCATTCAAAACAGAATCTTTCTTAGTTTTATAAAAAAACAGAAATTATATATTTCAATAAATTAATTCTTAATAAATTATGTACTGCCATTTTCTTAACGAAATATGTACTAGTTGGAATCTATTTTATTCTTAGTAGCGACCTTGTAAATTTCAGTATAGAATTAAATATTATTCTTAAAATAAAGCAGAATCACAATATTTTCAGAGAAAATTGTCACGGCTTGATAAAATGAAGACACTTATACCTAAAGATCTTAGTATTCATAACAACATAACAATCCATTTTCCATACAATTGACATTAGTACGAGAAATGTATCCATAGATTATAATAGAAGTAACTTAAAATTACTTTTTCTTCACTAAGTTACAACTGACAGAAAGTTGATAAAATACTAAAAAGAAAATATTAAAAGGAATTGTTTGTTATTTTTACTAAATAATTATATCGATTAAATGCTTTTTAAGCAGTTACAATTTTTAATTCGAATAATAAATGACGAGAAGTAACATCCCTTAATGAATCTTCTGAACGATTTGATGTATATTTCGAACCAATAAGAAATTTTTAATATTAAGTGAAATATTAAGTGTTTTTAAATAATTATCTTCACCATAAAAGTTAAACACCTTGATATTTAGGCCTTAAAATCACAAAATTGCCCAGATTAGTTTTCAATTATTTCAGTAATTGATTGTTCGAATTTGATTTATTACATGACTTTCCTAATGTAAGAAATGAATATATTGAATTATATTTAAGTCTGATCAAACAATTCTGAAATATTTTAAATTATTCATGAAACACAATCATTCATTTTACAGTACAAAATCTATCAAATGTTAAAAGTAAATTACGTTGGTTATGTAAATTATTGGGGTAGAGAAGTGTTTGCAAATCCCCATAGTTTTTAATATTTGGTAAGAAATAAAAAAAATTAGATTGATGAAATATAATATCAATAAAACTTGTAAATGCTAGTAAAACTTGTAAATTATATAGAATATTGGAAAAGAACCAATTGAAAGAGCATATATATATATATATATATACTCAACTATGCTATATCTTTGTTTTATATTTGGTATAATATTTATTTAAATATACTATATCTTGTGTGATTAGAAATTAAATTAAACACACCATCTAAAATTAGTTCATAATAGTGTTCTGATTACACGAAATAATTTCCAAATTCAAATAGTTTTAATAATGCTTTGCTTTAGTTGGTTTATACATTTTATCTGATATGATACATTGTTTGTCTGATACATTGTTTAAAGAACATATAATTTTTTCTTACAGAAGAATATTATATCTTGGTTATATACTCTGGTATAATATATATATATTTAAATATGCTATATATGTGATTAGAAATTAAAATAAATACATTAACTAAAATTAGTTCATAATATTGCTACAAGAAATATTTTCTAAATTCATATTGTTTTTAATAATATCTTGTTATTAGTTGGTTTATATATTTCATAGTCTAGTATATTGTTCATACCAATTTAAAGTAGTATTAGAATAAACTGTAAATGTATTATTTGATGAATACAAACATTGATAAAATTTGCAACATTTGAACAACTGAAAAACAGATTGCAAAAAAAAAAAAAAAAAAAAAAAAAAAAAAAAAAAATAAAAAAAAAATAAAAAAAAGAAAAATAAACGATATTGCTCCGAAAAATATTTTCTGAATAAATCTATTTTCTTCCGTAACAAAACAACCGAACTTAACCCACATCTGACCGAATGTTTCCTATTTGACTTAACCTACGCGGTTACTATTTTATTCGATGCAGAAGTGGGAATTTCCTACATCAAGGAAACCTTCCGAATTTTTGTATTTAGGTTACGCCAAATATGAAGAGAACAAATAAATGTGTCCACCTATCTCTTTAAAAAGCTTTTCAATCAACAGCGGGAAAAGCAACAACTTTCTTTTTTTTCTTCTCTTGACACATCTGAAGGCGATTTATTTCCGAACGCTAAGCGATTACGTTAACACTGCGAAGAGCAACTGCTCAACTGAGTAGAAACCAGCTGCTTAATCCTCGAGATAGAATGCCGATTACTGTGGCGGTAATTTATGGATCGGTTCCCTCGCTACTTACATTATCATCGACGTGTTCTGGTTGGAGGCAATTAGTTTGAAAGCATGATCTTTACTTACCAGTATCGCTTGATGAAAATTAAACTGCTTTGAAAATTGTTAATGTAGTAGGTCTCAAAATTAACCGCCATATAAATATTGCCGCTTTCTTTCAATCAATTTCGTTGCTGTACTAAATGTATAATTGATATTTTAATTAGATTTTGTTTTGAATTAAATAATATAATATTCAACTGCCTTGAGGAATTTTTTTTTTTTTTTTTTTTTTTGTATTAAGATAATTTTGTATTTAGCAATACCAAAAAAACATTTTTACAAGAACGAATTCAGGAAAGTCAGAAGATTCAGATTAAAGATTGAAATTTCTCTGTTCATATTTATTAAATATTCTAAAAGTAAAAAAAATAAGTTTACATATTATTAACCAGAAATAATATCAGTTAGGTTATTTTTGTTAATTTAATTTTTTTCTACGATGTTCCATGTAATTTCTAGATATGACTGCAATATATACCCTAATAAAAAATTTATGCTTCTTTATCATGCTTTTAAGAAATTTTAATGTAGCGATTGGATTAGAAACCCATTCATTTAAGCTTCAATTGATTTTGGTTTAATATTAACTGGCAACTATATTCACTGATCGCGGATTAATGATTAAATATAAGGAATTGTCTACTGAAATATTTTTGGATTTATAAAGAAGAATATGTGTCAATACTTAAAAAAAGCTTTGAATATTTTTCTACAATTTTAAACATCATATTTATGTTAATTAGGATTTTCTATCAACAGTACAATTAAGTGTAAAAATATTGAATTAGGTATTAGGTATAAATATTGGTATTAGGATAATTCATTGACATTTTTAAAAGAAAGAATTTACATTTTTAATAGGAGATATTGGGTCATCTCACACGAGCTCTAAGGACACTATAGTATGAACAATTATTCGATCATCCTTTGTTCTTGAAGACTATGACTGTCGTGGCAGACGGAAACCACCCAACTGGTTATGGGGAACGCGACAGGTGGAAAGATTGCATCATAATTTCGAATGTAACAGCTGATAGAGAAGTTTATTACAATAATATGTAAATAGATTTTGTATTAAAATAAAGTGTTCAGAATGTTAGACATAAAAAACCAGTTTAAAACATTTGTGATTTATTAAAATGAGTATTGGAAAAAACTCATAAAAGGAATAAAAAAATAATTATTTTAGAAATATCTAGTTTTGAACGATATTTTGAACTTACGGCAGGTAATACCAAGAAACCATATTTAAAAGAATAAAATAAGAAATTAAATTTCTTCATTTAAAAGGAAAGTTTCCTTGATCATGTTTTTTAAAAAATCTAAAAATATCAAATAAATCTACATATTATAAATAAAAAATAATATCAGATAGATTATCTTTGTTTATTAATTTATTTTGTTTAAGCTTTTTCTAAGAATTTTCATGCAAGTTCTCTTGAGCTATAATTTCCTTAAAAATGCTTAAATTTTATAATTAAAGAAAATATATTTACGAATCTAAAAGTACAAAATAAATTTCCATTTTATTAATCAGAAATAATGTCAATTAAGTTATTTTGGTTTTTTAAGTTCTTTCTTCTATTTTCTACGTAATTTCTAGATATGGCTGCAATATATATTTTAATTAGTTTTAAAAATTTATGCTCTTCGATCATGCTTTTAAGAAATTTTAATGAATGGGATTGGATTAGAAACCCGTGCATTAAAACTTCAAGTAATTTTGGTTTAATATTAACAGCAGCTATATTCACTGATCGTGGATTTATGGTTAAACATTAGGAATTGTCTCTTGAAAACTTTCTGAATTTCTATAGAAGGCAATATCTAAAAAAGTTTTGAATATATGGCTACAATTTTAAACATCATATTTATGTGACTAAGTATGTTCTAACTGAAAAATTTAGTGTAAAAAAGAGCGGAAATATTAATTGTATTGATGAGGAAATAAGAGTTTGTATTTCAAATAAATACCCAAAGAATAAAAAAATCGCTAGAATACACCAGGCTCATGTTTTTCACAAACACAAATAAACTTAAGGTATGTTTTAATAAACCTTTTGTAATACATTTTAATTTTTCTGTAATATTGGATTTAATTTTTATAACATATTTCTCAGAAATTTGCATATAGTAAGCCTAAAATTGTTTGTAGGATTTTAAATGGGCCACTAAATCAAAAAGTTTGAGAACTACTGGTCTAATGTACTGACATTCTATAATATATGATATTGTTAGAACAGCACATTACAAATGAAAGCTACTGTTGCTTGTCTCCTAACTGGGTAAGACTGCAATGCATATCCTCATTTATTTTAATTATCATGCTGATTTATATTCTGTGTCACAATAAGCGAGCAGCGTAATAGATGTACATGTGCGCGTTTAAAAATTTAAATTCTAGAATCGCCTGGAAGCTAATGACAAAACGAATCAAGCCTCCGTCATTTGCTTTATCATCAGTTCCATCTATGGAAGAAGGGGGTAGGGGGTAGAACAGACCCGGAGGGAAAAGGAGGTTGTTTTTTTTAAAGTCGTTTGGTGAGATATCAATATGCCGGAAATTATTTGGAAGGCGTGGCTCAAACTCGAAAAATTTTTGTCATTAATTAATGTTCGGGATGGGGGGAACACACCCAATTCCAAAGTGAGATAAATACAATATTGTTCAGCAATTCTATTGATCTCAATCGGATGATTAAATGCTGAGCTGTTGATAAGTGTTCGATGGATATTTATTCATGATTTATTCAAATGTATTAACTTTAAAAATAATGCCGGAACTGTTTGGAATTAATAAATCTCCGAAACAGTTTTCAATAGATTATTTCAACACGTGGGGTGCATATTATCATAAAGCACAATTCTAAAATAAAATATTTTTATATAGAAATTTTTTAAAAGCTCTTTTATTGATGACAGGATGGTTTTTATTTACAAATTTAGTTTTTTCATCCTTTTTTTTTATTTATTCTATTTTAAAATAATCTCAAGTGAAACCAGTGCATCTATAAATCAAATTGTTTTAAAGGATTTAGAAATATGTGAATTGGATATATTTTAAATAATAATAATGACTGATGCTTCTTAAAATGTTAATTACTGCTGATGAAATAATAATAATAATGACTGCTGCTTTTTAAAATATTAATGACTGAATAATAATAATGACTGCTGCTGAAATAATAATATTGATTGCTGCATTTTAAAATAATAAGGACTGCTGATGAAATAATAATATTGACTGGTGCTTTTTAAAATATTAATGACTGAATAATAATTATGATTGCTGATGAAATAATAATAATGACTGCTGCTTTTTAAAATAATAATGACTGCTGATTATATCAAAAAAATTGTACTCAAAGGAAAATGCTTATAAAGTTTACTCAGTTAAACAGCTTTAAGCATTAAAACAAAATGAAGCTTGATTCCCAACTTCCTTATGGATGAGATTAGTTTAAATAGTCTTTATTTTTTAACTAATTATATGTTATATATTCTAATTTATTAGTCTTTATTTTTTACTAATTATATATTCTATATTCTAATTTATCAATATTATATATTTTACTAATTATATATTCTTTTATTTTTTTACGATTTATATTATTTTCTTCTTTATTAACAATCTTTCACTTCGTGTTTTTATAATGGTAGCAAAAGAAAGTTTAATTATAAGAGTCTTAAGTCATTTTTCTTTGCATAAAGCAAGATATTTATCAGTCTCTCGTTTTAATTATCAGTATTTCTTAAAATTTTAAAATTTATATACACCGTTTCTTTCTTTGAATTTATTATTTTTTTCTCTGATGTGTAGCCAAATATAACGAAAAAAATACTGTTGTTGGTTATTTTATTAACTAAATTTAAATTAAAAATCTTATTTAAAAACCTTTCATTTTCATTGTAAAATTGCGATTTTAAAAGGTCTTTTCAAGAATCATCTAATTTTATTAGCATATGCCTATGTGCCTATAATATTCACAAAAATAGTAAGAAATTAAAAATAATTTAGATGAAAAATGAATTAGAATTATTGATGTGAATAATATAAAAATAAAAATATTGAGAAATCTGACTTTTTTAATTATTTATTATTTTTTATTTGTTGCATAACTGAAATTAAAGAACTTACTAGATATAATTCTAATAAATTTCTTTTTTATTTAAATCAAAATTTAATACTTAAAATGAAATGAGGTATAAAATATAACTAAACATTCGAAAACTACATTTAAAAATAATCTCCTTTTATTTGTATATCTTTAATATCTGTTATATTATTTTAAATATTTGAATAAATGATATTAGCATAATATTTTTATATGCTTATAGGAATATATTCTCTAAGTTAAAAAAGTAAAATGTTTTTATTTGAGAACGTCTTTCAACATTCTTTTATTCGTTTCAAATATTATTCTGATAAATATATTTTTTACATTCTGAATTCTCTGTATTTATATATTCAGATTTCTTTTTACTTTTCCATAGTAGAATAAGTTAAATATTTAACTTATTTTGTTATTGTAATTGGAATTCAGAATTTCAGAATTGGAATTCAGTAAAAAATATATAGTTATTGGAGCAATATTTGAAATGAATGGAAGAATCTAAAAGATGATAATGAAAAATATTTATTTTCGTTTCATAAAATATAAAATAATTTTTGTTTCATTCAATAAAATATTTTTGCTCAAGATTTTACTACTTTACTAATAATGGTACTGATATTAGATATATACAAATAAAAGCAGATCATTTTTTAACTAATGCAATTTCCGAATGCTTAAATATATTTTATATCTTACATGCTATTATTATTATGTGTTATTTCTGTTATCAATTTTATAATATGGCTGTTATTAATTTGAAATAAATACAAGAAATTCTATTTTTTTAAATATAAAAATTTTAAATGCCATTTGGTATAAAATTTTACATGTATTTTATTTTAGATAAAAATTTATTTAATGTTTTTATTGTTGAGAAGTAATATTGATTTTTTTTGTATTTGAGATTAATATAAAGCAGTTTACATGGTAAGCCAAATGACTGAATTGATTATTTGTTTGTATTTATATTACACAAAGAAAAGTGTTTTTTGAAATTTACTAGCCTATTAGGTGTTTATTTTCTTTTAATCTCATACTTTTTAAATTTTAATAGTTTTGTGTTATATTAAAACAATGTTTACTGATGATATTAAAAGGGCTATGAGCCTATATATTATTTAGTAAAGTTTTATATTAGGTTTTCTATAGTTTCGAATGATTAAAATTAATTTCGAATAATTTACATAAAACACTTCAGTGTTTATCTATCTTATCTAAATTACCCGATATATTTACAAGCCTACATTTAATTAGGCACTGAAAATATACGTATTGCAACGGAAACCTTTAGGATTCTTCTTTAAAAAGCATTGCTACAGTCAATCGCTTTTATTTGAAAATTTAAATCTCCTTATAAATTTATATAGTAATATATAAATTTATATATTGCTTCCTCATAAATTTTTTTCCCAAAAACTATCAAATCTGTTACACTTAAAAAACTAATAAAATAATAAAATTAAAATTATAAAGTTATAAATTTGAAAAATGATTTTTGTTAATATTATTAAAAAAAAGGTTTTTATTTTCTATATTAGAATTTAATTCCTTTCTGCAAATCTTAGGATTCAGATGATGAAATGCATGTTAATATCGGGACAATGATCAATTTGCTGTCCAGTGATTAATTTGCGCAACTAGCAGTCATTCGATTGTCAAACAGTTTGATAGAAATTTCCGAGGTTTATTCCATATGACACGCAAATGTGGGTCATATGGTAAATCATTTTGAAAGGCAACGCTCTCAACGTTCTCTTTCAATGGCCGTTGGTGGGTTGGTTGTGTATAAATGGAACATGAATTAAAAAAAAAAAATTCTATTTGAAATAAAGTAGTTTGTTTTAAAGTCACAGAGAAGAGTAATTATATTAAATATTTTTTTGTTATTAAATTTATTTACTTATTAATGAAATTGGAGATGTTCAAATAAATTATTCTTAAATTTTTAATTAATTCTATTTTTTAGATCTAGCCTGTAATTTTTTGTATGGCATCAAGTTTTATCTCATCAGTTTCAATAATTATCCATTACTAAGAAAGATGGTAAAGTTACGAAAACTACATCAAATTATCATTCATAAATTTAAATTTTACTCACGAAATAAGAACACAAAGTATTTTTTTAATATGGAAAAATATTCTAAAATGTTCCAAAATATTCTCTTCATATATTAATATTTTTTTGCACTTAAAAAACTCACTTAATTTATTTATTTCAATTAAATAGTTAAAAGTGCAATTTTTATAGAGAAATATACTAAATATTATATTGTTTTAAAGAATCGTATTACATAAAAAATCAAATTTTAATATCTTTCACAAAAACTAACTTTTTAAATAAATCGAGAAAGGTTCTTATTGCTTGTCAGTATCTATTTAATGCTTTTATTGGCAATTATTAAGTATAGATATTTAATTTACAATTTTGATTCATGTTAATTTAAAATTTTGATTCATTTTCATTTACAATTTCGATTCCTCATTCAAATGATTCATTTTGATTCATCCTCTCTACTTTTAAAAAAATCTTCTTTAAACGACGGAATAAGGGAATATAAGACTCTCTTCATGGGAAAGACGTGTAATACCCCTTTCTATTCCAACTGCTTTGTAATTTCTCATAATGAAGAATTTTATCAAGCACTTTAAAAAACAAATAAAGATAATTTACACGAAAGCCATTTATTAAATTAAAATATCCTTGTCAAAAGTATATTCCCCAATTTTTAACATAACTATTATTAGTCAATTAAAGAAAAGATAAAATAATGGAATTAGATTTTGTTGAGATATTAAAAATTACATAAAATCCAAATCATTGCAATGCGACCAGAAAAAAACCCTCTTCATGTGAGAATAAAAATTGCAATTAAGTATTAAAATTCAAAAATACTTTATTAAAGGTCAAAAAGATTTTACGCTCTTCACTGTTTTTTATAGCCAATGAATACGTACAGTTAAAGCGTAAATAATTGGATAAGAATAATCATAAAAAAATCAGTTTAAATCTCCCAAAAGTTGAAGTCATTTTTTTCCAAATCCTTTTCTCAGATTTTTTTAAAATCCGTTAATAAATTCGCTTAACCGTGATTAAGAATAATTAACTTTTGAAACCCCAACTTCAATGCTACTCGCTCATAAAAAATTCTAAAAAAATGAAAATAATTGAAAGGCGTTCTCTTGTATTAAAAAAAACCAAACAGATTCTATTTGTTTCCAATTGAATAAATTTTATAATTTAAGAAGTACGCTTCGTGTATTTTGGAGCATACTAATTGGTAAATTAAAAAAATAAAATGATTTAGGATTCGAAACTCCAGAAAGTCTTTAATTCGAAAGAATTTGTTTCTGATATGATTAATCAAAAGCAATTTTTTTTTATCTCGTCAGTAAGTTGAGATATTTATAAAACTGAGGAATTATTTCTATGATTTTGGGATATTTACATATAAAAAGAGTTAAAAGGCATCAAAAATTTTGTTCTTCGCTTCGTGTAGTGAATTAAAAATACTTAGTCCAGAGAATGCATGAGCTATTTTAGTCTTTTTGGTAATGGAACACCGAAACACCATCGGAAGTTTACCCAAATTTGTTCTTTTAGTAGAAGTGCAATGAAAACCCTTACAAGCAATAATTAAGAAATTCCTGACAGATAAAAAAAAGGCAATGGTAAACTGCAACACGAGTGCTTTATAAAAATTTTGCTTCAAGAAGAAAAAAAACATGCCTTCTGGCTTAGCTAGTTATTAATGTGATAGATTATCATTGAAGACTGCCAGAGTATTCAATCATGTAGTCTTTTCCTGCATAGCCGATAGCTTTCTTTACTCTTTTGGTAGTGCCTTTAGATGTTGGATCAATCATCCTGATGGGGGAAAAAGAAAGACAACTAACATGTTTTTTACCCTGGACTGGGTTCCATTTAGAAGAGCAGCTTACCAGAAACTATTACACATAGCTTTAGTTAGTAAAATAGAAGGACAAAATTATTTTTGGTGGTTAGAATTTGTCAATAATATTAATAGCATAATAATTAATATTATATAAGGAATTAAAAAAAAAAAAAAAAAGAAACGTAAATAACATGGGGAAAAGAAAGACAAATAACATTTTTTTTAACCTGTACTAGGTTAGATTTTGAAGTACAGCTTATCATAAAATATTGCACATAGACTTTATTAAGTCTTATTTTATTATTATGATTATAATTATTATGACATTATTAAGTATTATTTTTTAAAGTTATTTTTCTTTTTATTCTATTAAAAAATTGTTTTGGGTGGTTAAAATTTGTCAGTGTTATTAATAGCATAATAGTGATAATATATTGCACACAGACTTTATTAAGTCTTATTACATTATTATGATTATAATTATTAAGACATTATTAAGTCTTATTTTAAGTTTTTTCTTTTCATTTTGTTGAGAAAAATTGTTTTTGGTGGTTAGAGTTTGTCTATACTATTAATAGCAAAATTATTAAAACTATATAATGAATTGAAAAAAGAATGATAAGTAGCATAGGAAAAAGAAAGAGAAGTAACATGTTTTTTAGCCTGTAATGAGAGATAATAATAATAAATTTCTTAGAGCAGCTTATCATAAAATATTACACATAGACTTCGTAAAATAAAAGAAAAAAAACTGTTTTTGGTCGTTAGAATTTGTCAATACTAATATTAATATAATAATTTATATTAAATAATGAACGGAAAGAACAGAAAAATAACCTGTACTGGGTTAGTTTTCGAAGAGCAGTTTATAAAATATTAGACATAAAATTTGTTAATACTATTATTAGCATAATAATTAAAATTATGTAATGAACTGAAACATTTTTCTAAAACGGTATTGATTAAGTTCAAATTAAATTTGTGAAGTCTGTTTTCCTTAATTAAGCGAGACTTAATCTATATAAAAAAGGCGAAGGAAGAAAATTTCTTGAAATAAATACTACTTATTTTAATTCAATGACTTCATTAGTCATTGCTGAAATTTGAATAATCATGTGATTTAATTATGCATGCTGTTTGATGTTTTTTATTCACTTAACGTTATTTTAATAACTAAATAAAACATACAAAATTATAAGCTGATTTTGTATGACAAAAATCAAGGGAAAATAAATAAATACAAATAAATAAAAAAGCTCAGAAAAATTCTTCATAAAGATTAAAATTGTAAAGTTAGTTTTAATGCGATTATTTTCTAGAATTTTCAAACTGTTACACCCTCTGATGTGAATTCATTCTTGTGATTCTAAAAAAATATATACATAAAAAAACTGATGTATTTGCATCTTTTATATAAAATTTGTCATATTTTGGGACTATACATTGGTGTGAAAAAACTAAAGACGAGAGAGCAAAATTAAAAAAAAGATAGAAAAATATTAAACAACCAATTAGGACAGCAGTTGAGGAAGCATGTTAAACTACGCCCATATTTGAAACTTTCATCCGAAGTTTCGTCTGCCTCCCCAGACGTGGTGGTTTGAACCTGAAAAACAATCCCCTTATGCCCCCTTAAGAGTGAGCCTCCGTTCCTCTTCCGGAAAGTAGTAAATCATTTAATCCGTAACCAACACAAGCCAGAGCAGAAATTTTGTTTCCTTGAAAGCAGTCAGTTTAAGGTAGCGCATGAAAAGATTTACAGCCTACCAAACAGCGATTGAGGTAGGAAGAAAGAAGGGGTTTGTTTTTCGTGTTCCAATTTCTACGCCCGGGTACAGATTAATAATATTAATGGGAATAATGTGGCAGAAGTGTATAGAATCGCTCACAAAAGTTTTTAATGGCATTGAATACCGTCCAAACGGTCGAAAAAGTTTGTTTTGTCGCTCTACAGTCATTTTGCGCACACTTTAGGCTAATTAGACCGGAACCTACAGTTTAATGTGGATTCCGAACACTAACAAACATCCATGCCTCCTCCAGGATTCGAACCTGAAGCCTGGGGTACCAAAGACAAGAGCGCTAGCCAATTGGTTATCAGGCCGCAAACGGTCGAAAAAGTTGTTGGACGCTTTGGTGGATATCGTTAAGCTGTTGGATCAATCGTTATATGATTTTATCGGCTAAATAAATAAATAAAATAAATTTAAAAAAATAAATAAAGTAAAAAAAAAAAAAAAAAAAAAAGACTTTATTCTGGGACTACTCTCAACTATTCATTTTAAAACTACAAACAACAACAATAAAAACTATAGATATACATCTTAGGTAAAACTAAATCATCACCAATGTTTTGCTTCTTAGAAGAATTTTCCTATATTTTGCTCCTTAGAAGAATTTTCCTATATTTTGCCCCTATATTGATTTGTATTGAAACCATGCTACCTCATGACTATGACTTATGCTTAGTTGTTGGAGCTCTGAGACTAAACTAAAGGCTTTCAGTTTTAAACATGGCAGTTGCTCAAAGTTCTTGTATTTATGCAATTACTTTTTATGAAATTTCTTATGTTGCTTACTTAAAAATTTTATTTTAGGGCTAAGTACAATTAATTCTTCGGATGGCTTTCCTTTCCGGGCATCATTCGCTCCTTCCTTGAAAGGTGGTTAATATTCTGTCCAAATTGAGGTGGTGGCAAAGACAATGTTAATCCTAAGTGATGGTCTCTTCATAAAGTAAGCAACAAGCGAATTCCGGGGCTGCCAAAGAATAATGATTACAGAAAACCCTAATTCACTGAAAAAATGGAAATTTTAATGAGTTAGAGTAACAATGTAACGTTCCACATTTGATAAAAGACAAAAAAGGTCGTGTTACATGTACTTTTATTATGCGCATTGAATATTTTATTCCCGGAAGAAACATTTACTTGCAACTATTTTTTTTACTTTTCATTGTAGTTTTATGCGAATTCATGGTCTATGTGGTGTATTTAACCCGTCTTCAGCAATTAGCAGTAAATAAAAGCAAGCTGAGCTCACGATTCACCATCAGTCCCCAATGGCAATTGAATCACACACTTGAAAGATTTGCTCTAGGTCAAATCACAGTAGGTCAGCTGTGACTGCATGGAAATCTCGCAACTGCTTGTCGTGGGAAGATGGATGTCTACTCTACATTCTTCTACGTTCTTCCTTTCTAATCTGTTATATCGTTTACATGTCATCTTCTTATTCTTTCGATATTACAAAGACATTTTGATCCTATAGCAATCAGCTCACAATTTTCTTGGTATTCTCATATATCAATTATGTCTTATTTTAACACTTTCACTTACATCTTTAGATTAAATGATACACATTTATTCAGAAAGAGTAATTTTTTGAAATTCTGATAATGAACGCTATTATAAAAAAAGTACTATGAACAGAATAATTCACATCGGGCAAAGAAAATAATAACATTTTTTTCTAACACATGAAACATTTTTGAATAAATGTTTTTTAAAGAAATGATTATGAAATTGCCAGAAGATAAACAAAACAACAACAAAACAAAAATCTGTGTACATTTTGAATCGATTTATTTTTCCCGATTTTATGTAAAGGATTTGTTTGGTTTTAATATTTATATAAAAGTATTGCAGTAGAATATAACATTATTGTCTTGAAACAGAACTCATATTAAAAGAAAAAAAAATTAAATTAAAAGCAAGACTTTGTCCTTTGAAGGGCCGTTCATTATAACTATTAGGATTTTTATAGAGCATCTAATTTATGCAAGAGCTGATATCAATAATTAAAGCGAATGCAGTTAAATTTTTACACGTAAGTTATTATTTTCATGATATTAGACTGAAAGATCGCATTATTAATCTGAAAATATCCAAACACCCAACACTACTTCTAAATTTTTAATATAATTTGCGATTGATTTAAAAAATGAAATTTCTATTCTGAGATGAACATTTTAATCATTTTTGTGAAAATTAAATTTTGGTCATTAGCCTCTGATATAGTTATATTGTAGAAAGTGAATTTATATTGCTGATATATATATATTTGTGTGAGTGTTTGTCTGTGTATATATATATTTATTTATATGACGAGTCTTTTTACTTAAGTTTATTAACATGGTTATTAAACGTTTTAAAAAGTTAGAGACCAGCCTCTGAAGCTGATGGGATAGAGAAAAGCATACGTCCAACAGCTGCGAAAGTTGTGAACGTCTGCTATCTGAGCGAATGGAATCAAGCAACTTAAATCTAAATAAAACTCAAATTAATTAATTAAATTTAATTAATGAATTAATATTTGAAAAAATTGTATTAACATCAAGTGCCATCCACTACAAGTTCAAAAAAATGTATTTGAACTTGAGTGGATGAATAAAAAGTATTTTATGAACGATTGAAAATTTGAACAAGATATATATAGGGAGAGTGAGAGCTAATAGAAGGAATTGAAACAAATCTTAAAAGTGTTTTGGTTAATAACTTACAGAAGCTGGAGAAAAAGAATCGAAGAAGATTGCTAAACAGAAATGTTAATGCAGAAATAAATTAGAAAGTTGCAGAATATAGAATGAAAAGTTATTAGGGGTTAGTCAATAACTGAATCTGTTAATTGTGGGTCGGAAATCCAGGAAGAGCAAAACGATTGTTATTACATGTATTACTGATAAAACTGTATATGCATATATATATAATTATATATAAATATTGTTGGTAATTTGATAATGCATATATATATATATATATTGCTCATGTAGGTACATTATATTCAGCTGTACTCATATATAGAAATGTAAGGTAGCGATAAATTATAGAAAGTTAGAAGTGGTTCTCATGAGAGAATGTGAAACTAAAGGCTACTAAGAGTTACTTCAATAACTGTATTTGTTAATTGTAGGTCGGGAATTCTGGAAGTGTAAATCGAATGTTATATGTATTGTTGATAGAAATATATATATATATATATAAGTACGATTATTCAGTATTATGCAGGATAAACAGAAATGATAAGCCAGTGAGGCATCATTGCGGGAAGCTTACTAAAGTACACCTATATTTGTTTCACTGCAATTTGGTGTCAAATATAGAACAATAATGAAACTACTTATTGTTCATACCAAATTTTATATATATTTTTTACTACTCCCTGGTATGAAAATCTATGGGAGAAGCGACGCATATAATAGGGGATAATAACAACAAGGGAATAACATTATATAACAGGGAATATGAGGACGCATATAAGTTCTAAACGATGTCCATGTTGATTATATTTCATTGTGAGATGTTACAGTATAAGATTGGTTTAAAATGAAAAATGTGTACAGTTTGTGAAATTGTTAAAATTTTTATTGTTTCTGTTCTATAACTCACATAAATAGCAATGCTACACATGAGTGAATTTTTAGCACAGCTTTGTCTGTTTGTAGTCTGTGATGATAAATCTCTAAAAAATATTTTAGATGTAAATTCTCAGTGGTTCAAAGCAGCAATAAGCAAATTATGACATAAAAAACCTTCACATTTTTTGATAGCTATGGAAAAAAACATATTTCACTTGTTGCAAACCTAATGATAATGTGTACAAGAAGGCGAAGTTTGGAATACTATGGAGGCATGCGTTGCAGTCACTCTTTTAAGAAACAAGGATACTTAATGGAGCTTGTGACAGTCTGTATAAATGTCTTGCATCGGCAATCAAGTCGTCTGGGGTAAATTTCCTGTGTTTTTATTTTACGACATACAAATATACAGTAAGAAATTAATGCGATATATTGGTAAAAAAATTTATTTTTTAGGATGTTTCTAATTTCTTATATAACATGTATTGAAATTCTGCGAAAGCTTTATATTTTGTAGGAGTTTGTTGACTGTATAGTTATAAAATTGCTACATTTTTTAAAATTACGTTTCGTTAAATTTATAAAATTGTTACACTTTTTATAATAGCTGCTCATTAAATTTATAAAATTGCTACACTAATTTTTAATAACTATTCATTAAATTAATAAAATTGCTACATTAATTTTTAGTAACTACACATTAAATTTATTAAATTGCTATATATTTTTTAATAATTACATTAATTTGAATTAAATTTACAAAATTGCTATTGTTTTTTAATAACAATTTATTAAATCATAAAATTGCTACACTTTCTTTATAACTACTCATTAAATTTATAAAATTGCTACACTTTTTTAATAACTACTCATTAAATTTCCAAAATTGCTACACTTTTTTTAATAACTAGATATATTTTTCATGCTAATAACTATCATAGTTATGATAGGAATTGTAATTAAATTCCACCTGTTTTCTCAAGAATCTTTGAAAAGGAAATCAAAATGTTATCTATCAGTTTTAATATGATACATTTAATTTTAAAATAATCGAAAAATAATAAGTAGTAATTAATTTATTAAATATTAATAGTAATTCTATTATGCATTGTCGAACTTTTTATTTTTATTTTTCAGACGACAGTGACCATTTCTTGCATCAATTTAGAGTCAGACAATTTTCAATTAATGTTCAAGTAATGAAACGCTAAAAATACGTTAAAAATAAGACAATTTTCAAGTAATGAAATGTTAAAAATACGAAAAAAGTATACATCAAAAGACAAAATGAATTTTACATTCTTTTTCTTGTAGATCAAAAATTTTGTACAGCATATAAAAAAAGGGACAATGAAACTATAAAGTAAAATTAAGATGATTTAAAATAAAGAAACAATATTAAATAACACACATTTTATGCTTTTAATATGAGTAACTTCACAACGCTCTAATTTCAGATAATTTTCAGAAACTATGTACGACTCATGTTAACACTTCTGGTTCTTCCGAGGAGTGATGTATTTTCAGCAACCAGTTCACATCTTTCCCACTCACTTGATACAGTGGTTTAACAAAATGATTTTTAAGTGCTGCCATCTATTTATAAATATTTGAACTATCCAATTTTTTTTTTGGAAACTCATTAAAAAACTTAAAAACAATTTTATAAGGGATAAAAAAATATATAAATAAAACCTTTATTTAATATTGAGTTGATGAATTCAATATTTTTAATTTCATTCAGTTCCAAAGATTCTTTTTTAGTAGGATATTTTATTTTATTTTCTTAAGATATTCATATTAAATCTTAATTTAATAACTATCTGTGATCCGACTCATTGCTTAATAGTAAATCTGCGCAGGATGGCATACAGGATAGCCCAGATTCAAATTCAGCGTCCGTTGCAGCCACTGCTTTCAAGAACGACGAGACTTGATGGTGATTATGACAACGTGCATTAAGCTACTTACATTGATAGTCAGGCTATATGGTAGGTGTTTTCCGGGTTTTTCAGATTTGACGCTCAAAGGCATGGAAGGTATTCATAAAGTACTTCCGAAATGCTGTGTGTTCTCCTCGTTCGGTCCTTTATGGTGTATATGAATAGAACACTAGGTTCAACAGAAAAAACAACAACTAATTGTGGCCTGACTCGTAGCCACAAAAAAGTTTAACATATAAATAATAAGTGGCAACATATGCATCTTAATGCAGGAAGGCTCAGCTTTGAATTTTCTGGCGACATTCGGGGTAGTCACTGCTGTTAGAAAGGAGATCGATGACAATTTAGATCAGGTATGGGCCAACTCCGGCCCACCGGAAGGTTCTATCCGGCCCGCGGATAGAATTTTAATTTGCCGGTCCGAGGCGAATTAAAAGAAATACATAGTAGTTGTCTCTAAATATGTCAAAATTAGAGTATTAGAAATCATTATCGAAAGTAAGTTTCCCAAATTTAATATCTCACGCCCAGAAAATCAGTGCTATGTTTGCTTCATCTTATATATGGGAACAAGTGTTTTCAACTACGAACCTTAGAAAGAATTATTTCAGAAGTAGACTGCAGATGAGCATTTAGTCCTGTACAGCATTTAGCATTTAGTCCTGAGCAGTACATCTCACTTCGAACCTCAATATAAGGAACTTCTAAAAATGAAATCGCAATTTCATTCATCTCATTAACATATTTAAATTGTAATACTTGTATATTGTTTTTAAAATTTTAGAAAAATTTTATCTCGGCCCGCCAAACTTTTTTTTTACGATTTTTGGTCCGCGACCGAAAAAGTTTGCCCATCCCTGATTTAGATAGTACGCATAAGCGTCTGGCAATGACTATCAGGCTACTTAGTAGAAGTTTTCTAATACATCAAGGATTTGCAAGGCAGTTTCCTCTAAAAGTCTTCTTGGAAAGCAAGGCTCTCCTTTCATCTCTCGTCGGGTTCGTGATATACATGAGTGGAAAAAGAAACCTACCTTCGTATAGATATATATATATATATATAACTCTACTTATAAGAACTACGTTTTTCATACTCCTTGCACTTAAAGTTAATCCCTACATAAGAGCAAATTTAAGGAAGATGGGCTTTTCCTCTCTCGTTTCGCAGTAAAACCTTTACTATCCATTTTGCAGAGTATATAGTATACACATGGTTCATTTACATAGATTTGCATTCGCCATTAGTTTAAATCCAAATGGATCGTTACTCATATCAATGAGTCTCGACACCGATTGTAACTATATGTTTCTCTAATATAGATGATTGGATCAGGTCTCAGCACCCATTAACATTTATCTTATTTCCTTTTAGACACTGAAGGCATGTGGACTACTTTCTCATTTGAAATCTCTCACACGTCTGCTAAAATTCTATTATTTCCCCACCCTTTTATTTTCGTTTCTTATGGGGAGAATAGAGGAATGAGCAATTTGAACTGACCCCTTGGTGTCAAGACATACAGAAGAATGTCATACCTTACAGACATATATGTTAGAGATTCAGCGATGACCTGCTGTAGTGTTTTCACATTGTTCAACAGCAATTCTAGTAACAGCAAACACAGCTCTTTTATTTTCCTTTCTTATGGGGAGAATAGAGGCATGAGCAATTTGAACTGACCCCTTGGTGTCAAGACATACAGAAGAATGTCATACCTTACAGACATATATGTTAGAGATTCAGCGATGACCTGCTGTAGTGTTTTCACATTGTTCAACAGCAATTCTAGTAACAGCAAACACAGCCCTTTTATTTTCGTTTCTTATGGGTTGAATAGAGGAATGAGCAATTTGAACTGATCCCTTTGTGTCAAGACATACAGAAGAGTGTCATACCTTACAGACATATATGTTAGAGATTCAGCGATGACTTTCTGTAGTGTTTTCACATTGTTCAACAGCAATTCTAGCAACAGCAAACACAGCCCTTTTATTTTCGTTTCTTATGGGGAGAATAGAGGAATGAGCAATTTGAACTGACCCCTTGGTGTCAAGACATACAGAAGAATGTCATACCTTACAGATATATATGTTAGAAATTCAGCGATGACCTGCTGTAGTGTTTTCACATTGCTCAACAGCAATTCAGAACCAGCAACCCTAGGGGGTGGCTTCTGGGAAGATAGCTTGTACCTTTCTCACACTTCGAGCTTAAAGAAAGGACTTTTCGCCATACAGATTTAATGCTTCAATTTTCGGCATAGACAGGGAACTTGTCGAATTTTAATACTGTCCCTTGTAAGAACGATAAAAAATTATAGATTACTGCAAAGATCTTTAAATAGATGGTACATCTCCTACAAATGTGTACGAGAATATGTTCTCGAGGTATCCAAGTGGACTTTTCCCTCAAATTCTTGTTCTTTTAAATTTTTATTGGTGAGATAGCAGGTGTGTTGCTTATATGTACAGCTTATTGCAATATCATTATCTTTACTTATTTTATAAATTTATATTCTAATTTTCCTCATTTTTTTATTCTTAGTTTTCTAATTTGATTGTTTATATTGATATTTATTTCTCTCCATTTGTTTTAATTTAACTAACGATATCGTTAATTAGAACATCGTATTTGCATGCTTCAATATTTCAATTAGATTCTTTTTGTTACTGAATTTGAAATAAAACTAAAATTATGATATCAAAAACTGTATTTTGTTTTTAAGAATCCTAACTAAAAATGTATCTGAAGTTATAAAAACGAAACATCTAAATTTGAGATTATTTGTCTCTATTCCTCCAAAAATATTAAAGCTGGATATTTAAAATGCTGTGAACGAATGTTCTTTCTTAATCATTTAAATGCTTTGATTGCTTAATTTAATCTGAATTAAAACTAAAGTTACCGATACTGGATTGAATAGAAATAAAATTAAAATTATCGATGTTTAATTGAATCCGAAATAAAACTAAAATTATCGATGCTTAATTGAATCCGAAATAAAACTAAAATTATCGATGTTTAATTGAATCCGAAATAAAACTAAAATTATCGATGTTTAATTGAATCCGAAATAAAACTAAAATTATCCATGTTTAATTGAATCCGAAATAAAACTAAAATTATAGATGCTGGATTGAATAGAAATAAAATTAAAATTATCGATGCGTAATTGAATCCGAAATAAAACTAAAATTATCATAGATGGCTCTGGCTGACTCATAGATGGCGCTACTAGTATTAAATCCATATGATTTGTAGTTAGCCCTAACCTTCAAAAGACATGTGTATAAATTTGACAGCTGTTGTACTATTAGTATGGGAGTTATAACATTTTTAGTGAAGCAAATTTTATAGCAAAATGGATAAAAAGGAATTTCGTATGTTAATAAAGCTTTGTTTTTTGACGAAAAAAAAATACTATTGAAGCCAAGGCTTGGCTTGATAAACATTATTCGGATTTTGCACCAGGAAAATCAACCATAGAGAAGTGGTTTGCTAAATTTAAAAGAAGGCGATATGAGCACCGAGGACGATGCACGCCCCAAAGAGGCTGTTACCGACGAAAACATCCAAAAAGTCCACAAAATAATTTCTGATAACCGTAAAGTGAAGTTGATTGAGATAAATGAGACCCTAAATATATCAAAGGAACGTATTGGACATATCGTGAATGAATATTTGGATGTGCGAAAGCTCTGTTCAAAGTGGGTGCCGCGCGAGCTCTCAATCGACCCAAAACAACAACGAATTGATGATTCTAAGCAGTGTTTGGAGCTGTTGAATTGTAATAAACCCGAATTTTTGCATCGATATGTGACAATGGATGAAACATGGCTCCATCATTTCACACTGATGTTCAATCGACAGTCAGCCGAGTGGACTGCACGTGATGAACACTAAAAATGCTATAAATCACATACTAATAGGGCAACAGCTGTCAAATTTGTACACGTGTCTTTTGAAGGTTAGGGCTAACTAAAAATCATATGGATTTAATACTAGTAGCGCCATCTATGTGTCAGCCTATGAACTTTACAGCCCACCTGTTATATAGAATGAAGAATTTCGGAATCACAATGTATTTGCTAATCGACAGAAATCAGAACCTTTGAACTCAAAAAGCTGCCCTCAGTGGTGGCTAGGAAAGAAACTCAAGGAAATAAAATGAGCATGTATTATTCTAATGCAAGAAACCTCGCAACAAAATTTGTCTGTCCTTATGCCGAATAACCAAAAGAAATACGATAACTATTGACTGCTACTGGAATAGTCAGTGCTTCGTGTGCTCCTGTTTTTGTGATGACTGATAGAAAATAACTGACATATCTTATCAACTACTGCAAAAACTTCAACTGATATCGTCTCCTAAGCCTCAGTATTGCGAGTGAGATACTTTTATCTGTACCACTGATGTTTACTTGGGTTCCTTCCTGATATTATACTCTATAAATTCAGCCTAAGTTTCTTAAAATTTCATATCAATCGAAATCTGAATCCATTACAACAGTGAAGAAAAAAAATATTTTACTTTATTTCTTATCCGTTGGTTGAGAAAATATAATCCTATTCCAAAAATTATATGTTATGGATACTAATTTCAAATGTGTAAAGAAATTAAAATCCAGTGACTTTTTGATTGAGAACTAATGTATTAATAATCACAGATAAAGGCTTTTTAAAAGACAATTAGTTTTGGTTTGTCACACTACGGTAATTATTTTTGCACACTTTGGGCTAATTAGACCGGGAACTACAGTTTAACGTGGATTTCGAACCACTAACAAATATCCAAGCTACCGCCCGGATTCGAGCCTGAAGCACCATAGGCCATACCGCTAGCCAATTGGCCATCAGGCCGCTTAAAGACAATTAAGCTGGTTCAATTATTTTAAGCTAATTCAAATAAATAAACAATTAAATTTCTGTCACAATATAATATCTGAAATAGATTTTCTTTTTATTAGTCAATCCAAAATGAAACAATATCATCATCATGATTGACGCAACAGCCCCATGGTGGGCCAAGGCCGTCTGCCTACTGGCAGATTTCGAAACATGAGATGTCTTCTTTTTACAGGGTAGAGCTGTCAGCTCAACAGTCATGTTAGACTATCATGACTCAACAGTCATGGGACCTATAGTTTAAAGGGGATTCCGAACCCCTACAAATTTCCATGGCACCGCCGGGACTCGAACCCGAAACCTGTGACACCGAGCGCCAGAGCGCTAGCCACTCAGCCATTCAGAAACAATAGCACGATGTTTAATTTCGTTCTAAAAAGGATATGAAATGTTTGGTTAATTTTTCATTTTACAAATGCACGTATTTGAAAGAAAGGAAGTATTTTAACTTTTTTTTGTAATTACCATGGTTTAATATTCAGTTTAAACAAAACGACACCATTTTCAATTTAATATGTTTCGATATTAATTGGCTATGATTTTAGAGTTTTCGGCTTTATTCGCACCTGACTTTCTTAGAGTGATAAACATTGTAAATAGAATGAACCGTATGCGATAAATTATTTGGAGCATCTTGGCCAGAATTGGCCCCATGAGGCTATAAAACAAATCGAGCATTCTTACTTTCAAAACATGTTCCATGGCTAATGTGAAGAAGGAAAAAAAAATTGGAAAGAAAAAGCAATATAAGTTTTAAATAAGCGTATACGAGCCATTTTCTTTGAAAGTGGTGTAAATCAATTTTTGACAAAAAGTAAGTTATAACAATGAATGCAATCTGATATGAGCTTTTTTATCTTTAAGTAGTTCCCCAAAAAATTCCTTCAAAATTTTCATCATTTTGTCAGTATAAATTGAAGTAGATGAAATTACAAATATAATTACTTTGAAAGTGGCTCACTTTCCACAAAGACATAATATTTTTAATAATAATAATATAAAGACATAATATTTAGAGTGATAGGATAATCAGGATAATATACACAGTCCAGTCACATTAATGTGACCACCACCTACTTTTGACGTCAACGTGAAATAACCAATCACAAAAGGCAGGTGGCAGCACATTGCAGTGGAGTGTATATAAAGGATGTCCTACAGCATCGGAAAGCATTTCAATCGTTGGTATAATTCAGAAACGTAGCGATTTATCCGACGTCCAAAAGGGCATGGTTATTGGCTTTCGGGTCAAGGGTGGAAGCATTTCGGAAACGGCTAATTGTGTGAACTGTTCACGTGCCACCGTGGTAAAAGTATACCGTGCATGGCAAAATGGCACTATTCAAAATCATCGGCGTGGCACGTGTGGTGCACCACGGGCTATAGATGACAGAGGCGAACGAAGGTTACGGAGATGCGTTCGGGCGAATAGACGTGCGACTGTTGAGCAACTGACCGCCCAGATGAACCAAGAGCCTACCGAAAGTGTATCCTCAACAACGGTTCAGCGAACGTTGCTGCGCATGGGCCTCCGCAGCAGACGCCTGGTTAATGCACCTATGCTGACTGCTGTTCATCGGCGACGAAACTGGACGTCCACAGAGTGGCGACAGGTGGCATTTTCCGATGAATCACGTTTTATGCTCCATCGGACGTTGGCGTATACGGCGTGAAACGCCTGAAAGCAAACACCCTGCAACAATTGCCGGAAGGATCCAAGCTGGAGGAGGGAGCATTATGGTTTGGGGAATGTTTTCCTGGCATTCACTGGGTGCATTCATCATTGTGGAAGCCACGAGGGATCAGCACAAGTACGCATCTGTCCTTGCGGACCATGTCCACCCCTACATGCGAATTGTTTTTCCTCAGAAGGATGGCATCTACCAACAGGACAATGCGATGTCATACAACTTGCAGTGTATGTGCGTGGTTCGAAGAGCACCAGGATGAGTTTACCGTACTCCCGTGGCCAGCAAACTCACCGGAATTAAACCCAATCGGGAATCTGTGGGACCACCTCGATCGGGTTGTTCGCGCCATGGATCCTCAACCGCGTAATCTAGAGCAGCTGGCCACGGCACTGGAATCGGCCTGGCTCAACATCCCAGTGAACACCTTCAGAAACCTAATTGACTCTCTTCCTGCACGTCTCGCAGCGGTCCGCTCTGTCAAAGGTGGTTATTTTGGCTTTTGACAGGTGGTCACATTAATGTGACTGGACTGTGTACTATTATTATATAAAATTATATAATAATAGCACATATTAATATAAAGTTATAATTAACGTAATTAAAATGGCATTACCTGAAGAAACATTGAAATAAAGCCTTTTTATTTTGTTTTTCTGACATATTTAATAAAAATTTCATAAAAAAATTGGTTGGATTCAATTGAAATCCTATATTTAATCTTTTATAAATGCATGATTTTCATATTTTGCTGACTTTGAAAATTTAGTTAAAATAAATTTTAGTAATTTAAATTTAAATTAACCAAATTTAAGAAAAAACACCTAAAATTCGTAAATTAATAAAAATCTAACCAAAATTTAGTAAATGTAGTAAAAATAGAAAATTTAGTTATTTTTAATAGCATTGTAAGTCCATTTGAGATCATCAAAAGTATAGATTTCTTTAATTAATCCTTTACAAAGCAATCATATTATAAACTTAATTTAATTAAAAAAAAAAATTAAATGAGCATATTAACATACACCAATACTTTTCAAACCATTCAAATACAAACCTTTAAATATCTCCATATAATATAAAATGGACTTGCACCACTTTCAAAGAAAGCGGTTCCTATTTAAATTTATTAATGTTGGAATATTAGTAAATACTTATTTTATCCAGCCAGTAATTAAAAAAAACTGAAATGTTATTATACATCTAAAAAAGTCACATGTTCCATGGGCATGATGGAAAAATTAAACTAAATGCTTGATACAAAGAACATAAGATATTTTGCTATCACGGCACATAAATATAAAGAGAAAGCAGAAAAATGTTAGAATTAACTAAAAATGAATCACTTTTAAATATCGTAATCCTCACAAAGCGATTATATTTATAATTTCATTAACAACGTCAATTTATATTGTCAAAATAATGAAAATGTTGTAGCATTTTTTTTGGAAACTGTTAATAAATAAAAGGTTCATAGCAGATTGCATTTATTGTTATCATTAACTACTTTTTTCTCAAAAATGGACTTATATCACTTTCAAAGAAAACGGCTCATATAAACATATTTAAAACTTTTATTGCTTTTCCTTCTAAATTTTTTTCCTTTTTCCCATTAATCGCTTTGACATCCAAATAGGAAGAGTTTAAATTTTAAAAATTTGTAACAACAGAGGAAAATTCCTAACACAGAGTATTTTTTAGCACCATGATAAGTATTTTATTTTTAAACATAATTAATATCTTAAAAATACAAATTATTTTTCAATTTATTACAATATTTTTTAATAGAAGTAATTAAATAAATTGTTTTCGATTAAATTGTCCAGTTTTCTTTTACTTGACCTCAGCTATTCTATAATACTTTTTTACTGTTAACTGAGTGCTGTTGTTTTTATGGGATATATATATATATATATAACCGTAGTCCCGTAGTCCGTAACACTTAAAACCATAGGTCCCGGTCCTAATAGGATCGTAGAGCGCTGCGGGGGCATTGTTACTCCGCGTCCGTGGCTTACCATCAAGTTACACGCGCCCTCTGGGTAATGCAAGGTGAGTAACATCGGTGCAGCCCTTATGGCGAAGATCACGGTCTATTTGCCAGCTGCATTAGAAGGGGAAAAAAAATTATCTATATATATAAGGTGGGCTGAAAAGTTCATAGGCTGACGCATAGATGGCGCTACTAGTATTAAATTCATATGATTTTTAGTTAGCCTAACCTTCAAAAGACACGTGTATAAATTTGACAGCACGTGATGAACACTAAAAATGCTATAACTTCACTAAAAATGCTATAACTCACATACTAATAGTGCAACAGCTGTCAAATTTATACACGTGTCTTTTGAAGATTAGGGCTAACTAAAAATCATACGGATTTAATACTAGTAGCGCCATCTATGTGTCACCCTACGAACCTTTCAGCCCACCTGTTATATATTTCAGAAAAATAACAGCAATAAATTAACATGTATATTTTATAAGCAGATTTAAAGCAAATAATGTATTTTAAGGAAGTGGAAAGTAATCCATAGCAGACACATCGGAGAATTTGGGTGGTATGCAGTTAAATTGATTAGTCCCATTTCTGGTTTCATTTCTCATTTTTTCCAAATATAGTGCAATAGATTTAGAAGTTTGACAGATTGCCTTATACTGATGAAAATCAACGCAATGAACACTGTTTAGGTAAAGTGATGGAATGTCTTCATTGAAAATAGGTGTTAAAACTTTTCTGATAGTAAGTCAAATTCATTTTGACATTTTTTTCTGTCATTATTTTAAATTTTCCGTTATTAGACAATCAATACAGTGATAATTATAAAACTTTTAACAAAACTTTCTGTTTTTTCTCTGTAGCAACATTTTAGGTCCTTTTCTCCTCTTTTTCCATAGTTTATCGATATGTTTCTATTGAAACAGATTAATATATCCAAACCTCATCAATTGTAATTACATACTTCCATCTTTCACTTGCCAAATAATTTTCATACAACAATTTGCATTATCTTATGTTAAAAAATATGTTTCAGCATTAGCCAGTGGATATCATATTTGTTTTTTGTTTTGATTAGTTTGAAATCAGATTTTATAATTTTGTTTGTAAATTTTTTATAGAGAAATATATATAAAATTTACAGTAGTTCTTTGGGAGGTCGGCTTGTCTTTTAAAACACGAGGTGCAGTTTTAGATATAAGAGTTGTATATAACTTTGTTGAGAATGCATTTTTCACCCTTTTTCCCAGTTAAATGTAAATTTTTACCTTTTTTTTTTACTTTTTTATTAATTATGTCATTTATTTTACGCGTAGAAATATGAAAGTCATGCTTTTCACATTTTTTTAATAATTGAATAAAAGTATTTCTTTTCGTACAGAGCAAAACTAAAACCTTAGATACATGATTTGCTTTTCAGATACCTATTAAAGAGTAATTCTAATGATGCAGACGATTATCAAACCCTATTAGGAGTTGATGCCACTTAGGGGTACTTTACTCATTTAAATTCAATTCATGGAGAAAGTCAAAATCGTTACCAAAATGTCTGAAAACCCTCTGTAGAAAGACAAATTACTGATAGTAGATTGGCTACTTAGATTTATAGATAGACTACTTGGATTTACAGATTGACTACTTGGATTTTTAGATTGACGACTGATTGTAGAATGACGACTTGGATTTATAGTTTGACGACTTATTGTAGATTGATTATGTGAATTTATAGATTTGTTTATTACGATAATACATGTGTAATGCATGTTGTGATCATACATGGAGTGTTTACATCATACATGTAATACACAGATATAGATACAAGTTGTAATTCTTGCGTTGGATGTTTTTAGCTAATAGCTCCGTGTCCGGTCTTTTCAAATTCTACTCATAATTAACATAATACACATTCTACTTCTTCTTCACTGGCGCACAGCCCAATAGTTGGCCAAGGGCATCTGCCTAACACATAATACATATTAGGAAAAAAATTCTAAGAACGAATGAAGTTTTGCTATTTAAATTCATGGTATCTTAGTAAGTCCATTCTCAGCATAAACAAGAGCATGTGTTAATTAGTAAGTGTTGGCAAACAATATAAGATTTAGTGAGTAATGGATTGACCCTGTGAGGCCATGAAATCCATCTATGGCCATCTATGGTAATTTAAAATATACGATTAACTATTTAAATTGTGAAGTAGGACGGATTCTGAAAGTAAAACTTCTCAAAATATTTATATTTGAATAATAAATATTAGGTTTTAAAATAATTGTTCAAAACAAATGACAAAGTAATCGAAAAAATTAGTTTGAAAATCATTAGTGTCTCGTACAAAACAATACAAAAACTGCTATATTATTTATAGGCTTAAGTAAAGGTAGATCATCAAATTATTTGAAACAACTATTGTTGATGTCAAGTCTTATTTATCCACAAAGTTAGACGTAAATCTGAACAGGTAATTTTTTGCATATATACCTGAACATTAATGACTCTTAATTAACTGCTAGATTAATGAAAAAATTTTGTTATTAATTACAGTTTCATATGGGAGAAACTGAAAGCATGTGCGTTCAAATAAATTAAAGATATTGCAATTTATGAAACCCATTAAAGAAATTTTTTATGCTTGGAAAGTACTCTTTTTGTTCAAAGCCTATCTATTGCTATATTAAAGATTAAGTTTTTTTTGCTTTTTTTTTATCAGATAATCAATCATTAAGAACAAAAAATTTTTTTTTCAGTTTTTTGGTTTCTAATGGATTGCCATATAAAAGGTTGATGTTTTTTTTCTCCGTAGCATGAAAAATTTTTTTTGCATGCATCTTTCATGGATCATTATTTTTATTTCCATTTAAAATTTGAAACAGGTATTTCATAAAAAAATCTAATTTGAAAAATAATTTTTTTACAAATGACAGTTTTTTATATTTTTTTTCTGATACATCAATTTTTTAAACTTTTGTGTATGATCTCTATCATATTATGTAGGGTTATTAAGCAACAATGCAAATATTAGAGATCCATTCGTATTTCAGAATTGTAATAAAATGCATCTTTTATGAAAATTGATGAGAAATGTTTAGGATCCTTTTAGTATGTTGTTATATGTACATCTGATATTTTTATCTTAATGTGAACGTTTGGTATTTAGCCTGCTGGATCTTATGAAGGAATTACCAGTAGAGTTGCTGATGTATATTGGCAATAGAGATGCATAACCACTTTACTGTTCATGTTATTCTTCACGTATCATAAGAATGCATAATGTTCTTGATGCATCTTCTGTATTTATAACATTCTTGACGTATCTTCTGTATTTGCAATATTCTTGATGTATCATCAAAATGCATAATATTCTTGATGCATCTTTAAATCCATAATATTCTTGACGCATATTTAAAATGCATAATATGTCTAATGCATATTTACAATGCATAATATGTCTAATGCATATTTAAAATGCATAATATGTCTAATGCATATTTAAAATGCATAATATTCTTGATGCATATTTAAAATGCATAATATGTCTAATGCATATTTAAAATGCATAATATTCTTGATGCATCTTTTAAATACATAATATTCTTGATGTATTTTTTAAATACATAATATTCTTCTTGATGCATCTTTTAAATGCATAATATTCTTGATGCATCTTTAAATCCATAATATTCTTGACGCATCTTTAAATGCATAATATGTCTAATGCATATTTACAATGCATAATATGTCTAATGCATATTTAAAATGCATAATATGTCTAATGCATATTTAAAATGCATAATATGTCTAATGCATATTTACAATGCATAATATGTCTAATGCATATTTAAAATGCATAATATGTCTAATGCATATTTAAAATGCATAATATGTCTAATGCATATTTAAAATGCATAATATAATCTAATGCATATTTAAAATAAAATGTCTAATGCATAAAAATATGTCTGTCTAATGCATATTTAAAATGCATAATATGCTATTTAAAATGCATAATATTCTTGATGCATCTTTTAAATACATAATATTCTTGATGTATTTTTTAAATACATAATATTCTTCTTGATGCATCTTTTAAATGCATAATATTCTTGATATATCTTCTGTACTTATATTATTCTTGAGTGATTTTCCAAATGTATAATATTCCTGATGCATACTCACAATGCATAAGGTTTTTGATGTAATCTGACGAGAAATCAAGAAATTACCTGTTCCCTCCGATGCATGCATGGCATTGAGAAACTTCCTTAATTAGATAAGGTGAAATCATTTTATATTAACAACATTGATTTTAACATTTTTAGAGCAAACCTGATTTTTATTTTTAAGTTAAGAGAAATACATCAAGCTGATATACAGTGGGCCACAAAATTGAGTATACACCTTAGAAACTTAGAGACTTTTTGCAATTACAAATTAAATATTGCTTTAAGATGATTGAATTTTTTACCTTATATACTTTAGTCTATGCTTTACCGTACTATACTTATAAAATTGTTACGTTTATTTATTTTTTACGAAAAAAAATAAAAGATCAGAGACGAGAGGAAAAACAACACCACAAAAATAAGTATACACCTTTATTAATTTCCTTTTAACGTACAAATTAATATTTTGTTGCATAACCTTTTGCTTGAATTACAGCTTGTAATCTTCTGGACATAGATTCTACTAGTGTTTTAGTGGTTTCAACAAAAATTTTAGCCCATTCTTCTCTCAGAACCTTCTTGAGAACTTCCTTGCTTGTGATTTCGTGCTCATGTACAGCTTTCTCTAATTGGACCACAAATTTTCGATGACGTTTAGGTTTGGAGACTGGGCTGGAGTGTGTAATTGCTTCTTGCAATGGTACAGCAAGTATAACTGCACAATCTTCGCTGTATGCTTGGGGTCGTTGTCCTGATGGAATATGAAGTTGACCCAAGCCCCAACTTACTGGCACTTTTTTTCAAGTTATCATTTAAAATCTCCAAATATACATGTTTGTCCATAATACCATCAATAAAAGCAAGCTCTCCAACTCCTCCAGCCGTCATACAACCCAAACGAGGACAGATCCACCTCCAAACTTGACTGCCTTAATGGTGTTTTTAGGTGCCAGTGCTTTCCCAGCTTCTCTCCATATTTTAAATCGCCCATCACTTCCGTAAAGATTAAACTTACTTTCATCAGAAAATATCACAGTGTTCCAGAAAGAAATAGGCTTTAAACGATGTTTTTTGGCGAAAATCACTCTCTTTTGTCTATTCACATACTTGATGAGTGACTTTCGTATTGGTGTACGGCCATGAAACTCATATTGGTGAAGGGTACGTCGAATTGTTTCAACTGAGATCTTTTTCCCGATTGTAGAGGACATTGATAAAGCTAGTTTAGAGGCACTCACCCTCAGATCTTTCTTTACTGAGTGAATGATCTTCCTCTTCGCCGTAGTACTCAATATTTCTTTACGTCCTCTTCCAGGAATATTGGCCACAGATCCAGTTTTTTTATACTTCTGTAGTATTTTTTGGACACAACCATGAGTTACACCAATCAACGAAGCGATTTCTCGAAGAGATTTGCCCTCTTTCGACCATTTTACAACCAATAAACGCTCAGATTCAGTAGTTTCTCTACGAGAGCTCATTTTACGATTTTTAATGAGAAAAAATACTATTCAAAAGCGTTGAAATGCAATAGCACGTGTTATAAGCAGCAGCTACTCCTGAAACTCTTTAAAGAAAATTTGAAACTAAAAAAAGCGGTGGCATAATTTACAAATATAAGAAGTGTATACTCAAATTTGTGGCCTGGTTTTCTATCTTTTCTTCGAATCGCTTAACTTTTTTCGTAATAAATAAGTTAACTATAGAATTGTGTTATTATAGGATGGTAAAGCAGAGGTTAAAGTATCTAGGATAAAAAAATTTATCTATTTAAATCAATATTTAATTTGTAATTTGAAGAAGTCTAAAAGTTTTAGAGGTGTATACTCAATTTTGTGGCTCACTGTATATAACTCATGCCAAATACGTTCTAATTTTGATTCAAAATATCACTGGCAGCCGAATTCACTTTCTTTAGGCCGCTTACAGCGCCGTCTATTAATATACTTTGGAACCGTTTTTGATGCCGTGTTTCCCCCTTCTTCAAGTATCACCAGTTCAAATTTGAATTCATTGTGACGAGTGGTTCTTTTATTACAGCATTTTGAAAGTGGGATTTTAATTATAATCACCCTGTATATACATAAAAATTCTGTGTATAGATTGTAATAACCAGCTATTGAATTCTAAGATATTGAAATCAAAATTTTCCTTTATTGATGATTCTATACTCAAACTTTGATATTCAATACCAATTAAGTCTTTAAGATAAGATAAAGCAAAAATAAACATATTTTTGATAAAATGTGTACGATTCAATTTTTAATAAACATGTTAAATATCTCCTTGTTTTAATTATAAGTATGTTATATTCGTATAGTCAAATAATTCATTTCCTTTACAAGAATATATTCATTTTCTCTTATACATAAAAATTACAATATGAATTAAAAAATAAACAACATTAAAAATCCTGAAAGCATAAACATTTTAAAAAACATAAATTTGAAAACCCTTTTAAAACCAGCGTCATTGCAGAAATTCGCTTATTAGTAACAGTGAAATATTTTAAAAGCTTTTTATGTAAATAATATGAAAAAATAAGTAATAATATGCTCTTAAGTAAATAATATGTTTTTAAGAAATACTTAATGTACGTACCACATTTACTTATCATAAAAGCTAACAAAATACCAGTGCTTTCAAATTAATGAATTCTACTCATTAGAGTATTAAACTCCTACTCAAAAGAGTAGGAGTTTAACTAAATAATAACTATGATGAAATAATTTTACTAATGATTTAAATTTGTTTAAAAATAGATTTATAATGACGTACAAGATGTATATTTTAAGAACTCAAATTCATTAAAATGATCATAAAAATGACCATTTCTATATAATCTATTAATACACTTGCATTTGCAATTAAAATTTCCTGAAATTTCAATCCTCGAAATAAAACTTTTGAAAAAACTAAAATAGATACGAACATGTATTATTTGTTATTTTATATTTAATTTTAATTAAAACCCATGAATCGTTTACTCAGTGAGTATATTTATATTAATTAAAATAAAATGATTTAATTTGTTTTTGAAAAGAAAGCTTTAATAGCATGTCACCTGATGAAAAATATGAATAAAAAATTTACATTTATTTAATTAATTATCTTCATTATAAATAGAGATTAACCGAAATGTTTGCTCAAAATACAAAATTTATATTTTTATGCACATTGCGTAGGATGGAATTTTACCTCGGATTTATTTTTTATAAACTGTTTTGAACATATTTATAAACTTGTCTTTCGTTTATAAATACATTTGAAGGAATCAATAAAATATCAATGGAATTCTAAAAAAATAAAAATAAAACAAAATCCGAATTCAATTTTAGTTTTATTATATAAATTTTTTGTTTAATCGCAAAATCTTATTTTTGTAAAATTATCCAGGATTTGACAAATATACATACATTCAAGAATTTCTGTTTGTAAATTAGAAGTTATGACTGTTTTAGTTATTTAAACCATTTTAAAGATTTTTAGATTGAATAAAAACTTATTACAACCTCGTATAAAATGTTCCAAACATTTGCGTAATATTTTAATTACAGTAATTAAAATTGAAATATTTACCTTAAGTATAAAGGAAAAAAATATTAAAAGGATAATTTGGATTTAAACTAGATTTCAATCAATTAAAAAGGCTCGAATGTATTTATTGAAAACTATTTACACTGAAACACTATGAAACAATATTTTCTAGAATTTAGAAGAATTTTTAATTAATAACCACAGATGATAGTTATTTAAACCATTATAAAGATTTTTAGATTGAATAAAAACTTATTAGAACCTCGTATAAAATGTTCCAAACATTTGCGTAATATTTTAATTACAGTAAGTCAAATTCAAATATTTACCTTAAAGTATAAAGGAAAAAATATTAAAAGGATTTTAAAACTCGGATTTAAACTAGGATTTAAATTTGGATTTAAACTAGATTTCAATCAATTAAGAAGGCTCGAATGTATTTATTGAAAACTATTTACACTGAAACACTATGAAACAATATTTTCTAGAATTAGAAGAATTTTTAATTAATTACCACAGATGACTGAGAATTTTTGAAACTTATATGAAAGCATATAATTGAAGATTTATACAAAGTAAAATATTTAATATATATATATTGTTTGATCGCAAAATCTTATTTTAGTAAAATTATCTAGGAATTGTCAAATATACATGCATTAAAGAAATATTTTTTGTACATGAGAAAATTATGACTTTTAATTATTTAATCTATTTTAATGATTTTTAAATTGAATTAAAACTGATTACAACCTCGTATACAAAGTTTCAACTTTTATGTAACATTTTAATTACAATCAGTCAAATTAAAATGTTGATCCGCCTTTATAATTATAACTATAAAGAAACACAAATTTTAAAAAGAAAATGTCTTTGGATTTCTTAAATAAATTATTATCTTTTTCAATCAATTATGAAGGCGTCATGCTCGAATGAAAATATTTAAAACTATTTACACTGAAATATTAGGAAATAATATTTTCTAGAATTTAGAAGAATTTTTAATTTATATCCACAGATGATTGAAATTGTCGAAACGCACATGAAAGTATATAAAGGAAATAAGTATATAATGAAAAATATATATAATATTATGGAATACACATATAATAGAAATTATATATATAATAACTAAATATTATTATGAAATTCCTATATAACATATATTTAATTGAAATATATATAAATATAAATGTTTAATTGAAATATATATATATATATATATATATATATAATATATATAGCCATGGGTATTCGTTATCAAAATAAATTTCAAAATGGTGATTCATCTTCAAAACGGATTTAGTATGGTTTTTTCGAATTTGTCATATCGATTTAATACATTTCAATGAGACTTTTGGGAAATACAAGCATTTCTTAATCTTTTATTGTTTGTGGAATATAATAATATGAGTTGTTAAAGAAAAAAGCCTGGGATTTCTCAAACAAATTATTACAAAGTCGTCAGGCTCAAATGAAAATATTTAAACTTATTTACACTGAAATAATATAAAATAATATTTTCTAGAATTTAGAAGAATTTTTAATTAGTAAAAAAAGTTGATTAAAACTTTCAAATATCATATGAAAGCATATAATGGAAATAAGTATATAAGGAGAGCCTGAATGGTCGAGTGTCTGGCGCTGTGTGCCACAGGTTTTGGGTTCGAGTCCCGGCGGTGTTATGGATGTTTGTAGTGGTTCGGAATCCCTTTTAAGCCGAAGGTCCCGGCCTCCTATGACTGTAAGAGCATCACGGAGCAGAAGTCAGACTTCTACCTACGGGTGCTCCACTATAATAGAAGCTGCACCCCTCTTCCCTCCTTCCATGAGGTATACGACAATAAGTATATAAGGAAAGATATATATGGAATATACATATGATAGAAACTATATATATAAAAAATAAACATTATTATGAAATTGAAATATATATAAATATCAATGTGTAATTGAAATATATACAAATCTCTCTCTTTATATATATATATATAGGCGTAGAATACACTATCAAAATAAATTTCAGAATGGTAATTCATCTTTTCAATGGATTTAGTTTTTTTTTCGTATTTGTCATACCAATTTAATGCATTTGAAAGAGACTTCTTCTTATGAAATACAAATATTTCTCAATCTTTTACTGTTTGTGGAATACAATAATATGAATTGTTGAATTAAATTTCAATTTCCTAGTACAACAAGCTGCATTATCATCAAACGGCGTAGTTTTATTCATTCAAATACAATTTATGTAAATTTAAATAAACAACGCATTTTAATATCACAACTAATCCAATAAGTATGTGCAAGATATTTGTTTGATAAATCTATTTTAGATGCAATTTTTAAATCTATGTGACATTTTAATTATAATTTTCGCAGAATTACTGAAAAAGCTTTTATAGTTCCAAAAATAAATTGAATCGAAATCCATTTTTATTAAATAATGCAACAAGAATACAAAACAGACAATGGGTTTCATTTATAAGCCAGAGACAAAAATAAGCATTATTGTTACAAAGTTTGAGATCATGGTTTGAAGACGAACAGGATTAGTTGTTTTAAAATCACAATTTAATTGAAGGAAATAAGGCAGATAATATTTTCTATGTGATTTTCGACTTTTGCTAACAATTGAAACAAGTTTGATCAAAATTCAATTCAAAACTGAATTTTATTATTCTGATTCTTTGATAGGTTGGTATTCTTAATCATTACCTGTATTATTATTATTATTATTGAAATACATAAAAGACTTAATTGAATAAGGCAATTATTTGATTAAATTTATATCAATATTGTAACTCAGAAGAAATTTATCCAATTCGTGGCTCAGTGGCGACTCGCGCCGCTGGTGAGTATTAGGGCTGAGGTTCAATACGGTGACGGCTTTGTTGCAAGCACTGTTTCAAAAAGCGAGTAGGCTCGACGGCGTTTGGGATGTTCAGCATTTTGCCTCGTTAGTCGGACTACCTGGTGGAAGTTTTCCGTGGTTTCTCCGCTATTATATGCAAATACGACGTAGTCCTCCCAGAGAACTCAGCCCTTCTTCGTCACGGAGTCAAGGCAGACTTCTACCTACGGGTGCTCCATTACAACAGAAGCTACGCCCCCTGTTTCCTGCCTTTCATGAGACAGCACGGGGTTTTGGACTTAGACTAGATATTAGAGAGTTTTTGCATACCGTGCGTTAGTTACCGTAGGACGTCCGTTAGCTTTTTCTCCCTAGCGCGCATGCTCATAGGAAACATAATTTCCTATGAGCATGCGCGCTAGGGAGAAAAAGCTAACGGACGTCCTAAGGTAACTAACGTACGGTATGCAAAAACTCTCTAATGTTGTCTACCAAGTGGGATAAGAAACAACAACAACAGAAGAAGCTTTTTCTCAAAAGAAAAAAAAATCTAAGAAAATATTAAATATAGGAAGTTAAAAGATGTTCCCTGTTCTGAACGTTTTTTTCATGAAAAAGAAACGAATTAATTAATTAATATGAGAAATGAAGACCAGGGTAATTAGTTTTTTCAAAAGCCTACATAAATTCCAGGGGTTTATGAAAATCAAAATTATATTTCATTTCGACCTGTAGGATGAAAATCATTGTCATCAATTGTATCATTATTGTAACCTAAAGCTTTAAATAAAAACAATCAAGAACTTTAAACTGGAAAAATATATAAATAATAATGCATAAACAATATTTTCTAAAATGACTAAATAATATGTAATAATTTAAATTACATATTAGACAATGGAAAGAAAACTAAGAATGTAATCCAAGAAAATTAAGAATGTAATTAACTCTTAAATAATCCTCATTGGTTAGCGGTGGCACAGAAATTAAAAGAATATATTTCGACTATCTAGGATATCCTAGTATCGTTTGAAAGTAGTATTAATAAAAACAAATATACAAATAAAAAAAAAAGAAAATATTTGCTTAAAACCTTTTAAAAATTTGAAAGGGTAACTATTAATCAAACCAAATTTTTAAAGATAGAAACTAAATAAATCAAATGTTTCAAAAAGATAGAAACTAATTAAATGAAATGTTTGAAAAAGATAGAAACTAATTAAATCAAATGTTTGGAAAAACAACAACTTAACTACTACTGAAATTTCTTTAAATTATCTAAATTAAAGGTAGTTTTAAATCGCGAAATATTATGTGAATGGGTGTTGCATCGATACTTCGATTGCTTAGTGGAGTTTTATATGCTTTCTCCAAAAAACACACAAATATAGGACTGTTATTCCTAAACGTTCTGTCGTAAGGAAAGATAAGGTAAGGTCCCTTTCCCCTTGCACTCATTATTCGTGTTATACGTTCTGGAACACAGAATGCCCGATGAAAGAAAAAAATGTGAAAAATCAGCTAAGCTCTGAATAATGAAAACTTTAAAAAAGGTCTTAACAATTACTGGACTTTGGAAAGATTTATCTTTATTTTCCAATGATTTGAAGCTTTTACATGCATTTTATTTATAAGGTTCATATGACAAGTATTCTCAATTAACAGAGTGTTACAATTATGCAAGTGAGATAAACATATCGAAAATAATATACAATTAAATCATACATAACACTTTTACGAGATATAAAGTTATTAAACCGGCTACATCGAGCTAATGCAGACAATAGTGGGCGTTTCTACAGGCAAAATTCGGAAGATAGCCAAAGAAAATCAAAAAAGAAAAGAGATCGAACACAATTTCCAATTACAAAGTAATTAGAACTAAGTGACATTTTGTTAAAACGGGTGAGATCAATTGTTACCTATATACCTTAAAATATCCGAAATCGATGGACCCCATCTTGTGCAAGCGTTTGAAAGGAACAGGCATTATTGCATAAATACGAACTTATGCCAATACACTTCGACACATACTTCGCATTTATTTGAGACAAATAAAAGAGGTAGAAAATGTACAGTAAGATCGAGAATTTACGAAGATTTCCTCATTAACCATGATAAATATTTATATTCATTTATGTATCTACATTATTACAGTTATTATACATATTATGGCACATTCATCAGTATGATATGTGTCACACTATTGCAAACATTAGTAATAGGACAACGTCGATCTTGTAAATTGGTTTCCAGACATCAGCTGACAGACAAAGACCAGAAAAAGACAGCTAATGGAGTATGGTCTGGTGATTTTGGAAGCTAATGAATAAGACCATCATACTCAATGATTCCTTGCCCAAAATAATCTGTGAAAAAGCATCATTTGGTTTCTAGTTGACCTGCAGTGGCGATAATTTATTTTATCTGGATGGGATAAATGCTGTTTCGCTCTAATTAATGAATGCACCTCAAGTTCAAAAATTCTCTTTTCGTTTTCTATATTCAATGAATATCTTTCATGTGCTGCAATAAGTTTTCTTCTGTTGTCTGCATCAGATTTATTCACTTTACTATACCTTTTATTTCACTTGTACAGAGTACATACTCACTGATTCCTAGTCACTTACTCTAATCGTTTACATAGAATGCACACTGCAGCATCTTTTTCTCACGGGAAGAGTTTTGGCATTTCATTCCCAGGAGAGAGAAATGTAAATTCTTTGACAAGTATATAAGAACAATAACTCACTCAAACTTGACAAGCAGTATTATGGGTAGTTATATTACATGCAATTAGTGTTTTGTACTAATGAGAGCTACCTGTCATTCAAATATGATAGCAGATATTCAGTGTCATGGAAAATGAGACCTTATGAAATTATCGATTATCTGTACGACCTTCACTGGTCGAAACAATTACGGTTGAAATATGGACTACACCATGAGTTGTTCCATCGTGATTGGTGATCGACCATGAGCTGATAAATGTCTACTCCAATGAGATGTGAGGGAAGCATCCCCCCCCCCTACGGATTTTCTTAAAGGAAGGTTTTTAGTGAAGAAAAGAAGAAGTTCTGTGACGAATCGAACAGAAATGTTGTTTTTCCTCTGAAGTGAATGAGTACGCCGGAGTTTCCGCCTGTTTTTCAAAGTGTGGTTTCCGCCTTTTTTTCCTTGTGGTCTGCCGCAGACCAGGCAATTAGATTCGACTTAGACTCGAGAACTCTGAAAACTTTGTCGACCTTGGAAGTGAACTGTACTTGTGGTTTAATCGTGTATTTGTGATCAAATTTTATTTTTCATTTTTCATTTTTTGTATAATAATCCAGAGTTCTGTATTTGTATATACATATATAGTGCTTGTAAATAAAAATTAGAGGGTTCCCATGAACCTGAAAGTGGCCCTCTTCTTGAAGCCATTATAGATCTAATATAGGCCGAGAAGTTACAATACTCTTCCTCTTGACAATTACTATGAGGCAAATGATTTTCCTACATATGATTGTCCTTATGTACTTTTTTATATCTTACTTATCTATATTATAATAGTTTTTAAAAATATTTTCTGCATTATGTGTTTAGATTTTCTATTTAGATGTATATTTTTTTATGCGCACACATTTACTTGCATGTTTGCTGAATTATGATAGTGGAAAATCTTTTCATCTTCAACAGTGATAATGGAAAATTTTGCCAATGCTTTTTTATGAAGAATTCTATCCAAAATTGTGCTTCAACCAATTCATTTACTTTAAATCTTTCAAATCCACGTATTTTTAAGCACTGGGGGTACAGAGTTTTGAAAAGTGGCTGCTCTCTCAGGATGTAAATTTTGAGGTACGTTTGGCTCAGAGTCATCTGCTTTCTTAACAAACTGCATATCAACTGTCGTCACTCTCAAGAGAATTTTCATGAATATTCTAAATTTTTACTTCTCTTCTGATAAACGAAGATTTGCGACATTCAAGAAGCACGTGGGATAAGCAGTACATCATTTGATCTTTTTAGAATCATAAATGTTCTTCTTCTGAATTATCTAATTCCCAGAATGTTCTAAGAAAGGAGGGGGTTGCATTATCGGTGAAAACAATTTAAAGAAAAATTAGAGAATTAAGAATGCTGAATAATTTAACGTAAATACATTAAATATAAATAACGGTATTAAAACAAGGATTAATTAATGCCACAGAATGAACAGAATTAAGCAATTGAATGAATGAAATTTAAACATAAATATTGGCCTCCAATACATATATATTTGCTTTGAAGAATAATTTTACCTATATGTTTGTTGAATTCTGATAGTAGAGAATTATCTTAAACTTTTTTTCTTCAATCATGATAATTAAAAATATTGTTCTGTAGAAAATCTTGCCAGTGTCTTTTTACGAAGAATTAGACAAGATTGTGTCTTATCCAATTCCTTTACTTTAAATCAATCAATTACATTTGTTCTAGAGCACTAGGAGTACAGAGTTTTGAAAAGTAAGAGCTCTATCCGGACATACATTTTGAAGTAAATTGGTTCATAGTTCTCTATTTCTTAATAAAACGCTTATCAAATGTCCTTCTTCACAAGGGAACTCCCTATTTTTACGAATATTCTAAATTTTCGTTTCTCTTACTAATAACGGAATATTTGAAATATTCGAGAAGTTTGAGGGATATGCAGGTACCTCATCTCATCATTGAATCATAACATTTTCTTTCCTGAATTATCTAATTTAACGAATATTCCAAGAAAGAAGTTGATTACATTATCTGCGAAAACAACTTAAGGAAAGTTTAAGGAACTAAGAATTGTTTAAAATGCTAATTAATTTAATGTAAATACATTATTATAATAGAAATATTGTTATTAAAACAAAGAGTTTTCTTTTTCTTCTTCATTGGAGCAACAGCCCAAATGGTGAGCCAAGGCCATCTGAGGCCATCTGCTTACTGATTAAAGCAATCTTAAATGAAAAAATAATACCAAAGCAATTAAAACTGTTGAGTTTAAACATAAATGTTTTTCTGAGATAAATATAACATTGCTTTGAAGAATAATTTTACGTGTATGTTTTTAGAATTAAAATAGTTGAGAATTATCTTAATCATTTCTTCTACAATTATAATTAAAAGCATTGCTCTGTAGGACATCTTGCCAATGCTTTTTTGTGAAGAATTCAAGACAAGATTGTGTCTTATCCAATTCGTTGACTTTAAATCATTCAATTACATATATTCTTGAGCACTAGAAGTACTGAGTTTTGAAAAAATACACGATGTATTTTTACAGGATATAAATTTTGTAGTAAGTTTGTTCATAGTCATCTATTTCGTAATAAACTGCGTATTAAATGTCCTCCTCCACAAAGGAACTCACGAGTTTCATGAATATTCTAAATTTTCGCTACTTTTACTAATAAAGGAAGATCTACAATATTCGAGAAGTTTGAGGGGTATGCGGTACCTCATCTCGTCCTTGAATCATAACATTTTCTTTCCTTAATTATTTAATTTTCAGAATGTTTTAAGAAAGGAGTTGATTACATTATCTGTGAAAACAACTTAAGGAAAATTTTAGGAATTAAGAACTTTTTGGAATGTTAAGTAATTTAATGTAAATACAAAATTATAATATAAATATTAGTATTAAAGCAAGGATTAGCTAACGTAATTGAAAAAATAACACCAAAGCAAATAAAACCATTGAATTTAAACATAAAAATAAATATTTTCCTCAGATAAATATAACATTGCTTTGAAGAATTATTTTACGCGTATGTTTGCTCAATTATAATGGGGGAGAATAACCTTAATCTTCTCTACTTCAATCATAATAATTAAAAACATTGTTCTGTAGAAAATCTTGCCAATCCGTTTTTATAGAGAATTCTAGACAAGATTGTGCCTTATCCAATTCATTTACTTTAAATCATTCAATTACATATATTCTTGAGCACTAGGAATACTAAGTTTCGAAAATTGAGAGCTCTATCCGGACGTAAATTTTGAAGTGAGTTTGTTCAAAGCCATTTATTTCTTAATAAACTGCGTATCAAAAGTCATCCTCTGCAAGGGAACTCAAATCAAATTCTAAATTGTCTTATAAAGGAAAAATTGCAATATACTAGAAGTTTGAGGGATAAGTGGTATCCCGTCTCATCATTGAATCATAACATTTTCTTTCCTGAATTATCTAATTTACAGAATGTTCTATGAAGGGTTTGCTTTAATTTGGTTAGGCTTAGCGTTCGTCATTTTTTGCACACTTTAGGTTAATCAGACTGGGACCTACTGTTTAACGCGGTTTTAAGAAAGGAGTTTATATTATCTGTGAAAACAACTTAAAGAAAATTTAAGGAATTAAGAATTGTTTGAAATGTTAAGTGTTTTATCGTAAATGCATCATTATAATAGAAATAATGGTATTAAAGCAATGGTTAGTTAAAATAATTGAATGAATAACATCACAGCAATTAAAAGAATTGAATTTAAACAGAAATATTTTCTACAGAAAAAATTATTATTGTTGTGATAAATAATGTTGTTAAACTCTTCTTACTTAGTAAATTTTTGGAAGATTTCTTTCACCTAAACCAATTTTATGTATTTTTTCAAAGATATAAATTGAATAAAAACTACTAATATTGAACAATTTATGTAGTTTTTAACGAAAACTAATTTATATATTATCTGCAATTATATTAATTACTACACTTTATATCTATTGTTAAATATATTTTGCAAGACTTCAAACAAGAATTTTTTTTTCTGGAATAAAAGGAGCGAATGGAATAAACTTTTACGACATGAAAGTTCAAAAATCAATAAAGTACTTTTTGTTAAATAATTGCATACGCTCCAAGTTTTCTATTAGATTCATTCTTAATTGGCGCGAGAAAAAAAAATGAATACATTTTTCCTTTTTCTGCATGTATATATCGTAAATGTGCCTGTATTGAGTTCTGAGTTTTGATGTTGAGCCATAAACTATCCCATAAAACTAGTATCTTCTTTCTCTTTGTGTCAGCTTGTCCGCTCGATATACTATATGCCGTCGATGAAAGCAAGAGAAAAGCAACTAAAGGAGGCACAGAACTCTTTTGTTGATTATTGTCTTCTGTATTTATAGATATCAATTGAGTTTCGTACCCTCAGGGACTCTTATCACAAATAAACTTGCTTTTGAGAGGAACTAGAAATCCGATTCCTATCAGGGAGTTGAGATCTCAATAAAAGATTCGATTGATATACAAAACCGAAGAAATGGAAACTCACTGGATAACAAAAAAAAATTACAAAGCAAACAATTTTAAGACGTAATAATACCGATATTGATTCAATAGTTATTATTTCAGAGTACATTAAAGAATGATTCTTTTATTTCTTAAGTAAAAGTGTGATAGAGTAGAGGCCAAATATTTAATGAACTTCCGGCTTATATCTTTAGCACGTTAAAGTCTACCTGGTACTCATAATTCAGCTTATGAATTCGCTTATAATCGCGATTTTTATTACGAAGCTAGATTTTTAATTAAATTCTAAAGTGAATTTGTTCCTATATTCCAAAATAAAGTGATTCTAGTTTAAACATTGGGATGATAAAGTGATTTTTTTGCTGCTCCTTTTAACAAACTACTATCTTTTGGTAAATAAAAGGTGCACCAAAATTTTGGGACACATGAGATCGCATTTCGAGTTTTGTATATTTCAGGGTTTCCAACTTATCCAGTGTATCCCAAATTAGCACAAGATTTCTTGCGTTAATTTTGGGACATATGAGATCTCATTTCAATAATTGTATATTTCATGGTTTCCAACCTATTCAGTGTGTCCTAAATTAACACAAGGATTCTTATGTTAATTTTCGGACACATGAGATCTCATTTCGAGATTTGTATATTTCAGGGTTTCCAACTTATCCAGTGTATCCCAAATTAGCACAAGATTTCTTGCGTTAATTTTGGGACATATGAGATCTCATTTCAATAATTGTATATTTCATGGTTTCCAACTTATTCAGTGTGTCCTAAATTAACACAAGGGTTCTTATGTTAATTTTCGGACGCATGAGATCTCATTTCGAGATTTGTATATTTCAGGGTTTCCAACTTATCCAGTGTATCCCAAATTAGCACAAGATTTCTTGCGTTAATTTTGGGACATATGAGATCTCATTTCAATAATTGTATATTTCATGGTTTCCAACTTATTCAGTGTGTCCTAAATTAACACAAGGGTTCTTATGTTAATTTTTGGACACATGAGATCTCATTTCGAGATTTGTATATTTCAGGGTTTTCAACTTATCCAGTGTGTCTCAAATTAACACAAAATTTCTTGCTCATTTTGAGATTTATATAGCTCAGGGTTTATAACTTATCCAGTATGTCCCAAATTCTCTCAAGATTTCTCGTTAATTTTGGGACACCCTTTACATCCAGCGAAATGATTACTTAATTCCAGAAACATTGATTAGAAATAGAAAATATTTCGGGAAATTTCAACATTAACTGTCTAAAAATCAAAATAAATTGGAATATTTAAACACAGAAAGACAAAGGATCTTTTGAACACATGTAAAGCCTACTGAGAATGACAAGTTCCATGTTACTGGAGTGTTTACGTGTTTCAATGACTTTCCATAAAATTCTTTTAATAAAATAAGTTCAAAGCGTTTTCATTGTGTTCAATTTTCCACGGCAGTGCGAAACGTAATTTTTAAGATTCTTGCGACAATTAAGGCTGTAGAATAAATTCCCACTTTTCTGGGCACGATTTGAACCATTATAAATCCGGAGGAGTATAATTGAATTTTTTGAGCCTCTGTATTGTTTGAGTGAATGAGGCGTGAAATTATATGCATGGCGCAGGCATGTCTTTTTCTGGGAAACAATTAAATGGCTTGACAGGATTGGGAACATTCCTCTGGAGCGGGAGATCGTTTATTCATGTGTCACCCAGGAAGAACAAGAAGAAAATGGCTCGCAGAAATATATACGAAGCGAGCTCCAATTATACCAGGACGCATTTTCGAGCTCATGCTTCATTCTTGATGGAGAATTTCGGTAAGTTTAAAAACAAATGAATGTACAAGCATTCGTTAATGAATGGTTAAATGGACTGTTCAACACATTTTAATAAAGAATAGTTTGTTTTATTTTTGCTAATTAGTGAGTAATACGTATGCTGTAAGTTGATCGATGTTTATAAAATTTGTATCCAGTTTTAATTGGATAGAGGTGCATATCCAGTGAAAATTAGATTTTTGAAAGAATTTTTTAACTGAAGAAAGCTTAAATTCACTGAAAATATTTGAATTGGATGATCTGATCTAAAAATATATTTGAAAATTTCGATATGACAAATTAAGTCGCATGGAAAAAAACTGTAAAAAATTACTATATAATTAATTTATATATTATAATTAAATATTTAATTAATGAATGAAATATATGTATTTTTAAAGGATTTAACTTTACAGAATGATTAGAGAAAATAATATCAAAATAATGATCTGAATTTAATGTGGTGGTATTTTAAGTATTCTGTTAAAATTAGTTAAGTTACCGAAATTGATAAATACAATTTAATATTATATATATATATATTTTGAAGCATGAATTTGCATTTCTAATATAAATTTTATATATTAATATTTTGTACACTCAAATACGTATTACAATCATTTAATGAAAACCAATTTTTACTGCGCTGGTATCATATAGAAATTTCAATTAAAATGGTTTCAAACATATTTAAACCTAATAACAAGCATTTCAATGACATTTTCTCATCCTTTTAAAGGAAAATATAATATTTGTTTTCCTCTAATAACAGTATGTCTCATAAAATCCTGTAAATCAGGTAAATGATTAAATTATTTTCTACAAAAATATTGTAAAATAACTTCTATACTTTACGGAACAAAATAAATTAATTTAATTATTCAATATTATATATGTATTTTGAAGCATGGATTTATATATCTAATATAAGTTTTATATATTAAAATTTTTAACACTTAAAAACTTTAAGTTATTAATATTTTAAACTTACTTTTTAAATACGTTTTAATTTATATTTTATTACAATCATTTAACGAAACTCAATTTTTACTACGCTAGTATAGCATAGAAGCTTCAATTAAAATGGTTTCAAACCTATTTCAACATAATAGCAAGCATTTCAATAAAAATTTCTCATCCTTTTAAAAGTAAAAATAAATGTTTGTTTTCCTATAATAAATGCTATGTCTCATAAAATCCAGTAAATTAGGTAAAGGATTAAATTATTTTCTACAAAAATATTGTCAAACAACTGCAATATATGACGAAACAAAATAAAGTAATTTAATTATTCAGTAAAATAAAGAAATCTGTATTGATTTTTCGGGGAATACAACATGTTTATTCAAAGAATTTTATTCGATTGAATTATTTGTCAAACATGGCGCTCCGTTGCTTCGGAAGGATGCAAGGTGTATCTAAAAACATGGAGAGCGAATTTTTCTCTAAAATAATATCTGACAGCATCCCGTAATTGCATTCGCAATGTCTTCCTATGTTACCTTCATTATCTGGCCATGTGGTACCGAAACAGAAGGTCTGCATCCACCATAACTTCGCGCTTCCAACTACATCAGCAAATAAAAGACCCGAGTTATTTCCGAGATCATCAACTACCCTTGTAATAACAAACTTCTTCAGTAGATATTGACTTTATTTATTAAATTACTGAATTCTACAAGTAAAGATTCTAGTAACAGGATTTGCATCCTGTTTGTTCATAGAAGAAGACATTTCTATGTTTATTTGTAATTTGGGTTCTAAAAATGAGTAAGATATTGAATTATTTGTTGAAATTTTTTCTCATTGGAAAAATAAAAATGGCAAATGAATGCATTATTAATATTTACGAGCACCAGGAATTTAATTAATTAAAAGGTAAGAATTAAAGTTCTAATAATTATTTAGTTTGAATTTAAAAGTATTGGAATATCATTTAAAATTTTTTATTTTTTACAAAAAAATTTTGAAAATTTTTTAAAAATTGCATGTGGCTTTTAATATCTTGTTTCTCTATATTTACAATGTGTTATGTTAAAGTTAAAAATATTTTTGAAACTCTAGAAGTTATGTCTTACGTTTCTAGCTATGTAAAATATAAATAAAAAAATTGTTTGTTTGGATTGTTTTTACAGTAAGTTGGCAAAGAAAAGGATTAAACTTTTTCTGTTACGATAAAAAAAGAAGGGAATTCAATTAAAAAAACAAACAAAATAGATCGTACAAAGGATATTAAAAATTGTTTGAGTAATTATATTACTTACCATTTTAAATATACAAATCGAATGTTTTTTAAAAAAATCATTTTAATTTCTTGATTATGTATTGAATCAGCCAGCTAAGTAAATACAGCTACTAAGTTAACTTAAAAGATTTATTTTGAAGCAGTTTTTCTCAATGTGATCGTTCTCAGAGTATTACTAGGATTTCTGTCAGCCTCCTTAGGCAAAGAAGTCGTCGTTTGACCTGATCACCCCATATTTGGCTTAGAATTGGATATTTTTCTATTCGTTCTTTCGTTTGCTGTGCTTCAAACTAAGATCCTTGAATTCGGAAATCTAACGTTGAATACCAGCATTGATATTTTAGTGTTAATAAAATTTGATGCTGTACATACTCACAGCAAGAGGGTAGCTAAAAAATTAATAACAATTCATTTTAATGTGGGAATCCTCAATTCTCTTTGTAACTCATATTTTTCTTATTTTATAAAGTCCCTTAGTATAACTTTTTGTAGTAGTTGATAAGTATACAAATTACTAAAAAGAAACATTTTCTGCCTATTATTGATCGAACCCTGTACTGCCTTTTTGATGTTACGACTTCATGGGCTTCACAACAGAGGAACTTCGATCGTAACTCGTGAGTCTTAGATCATTTAATCAGGTTTCCTTACGTAATCTTCATTACATGAGGTTTACCTCATTCGAATGCCTTCGATCATGTTTTCTTGAAAATGGAATCGTTTTTGTAACTTAAAAATAATAATAATAATAATTTTAAAAATAGTCATATATTTTTAAAATACACAAGCAGATTTTAATGGATTTTAACAGATTCCCTTCTCTAATATAATAAATTCGGACAGAAGTGAGACTTCCTCAAACATAAGTATATAGGAGAGAGGCCTGAATGGCCGAGTGGCTAGCGCTCTGGCACTCGGTACCACAGGTTTCGGGTTCGAGTCCCTGCGGTGCCATGGATGTTTGTAGTGTTGTTCGGAATCCATTTTAAACCGTAGGTCTTGGTCTCATATGATCGTAGAGCGTTGCATTGTTATTCCGCGTCCGTGGCTTATCTTTAAGTTACACGCGCCCCCTGGGTAATTCAAAGTGAGTAACGTCTGTGCAGCGCTTGCCTTAAGGCATCCAAGACAGCTGTCTAAGTGTTTGCCAGCTGCCTTAGAGAAAAAAAAAGTATACAGAAGAATATTAATTAAAAAAAATTGAATTTATCGAATTTTACATAAAAGTGCTGAAAAAAAAGAACGATAAAATTTCTTTAATTGTTAATAAATGTCACATCCACATTATCTTTCAGCATTTAGAGGCATATCATATTAGAAACTTCCATTATTTTATGAATTATTCTCGTAATAAATAATAGTGGTGTAAAACAGTAATCATGAAAATAAAAAGTGGTACTATGCAGTAAAAATGCAAATAGAGAGTATAATAATAATCATATATATTCTCCTAATAAAATTAGTGGCGCATAGTGGTACAAAATATAGCGGGGAAAAATAGTAAACATGCAAGCAGAGAGTCGAATATTATTTTTACATAATGTTGTAATAAAAAATAGTGGTACAAAGTAGAAAGAAAATAGGTGCAAAATAGTAAACATGCAAGTAAAAAGTCGAATATTAATTTTATATATTCTTGTAATAAAAATAGTGTTACAAAATAGAAAAAAATAGTAAATATAAAAAAAAAGTGATGCAAAATAGTAAACATACAAGTAGAGAGTCGAAATATTAATTTAGAAAAATAGATTTTATCGGATTTTAAATAAAAAAGCTGAAAAAAAGGAATGATAAAGATACACTTATTGTTAATTAATGCCACATCCATATTATCTGTCAAAATTATATTTTATTATATTTCATATCAGAATTGACCACAATTTCATGAATTATTTTCATAATAAAAATATATTATGTTTTATAGATTATAAAATACTTAACATATCTTTTTATTTACCATGTGTATATTAGTTATCTATGAAACGCATAAGTTGAAGGAAAACGCCCTTTAAGATTTTTAAAAGGTATCAAAGGTTACTTATTGATTAATTTTAATTGCATTTTGTGTATTTTAACTCGATTAAGAATGATTCGAGAAAGGAGAAAAATTCCTTCGATAATTGTAATTGTTAAAATTATCAATCTTATTGAAAAGGCAATGCATCGATAAAAGCAAATGCTAATGAGCGAAATTGGAAATAATCTAATTGGAGATTATCTGAAAAATCCTGTTAAAAGTAAAAACCTCATTATCTTAATAGAATATTTTGAATATGCCGATAATCTAATTAAGACTATCTGAAAATACATACACAGATTCAAAAACAGGTAAAGGATTCGAAGAAAATCAGATTTCACTTTTCCAAAGAGGTTTCGTTCGATAATCTTTTTTCCAAACAATTCCCTCTTTTTTTCTGAGTCATTGAAAATCCCTTTTTTTTAAAAACATATGCAGCGAAAATCCTAAGCAAAGTAAATGATTTAAAGACGAAAACATTTTGAGAAAACTATTCCTCTCAAAAGAGAACAACTTTGTGGAGTTAGCAAAAATTGTGCTGTAAAAAATTGTATTAATTAACTGCTTTATTTTACCAATATTGCCGAGATTCGAAATTCAAACATAATCACTTTTTCAGACATTTGTGATTGATGAAATATATTTATTTTGATATCTTCTTTCATACAATATATTGTATCTCAATTGCTCAATTTCTTTTGAATGGGATGATTTAAAGACGAAAACATTGAGTAAATTGTTTCTCTCAAAAGAGAACAACTTTGTCAAGTTAGCAAAAATTGTGCAGTGAAAAATTTTACTAATTAGCTGTGTTATTTCACCAATATTGCCGAGATTCGAAATTCAAACATAATCAGTTATTCAGATATTTGTGATTGATGAAAAATATTTATTTTATATCTTCTTCCATACAATGTATTGAATCGCCATTGCTCAATTTCTTTTGAATGTAATGCAATGTAAATGATTTAAAGAAGAAAATATTTTGAGAAAATTGTTCCTCTCAAAAGAGAACAACTTTGCCGAGTTAGCAGAAATTGTGCAGTATAGAATTTTTTTAATTAGCTGCGTTATTTTATCAATATTACCGAGATTCGAAATTCAAGCCACTTTTTCAGATATTTGTGACTAAAAAATATTTATTTTAATATTTTCTTCCAATGTAATGCAATATAAATGATTTAAAGACGAAAACATTTTGATAAAATTGTTTCTCTCAAAAGAGAATAACTTAGCCGAGTTAGTAAAAATTGAATAGTGAAGAATTTTTTTAATTAGCTGCGTTATTTTGCCAATATTACCGAGATTCGAAATTCAAACATAATCCCTTTTTCAGACATTTTGATTGATGAAAAAATTTATTTTGATATCTTCTTCCATATATCTTTATTGCTCAATTCCTTTTGAGCCATATCCTTTTTATTAGTTTTTTGGAGAAATTTTACAGGAATGCTCGTATCCAGGATATAAAGCATTGCAATCAGAATGTACTTCAGGAAGGATTTTATAACAATGATGATTTTTTTATATGCTTATCATCAGACTAAATTGATAAACGCTTTATACAATTTTATTTCTCATTACTTGCGTCACATAAGGAGATAGATGAAAATAGTTGAAATTTTTACCTTTATTGACATCCCATGCTTTTTCTTTAAAGTTTCGAGAATATTGGATATCACGAATTCTTTCTTTTCTTTACTGTCCCCAGATATTTATAAGCCTTCGTCTGCTTTTACACGCTAGGATATTATTGAGAAATATATTTAGGGTTTTAGACAGAGCTGAAAGACTAATAAGAAATATCCTTGCAAGAAAATAATCTATTGAGTCGAAAATAATTTATTATCTCTAATATCCGTCAGGTATTTCGAAAAATGTCTGAAATTTCTTTTTCGTTCTCCTGTTGTTTTATATCCTTTCTCACAGTTAATGAATAAAATAACGGAGTTTTGAATAAAACAGATACTGTCTTCTTTTATTTTGATAAGATTTTATGTTTACGCTAGTTTAATAATTCATCAGTTTAAGGGTATTGAAAAATGAGCTACGTGATCAAATTTCTGATCTAATTCGAGCCACAAAGTCACGTTTCGGTCTTTCTCTTATGATGCTTAACGCTGAAAAGTTTTTTTTATGTGGTACTAAATGCATTGGAAAAAGGAAGGTTTTGTAAATAATGAATTAATTTGTTTTAAATTGGAAATTTAAAAGTCAAATATTTTGTGTTTTTTATCAATTAATAATAATTGCAAAGCCTTTTGTTGCTTGATTTGTAGTTCAGTTGTTAAGTGCGAGAGAACTTAGGCTGAAATGTACATACCTCTTAGAAATTTAATAAGAATTTTAAATGCATTAGCAATTTGCATTAGAGTACAATCTATTGCTGTGTCCGAAAAGTAAGATCAATTTTCAATTTAAAATTCCTGGGGCTTATGGAATTTCAATTTGTTTTCTTTTTTAGGTTGCTGGCACTGTCTTTGACATCAAAATATTTATTAGTGTTTGAGTTACGCTTGGCTTTGTGAGACGCTAAAACTGATTCCGGCGATTTTTGAAATGCCTGAATTAGTTGATCAAAAAATTTGCATTAAATTTTGTTTGCGGAAACGTATAGAATGTTGCAGAAGGTATTCGGTGAGAATTCCTATATCGGAAAGAAATGTTTAGAAGTGGTATAAACAGTTCAAAGAAGGCAGAGAACGCGTTGGAGACGAAGAACCCTCTGGTCGACCATCAACCTCAACCGACGAAGCTCACGTCCAAAAAATTAAAGATTTGATGATTGAAAACTGTCGATTTACAATTAGAGAAAAGGATTGGTCAATTCCAGTTGGGCCTCAAACGCGTTAAATCTCGATTGGTACCGAAAACACTGAATGACACACCAGCTCACACTACATTGATTCTTCGTGCCTTTTCCGCCAAAAATGAAACCCGTATCGTTCCACAACCACTGTATTCACACCACACGACTTCTGGCTATTCCCTAAATACAAAAGACCACTCCGGGGACACCGTTTTGAGTCGATTGAAGAGATTCAACGTGAATCGGCGCGCGCTTTTAAGGCCATCCCTGCCGATGACTTTTTAGCATGCATTGAGGACTGGAAAAAAAGTTGGCATAAGCGCATTGTGTCCGGAGGGGATTACTTTGAAGGCGATGAAATAAATTTGGAAGACTAAATAAAGAGTTTTTGAAAAAAAAAACTAATTTGTCTTCCTTTTTGGGCACAGTAGTACAATGCCAACAATGGTAATACAAGTAGTTTTAAAAAAATTGAAAAATGCAATATTTCTTTCTTTTTTAATTGTGCAAGCAAATTATACAGAAACGTTATTTTAATTAATTGTCCTTCCAGGTTTGATGATGATGGAAACGACCGATGACTTCAAGTTTTGATTGCTTCATCTCAGAAATATTAGAGATCTTATATTATACAATTGCTATGGATTAAGAAATATTCCATCAAGGGAAGCATTTAAAAACGGTTATTCATGAATAATTTAATTATTCCTGAATTATTATTTTGGTAGGCGAAGGCATCGTAGTTTATATTTAGAATTCGTAAATATTAAAAAATTATTGAAAGTGCACTAACTGTTAAAAGTGACGCACGCAAGTACCATATGTACACTTTAATTTATTTACTGAGTTGAGAAAAAGCATTGAATTAAACCTTCAATGTATGATGAGTAGTGAACAATTCTATTGATGTATTAGGCGTGGATATTAAAGAGATTAAACATCTCACCCTATCTTCTCAAAATTACTCTATTACAATTTGCCAAATTACCTATCTTCACCAAATCACCAATTACTGTGGTCTGTCTACAGACGTCTGTATTATAGATGTCTGTGTATGCAGATGTCTGTAATATCCCCATCAGCAACATGGTGCATTTCACTATAACACAATAGTCACTATTACTTAGTTGCTGAAAATGGGAACGGTTCTTTATATTAAATTAATAGTACACTGGCTTGGAATTTTAGTCAATTCAAAACTGAACGGTTAATGGAAGTTAAAATTTTATTTGGAATGTGTAAATAATAATGAAAGGGGAATTGAAATGCATATTTATGATATCTTAAAGGAATTTAATAGTAGAATAGTTCGACCTTAAACCTTTTCCCATTTCTTGGTTTCAAAAGTATTCACGAATATATTTTTTCTAATGCAGCTGCAATACAAAGACAGTTATCTTTAAGCCATAAGCAAGGGCTGCATCGCTGTTACTCATTTAGCACTATCCAGGAGGCACGTGTATCTTGAAGATAGGCTACGGACGCGAGTCACACTACCCCCACTGCTTAAAGTGGATTACAAACAGGCTTTGTGTTCGAATCCTGGCGGTGTCATCGATGTTTGAAGCGAATCGGAATCCACTTTAAACTATAGGTCTTGGTCTAACATGAGTGTAGAAGATTGGGAGTAGGGCTGACAAACCTATCCCGTCAAAAGAAAACATCTCCTGTCTCGAAATCTGCCAGTACGCAGACGACCTTGGCCACCATGTTACGCCAATGAAGAAGAAGATGAAGACATTTCATGTTATTTAGCATAAGTTTCATAAATTGAAAAGTGTTTTGAATGTAATTTATTATCAGATGAACAATCGAAAACAAACTAGAGAAATTTTCTGCTCACAGTGATTTCCCCCTGTATTTCAAACTGTTTACAGGTTTTCAAAAATGAATTTTAAATTAATGGGCAATCTAATTTGAACTGTTCTTTAGTTCTTATTTGTCTATTCAATGATTCTCAATCGTTATTAGACATAAAATGTAATTTTGCTACAATGTACACTTATACATTATTATACATATTGCAGATTAGTATATTATTAAAAGCATTAAAGTAGATTTTACCATTTGCTGATGACTACCTTTAGTAATACCACTTAGAAATTTGACAAGAATTTTAAATGTATTGGTAATTCCTACTAGAGTGCAATTTAGAATGATATTTATTTGGATAAGATTAAATTTTAATAAAAATTAAACTGAGTAATAATATACAGAGTTAATCTTTCCGAATAATTTCAAATAAATAGGGGAAATTCATTGAATTTAATTTCAGGATTTAATATCCCAATTAATTAATAAGTCATCATGCAGCTTTTAAATCAAAAATTACATTTTTATATATATGTTCAAAATCTGAATAAGCAATGTATTGTTTTTTATTAATTTAAAAACATGATTTAAAAAAGTAAAGTTTCATTAAAAGTTTCCTGTATTCCAGTTTCCAAATTTCGTAATCTCTTTTCAAGATTTTTGTTTACATATTATGCTTACTTCTAGGTTTTTGTTTACAATTCGTAGAGTTACTCGATTAACTCCTCCTCTGCAAGGAATTCAAATTGTTCATCTTTTCGTATATTTCCTCTATAAGGAATCCACAAATAAAGAAATCATGATATTCCACATGTGCGTATGGATTTCAAGAAAACTAGAGAAGTTTAAAATGTCATGCAGAATGTGTATCAAGACTTTAAAAGACATTTCATTAAACTATACTTCCCTCTAAACACTTATGTTACGGACAATGGAAACAAATAAGTTTTGAATAAATGGTTTCTTTCAGAGATTTAAATTGATTTTAAAAGATTATTCTCACCATTCTTAATTTATATTCCTTCTGAAATTAGTTTTCGGCTACAAGTAAATTGCAGGAATTTTGACTTAAGAAAGGACAAAAAGTTTTCTTGTTGTTAATGCTATTTTTTCTTTGTTTTTACATTACTTTTTAAAAAATTTATCTGGAAAATTCATTTGATATAAATCACTAACAATCAATTCACTGACAGGCGTTTAAGGCTGCTACGGATACATGCACTCTGCAAAGAGAGTGCAAAGAAACGAAGTATTCTAATAAATGTGCATCTGTATAATAATGATTGTTTATAATGCAAAATTTGCAATATAAACAGTCATTTTACAATATAAGTAGTCATTGTCAAAGTTTGCAATATAAAGAGTCATCAATATTTTATTTAACCAACAATAACAGTTAAACTGTGCTAAGTTTAATTGTTTCTTATTGTTCATTTCTATTGCTCAATAACTGTTTTACTCACTCATTAATATTCTCATTAATTTTTCTATTGTTCATTAAAGTTGGTGAATAAACAAATTTAAATTATTACTATTTAATGATATGATCAAAATTATATAAAGCGATAAAGAACAAAAAATCTCAACTCATTTTGTGACATTGAACAAAATGTAGTTTGTGTTAAATATTTACAACAAAAAGACATTATTGTTATAGAACAAAAAAATGAAAATGGTATTGTTGTTTATCCGAATCATTATAAAATATTTATTAGAGTATTTTAAAAAGAAAAAGGAATAAAAAAGACTAACTATTTATAAAATCTTTTATTATGAAGTAGACATTTAGGAAAAATTTATATATAAATCTGTGTATAAATAAGTAAACAGTGTTTCGAATAAATCACCTGGGAAGGAAATGAAGTATTTTAAGATATTTTTTACAATTTCAACTTGAATGGACTATTTGATTCGTGAACAAAATTGAAAACCGTAATCAAAACAAGGTATCAAATTGAGTAGAAAAGAAACATTCATAGACATTTTAATTATTCTAAATTGATTCGAGTATATACATTGCTACTTCACTTATCAAAGTGAACAGTTAATAATTTTAGACATTACTTGACATTGAGTTTTTATATTGAATTCGCTTTTATAAATGTAATTTTTATACTTTTATAATACAAATATATTCATTAAAAAATAAAACTGAATAACTTTGAAAAAAAATGTATGCCTTCAAAATAATGACGCTAGATTTTCTTATAATAAACACAAGGCCTTTTGAAAATATCTGACTAAACATAAAAAATAGTCATAGGAGCAAAATGAATATTTTTGCTAAACAATTGGGTCTAAAATGTAGATTTTGTGTGAGGGGGGTACTGTTTAGATTAGTCTTTAACATCACTTTTGTATCATAAAGCTAGGTTTGAATTTATCCATTTGAACACGAATTTGTTGCCCTCGAAAATGCATCTGACATAATGTTAGGAATGGACGAGCTACTCAACGGTAAATGTTCTGCGACCAGACAAATACCACATTGTTAATGTTTGAGAAACTCGCGAAAGTGGATTTTTCAGTACTAACAGGCTTTTAAACATCTACAGCTTTAAACAGGATTCATTAAAGGTTTGTTACCTTTGGATTTGTTTCTGTTTCATTTTGATTTTCAAATCTTATTTTGCATGTTAGTGCTTGAACGTGGCATTTTTTAATATATATTTGGCCGAAAATGCTTGTTTTTAACCCATCTACCATAATTAAAGTTTCGGAAAAGTTAACAAAAAGAAAAACTTTCGTAAATGTTTATAATTATCAAAAAGTTTTCCTAAAAGAAGGATGAAAACGTTAGTAACAAGAAATTAAATTATTCATTACACAGAAAGCAGGAATTCTTTTTAATTTGAAAAATTTTAAGACACGTTTCTTTATTTACATGATACATCGCAATGTGATAGAAGTACGAAAATATAATTTTACATTAAAAAGCCTTGACTCTTTTTAAAAATAATTACATAAAAACTTAAAATATATAAAAAAAAACCTTTTAAATTTTAATAAAGAATGCTTTTCTTTTAAACCCCAGATGCTAGAAATTATTTATTTATTTATTTATTTATTTTTATAAATTTATGACCAACATATACTGGGTAGTAAAAAAATTTTTAGATACCATACATTTTTTCAATATTCATAAGAAATCTTATTTTTTATACTTTTATAAAGGTAGTATTATTAAAATTATGATAACCAGTATATTAAATTTTTATTAACATATTTAATTTCTTCCAATAAAGAAAGTATCCCAATTTCATATTAAAGAAGCGCTGTTAAAAAATTCATATTAATGAAAAAAATAAAGGAAAAAAGCATAAAATAAATAATTTTAGAGATAGATGACGTAAAAATTCAAAGCAAATATGCAAAAGTGATCTTGACAGAAGTCTGTCAATTGCTATTTAAATCAGTTTGAAACACAAAGTTATACTCAAAGTTTTTAAATAATTAGAAACTTAATGTTTTTAAATAACTCAAAAGTTCTTAAGCCATCATTTTTCAATTCATTCTAAACTTTATTCTTGCATGCCTTTTCTGAGATGTTTCTGGTTTAAAAGTAGACAAGATCTTGAAAGAAAGGCTTCAAACTCTGTTAATAAATATTTTAATTAACAGAATGAAACCTGCATCCAATAAGCACTAATTACCACTTTATACAAAACAAATCTTTGGTCTTGAGATCCTGTGATCATTGGCGGATGGTTCTTACTTGGAATCGAAAATCAGTATTAATAAGGCTTTTGATAAGCTTAATTGCAACCAGATCTAAAAGTTGAAAGAAATCTTTGAAGCTCGGCAATGCAGTCTCAGTTTCGAAATCCTCGAGAACTCTTCCCGAATTCAATTCGATACTTGATTTCCGCGATCCAATTGATTCCCAACTTGTCCGGAATGCAGAATTAACAAAGTTGGTCCCCAATCCATCCGTTTTGAATTAAGAAGCAAAGGGGAGTTTTGTTCTTCTCCGGAGTGCCGAAGTAATTAGTGTTCCATCGTTAATTACGCACGACCTTGCCGCGCGAGAGGAACCGTCAAGCCTTGTAATTATCCTGTACTCTAAACATGGTAACACGGCCTTTGCCAGTAGGCCGAGGGCAGAAAATTGAATACTTGGAGACTCTGGCTCTGCTGACTTCCATTTACTTTGATCGCTAATGGAGAGTGTGGCCATTGGAAGGCGTTTTGAACTTGGGCACAGTACACGGGAGGCGTGAATAATGAGATAATGACAATTATGTCCGGTATTCAGGTATTAATTGAGACTCGTCCATCGGAATTAATTTCCGAAGGCCTTCAGCATAAAACTCCCCGATGTAATGCTATTAATTCAGGAATACTTTAGAAAACAGGAATGCTGCACAGTTTAAGCAATTTTAATTCAGTATGAATTTCAAAGAAATAATAAATTTAGATTTTATTTTGTTACATATTAGAAAAATAAGGGCAACAGGCTAACAGGCTATGTATGAGTTTTTAAATAATGAGTAAACAATTTTAATTTATTGAGTAGCATGATTTGGTCTTATGATGTAACAGTGACAATTATAATGGCATTTATGTTCGATAATCAGGTATTGAGACTCGTCCGTCGGAATTAATTTCCGAAAGCCTTCAGCATAAAACTCACCGATGTAATGCTATTAATTCAGGAATACTTTAGAAATCAGGAATTCTGCACAATTTAAACAATTTAAATTTAGTATGAATATCAAAGAAATAATAAATTTACTTTAAACTTCGATAAATATTAGCAAAATAAATAATTTATTAATATTAAAAACCATCAGGCTATTTGAAAGTTTTCAATTAATGAATAAACAATTTTTAATTTATTCAGCAGCATTGTTTGGGTCTTATGATGTAACAGTGGCAATTATAATGACAATTATGTTCGATTTTCCGGTATTGAGACTCATCCGTTGGATTTAATTTCCGAAAGCCTTCAGCATAAAACTCACTGATGTAATCCTATTAATTCAGGAATACTTTATAAATCAGGAATTCTGCGCAATTTTAATTTAGTATGAATTTCAAGGAAATAATAAATTTAGTTTGAATTTCGTTACATGGTGACAAAATAAACAATGTATGATATTAAAAACTAACAGGGTATTTATGAGTTTTTAAATAGTGACTAAACAATTTTAATTTATTGCGCGGCAATTATTGGGTCTTATGATGTAACAGTGGCAATTATAATGACAATTATGTTTATTCAGGTATTAATTGAGACTCGTACATAAGAATTAATTTCCGAAAGCCTTCAGCATAAAACTCACTGATATAATACTATTAATTCAGGAATACTTTAGAAATCAATCAATTCATTTATCAAGAATTCTACATAATTTGGACAATTTAGTATTTATTTCAGGGTCGCTACATATTAGCGAAATAAACAACTCATTGATGCTTAATATTAATAGGTTACTTGCAGTCTTTTAAGTAATAAAAAAATATTTTTAATTTATTGAACAGCAGTTTTTAAATTTTATGATGCAACAATGTCAATTATAATGACAATTATGTTCGATATTCAGATATTAATTGAGACTCGTCTGTTGGATTTAATTTCCGAAAATCTTCAGCATTAAAACGTACTCACATAATGCTATTAATTCAGGAATACTTTATAAATCAGGAATTCTGCAAAATTTAAAAAAATTTAATTTAGTATGAATTTCAAAGAAATAATCAATTTAGTTTGAATTTCGTTACATATTAGCAAAATTAACAATTTATAGATATTAAAAACTAACAGGCTATTTGTAAGTTTTTAAATATTGAGTAAATAATTTTAATTTATTGAGCAGCAGTTTTTGGACTTATAATGTAACAGTGTCAATTATAATGACAATTATGTTCGAGATTCAGGCATTAATTGAGACTCGTCCGTTGGATTTAATTTCTGAAAACCTTCCACATTAAAACTCATTGATATAATGCTATTAATTCAGCAATACTTTAAAAATCAAGAATTCTACATAATTAAGACAATGTTAATTTTGTATTAAATTCAGGGTCGCTACATGTTAGAAAAATAAACAACTCATTGATGTTAAATACTAATAGGTTACTTGCAAACTTTTACATAATGAGTAAATATTTTAAATTTATTGAGCAGCAGTTTTTGGGTTTTATGATATAATAGGAACAATTATAATGACAATTATCTCTTGTTCAATTAGTTTTTGCTTCATTCATGCTGTTTGCACTTGTTTCGTATGATATGTTTAAATGAATGCATTTAAAAAAATTCTGATTGATTATGAGATTGTGCAAATTTTAAAAGTAAAATTGAAAATTAGCTTTTAAAAACCAATAAATATGTAATTAGTTTTTTAAGTTACCTATATGTATAAGGAACCCTTAAAATGCATTTCTTTAGAAAATTATTTAAATTAACAAAATTTTATTATCGTTTAAAGAAAAAGAACTATTTTGCTGACGATTTTAAAAGTAGTTTTGATATTTTTACGACTGACAAACGAAATTCAAAAGAAAAGGAAATTTTTACTAGTATACAAATCGAACTTCTTTCAAAAGCAGAACTTAAATTTATGAATGATACTTTATTGTGCTTGGTTAAAAATAGCATAATTAAAACTCTAACTCGAATATTTTCAAATATTTGAAAACTTAATGTTTATCGAAGCTGTCATATTACATAGCTGAAAATCTTAATTTAAGATTGCCAAAAAAATAAAGCTTCACATTTCTCTTAGTAATTTACTTTGGAACTTTGCTAAGATCCGAATTAACATATTAATAGGAAAAGAAAAAGCTTTCCATTGATTTAATTTCACAGAATAATAATATTTCGAAATTGTGTAGTAGTTCTACGGTGCAAACCAGCTTTTTAGATGGATATTTTTTCCTTATTTTTACTATTTTTGTAGATTTGAAACATTCTAAATGAAATGGAGAATAAAAGAAGCATATAGACAAAAAATTTGTAATTCCCACTTTAAATGTATCACGACGATTATAGCAATCGATGATGTTGAAAAAATCCTCATTTCTAAAGGTCAAATGTATAAATTTTTGTGTATAAATTTATGTATAATTATGTGTATAATTATTTAATTATGTAATAATTATGTATAATTATGTGTATAAATTTTTTATAGAGTCAATGGGATAATTTATTTTTAAAATAGTCAATAATAGTAATCCATAGAGCTTTAAGTTTCAGCAAGACAATGGAACAAACCATCTATTATGAACTTCAAGAAAGTATATTTAGGATAATTGACATCACAGTCTCTAGATTATAATACATTAGGCATTTAGGGTATCTTTTAAAACAAATATTAACATTCAATAACACTAAAAGTTTCTTACAAATATTCTTTTAGAAGTATGGAATGGTATAAATATGAAATAATATCATAGATAATTGTTTAGTAGGCTCAAAACAGTCTTTGGTATCATCGGTAATATTAAGGTGTAATATTACCAATTTCAAAACTTAATTTTGTATAGTTGCCTATGATTGACAAGGAAAAGCTTTATTAAAGGCTTTACTAAAAAAATTGTGTTTTTAAAGGGTGCCTCATATTTTTGGAAGAGGCTGTATATAGAAGGAATAATTTTTACATGCTTGTCTAATTTATTTCTAAAGGAATAATAAATAAAATTCGCCATAAAAATCGCATTCGCATTCGCGAACTTAAGAATATGAAAGAATTTTCTGGTATAATGAAAAACGCAATTAAAAAATGATTAAAACAAATCTTAAAGTTGATGAGAGTTTATATTATGCTTTAATAATATTGGTAATTGATTTGGTTTGTCATTCTACAATCATTTTGTGCACACTTTAGGCTAATTAGACCGGGACTTACTGTTTAACGTGGATTCCGAACCACCAACAAACATCCATGCCATTGCTAGGATTTGTGACCTGAAACCTGTGGTACCAACTGCCAGAGCGCTAGCCAATTGGCCCGCAGGCGCCATTTGCTTGGTAAGTTTCTTTTTATGCTAATTCAAAACACACACACAAACACCTCTCTCTCTCTCTGTTATATACACACTTCTTCTCACACACATGCTCTCTCTCTCTCCCTTTCACACACACGCACTCTCTCTCACAAACACACTCTCTATCTCATTCACACACGCACACTCTCTCTCTCTCACACACACATACACACATTTATATATTACTTTAGTTTCCGATTAAACTTAAGATTAACAATCATGGAGAAAATAGAACACATAGAAATCAAATAATATACTTGTGAGATCAGATAAACTGTCAGTGGTAATTAAAAATAGTCAGTAAACTAATCAAACGAATTATTTTTCGCCCTTGTTGACTTACATCAAAGGAGAAGCGAAGCCTGATTAGCTTTCAAAGTTTAACTAAATAGATGAGAAGTTAATCTTAGCTGAAAAGTTCATCAAAGTAAAAAAAAAATATTATTCCGTAAATGATACTGCATCAAAGTGGATACAATTGAGTCAAGAGATACTTAAGTTATGAAGACGTTGAAATTGTTTGGATGTCTTCATCTTGTTACAGAATATTTAGCAGATGATGAGATAAATTCTATTCGGGGATTTGATTTGAATTAGGGAATTTCTATTGAAAGTCATAATCATACATTAATGGAAATAAAGAATTAGTGATTCCATGTCTAATATTCAAATGCGTCGCTGCAATGTTATATTTGCCTTCCTAATTAATGTGACAGTTTGCACTTTAAAGGATTATTTAGTTAATTCAGTTTGCTGTAAGTTGAAACTTTATTCTAAGCTCTTTAATGCTGAAAGTTTTGAGATAAATCAATAGATTGTTTTTAGAATTAATATTAATTTAATTTCAAAATGATATTTATTCATTATTTCATTGCATGCAGACGAAATATTTATTTTGAATTTGAAATCTTTTTTCTTTAAATATAAATTGCTATGAACGATTAATTTCGTTGCTGTTCTAATGCAACTGGCAGTACAGAGACAGGCGATTAATATTTGCAAGTCCCAAATTAATCGGACTTCATGATAAAATTTATTTATTGCAATGTTCCATTATTTTGGTAAGAGAAGGAGAGTTGCATTGCTCAATATTTTAAAGATACATTTACAGCAGTTTGAGGAGATAAAGTTATGTTTAAAGGGAAAGTGAATCATGAGATTTAGGTTTTAAATTTTTTTCTTTTCATCAGCAAAGCAGAAATAAAAAAAATTAAAATTAAGTTCATGAAAAAAAGTAAAGAAAAAGTATACACAACATTAGATACAGATGCAGATTAATACAATGTTTTAGTTAAAGACAATATAATGAATAATAAAAAAATACCTGGATCGTTGCCTCAAAATCTGTCTAGCTTTCCTGTATTAGATTGTCTCGGTGTTACCCTGAAATATTCTACAATGATGAAGGTGGACTCTTCTTCATAGGTTCCACCATACCCCAAAGTGGGCAATGCAGTTGGTAGTAAATGTCAATACAATGTTCTCCCGAACAGTAGTAACCTGACAGTAAAGTGATTATTATCAAATTACGACTATATGAGACAATAACTACATCGTAGTGGTATCGACTATATTAGTATTTACATCTATGGATAATTTACCATAGGTAAAATTGGTTTTTACACTTATTGGTAGTTTACCATAGGTACCATTGGTCTTTACACTTATTGTTAATTTTTCATTGATATTTACACTTATTGGTAGTTTACCATTGATATTTACGCTTATTAGTAGTTTACCATTGAACTTAAAACGTATTGGTAGTTTACCATTGATATTTACCATTGATTTTTACAATTATTTGTAGTTTAACATTACTATTTACAGTTATTGGCAGTTTACCATTGATATTTACACCTATTGGTATTTTGACCACATCACTCATATTAATACACCTATTGCTTATTAGTATTTTACCATTGATATTTATACCTATTGGTATTATTACCATCGTATTGATATTCATACCTCCATAGAGAATTATCGTAAATATTAACAAGATATTTCCTATTTTTGTTTTGATTCTGCCATGCAATAGTGAGGAACTAAAAGCAATTTGATGTAGAACTTAGTTTAATGATTAAACATGTATGAGTATATTGGCTTTGTGGCTAAGAATTCATTGTAACAGGACTCGCTTATTTTTGTCTTTGAAGAAATTCCCAAATGCTGGGAAATTTATTTCTAAGAGAACAACACAAATTAACGTATAATTTTCAATACGTACACATGTAATTAGCGTAATTTTTAATACGTACACATAATACCGTACGCATGTAACGCAGAATTTTCTGTTAGTATTTCGAAAATTACTGTCGATGAAAAGGAGATATTAAATTCTATAAACGTATTTGCATAATGAATTTTAAAATGGCTTTATGAAACTGCATGATATTAAAAGAAATATGAACTATTCTTTTAATAAAAGACAATACTAAGAAGAAACTAAAATAAATTTCATTTGTTGTTCATAGAATACAAATAAATTGAAGACTTCCTTGGATAAAATAAATAGAGCAATATTTACTTTGTAGGTATTACAAACAAGCAACTTGAAATAATTTTGTTACATATTTCTGAAATAGATTTTTTTACGAATACAACTCCGTGATGATTTTTTTATAGAAGGTGTAAAAATATTGATTTAAAAAATACAAAATAGATAAAATAATTGGATTTAACACGATGGAGACATGTTTGAATGAATTTTTAATGTATTGTATATAACATAAGTATTACGTATAACGCATGGTGTTCAATATTTTTCATTTCATTGTTGTATTTCTAAAAAAATAAAGATCTGAGGCATCGAGGCGAATAAAAGATAACTGACATGTTTTGACATTTGAAAAGAATACTGGGTATTATTAAAAATAAATTTTTCAAATCTACTAAAAGATTTCCCACATAAGCCAATTTCACGCTACGTTTGTTATCCTGTTACTCGGTTTAGATCAGTTTACACAGCAAACATTTTGGTTAAAGAGGTTTAAAAACAGAATTTATAAAAAAATGTGAACTCACTGAAACTCAAAGGATGTATATTTTTTCGTAAGGTTAAATTTTGTAGCTTAAATTATACTTTATTTATGCATTCTTTAGTTTGATATATGAAGAATAAATAATAGAATTGGATAAAAACAAATAATTTATTCATAGATTGTACAAGAAATTGCATTTTGTTTTTATCTATGTTTTTATCTATTAGTTTACATAACTTTTTTGTATAAACAGGAAATTTATCGTTCTAGTGATAAAATCCTGATACTAAATCTATTTACCGTCAGTTTCATTTCGCTAACATAATTTCAAACAAATCTCAAGTTTCAAATAAAACAAACCGTTCGTTATCAGTCGTAGTCCAATAGACAGACTATTTGTTTGGCTTAAACAAACAAATATTTTTTTTATGTTTTAATTCCTTAAGATATAGCTTAAATTAAAAGAAAAATGTTTTAAATTTTTCTTCTTATAGTTTTAGAATATACATTTCTCGAAGTTTTATCTTGAAATGTAAATTATCTTTTGTTCCCATTTGTAATGACTTTTTTTAATCCTACCCTTTGTTTATAAAACAAAGTGATTGAGTAAATTAATCAAGCAAATGCAATTCTGAAAATAAAAAAAGTCAGCTAATTTTCTTTCAATTATTTTAAATACCACCTTTTTTTAAAGTACGTTATTTTCTGATAAGGATGCAATGCACGACGTCTGGGTAGTGGTAACACTTCTCGAAATGTGAAATAATTGCAATTGTCAACAACATAAATAAAGAAACTTAATAAATAAGCAACATAAATAAAGAAAAAAACAGTAAGATTCTGTTTTTTTTACGAAAATTCTAAATATGTGTTTTAATTTAATATCGTAAAAGTAAACCATTTTTTCATCTACTAAGTAAATAAGTTGCACATTTCAAACAAAGAGTAATCAGTTATAAAAATAAGAAAAAAATAATAGAAACAAAATTTAATTAATTGTTCCACATATATGCATACTTTATCATTTTCCTTGTGGTCATCATTCACTAGTTAGCATTCTTGATACTGCTGGAGTAACATTTTAGACCTCGTATAAAGAATTAGTTCATCTGGAATTTCAACCCCCAGCAGTTTCGTTTTTACATTTTTATTTCATTAATTGTGTCATATAAGCACATACCTTGATCACTTGTAAGCACTTCTGATACCACTGGAGAACTTTAGACTCCGTTTAATGAATTGTGTCACCTGGGCGTTTAGGCAATACAGGTATTTCGCTTGTAAATTTTTATTTCATTTACTGTGTCTTATATGCACTTACCCTGATGACTTATAAGCACTCGTGATACCACTGGAAACGAATTATGTTACCTGGGCATTTAGGCAGTATAGCAGTTTCGTTTTTAAAATTTTTATTTCATTATTTTTACCATATAGGCCCATGCAGTGATCATTTCCCTCATAATTTCCATTCACTTGTAAACACACTTTATATCGTGGGAGCATCAATTTATATAAAATTACGCCCATTGGAAGTTCATCCAGTACAGGAGTTTGATTTCATTGATTGTTTCATATAAGTACATAGCTTGAGCATTTCGTCCTGTAGTCACCATTCTTTTGTAAGCACTCCTGGTACGGCTGAAGTAGCATTTTATACTATGTTTATAGGATTACATCCCTTGAGAGTTCAGCTAGTAAAGCATTGACGTTTTTAACATTTTTATTTCACTAATATTCCATATACATACACATCTTGATTATTTGTAAGCCCTCATGATACTGTTGGAGCAAAAATGTATACCCCATGCTCAGTTTTTAACATTTAACTGTCGATAAAATGTTGAGAAGTAAACATCGTCTTCAGGTGGAAGTGCCATTGAATGCAAGATAGATCTTCAAGATGGGTGTTCAAACAGTTCCGATTTGAAATTTTAAATCGTTTGTATTACACTGTTAACTGTATCACTTCTATATCTCTCCTTTATTCATTATTGAAGAATTATAAATTTCCCACAGTTTTGGATGAATATCTATAACATTAATTCTTTTGCTTGGAGAACACGAATCCCTTCATTTCGCATTTAGTGGGTTTTTGTATTATGGTAGACATTGTAACTTGCAGTCACACGCACGTCGAACAATGTTAAACTGAAAATTATGCGTGTATCGTTTAAACAAACATTTGATATTTGCCACCAGACACAAGAGATTTGATTAAAATTATCCTTCAAAATTTAACTGAACATGAAACTATTATTTGAAATAATAATTTAATATTGGATATTTATTTGAAACGAGAGTAGTATTTAACAACAAATATTAAAATTTCATTTTTATTAACGTGTTAATGAATCGCATCTTTCTATTCTCTTTAATTTGAAAATTTTGGGAAATCGTTGTGATTAATTAATTCTCTAATATTCATTTCATGGAAAACAAACGAACATAAGTAGAATGATAATTTTTATCTTGAAACTTATCATAATTATCTCAATACTTAAAGAAAATAATGTTTTACATATAATTTCGACCAAACTAACAATCTTCTTTACTTTATAAAGCTAATTAACACTAAGTTTTTACAAAAATGAAACACAATATTAAAAAAATCTTTATAAAATTAAAAAAAAAAATTAACTGAAAATAAATTTATAAAATATGAAATTCTCATTTTTAATCTTCTGCTCAAGGTAACAGAATCTGCACAACATAATAGCTTACGACAGAAGGATTTTATGAAAATTCTTCAGAATATTTGTGCATTAAATTTTCTAAATTCAATGAATTTCATTTGCCTGATTCAATTTATTTTTTGTTTTTATGCATTTTTTTTGTGGAAAAATTTAAAATATCTTTGTAGAGTGTGAGTGGCTTAACATGTTATCAATTCATTTGTATAGTATTGATAGTATAAAATCCTTTTCATAAGTTGAAAGCAAAAGAAAATTTGTACTTTGCGAAATCTGATAAATAAAATAAGCAGATTTAAATATCAAAACATGTTTTATTAGTTACAAAAACTGTGCATTGTCTCCTCTTTAGATCTGCATTGCCTTCTCATTATTCTATTATTAACCTTGGAAATAATTTCAAATTTTTTAATACTCGTTTTGAAATGTAAATACCTTAATTTTCTCATGTCGTAGCACAGTAGTTCACAAGAAATTGTTCAGCACTTAATATGTCCTACCAAATATGAACTATAATTATACTTCCTTGATATAAAAGCATCTAATGGTAACAGCAATACAGACGGTCACAATTGAGTGAGTAAAATAAAACAAAATAAAATAATTTTGGATAATATCTTGGAAAACAAAAGAAAATATTTCCTCAGAAATGAAAATTCTTGAAATGAGCATACCTTACGTTTCTCTAATTGTGATGAACTGTGAGTGCTTCTTCAGAAATTAGTTATCCTTATAATACTTGACCAAATGTGCACCCGAATTATGCCCTTAAGCCCAGAAACAGCCATGTTAATTCCACAAAAAAAGCTGCAGTTGAATAAGTGGGAGGAAAATAGAAAGCAAAGGAACAATTCTGCCAGAAATGTCACAATTGAAGTGTGCATACCTTAATCTTCCCTGGCAGTGACAAACAGTGCTTCACGAGAAACTGGTTTCCACATAATACGTGACACCCAATGTTCCCCAGCATTAAGCCTTTATGTCAAGGAACAGCCTCGTTAATTCCACACAGAACCCTACAGTTGAGTGAGTGGGAGGGATTCAGACACCGCGGAGTCGGATGTTACAAATTAAATGCCGTCTTTCCCTCGGGCTCTTACAAATAAGACGAGTGCTGATTTAATGGTTTGTAGGTACGTGATTTTTGAGAATGCGCTGTATCAGGCTCATTAAAATCTGTTGTTTGACGAGTAAAGTCGAGTAATCTTTTGTTAGCTCTCCTACTGACTGTTAATTTATTTACTGTTAACGACAGTATTCGACGTGAAACTAGTAATGAAGTCCTGGCTTTTTTTAAACGAATTAAAAGCGCATATTTTAGATAATGATCTGTTATTTTAAATTTAGAATTTTTAAATTCCAATTTTTTTTCAAGTGTTAAGAATCCGTAAGCAAATGAATCATTTGTATATTTAAAAAAATTGAAAGTTTCATGTTATACAAAAAAACATTTCATATTGCTCTTCTGGGGCTTGGAAATTTGATGCCATTTTTCATGTTAAGTGGTAAGATTTGCATGTAAGATTGATTCAGTTGCTCTAAATTGACTCACTCAGACATTTTGATGAACACAAAAAATAAACCTTTGTGTTGCTTGCTAATTTACTTAGACGCAATAGAATGTTGTATAAGTTTGCGATTTAACAAGTATTTGGTGTTATTCTTTTTTATTATTTATTTGATCACGCGTCACATTAAGTTCTTTGTAAAATTTGTTTTAAAAAAAGATATTGTTGTGTTAAATATCTAATGCTTAGTGGAAGTATACAACCTAAGCCATCAAAACAAAGAAAAGGCATGTCTGAAAATTCCCCCACTCTCTTATTGATGAGTTTTGTTATTTTATAAAAAGAGTTTAATGCATTAAGTATGATGTTATCTGTTCTGACATTGTTTTTCTCAATGCACATGCTAATTACCTTCCAAATGCAGTACACAAGCTAACTAATTTCTAAGTGCAATGCACATGCTAACTACTTTCCCAATGTAATGAACGTGCTAACTATTTTCCTAGTGCAATACACATGCTTTACTTTCCCAATGCAATGAACATGCTAACTATTTTCCTAATGCAATGCACATGTTAATTACAGGAATTTGCATATTCTGGCTAATGTAATCCACTCATTTATTCGCTTCATGTATGAGAAGGGAGAATAATGATTTTCTCGAAATTTTAAAGTTCATATCTAATACAATTGATAAGAAAACCAAAATGAACACTTACCAGTCAATTAATTCAGTAATTGTGCAGCATTTCGCCAAATAATGTGCCAGTGTATCGTTTTAATATATACTAGTTAATAGAAGACAGGAATCCAACCTGAAATCTTTTCTTCCGAAGTTGCAACCAACAGCCACTGAAAATCCCTCCATTCGAAATTGTTCGTTGTCTGAAAAATACAACGTAGAAAACAAAGCCTGTCTCCTCTTATGGACAGCAATTAATTCTGATAATACGCGAACACACTCTTTCAAAAACAACTGCGCTATGTCAAGTAAAGCGTTCTTTTTTTCATCCTTTATTTGTTCCCTTGTTGTTTGTTCCATCCTTTATTAGTAATGAAAATATTTTCTTTTTATCACGATGATATGAGGTTCAGTCTTTGTGTATTTTTCGATTTTAATCCTTGTATCCATTTGTAAATAATTGAAAAAAAAAAAAAAAATACACTAAATAAATATTTTGTATTCACTTGGAAATATTTCAAATAATTCGATAGTAGTTAATTATGAAAAGTAATGAAAATATTACAGGAATAAATACATTAAAACATTTCAATTTTAGGAAAAATTTTATTTTTTAATTAAAAAATAAATTAAATAGAAAGTTAAATTATTTTAAATCAACATATTTTTCAGCAAACGTATTTCTCGGAATAATAAAAATAATTATTATTATATGCTAATGTATACAGATTAATAATTATATTTTGATGATAGCGAATTTAAATTTAAATAATGAGTTTTTCTTCTTAAATCTCAAAATGTATGTAGTAAACATAATTAATAAAAAAACACATCTTGGTTATATAGAGAATACAGGATAATATTTATAAACAGAATAATAATTATATTTTGATGATAGCGAATTTAGACTTAAATTATGAGTGCTTCTTCCTTAATATCAAAATGTATGTAGTAAACATAAATAATAAAAACACATTTTGGTTAACAGAGAAGAGAAGACAGAAAACAGAGTAATAATTAATAAAAAACAAAAAAAGTTAAATAAATAATAAATAAAAAAACACATTTTGGTTATAAACAGAAAACAGAGTAATAATTAATACAAAAAAAATTTAAATAAATAATAAATAAAAAACACATTTTGATTATGTACAAAAAACAGAGTAATAATTAATAAAAAACAAAAAAATTTAAATAAATAATAAATAATGAACACATTTTGGTTATATACAGAAAACAGAGTAATAATTAATACAAAAAACAAAAATAAAAAATGAAATATATAATAAATAAAAGACACATTTGGGTTTTTATTCAGATTCTGTCATTAAATAATAAATATATTTGTTTTATAAAATAGGATATAACATAGAATAAATAAGGAAATTGCTAAGAGAACAGCAGTTAGCAATGAGGAAAGAACATTGCGAATTAGATCACCTCGTGGTGATCTAATTCGCTCAGAAAGATGTACTCTTTTTTTACGTACATGCAATTTCAGAGGGAAACGTGTTTTTACATTTTCCTTCTTACCAAGTTTTCGGAAAAATAAAAATAAAAATTTGTAGTCCAACTTTTATTCGAGAATTAATAAAACGAAATTAGATCCTGGAAAGTCTCCAAAACGATCATCATTTTGGAATATCTCCAAAAGAACTGGAGTTCATTTTGAATAAAAATCTTTTTGTTTGTTAACATAAAGGCATTGATATTGATAAGTGAGATAAAAAAAATTATACATATTTTAATAGAATATTAAGTAAGAGTATTTAATCCTTATTTGGCCGGTATATTTATTTTTCTTCTTATGAAAGTAAAGACATCTTTTAAGCTGTACTTCGTTATTCAAGTAATGTTCCAAGACAAAAAGTTCTAAGAATTTAAATACGATACACGTAGTACAGCTTAATGTTTTTGATAATTTTATTTCAAAAAGTTCACTTAAATTTCTAAATATTGAATTAATAAAAAAGATTTTTTTGATTCAGAAAAAAAAAAGGCATATGGAAAATGAATTCTCAATTGGGCTGTGAGTTATTTATTTAACAATTATTAAAATATTCGTAACATGTAAATACTGTTCACTTTCATATAATAATGAATAAAATTTATCTTCTAAAGCTAATTATATGCTTTATCACTAATTTGTTTAACATGAACGCTCTAACAGATAAATTTCAAACACGACATATATTCTATAAAATTGCTGCACATTATGAATAGAAAATTTCCTTACAATGATATTGAGATGCAATTAAATAGGATGATAAGATTCCTGTAAGGGAAAGGGTCAATTAGTAATCCTGCAACAAATTTGAAATAAGTTGAAAGTATGGATGGTTTTCAAAATAGATTTAAAACCGATTTTACTGATGATGGACAAGACATTTTGTTTTCTTTTTGCACATCTCATAATTTTTATAGTACTCTTTGGAAATGACGAAATTTCAATATAATTTTATTAAAGATTTATAAAGGACTTATCATTAAATAGGTAGAGGTAAAACGTATTCTCTGGTGTCATGAATCTTAGGAATGGAATTCACAAACTTGTGAGAGCCGAGGTACTTTATTATCTATGTCGTGGACAACTTGGCATTATATTCTATCGTTATTTCATTGCCCAAAGTGGACAGGACTCGCCGGACCTGTAGCTTTGCTTCCAACCTCCCCAGACATCAATCCCTCGCATTACTTTTTTAAGGACATCTTAAATTACTAGATTATGAGACGTCTGTGGGACTCTGGAGAATCTCATAGCATGGACCATCGTTGCTGTGACATATACCGGCACCAGCACATCCGGTATCTTTAAGTGCGTTTAGCAATCTTTCCTCTGTCCCCGACGCAATGACTTTCGCGGACAATAACTTCAAAAAACCCCTGTAACAATTCCTCTACGACTCCTTTCTGGGATTGAACTCTGCACCACATACTGCATTGAAACCCTGTGTTAATTGCTATTTTTTTGTACTTATTATTGTACATTTTGTCGTTCCATTTGATGTCATATCCCACATATTTTTGCGAAATTTTCCTAATAAATTAGGCTTTCGATACCATATTATATGACAAATTTTTACCATTTATATAAAATTTTTGTTAATTGCTATATATATATATAGCAATAACAAATAATTCAATAATAATAATATATTCTCCATGCTACAATATATGTACATACTAATTTTCATGGATATCGTTTGAACCGTATATAATATGAAATGTTGCAGCACCATCTGGTGGCAAGTAACAACAAAGTGAATAGCGCGAACCTATTTTCCATACTCGAATACATATTATAGAAGTTGATATACTTCATTATATGCAGCACCATCTGGTGACGACTTACAATAAAGGGGATAGCATAAAAACATTCTCCATATTTTGTCAAACACACACAAAAAATTTCATCAAAATAGGCCACGAGGAGGAGGAGGACTTTAGGAGCAGGACTTTAGGATATATATATATATATATATATATATATATAAGCAGATATAAAACAGTGTTGCCCATCTACAGGAAATGAAATCTTTTAATGAACATAAAAAATTAAATATTTAAAAGGTTTTTAAAAAACTTACTTTTTCTAAATAAGAAATAGGTTTGTAAACATCATGCCACTAATGAATTGAAAGCAAACTTCTATATGGAAATAAGCAGGCGAATATAAACACCAAACATTAAAAAAAACTCAATCACCAGTGCGAAACATGTAATAGAGATAAATAAAAACAATAGATGCAAGAGAACATTGGGAGCGAAGTATCAAAATGGCTTCAAGAGCGAATAGAATTGTGACGTAATTTACGAATTGTAAGCAGTCAAATAATTTTTTTAGGGCATCTGATATTAAAAGAGAACATGGTTTTCATTATAATTCCTAAATTTAATTATTACCAAAAAATAATTTAAATACAGTAACATGGAATTTTAGAGTATGCTATCAATTTAATCAATTATATTCTTTGTTATTTTTTAAATGCATTTTTATGAATTCGAATTCATTTTGCGGAAAATGTTAATATTAAGTCTCTTGACCACATTGTAATCTTAAGTTTCCTAATCTTTAGCAATTGTCTTTAATTCTTGGCGAGTAGCTTATCGAGTTAGTCCGATGGATGGTCCTTGGAGTTAGTCCGATTTTATGTGCTCATTCAAACTGCTGGGCAGCAGTTACCAATAGGCAGATCTGAATGGTGGCTCGTAACTCGGGCCAACAGTCATTAGGAGAGACGCTGGGCCACTGCAGCTGCTGTTTATGATGACATTATCTTCTTTTTTCGTTCACTTTTATTTGGACGACAAGAATGAGCACCCTGCTTCCTATCGATCACCTCTACCTAATCATTGGAGGGTGAGTCATCACTTTTTGCACCCCCCCTCTCACCACTCGGGGTCGGTAAACGATGAGTCAAAAAACACTTTGTCTTTACATGATCGCTGGGTCTCCGGTCAAACTGACACATTATCGGGAAGCATTCTTATTCAATACGCATCAAGAAAGAAAAACAAATCTCAAAAATTTTATCCGTTTCTATAAGTTGTAACCTAATAAAAAAAAAACCCATTTTATTGCAATCATTTGTAACCACTTAGTATTAGTAAATTGAAAATAAACAGGTTATTTTACAAACAGAATATAAGTAGTATAATAGTGGAGATTTAACAAGGGAATTATGAATTTTTCATGGCATATATTTATTACTTTATATAATAAATATATTAAAATTAAACCAAGCATGTTATTGACTTTGTAATATAATTGTATGCCGTGTCTCGAAGAGATTATAATGAAGAGGAAAATACACCAATAATTCGAGAAATACATTAATATCTTTAAGATAAAGAATCTTGGATATTTTTATCCTTCCCTATTAGTTGAAATAATAGAAAAATATATTATTGTAATCATTTAGTATCAACTTAGTATTAATTGACTGAAAATAAACTGGTTATTTTACAGACAAAAATGTACATTAATAAGCAGTACAATAGTGGAAATTCCACCAAAAAAATGCTTTAATAAAAATGATTTTTTCATGACATGCATTATATTTTACATAGTAAATATATTAACATTAAACATATTATGTTATTGAATTTTTAAAATAATAACTTGACGTATCTCATAAAGATTATGTCATGGAAGAACACGAAATTATCCATATATGCTTAAGAAAGATATAAGAATGAGCTTAACAAAAAATATTCTCGAACCTTTTATCCGTCTCTACTGCTTAAAAGCTTAGTAGAAAAAACCTATTTTATTGCAATCATTTATAACTACTTAGTATTAGTAAATGGAGAATAAACAGATTATTTTACAGACAGAATATATACGATTATAAGCAACATAATAATGGAGATTTAACGAAGGGAATTATGAATGTTTCATGGCATATATTATACTGCATATAATAAATATATTAAAACTAAATGAAACGTGTTAATGACTTTTTAATATAATTATATATGTCTCTTACAGAATATGATGAGGCAGGAAAGGTATGAAATACCCCAATACCTTTAAGATAATGAATCTTGGATATATTATCTATCTCTATTAGCTGAAAAATATTTTATTGTAATCATTTAGTATTAGTTAATTGAAAATAAACTGTTTATTTTAAATGCAGAAAATGTACGATTATAAGCAATATAATAATGGAAATTCCACCAAGAGAATACTTTAATAAAAATGAATTTTTCATGACAAGCATTATATTTTACATAGTAAATATATTGACGTTAAACATATTATGTTATTGAATTTTTAAAATAATAACTTGTCGTGTCTCATAAAGATTATGTCATGGAAGGACATGAAATTCCCCAAATATGGTTAAGAAAGATAAAAATGGGCTCAAGGAAAAAAAAAATCTCGAACATTTTATCCGTCTCTATTCCCTGAAAGCTTAGTAGAAGAAAAAAACATTTTATTGCAATCATTTGTAACCACTTAGTATTAGTAAATTGAAAATAAACAGATTATTTTACAGATAGAATATATTCGAATATAAGTAGTATAATAGTGGAGATTTAAAGAAGGGAATTATGAATTTTTCATGGCATATATTTATTACTTTATATAATAAATATATTAAAATTAAACCAAGCATGTTATTGACTTTGTAATATAATTGTATGCTGTGTCTCGTAGAGATTATGATCAGTTAGAAAATGCATGAAATACATCAATATCTTCAAGATAAAGAATCTTGGACATTTTATCCATGTATATTAGTTGAAACATTAGCAGAAAAATATTTTATTGTAATCTTTTAGTATCTGCTTAGTATTAATTGATTGAATATAAACTTGTTATTTTACAGTCAGAAAATGTTTGTTTATAAGCAGTATTATAGTGAAAACTCCCCCAAGAGAATAATTTAATAAAAATAAATTTTTCATAGCAAGTATTATATTTTACATAGTAAATATATTAGCATTAAACATATTATGTCATTGGAATTTTAAAATAATAACTTGTCGTGTCTCATAAAGATTATGCCATGGAAGAAAGAAAGAAAAGAATTTGCTTAAAGAATCTCGAAAATTTTATCAGTCTCTATTACTTAAAAGCGTAGTAGAAGAAAAAAACATTTTATTGCAATCATTTGTAACTACTTAGTATTAGTTAATCGAAAATAAACAGGCTATTTTTACAGACAAATTATATACGATTATAAGCAGTAAAATAGTGGAGAATTAACGAAAGAAATTATGAATATTTCACAGCATATATTATATATACTGTCGTTATATAATAAATATATTAAAACTAAACCAGACATGGGTTTGACTTTGTAATATAATTATATGTCGTGGCTCGTAGAGATTATGATGAGGTAGAAAAGGTATGAAATACACCAATATCTTTAAGATAAAGATTATTGGACAATTTAATCATTTCTATAAGTTGAAACTTTAGTAGAAAAATATTTTATTAAAACCATTTAGTATATGCTTAGTATTAATTGATTGAAAATAAACTTGTTATTTTACAGGCAGAAAATGTACGATTATAAACAGTATAATAGTGGAAATTTCACCAAAAGAATACTTTAATAAAAATGAATTTTTCATGACATGCATTATATTTTTCATAGTGAATATATTAACATTAAACATATTGTGTTATTGAACTTTTAATATGATAATTTACCTTGTCTAATAAAGTTTATGTACTGGAAGAACACGAAAATTACCAAATATGCTTAAGAAAAATAAAAATCTGCTTAAAGAAAAAGAATCTCGAAAATATTTCCGTCTTTATTACTTAAAAGCTTAGTAGAAAAAACCCATTTTATTGCAATAATTTGTAACTACTTAGTCTTAGTAAATTGAAAATAAACAGGTTATTTTACAGACAGAATATATACGATTATAAGCACTATAATAGTCGAGATTTAACGAAGAGAATAAATTTTCATGGTATATATATTTTACATAATAATAACATTAAATTTAAATAAAAAATTTTATTGATTTTATTAAATAATGGTATGTCGCGTCTCGTAGGGAATATGTTGTGAAAGAAAAGATATGAAATTCATCAAATACTTCAGAAAGTTAAGAATATAAGCAAAGAAAAAGAATTTTGAACATTCTATCCATCACTATTTGAAACCTCAGTTAATAAAATACTTTATCATTTAATATCTTATATACTATAGAATATGCACCAAGAGAATATTTTAATAAAAACGAATTTTTCATGCCATATATTATATTTTACATAATGAATATATTAAAATTAAATATAATATGTTATGGAATTTTTAAAATAATAATATGTCGTGTCTGATTGAGATGGTGGCGTGAAAGAAAAGTATAAGATTCACCAAATATTCTGAAGAAAGATAAGAATATGCTTGAAGAAATGAACCTCGAACATTTTATACGTCTCTATTACTTAAAAGCTTCGTAAAAAGACATTTTATTGTAGTCATTTGTAACAAATTAGAAGTATAGAGAAAATAAACTGTTTGTTTTACAAATAGAAAATGCAAAATTAAAAGCAGTGTTACAGTGGAAATTGCATCATGAGGTTTTACGTTAATAATTTTTCATGGAATATATTATATTCTTCATAATAAGCTTGATATTGCTATTGACTTTATAAAATAATAATATGTCGTGTCTCATAGAGATTATGACGTGAAAGAAAATTATGAAATTAACCATGCATTTGATTGCTAATAACCATATATTTGAATTTAATTAACCATATATTTGATTAGTAATATTGCTTTATTGTAAGTTTAAAAAAAAAAAAAAAAAAAGGGGGAAATTTTTATTACTAATTCAGGTTTCGAATCAAAACATTTTGTAGTTAATTTCTTTCATTAATGTTATAATTATTTTTTCGAACTATTATTAGGCAATAAAGTAACTATTCATTAAGCTGAATGTACAATTTTTGAAGATTATAAAGAGCATTATAAATTTTCTTACATCTTTCTCATAGATTAAATAAAATCGAGTACAACTTTTTCTCTTGAACTTCAAATTTTCATTTACTTTAAAACGTAATGAAACTTTTACTAGAAAGTAATTTTTTAAACGCTAATGCATAATTCAATCAATAGGGTTTAACCAATAGGATTTGTTTTTAATAATCTTGCTTTTTATTTCATTATATTGATCTTATTGTATTTGTGATCTAATGGTCGCGTGCGTAGCTTGCGAGTATAACTGTTGAGGTTCGAATTTGTTTACATTTATTACTTCCAGAAACAAGAACTGATGGTTATTTTGATAGCGTGAACAAAGCAACTCAGCACTGCCAGTCAAACTGACTTGTGGGATTTTCCGGGGTTTTTATCTTCTGTAATAATTAACAAAAATAATCTTAATTCCCGATTTTTTTGCAATATTAAATTAGCATTTTAAGAATATATATATTTTTTATTTCCAATGGTAGATTATGAACAGTTACAGCAAAAAAAGAACAATGAAAAAAAAAAAAAAAAAAAAAACAGATAATACAACAAAACATGTTGCAACAGAGTTCATTAATCTAACAATAATGCCAAGTTGTAGATCTTTTAGTCACTAAAAAGTTTTACCAGGTGCACCACGGGGAGGTAGATCTTCTGCGCACCCTTTTTAAGAAAATATACATCGCTAAGTATCGAAAAAATTCCTTTAATAAATTTTTGTTAATAAACAAACATTTTTAAAATAAAAATCATTTTCATGCATACGATATTTTAATAGGACACACACACAAACACACACATATATATATATATATATGCACATATATACACTGAAGTGACAAAAGTCATGGGATACCTCTTAATATCGTGTCGGCCCTCCATTCGCCCGGCGAAGGGCAGCAACTCGACGTGGCATGGACTCAACAAGTCGTTGGAAGTCTTCTGCAGGAATATTGAGCCATGCTGTCTCGATAGACGTCCATAATTGTGAAAGCGTTGATGGTGCAGGATTTTGGGCACGAACAGACCTCTCGATGATGTCCCATAAATGCTCGATGGGATTCATGTCGGGCGATCTAGGTGGCCAGATCATTCGTTGGAATTGTCCAGAATGTTCTTCAAACCAATCGCGAACAGTTGTGGCCCGGTGACATGGCGCATTGTCATCCATAAAAATCCCATCGTTGTTTGGGTACATGAAGTCCATGAATGGCTGCAAGTGATCTCCAAGTAGCTGAACATAAGCATTTCCAGTCAATGTTCGGTCCAGTCGCACCAGAGGACCAAGTCCATGCCATGAAAAAACAGCCCACACCAATACGGAGCCACCACCAGCTTGAACAGTGCCTTGCTGACAGTTTGGGTCCATGGCTTCGTGGGGTCTGCGCCACACTCTAACCCTACCATCAGCTCTTACCAACTGAAATCGTGACTCATCGGACCACGCCACGGTTTTCCATTCATCTAGGGACCAACCGATATGCTCACGTGCCCACGAGAGTCGCTGCAAGCGATGTCGTTCTGTCAGTAAAGGCACTCGAGTCGGTGTTCTGCTGGAATAGCCCAAGAAAGCCAAATGTTTCCGCACAGTTCTAACAGACAAGCCCTTTGTACGTCCCACATTGATTTCTGCGGTTATTTGAAGCAGTGTTGCTTGTCTGTTAGAATTTACGACTCTTTGCAGACGTCGCCGGTCTCGGTCGTTAAGTGCAGGCGGTCGACCACTGCGCTGTCCATGGTGGGATGTTATGCCTGAAATTTCATACTCTCGGCACACTCTTGACACAGTGGATCTGGGAATGTTGAATTCCCTAACGATTTCCGAAATGGCATGACCCATGCGTCTAGCTACAACTAACATTCCGCGTTCAAAGTCTGTTAATTCCCGTCGTGCGGTCATCATCTCGTCAAAACCTCTTCACATGAATAACTTGAACAGAAATGAAAGCTCTGCGAAAGCACTGCGCATTTATACCTGTTCTACGCGATGCTACTGCCATCTGAAAATTTGCATATTGCTATCCCATGACTTTTGTCACTTCAGTGTATATATATATGTATATTCTATTAAAATAACAACACTAAATTAAATGGTAGCAATGTATTATAGAATAACTGAAGGCAAGTAAAAGAAAATTGTACATTTTAAATATAATCCTGTTATATTTACAATGCTTTAAATCTAATTTGGTCTTAAAATTAAAATAACTTCTATAATATCTTCTTTCATTGATGATCAAAAATAACTTATGAGCCTCAGCGCTGAGTAAAATCTCTCAACACATTTTTAGTTTGGTGTTGCAGCAATAATTGTCTTTGATACTTGTTGAATTATTGAAGGGCCCAATTGAATTGCCTTATTAACATGTAATTTTAACGTTACTTCTTTGAAGTTTGGAAAAATAAAAATTACTTTCAAAATGAATTGAGTGTAGGATTTTTATACTAACTCCTAACTCTGACTCCCGACTGCCGACTTTCAAAGATTATGTACTCCAACTCTTTGTTCTCGACTCCCCAGCCCTGCCACGTTAAACTGTAGGTGCCGGTCTAATTAGCCAAAAGTGTGCAAAAAACGACCGTAAAACGACAAATCAAACCAAATCCTCACCTCTTGTTGGAATGGTTTTATATTATAATATTTTCAAATGCGGTACTTTTAAAGATGGAGACAATTTAAATGTAAATAAAATTGGCTTAAAGTGTGCAAAAACGACCGTAAAACGACAAACCAAACCAAATGTAAATAAAATTGGCTTAAAGTGTGCAAAAAACGACCGTAAAACGACAAACCAAACCAAATCTTCACCTCTTGTTGCAATGCTTTTATATTATAATATTTTCAAATGCGGTACCTTTAAAGATGGAGACAATTTAAATGTAAATATATAATTATAACTGAGTCCATTTTTATTAATTTTGTTTAATTAACTAAATGAAAATTTCATTAGTGTTTGTGATTCGATGGCTAACTTCTGAAAGCGGGATGATTCAAATTAATGATCTCCGAGGAACTTTTCTATCTTTAGCAAGGCGCCCGTACATTTATTACGCTCCAAAGAATCAATGCATCAAGAAACAAACAGGGTTGCTTTACGTCTATAGCTCAAGCAAAAACTTTTTTTTTTCCGAAAAAGAAAAGTACATGCTGCGTTCTTTCAGGTATAAAAATGTTCTGCTTGTTCAAGATAAGCTGTCTTAAAACTTTTACTTACGTTTGGTATACCACGAAAATCTTTTTCAGGAGCATCTGAATATGCGATGATAAATAAGGCAAAAATGCAAACTATGTCGATGGAAAAAGTTAAAACAACTAAATTCCACGAAGCCCGCAAAGCGTATAATCCCATTCTTAAAAAAATATAAAATCTCAGATGAAAAATCTTTTACAGACTTTTTCAACGCATGGGATAAAATGATTTCTTTTCTTATTTTTTTTAAAATTTCAGAATGTCTCTCTTTATGCAGACATGTAAATTTTCCACAACGACTATATTCCAATGACATCTACAGTTAAAATAGCTTTCAATGGAAATAACAGAATGTTTTTGGCCGTGTTTAAAATATCTTCATAATAGCCAAGTTAAATTTTTTAAAGGAGTATGTTTTCTAAAATAATAATAAAAATGTTCGAATAAAATAAATTTTTAGAATTTTTTGCACAATTTTTTTGCATGCGTATTCCACAAATCTTTTCTTTTGTTAGCTTTTGTTTTTTAAATTCTTTTTGGAAAATCCTAGGTTTTAAAAATACCTCATTTAACAATAATATTTGTTCAGTTTCATAATATTCCTCTTAATAACTGCACAGAATAGAAAAATGTTTTTCTTGTTTCCTCATGCAACCATGTAAATCTTCCACAATGACTGTATTCAAGGACATCTGCAGTTAAAATAGCTTTCAATGAAAATAACAGAACTTTTTTTTTTTGTTCGTGTTTAAAATTTCTTCATAACATGCAAGTTGAATGTTTCAAGCCATATGTTTATTTAAATGAAAATAATTCTAAATAATAAAAAGATGTTTAAATAAAATTAATTTTCAAAATTTTTTGAACAATTTTTTTTATACGTTTTCCACGAATCTTTTCTTTTGTTAGTTTTTGTTTTTTAAATTCTTTTTGGTAAACCCTAGGCTTTAAAAATACCTCACTTAACAGTAATATTTGTTCGGTTTCTCAATATTCCTCTTAATAACTGCACAGAATAGAAAAATGTTTTCCTTGTCTCCTCATGCAACCATGTAAATCTTCCACAACTACTATATTCGATGATATTTGCAGTTAAAATAGCTTTGAATGGAATTAACAGATTTTTTTTTATCCGTGTTTAAAACGTCTTCATAACATCCAAATTAAATTTTTCAAGAAGTTAGTTTATTTAAAAAAAAATATTCTAAATAATAATAAAAATGCTTAAATAAAATTAATTTTTAGAATTTTTTGAACAATTCGTTTTACTCACGTATTCCACAAATCTTTTCTTTAGTTTGATTTTTCTTTTTAAATTGTTTTTGGTAAAACCTAGGTTTTAAAAATACTTCACTTAATAATAATATTTGTTGGGTTTCATTATATTCCTCTTAATAACTCTGCACAGAATCTAACTCATGCAATCATGAAAATCTTCCACAATACTATATTTGATGACATCTGCAATTAAAATAGCTTTAAATGGAATTAATAGAATTTTCTTTTTGTCCGGTTTTAAAATGTCTTCATAACATCCAAGTTAAAATTTTCAAGGAGTATATTTATTTAAATAAAAATATTCTAAATAATAATAAAGTTGTTTAAGTAAAATTAATTTTTAAAATTTTTTGAGCAATTTTTTACATGCCTGTTTAAAATGTCTTCAAAACATCGAAAAATGTTTCAAAAACGGAAAAATGTTTTCCTTCTCTCCTCATGCAACATGTAAATCTTCCTGCAAAAAATATCTCATGCAATATGTAAATCTTCCGCCACGACTATATTCGATGACATCTGCAGTTAAAGTAACTTTCAATGGAAATAACAGATTTTTTTTTATCACTGTTTAAAATGTCTTCATAACATTCAAGTTAAATTTTTCAAGGATTATGTACATTTAAATAAAAATATTTTAAATAATAATAAAAATGTTTAAATAAATTTAATATTTAGAATTTTTTGAACAATTTTTTTACATGCGTATTCCACAAATCTTTCCTTTGTACATTTTTTAAATTCTTTTTGGTAAATCCTAGATTTTAAAAATACCTCACTTAAAAATAATATTCGTTTGGTTTCATAAAATTCCACTTAATAACTCTGCAAAGAATAAAAAAAATATTTTCCTTGTCCCCTCATGCAACGTGTAAATCTTCCTTCCACAACGACTATATTCGATGACTTCTGCAGTTAAAATAGCTTTCAATGGAAATAATAGCATTTTTGTTTTGTCCGTGTTTAAAATGTCTCCAAAACATCCAAGTTACATTTTTTTAAGGAGTATGTTTAATTAAATAAAAATATTCTAAATAATAAAAAAGATGTTCAAATAAAATTAATTTTTAGAATTTGTTGAACAATTTTTTACATGTGCATTCCACAAATCTTTTCTTTAGTTTGTTTTGTTTTTTAAAATTTTTTGTTAAACCTAGGTTTTAAAAATACCTCACTTAATAATAATATTTGTTCGGTTTCTTAATATTCCTCTTAATAACTCTGCACAGAATAGAAAAAAGTGTTCCTTCTCTCCACATGCAACATGTAAATCTTCCTGCAAAAAAATCTCATACAATATGTAAATCTTCCGCAACGACTATGATATTCAATGACATCTGCAATTAATATAGCTTTCAACGGAAATTCTTTTTGGTAAACCCTAGGTTTTAAAAATACCTCATTTAACAATGATATTTGTTCGGTTTCTTAATATTCCTCTTAATAACTCTGCATAGAATAGAAAAATGTTCCCCTTGTTTCTTAATTGTGCTTTCAGAAATCCTTAAAACAAAAACTAAATTGATGCAATCTATTTGGATGGAAGGAAAATAAGGCACTTATGCCCTCTGGCTTTTATTATTATTTCATAATGACCACCGCTGCAGTGATTTGACCACAAAAAGAAATAAGAACTATTTGTGATAGTTAAATAATGTTTTAAGGTAATCAACCATGTTCAAATTTTTAGTGAAGAAAAAAATCGATTTTTATCTTTTAGGATCTTTAATCGTTTTAAATCTTTTTCTATTGTTTTACTTTAAAGGTAAGTCTTTTAGCCTGAGTATGTTTCTAGAGTTATTAGAAGTCCAGATACAGTTGTTTAATCACGAGCTATTAAGATACAGATTTCATGTATTAAAAACTTTCATTTGAATTTCCGTAAAACTGTATTTTTTTGCTACTTCTCCATGCGATAACAGTTATAACTGTTATAATAATTTTAACCATGTGTTTTTAATGATGTTGTGTATGAATCGAACTAATAGGTTTTAAACATATTCATTTAGAGATAGTTATTGGTATGTTTGTTGAATAAATTGCATTTTATTATTGTATTTTTGTTCAAAAAAACTAGATTGGCTGTAACTCAGCTATAATTTAGAATATTATCACTCAATTAATTTAATGGATAAATGCCTACATTTGTGTACATATAATATTTTTTACATATTCTTTTATTTACGACTGTTTACGAAAAGTAAAAGATACACTTAATTCATATACATTTTATATCCATATATGTATTTTAATTATCCTGTTTGTCAATGTTTTATAAGTTAATTTAAAAATAGCACCAAAACAATTTCTATAGGACATTATTTAAAAATACCTCTCTTAAAACACTCTCTTATAAGACATTATTTAAAAATACTCTCTTTCAAAACATTCTCTCTTATAAAACATTATTTAAAGATACTCTCTCATTATTTAAAAATACTCTCCCTACTGCCTTTTTAAATAATGTATTTAATGCATTATTTAAAATTTTGGCTTTGAATGTGGTCGGTTACCTTAACATGAAAATGAGTATTATAGACAAGGTACCTTTTGAACAATAAATATTCGCATATAGATATGCTAAAAACTCTTTTTGTTGCAAAACAATATAGGAAGCAAAACATAATTAAAGGGCCAAAGCACGCTTGTGGAACTTTTAATAAGGCACTTAATTTATTGACGAAAGACATTAATCTAATTTTTATTAGAACCTAATTAAAAGGAACAATAAAAAACTATTAATAGCCATTTCTAGAGGTACACTGTAGGATGTTTTCCTTTCCTAGAGTGGTGGTGAGCTTTAGCTGCAAGTGAAAAGTTAGGATGAATGTTAGAAAAATTGTTAACTACTTTATTCACTAAGAAAATCCAATTAGGATGAAAAGTTAGGAGTCCCTTCTTTTTATGTATAGTATGATCCAAAGATAAATATACCCAGGAATTTATTAATATTATTTTAATCAATGACTGCACATACTTGTAATTACAGAAGGGTTTAGCTCAATTCATAGGTATAGTTAAATTCATGCGTATAGCACAATTCGTTCCATTCAATACCTTAGTAAAATTCAATTTGTGAGTTTAGTTCAATGCATAAATATAATTTAATTCAATAGACTAGTTATTCATTAGTATAGTCCAGTTCATGCATATAGTTCATTTCATAAATATAATTCAATTCGATAGACTAGTTCAATTCATTAGTATAGTAGTGTTCATGCGTATAGTTCAATTCATTAATAAAATTCAATTGATGCGTTTAATTCAATTCATAAATATAATTTAATTCAATAGACTAGTTATTCATTAGTATAGTCCAGTTCATGCGTATAGTTCAATTCATTAATAAAATTCAATTGAGGCGTTTAGTTCAATTCATAAATATGATTCAATTCAATAGACTAGTCCAATTCATTAATAAAATTCAATTGATGCGTTTAGTTCAATTCATAAATATAACTCATTTCAATAGACTAGTTCAATTCATTAATCTAGTCCAGTTCATACATATACTTCAATTCATAAATATAATTCAATTCAATAGATAGTTCAATTCATTAGTATAGTCCAGTTCATGCGTATAGTTCAATTCATTAGTATAGTCCAGTTTATGCGTATAGCTCAATTCTAATGAGTATAGTGCATTTCTAAAAAATGAATCACAGTAAATGCTAAACATGCCAGCCATTTTCTTTATTATATATTGAAGTACTTCATAGGATATCAGTTGGTCTAAAAAATGGGATGTGCTAATAAGTAGGAATTGATAAAAGGGTAAAATTAAAATTATTTTCATAATTTTTGAGGCATTATTCAGAAGCTTCATAGAAATTTTCAATTCAATTTGAGTTAGTTGAGATTCTTACATTATATGAAAAACATATTTATGCGTGATATTAAAAAATGTAGCTGTTTATAAGCAGATGTGAACATATTCGCACATGGGCGATGACTAGCATTGAAACCTCGGTGTTTTCTAACAAAAGTTAGAATATTAGTTGTCACCGTCTTAAAAAGAAAAGTCATTCCAGAATAAATTTGAAATATTATAATAATTTTTTTTAGTATGTATACTTTAAACTGAAGTTGAAAATATATTTAATTTATTACAATTCAATTTATCAATCTATATATACATAGATGTTTGTTTGTATTTACTGGAAATTAGAAAACCTAACGAAAAAATTAGAACGCTAAGTGTTATGGTTTCCCAATGTAAGTTAAAACGCATAACACTTAGCTTGAATTTATTATTCTTTGACTGTCTAATGTTACCTAGTGATATATATCGCCATCTGGTGGCTTGATTTAGAAACAGTTTTTAATTCAAAGTTAATTGTTAAAAAATGTATTAAATCAAAGTTAAATGTTTCAAATATTCTATTTGTCAAGTTTACGCCATTGTGATCGTTTTAAATATTTTTTTTTCTTTTTAAATATTCTTTTACATAAGTTAATTTATAATTTACTTTCTAAAATTTTCTTGTATGTTAACAATTATTCGCAATAAGTGTTTCTTTACAATTTAACAAAATTTAATTTTTAATCGTTATCAGCTTTTTGCATCTGTGATTGAGATTTCTTCTTGACCACTTTGCCTTTTTCGCTTTCTAATTCCTTACTAATTTTTTTTTATTTCTACCCCCCCTCCCTAATAAAATTTACCAAAACTAAAGATGGAATCTCGAGAAAGTTTACATGAATTACACCTAATTCTGTTTATACGCGATAGATACGTTCCTCAATAATATGTGTAAAAACAATTGGTGTAAAAAAATATATTGCATCGATGGAAAAACAGAAGATTGGTTCCAGTCCTAAGAAATCAGCAAAAATAATTAAATAAACCATGAGTTTTCACGTTAGGATGTTTATTTCATAAAGATTGCACATGGATGATACAAAGTAAATCGTCATTTGAAAAGGAAAAAAAAAACCATATAACTAATTCATGAACAAAGATTCGAAAAGAAACAAATATTCGTTTTATCTAATACGACCAAAGTTTGTGAACTTTGGTCGTATTAGATAAAACGGGATCTTAGTTTTTAATACATTCTGGCCAAACAACTTTCCAACATATATTCAAAATTAATGGTCATAATTCAGCTAGCGCTATGATTGATACAATCCATAATTGAACATTTTTTTTCCACACATCTGTGACTGTTAGTATTTCATCGTTCAGTTTGTTAATAACGTATTGAAACTTCTCTTTACGTAGTATGTTTTAAATGTCGCAATTATACCTTTATCAAAGGTTGTATCAAGGATGTAGTATTAGGCTGCAGAAAATAAAATTGTATGTTTGGATGTTCTAACATCGGATGGTCGGTGGCATTGTCTATAATCAAAAGAACTTTAAATTCGGAATCCTTGACCAAAATGCTTTCCTACAGGCGTCGCACCTTGTCCAGTTGCAAGATCACGTTTCTTTTAGCTTTTGTTACAGGTGAATTATGTGTAAAGGCTACCGAAAAATATTTCAGTTATAGTTAATAAAACAAAGATTCATAAGTACCAAAAATGTACTTTGCACTTTGAACACCAAAATCTAAATGCAGAGAAAGCAGACAAAGTTCAATATTGAGGTTATAAAATTCATGGAATTCCCACAAATGGAAATCGCATTACATTCATCGTCTCCAATGTCTCAGTTATAAAAGTAAAAGTGAAACAATATTTTCGTCTTAGAATTTGGGTCGATCGTGTTAAATTAAAATAAGTTCTGTAAAAAGGGAATTAATTTTTTTTTCTAATTCGTGCTAAATCAAACTCGTGTAAAAACAGAATTGAGTGTACTGTTTTAGCAGAGTGTTTATTAAAAACAGAAATTAATACGGAAAATAAAGTTAACTATACATTTAAGATGATAGATATATTCGAGAATACCTTAATTAAAAGAGTAAAAAATAAAAATGTTTCATTTTTTTGTAGCTGGACAACAGTTGGTCCTATTTCCCATGACGGTAAGTTGAACGAATTCCTGGTCAGTTAAAGGAGATCACTGCAGGGTCAGTAAGGTAAGAGGGTTCTTCTAGGGAGCTAGCTAGCCCTAAATATTCCCCATTCCTCAATAAATAATTCTCAGATAGCGGGATTATTGTTATGAAGGGTCAGTGAAAGCTAGGTCTTTTCAATAGTGAGATTATATTTTGTTCGAATGAATTAATGTGATAATTTAATTTTTGTTTTAATTTTATAAGTGTTTTCTACTTTATTGTCCTAAAAGGACTCTCAAGGAAAATGTATGTGGCCAAGTCAGTTTTACACGGCATTCATATTCCTGTCAAATTACATTCTTTTAAAATATAGGGAAAATAAATATCCAGGCAACGTCTGGCAAACAGCTAGTATCTCTTAAAAAGAAAAAGTAAACATGATTGTGTTTGTCGGAGAATCATTTCCCAAAGCAATAAATAATATTATAAGTAAATTCGATGTTTCGCTATAGCTATTAAAATAAGTGATTCCAAACTCGATCATTTATTCAGTTTGAAAACCCCTTAAGTTTACGTCCTGCAAATTGTTACAGATAGTTTTAGATATTGATTTGAAAAGAATAGAGTTTCCAATAAAACTATTGATTGCCGTATTGTGAGCGTATTCTTGTGATGAATTATACATTACAAAAATAGAAAATTTATTTTCACAACTTATCTTTGCTAAAGAACCCAATTTATCATAATTTTTTCTATGCCAGTAGATTCTTTATAATTCTTTTTTATTTCTGAAAAATAAAGTATCAAACAATATGAATATAAATGTTTCTTCTTCTTGTAATTATTTATTTCCCAGTATGCATTATTTTTACATCACATTTCACATAGCCCACAGAAAGGAAGGATCCGGATGACTTTCAATAGTAACCACCTCGCATTTACATGTTGCCGGAAAATTTCCACCCAGCAGTTTAATTGTAGATACGAGACGTTGCCGTATTTCTATGTTTTTAAAAGCAGTTGTTGTGTTTCTTATCCCACTTGGTAGACATCTAGACGAAGCCCACGAACCCGTATGGACTTATGGTTGAAAGGGAAAGGGAGCAGCTTCTGTTGTGATGGAGTACCTAGTAGGTAAAAGTTTGACTTGGCTCCGTGACTCTCTACAGTCATATGAGATCGAGACCTACCGCCTAAAGTGGATTCGGAACCCCTACAAACATCCATGGCCCCACCGGAACTCGAACCTGAAACCTGTGCCACCGAGCACCAGAGCACTAGACATTCAGGCCCCTTAAAAGCAACGTACGTCTCTTGCTAAATCAAACCTTCATCCTGTTACTGTTGCACACAATCTTCAACAGGCTATCACTGATCCATGAATTAGGCACGTATTTTATTTAGTGATTATTTATTTATAAAATTAATTAAAATTATTTATTCTTTTAAAATTGAATAACTCTTATCTGATTCGTCGTGAATGACTTCATAGTATTATTTATTATAATTTTTATAATTCCTCATTATGTGCTATTAACAGTGTTTAGGTAAACATATTTATAGAAAAAGGCAATTATGAATAAAGAAAATAGACTTATTGATATATGTGGGCAATATGATAAGATAATATGATCGGGGAAAATGGAATATTATGCAACAATACTTTCCTTTGCCATATGCATATTAACAAACTGATAGTAAAATCAAATTTGGGACAACATTATATTTAGAGACATTCTGTATTAAACCTTGAAAAGAGGATAGGACCAATTTCAGGTTAAAAATTGATCATGATTGCCTAGGTTAATGTTTAATTAAAATAATAATTTTCCAAATTAATATGTATCTTTTATATAAAGACAATACTATGAACTTAGATCTGTCATCGCGTTCTGTGTAAATGGTGATCTTCTAAGGCCAAATAGTACTGACATTCGATGCCCATTTGTATTGGCATACTGTGTCAAATGGTAATAGAGTACCATACCTAACCTGGAGGATTCTGTAGTTTAATATTTTCTTATCTTAAAACAATCTGTAATAATAATATTTTTACTGTATTTCGATTTTACTGCATTTTTACTGTATTCAATATCTTTACTCTTGTAATACAGTGGGTTACCAGAATTGAATGAATTAATTTTCAATAAAAATCATCCGTAACAATAACAAAATCATGAATTTACCAACTCAAATTTTCTCACGGAACTTGATTAAATTTGAATGATAACAAAATCCGAAAGAAAAAAAAAGAAAAAACGATAAAAGCTTGCTATGGTATAGAGAATTTCGCATTTAATAGAATCACGTTTAACTACTCTGCAAAAACAGGACATAAAAATGTAAAACTTTTTTACTGTTCTGTTGAGAATTTAAAAGAAAGACTGTAAACTCTAACCTTTTATCACAGATTCTTTTACTGCTGTTTAGAATTGTACTCGTAAAAGCATGTTTCTATAAAATCGAAGACTGCCTTCCTTTTAGATATAATAAATTGAATAAGACATGAGAAACATAAATTATTATTGACGTTGTTCTATTTCTTCTGCATACATTGAAAAGTCTTGTCAATAGATTGAACTAGTTTAACTTTTTATTCTTCTCTTTGGTTTCGTTTCATACTCCTGATCATCGCACTTTTAAAATTATAGTCGACCTTCTTTAAACCGCCATCCTCATACTGTGCCATAAAAGACTTAAGATTAAACGAGGTCACAAATACATTATAAATATAGTCTATTCTCGTTAAACCGCCTATTTTTATGGCGAAGAAGTATGAAGGTAGCGGTTTAACGAAAAGAAGACAGTATTTAAATGTCTAATTTTTACAGCAATGAATATTATTAGCCCTTAAATTGATGAATATTCTTATTCTTACATCAATGAATACTTTGATTTGTCATCGCAATAAAGATGTTTAATTGTGTTATCACATGGTTTACACAAACTACGAAAATTTTAATATAGTTTGTTTGACTTAAAAGTAGCATAAGTATCATTTTGATAAACCGGTTTCCATCAATTAAGAAAAATCATAAAAATAATAACTCCTGACAAAAAGAAACCAATGTGAAATAGGGAGATGAAATCGGCATACGTCATTTAAAAATAGCATAAAAATAGCGTGATTGTAGCTGTGATAGGGAGATAAAAAAAACTGGAATAACTAATTTTTTTCAATGATTCAAAGGCAATTTTTTTCTGGATAAACCGAGATGGAACAGCCATTGGAAGATTACAGGTTATTTAAAATAAGAGAAAAGTGGTCTTGTTATTAAATTTATAGTCCTTCTAGGGTTTATAGACTTTGGAAACAATTTTAATTCGTAAATTCTTCATCCAGTAAGTTGACCAGGGATGGTCACGAAATATGCCAAGAGCTGATGACCGATATATGTTTCTATAATAATTAATGGTTAGAGACTCAACCACAGCCTTACTTAAGCCTTGCTGCAGTCACTGGAAGGCTAGTGTCCTCATCTACTATAGACAGAAGACCTTATTAAGGTAGTCTGTAAGCGAAGGGATTAGTCATTTGTCTGTCACTTAATTTGCACCATAGAAAGAAGAATTTGAAGTGGGTATGTGAACATATCCACTTGATTGCAAAACAAATAAGGGCTGTTCCCGTTATAGATAAACCCAAGTTTAACTTGTAAAGCGTTAGCAGATGTTGCTTGATTTGGAGAGAACCTACAACCCGTTATTATCGATTAAACAAACATGAGTGAAAAAAAATTCATACGGAAGAGGTAGTATTTATGTATGGCTTAGTATCTAATTGGGTGAATGCCTAGACCTTCATGCCTTTCCACTGGACCCATAGCTGCTCAAATCTATGTAGATAAAAGAAGATAGATCTTTGAAGCTTTTGTTCTCTCTTATGCAAGGTGCAATAGATTAATTATAAATTCATATTACATGATGACAACTCCAGACCACACAGGGTTCATTTCATAAACGATATCTTCAACAGCAATAAATTCACAGCACTTAGTGGCTAGTTCTATTCCCCAACATAAATTCTATTTGAGTACTATCTCTGACTATAAATTCTATTATATTCTATTACAAGTAGATCAAAATAAGAGAAATATGATTTTGTTGTTAAACGTAATTCCTTCTGGAGTTTATAGATTTTGGAAACAATTTTAATCTATAAATTCCTCATGTAGAAGGTTTGGCCAAGGATGATCAAGAAATATGCCAATATCTGATGAGCCAAGAGCTGATGTGTTTGATATGCTTTAGAGAGATGCATTGCTGTACTCAATCTTCTTCCTCAAACTTTTACCCCTCTTAGAACTGCTTTGGAAGAACAATGACTCTCGCTTTTTGCTATACTGACCTCATAAATCGTATAATCGATAGCATCTCAAATCGCTATATGTGCTGTGTTATAATTCAGACTTACCGCAAGCCCTATTGAAGATACTTTTCCCATACCAATAAGAACCACTAATAATTTTGCAATTTCACACATGCAATAATTTCGAAAATATCATAATTGTCTGATGATTTGTTTTCTTGTTCCTTACACTTCATCCTGTATTGATCTGTTTTCGTTAAAACAAAATATATCTTTTTTAAGTCCTCAAATTGTTTTGTGATTTTTTTCTTAATATATGGAAACCAGTGCAATGCAGTTTTATTTATATATATGGACTATATTTTAATAAAATATCTATTTTGTATATTTTTTAATAAAAAGAAAAAAAAAACTTAATATTGGTCAGTCATAAATTATTACTTATGATAATCTGAACTTCTTTAAATATGACAGCCATTAATATTCTTAACCACAGATTCAGATAATTATATATCAAATATCAATATATATAATAATTTATTCAAAGAAATTAAGAATTCATAGAGCAAACGTCTAGACATTGAAGACTTTTTGATGTTATATAACTTTTGTCTGACTCCATTACGTCTCCGTGCATTTTTATGGTAATTGCCATGGTAAAATAATTATAAAAATTAATTAAATTATAATATAATAATTATAATAATCATTAAATTATAATTATAATTCCAACGATTTATTTAATGAAACTTTATCCTCGCTTTTATAAATACAGACGAGCATTAGAGACGAGCATGCAGACATTATACGAGCTTTGCCGAATTTTGTCTCAAGGAAATGTGATCAAATTACTTAAAATTATGTTTTAAAAATAAACATTTATACTAGTTACTACCAGGATAATGGTAGAAATGTCGCAGACAGGATAAAGTTTTTAAAAAAAACTTTCGTTTACAGATGTCTCAGTCAGGATACCATACTTGGAACTTCTAAATAAATTTGCTTCTAACTATAAGTTGTGCCTAATTGATGAACCAGTAGTAATAAGCATAGTTAGCGTGTAAGAAGCACCAGGTACGAATTCGCTATAGTGTCTCTTGCAGTCACTGTTTTTAAAATTAGAAGATCTGATGATCATTATGGCAATGTGTTTAGGTATCTCTTGTTGACAGTCAGGTTTCCTTGCGGGAATTTTCCAATTTTACTTGTATACAACATGCAAATGAAAGTCAGTTATACCTGAGATTCCTCTCAGAAAGCATCTCATCTCTATCTATTAGTAGACTGCTTGCACTTATCTAATCTCTATCTCATCAGTAGACTATAGTGCAATTGTAAACAGTGGAAACGTGGCTCCTGTACATATATAAAAAAATCTGTTGTTCATTTGTTAAAGCTCAATTTCTTATTCTAAGGGTAGTTTGTTTATCCATTCCCATCTTCTGAAACATTTTCATAAATTACCTACCTCCTGGATAACTGGTAATGCGATCAAAGACAAGATAAATAAATTTTCTCGAATATAATCTTTTGTAATAAACTTTGTTGCTATAATGGGTTTAGATAAATTCTACTCATAACGAGGACCAACCTCTTGAGCTTCTATCCTCACACTTATTCGCCTATAACTTTTTATTCCCATGGCAATTTTTTCTACTCGTTCTTATTTTTTTTCCGCTCCTTGTTAAAGAAAAAAAAATTTCTGGACTCTGAAAAGATGCTTCTTTTAGAAACTATTGATAAAATAACTTGATACACTTATAAAGTTTTCCATGCATGAATTTTTTAAAATGAACTCAAATTTGATTTTTAAATGAATCCGTAAAGCGTACATTTTCCCATAATTTGCTCTAAGCTGAACAAAAAGGACTTTAATCGTGCTTTATTTATAAATGTAAACATTGCCAGTAATTCTCCAGCTTGCAGATACGCATAAGGGACATTACCTGCAATGCATATTATTGGCTAGTAATATGTATATACTGGCAATGCATATTAATGAAAGTTATTAGACAGCAATATACAAAATTGGAGAAATCCCATCTGTAAATTATAACGTGTTTCGTTGACAAACCGGATAAATTATTATGAAGCTGCAAAGCGGAGAGAGCATAAATCTTCAAAACAAGTAAAATCAAGTCAAATCGAGAGTTTACGTTCTTATCTCAAGATCAAAATAAGAAAAATATATTTGTACCTAAAACAGTTCGTATTTCTATATTTGCAATGGAATTCTGTTGTTTTGAGCCTCTTCATAATTTATTGACAAATACTGTATTTTAATCAGTTTTTAAAAATTGTTTTATAAGCTAATAATTAAAATTATTAGCCTTAATTATATAAGCCAATCAGGTGAAATATTAAAAATATATGTTTAATAGGGTTATTTGTTATATCATAAAAGAACCTGAAATTGAAATATGAATCTTCGCATAGATGTCACAGGTTGCTCATTGTATGTTACATGTTATACTTATTGTTCCATGTTTTAGTTGAAAAATATTACACACCCCTCCATCAGATATAAAAGAGATTTTCTGGTCGTTTTTTTACTTCCCTGTTGTCCAATGTGCATGTCTACATGCATAACGTATAAATGGCCATCGCATTTATACAATGAATATCATTTAGCATGGGAAAGCAGAAAGGACAAAGCTGCATCAGTCCCATAGACATAATACATGCTAAACTGTGTGTTTCAATGCATTATCTTCAAATTAATAAGGGTAATGCAAGTATAGTAGATAATAATAAGAAAGTAAACTCGTTGTCAATAATAAGAAATTTTTACCTTGTTCCTTTCAACTCAAATCAATAGTTTATCGATCTTGTAGTTCAGTATTTAACATCGATAAACAAATCCAAACATACCTTTCAACACAATTTAAATAAAAGCTTTAATAACACTGAAAGTTGGAGGTTGTACAATAGCCGTGTAATTACAAGTTTTATGGTTCCTTTCGTTTTAGTTTCAACAGTTAATAAATTGCAGTTAGAGATCATTCTTAATGATGACGCCTCGTACCTGAGGCGGCTTTTATGGTTGCTTTTTCCACAATAAGTGCTAACTACTACTTATAATGATCAGCTGACAAGCACTTTAAATTTTTCGAAATGTTTTTATCCAGCCGTCTAGCCATAATAAACTGTTCTTTGTATAAGATCAATAAATCATTACCTTTTCCCATGTTGCAACAACATAAAATATTTCTTGTCTATATCACGCACAGATGGTTCTAATGTTTTGGTTGATCAATCTTTATAGATTGGATTTTAATGTTAATCTTTTATCTTTCAAACTAAAATCAATTGTTTAAATATTAATAACATTTTATCTTTTTGCAATAGTTCAACAATATGTACAATATTTAATAACAACAATATTTAATTACAATCTCAACAATATTTAATTACAATCTCAACAATATTTAATTACAATCTCAACAATGTTTAATTACAACAATATTTAATTACAATCTCAACAATGTTTAATTACAACAATATTTAATTACAATCTCAACAATATTTAATTACAACAATATTTAATTACAATTTCAACAATATTTAATTACAATCTTAACAATATTCAATTATAATCTTAACAATATTTAATTACAATCTCAACAATATTCAATTTTAATCTTAACAATATTTAATTACAATCTCAACAATATTTCATTACAATCTTAACAATATTCAATTATAATCTTAGCAATATTTAATTACAATATAATACGAAATAAGAATATGAGTATGCGCTTCAATATTCTCCAATTATAGTAAGTTTAGAAGAAAACTTTTTAAAAATATCTTTAAGAATTCAAATAAAATATTTTTTTCTTTTTGGTCAAACTTTTAACGACTATAATTATAAAAAGAAGAGTTGAACATTTATTTAAATTCAAGATTGCATTATTTGATGTTTTATTTTATTCTTCTAACGATGCAAGATTGCATGCGTGACTAAAGAATGTAGTTTTCAAAAGTGGCATGAACAAAGTAAAAAATAATTGCATTGAGAAGTACGACAGAATACCTTTCTGAAAATAAGCAATCATTCGATTCCAGATGATTTGCAATCTTTTCGGCAATTTGCTTTCAGCACAGAAGTTTTCCTTTTTAAAATATTCAGCGAAAATGAATTCGCGATTTGGAATCTCGGTTACATTTACCTTGAGGCATTGATTGATGAAGTATGCATAGTTTCCAACCATTTGACGTTTCTCGAAGAAATCATTATCCATCACTTCAGACATATCATCTCTTTTTCTTGTCGAACTAAGTGAACGTTTCATGCAGAATACTTTTATGCCTTCTTTGTTTATTTTTAAAAGAATTTCGTGTATCGAATCTTTCAGATATTTTCATCCTTAAACAGGACTAGACATGTGAATTACTAAACGAAAGTATGCTTAATGTCCCGAATGCGAATCTCTTAAGATTGAATAGTATATTAAAAGATTTTCTTTCCATTTTCTATATCAACTATATATTTATGGACATTAAAATTACAACACCATGCTTGCGATTAGAATAATTCGTGGGATTGTTTTGCGATTATGAAAAAAAAGTATTTCTTTTAGTTTCTTTCTCATTTTAATTGTTGAGTATTCATGCATTGAATCGGCCACAAATCCAATCAATATGTGACCAAAGTGACATTTATGCATAAAAACTATTGAATTGTCATTTGTACTGTATAATTACAAACTTTGAAACATCGTTAATATACCAATTCTTCCTCTTCTTCATTGGCACGTGGCATCATGGCAAATTGGCTAGCGCTCTGCCGTTGGTACCGAAGGCTTCAGGTTTGAATGCTGGCTGTTGCGCCAATAAAGATTGGTTTGCCGCTCTACGGTCATTTTGTGCACATTTTGGGCTAATTAGACAGGGGCCTACAGTTTAACTTGGACTCCGAATCACTAAAAAACATCCCTGCCACAGCCAGCATTCGAACCTGAAGCCTTCGGTACCAGCGGCAGAGCGCTAGTCGGTTGGTTATCAAACTGCTTTCTTTTTTCTGAGTATGGTTGTCAGCCCTATGCCTTACAGTCATATTAGACTGGGATCTGCGGTTTAAAGGGTTTCCAAACCCCTACAAACATCCATGGCACCTTCCGGGACTCGAATCCGAAACCTGTGACAACGAGCACCAGAGAGCTAGTCACTCTGCCATCAGGCCCAATATACCAGTAGGATGTCTAAATCCCAATGAGAGATACAAAAATTCAGTGTCGCTGTTACTGTATTAATAATAATATATTGTTGTTGCTTTTGATCCCTGATATGGTCTATTTAGATAATAGAGAAAATCCATAAGTTCATAAATTTCTGAAAGATTCAGAAATAGAAGAGGTTCATAAAAAACTTCGTCCAATGTAAATTGAAGACAGGTTAAAATATGAGCGGGCGATATTAGTGTTGGTCCCAAAAATATTTTGATATTGTTCATCATAGTTTAGACGCCTCAAGTGTCCTACTACAGGTTTCAGGTTCGAATCCTGGTTGTGGCAGGGTGGTTTGCTTGTGGTTCTGAATCCACGTTAAACTGTAGGTCCCATTATAATTAGTCTAAAGTGTACACAAAATAACCCTAGAGTGACAAACCAAACTTCAAGTGTCCACTGGCAAAACGTGATCAGCAAGTTTGTTGCCTTATTAATAATATGAAAGATAGGCATCTCATTGCATCTTTATTGGTGTTTTCAGACCATCACCAAAGCATTTTCATAGACATATTCGTCCACCCTGACACAGAACACACCCTGAACAGTTTCAACATGCAATAATATTTTTTTAAAAACATTATGCAGTATTGTTGGTAGTTTACATGCGATAGTCGCTGTGCCATTCAATTCATAAACTCTTGTGATATATGATCATTAGTAATTTCAGTTTCGGTTGATTAAAAAACTATTTTATTTGCTACAAAACACCATTCACTAAATGTGCTCTGTAACAAATATTAACTGCTGCATCAAGGGTAATTTTTTTAATTATCTTCTCTTAAAATAAAAATTTAATTGCTTCTGAAAACTATATAAAATGCTTGCAATGACCGTCGTTGTTCACCAAATTTTAAAATGTTATATTTAATTAGCAGAATCCGGCATACATTGTCCTGCTAAAAAAAAATTGCATTGTAGAAAATTACATAGTGCGAATATATTCTCCATGTTCCAATATATGTGCATACTAATTTTCATGGACATCGTTTGAACGGTATATAAGATGAAATTCTGCAGCACCCTCTGGTGGCAAGTAACAATAAAGTAGATAACGCAAACCTATTTTCCATACTCGAATACCTATTATTACCAATTTTCATAGAGATTGGTTGAACAGTATAGAAGTTGATAGACTGTAGCACCATCTGGTGACGACTTAACAACAATCAGCATAAACGACTTAGCGATAACAATGACTTGGCATAAAAAATTCTCCATGTTTTGTCCAACACACATAAACAGTTTCATCAAAATTGGTCAAACCATTTAGGAGGAGTTCAGTGACAAATCATGTACAGAAGAATTATATATATAAAGATATATTTTCGAAGTAAAGTTATTGAGTGAATGCTACAAGAAATTGGATTTAACTAGAATGACAAGAAGAAGCGGTAAAGAGTTAAATAAAAAAGTAAGTTCTAATCTTATTTACATTTATTATACATTTTAAAATTTGAAAGTAATTCTAAACTATTTTTAAAGAAATATAATCTATTTTGAAAACGATTCTATGAATTACAAAGACTATCAGCTACAAGTTACTCTGCATCGATTTTAATTATCTTAATAGATAATGAATAGTTTAAAATGTATTGACTTAATTATTCCACCAAACGGTTTATTCCTTGAGACTGTGTAGTTATACATACCTCAATTTCAAATGTCAATTTGAAAATTTCAAATCCATTGACAAAATTTATTTAAACTCCGGATTTAAATCCCCTTAGAAGTCAACAAGTCAGTCAAGATTAAATTGTGTAGAACAAGAAATAGTATATGTCAAGAATAGTAAACATAGAAACACAAGAAAAGTGTTTGGATCCAGTAATGGCAAAAAAAGTTATTTTAAATCTGATCTTCGTCTTTCTCCCACCAAAATTCACATTTAAGCTTGGCGTTTTAATCTAATGATGTCAGAACAAAGCACCATTTTTTCTACACGCACATTGACAAAACATAAAATTCTTTATTTGCAGCTTCAATAAATCCTTTTATTGTTTTTAAAAGTACAAAATAAATGTACTTTTATGTTTGCAGATTGGTGATTAATTCAATTTTTAGATGAGAGTTCAAATTGTTTTTGAATATATCTTTATTTTGTAAGATTTTCAGGAAAGCATTATTTTTTGTTTTTTTATCTAAATTTTTATGCTACTATATAGCACACAATATAGATTATATATTATCCAAATAATCCAAAACTAGTCCACGGTAATAAAAATGAGTCCAACAATCCATGATATATAGTCCACAACAGTCCAAAATTATATAAGCTATCCTATAATATACAATATAGATAACAATTCGATAACATTTGTGTATAAATACCTTCTGAATATTAACTAATACTGAATGCGGACTCCGACTTAAGAAAGTATTTAAGATTTTGTTTTATTTCTTTAGTGTATGTTAAAAATAGATAGTTTCCCTTTACTTTTCAATGAAAATTTTTAAATGAAAATATTTGGGTATCCACAAATGAATCTTTATTTCAAAATGAAGAAAACATCAGGGGTATCTTTGAGAGAAAATTATACTTTTTATCATAGAAAAATTAACGCAAACCATGTTAGTTCTAAGTATATATTTATGTTTGTAATAATTTCAATTTGTTGATTTTTCTATCGTTTCTTTTCTGAAATGTAGTCATTATAATTGAAGTTATTCTGAGAGGAATTGCTAATAAATGAAGGTTCAATTTTCTGATTATTAATAATAATAATAAAGGTAAATGTTTTCCATAATTTTATTTAAAATTGATGAATGGCTAATTAGTAACTTACAATAATTACTTCGTCCTTATCGGACTGGCTGAATGTCTAATTTTTTCGACATATTAATAATTCAAATGCAGAGCAAATATACTTAGAGAAAACGGGGTTTCTGCATAAGATGTAAACAGATTATTTCATTATGATTACATCCATATCTTTATTGAATGTGTGATATTAATCCAAAGAGGTTCAAACTTTTTTTAAAATGAATATTCAATATATGCCTAGAAAAATTCTTATCTTTAAAAAGAATTATGAATTCAAATCAATATACAGGGTAATTCTGTGTTAATGGCACGAACTTTGAGGGGTGGTACTACTTTCTAAAACATCTTTTGTATGTATTTTTTGGAATGTGTGGTCGGAAATGATGTGTTGAGGAATGAATACACTTTCAAATTTCTCGCAACAGCTAAGAACAATGCGTCAATTGATACCCATGTGTAACGAATTACAAGTACTCTAGCTGGCAACCTCGATGCTCACTCTAATTTATTCGTACTCTGTGTTTGCAACTGTGTTTTCATTTATGAAACTCCAGTTGACTCAGTGGAGGACCTCGTTGCTCAACTATTAATTTTGTCTACGCGAAATATCTGACACCTTTGGAACTGTTCTCCAATCACTTCTAGCATCTATACTGTTTGTGGCATGTGTTGCTGTTGGTGGTCGTAGTTTTAAGCATTTATTATAAACGTTGAATCAAGAAGCACTTTGCAATGATATTATAAAAAAACAATGTTTTTCTATTCACGTCTTTTTTACGTTGTTGCCTCAATGCGTCACTTCCGACCCTGCATTCCTATACAAAATAATGTATGTTTATGTATGGGGTGCCACCTTTTAAATTTTATCCCATGATCGTTTAATCATACTGTATAATAAAAACAATTCGCATAAAGGAAGAAGCCTAACCTTAAATCTTCATATATACTATGAGCTACTAAATCTTCATAAAACTGCATTATATAAACTTCGATATTTTAAATAAGTTACCATCTAATTACTGATAAAAAATTAAATTTTCATACTGTGCAGCGAAATCACAGTTCACAAACAGAATCATAGCTACTTATTAAGTATATTTTTATAAAAAAATATAAATTTTGTTTTTTCAGACGAGTATAGATCATGTTTAGTGACAAACCTTAGATCAAAGTGCGAAATTACTAGAACAATTATATTACAAATAATAGTTTTAATATAATTATCTGGGAAAAATGCATTTTAATTTATTTTCTCAATAATTCTCAAATCATGGGGAATTAAAGTATTTTTTATAAACCTTATGAATCTTTTGTTTTTATTTAATATTTACAGCACAGAAAAGTGTTATAATGAATTTTTTGTTCTTCATTTCAAATTATTAAATTGCTGAAATTATTATAATCCTAAATATTTATATGTAGTACTTGCTTTGCGATTGTCCATGAAAAAAAGGAAACATAAAAGAAAAATTAGATTTCTATGTTGGTTTCTTTCTCTTTGAATTTTCTTTTCTTTCTTTGGAAGGTTGAATATTATTGAAATTATTCTGCATAAGATACTGAGTATCGCGTTTTATTATACATTTCAGCACAGCATCAAATTCAGCTATTCGTGGAATGAGAATAAACTTTATAAACCTTATTTATAACTATAAACCTTATTTATAACTTTTTTTATTTAGTTCTTTCAGCACAGGAATGATTATAATATGCTTCGTTCTTCATTTGGAATGATTGAATTGCTGAAATTATTCCATTGCTGAAATTGTTCTATTGCTAAAATTATTATAAACATTAATATTTGTGTAGCTCCTGTTTTGCGATTGGTTAATGAAAAATAAATAAATTTCACTCATATTTCCACATTGTTTTCTGTCTTTGAATTTTCTTTTTTTGGAAGATTTAAGTTTGCTCAAAATTTTTCTTGTCAGTATGTAAGAGATTAGCCATCAATTTTTAGCGTATATTTTAGTACAGCATCAAATAAATACACTCATGTCCATAAATTAAGGATAATTCAGAATTACACAGAAATTGAACTCTAAAATAAAAATTTCACCTGTAGAATTATCACACACATCTTGAAGAAGAATATGCAAATTACAGGAAACCACCAGATGGCGCGGATAGTACGTCACAATGACGAGAGTGTAAGAGAGGGGTATATAAGGAATGGTGGTAGGATGGTAATGTGAGTAGATGTTACAGCACAGGTCGCCCTCGAGTTACAACGCCGAATGAGGACCGGTATTTAGCAGTTACTGCCAAAAGAAACAGCCGGAGCACAGCATCAGACCTGTCTCGTCAGCTCTGTTCAGCTACCGGTACGACAGTTTCAAGACAGACCGTGTACAGACGCTTAGGGCACATTGGTCTATATGCTCGTAGGCCTGTCAGATGTGTTCCATTTACCGCAACTCAGTGTCGCCGGCGATCAACCTGGAGCAGAGAGCATGCATTGTGGACACCGCAACAATGGTCTGGTGTGATGTTTTCCGACGAGTCCAGCAGTCTGATTCTCGTCGGACTTTCATGTGGAGAACGCCAGGTACCCGTAACCACCAAGAGAACACCATTGAACGACACCGTTACGGTGGTGCAGGATGGCTCGTTTGGGGAGGAATTATTCTTGGTTCCAGAACTAACCTGCATGTTCAGAGTGTAACGATGACAGGCCACATCTATCGGGATGTCATTCTGGAACAACATGTACGCTTGTTTCGGGGCGCCATGGGTGCTGAATTTCTGTTTATGGATGACAACGCCCATCCTCACCGTGCAAACATTGTAGACGAATGCCTTCAATTGGAGGATATCACCCGTATGGATTGGCCAGCATACTCACCGGACTTGAATCCAATAGAGCATGTGTGGGATATGCTTGGCAGACGAATTGCAGCCCGTCAATCCCCTCCCACCTGTCAACCGGAACTTCGGAGGGCATTGCTTGATGAGTGGTGTAATATTTCCCAAGATCAGATTGATAATTTGATACTCAGCACGTCTAGGCGTTTTAAGGCCTGTATTGCATCGTCCGGGAGACATACTCCATATTAACCATCATACTAACCATGTTATACTGTTTTTTGTAAATAGGTTCTTTTTTGAAATTTGCTCCAGGGAGTAAAAATCGCCATTTTTTTTAATTATGTCAAACATATAGCATCTTTTTTGCTCTTTACCTTTTGTTTAATAAATAGACTTTACAAATAAGTTAAATTTGTTTTGCTTCTGTCTCTTTCTTTGCCTGAATTTTATTATCCTTAATTTATGGACATGAGTGTAGATTCGTAGAATGTTATAATTATGTTTCATTTGCTTTTTAACATAGAAATTTCATATAAAGACTGTGTAACTTATATTTCGTTAAGCGTTTTTCATTATTCTAAGCTATAATCTTAATCTTAATGAAAAATTTTAATCTAAAATTTAATTTAAAATTTTTAATCTAAAATTTAATTAAAAAAATTTTAATCTAAAATTCAATTAAAAAATTTTTAATCCAAAATTTAATTTAAAAAAAAAAAAATTTTAATCTAAAAATTTAATTTAAAAATTTAATTAAAAAATTTTAATCTAAAATTTAATTTAAAAAATTTTAATCTAAAATTTAATTCAAAATTTTTAATCTAAAATTTAATTCAAAAATTTTTAATCTAAAATTTAATTCAAAAATTTTTAAAAAATTTAATTCAAAAATTTTTAATCTAAAATTTAATTGAAAAATTTTTAATCTAAAATTTAATTGAAAAATTTTTAATCAAAAAGAAATTATTTCTTAATCTATAATCTTAATGGAAAAATTTTATTGTTTAATGTAAGTTTTTTTCTATAGATTTTTACTCTTTATTTTTTCCATATTTGCATTTAATGTTATTTTTTCCATATTTCCAGTTAATACTATGAAAAATTTGCTTTTTATCTGTTTTGTGTTGTCTTTATTGTGAATCTTTTTGTAAATGTTTTTTCCTTTACATTCCAAGATTAAAGTTGGGGAAAAATACTTATTATTATTATATAAGACTTATTATAAATTTAATATTTTTATTTAATCCTGAATTTCAGAATCAAACGTTCTTGTATTATTCTAAGTCTGAATGCATTTGTTTTGAATTTGACGAAATGCGTGGGTGTGGGAGGGAAAGAGGAGAGGAAGCCAACGTTTTTCTCCCGTTTCTATTCCTGCTGCACTTTTCCTAACGATGAGAAGAGGAATCTTGAACTTTAAAGACACGGCCGGAACTCCTGCGGGAAATTCAAGTCTGTCTTTCCTCTTCTTTTATTGTGTTAGATTATTTCTGTCTTCTTTTCATCTCCTTTTTTATTATGTTGACTTGCACAAGTTCAAAATATTTCCTTTTTACTATTGTGTAGGTCTCTGAAATTATTCTTGTCGGTATGTAGGATTCTAGCAATCGATTTTCAGTAAATATTTCTGTCTTCAGTCTTAAGTGATTCACAGTGTGATAGGAGAATTATGATCTGCATTTAAACACTGAGATTTCATATAAAACTGTGTTTATAATGCTTTTATATATATATATATTTTGTTTATATATTTTGATGTGATGATTCTTTGTGAGATATTTTGTACAATTTTTTTTCTGTGTGAGCTGGTCAATGCAAAAAATTTATCCACCAAAAGACATAATATGAATAAAAAGTATAAAAACGTATGAAAATTATAGAATTCACTAAAATCGGATTTTGTGCAGTCTTTATCCATTGCAGAAAAACAGATTTAACAATAATAGATCATTTTTAAATTTAGTTATTTAATTTAATTATTTTTTTGTAGCCATTTCTACAGATTTCTTTTTATTATGTTAGATTATTTCTGTCTTCTTTTGCTCTCCTTTTTTATCATGTTTACTTGCACAAGTTCAAAATATTTCGTTTTTACTATTGTGTAGGTCTCAGAAATTATTCTTGTCGGTATGTTAGGATTCTAGAAATCGATTTTCAGTAAATATTTCTATCTTCAGTCTTAAGTGATTCATAGTGATAGGAGAGTTATGATCTGTATTTAAACACTGAGATTTCACATAAAACCGACTTTATTTATATGACTTTAGCTTAGTTCATTTCCTTTATTTATTTTTGTGCTGTCTATTTTGGCGTGATGATTTTTTGTGAGATATTTTTTATGGTTTTTTATCTGTGCATGATGGTAAATGCAAAAGATTTATCCACCAAAAAACATAATGTGTATAAAAAGAAAACGTAATGCAGTTAAAGAAATACACTCAAACCTGGCTTTATGCAGTTCTTATCCACTGCACAAAAACAGATTTAATAATTTTTAGATTATTTTTAAAGTTAGTAACTTTTTAGTGGGCATTTCTGCAGATTTCTTTATTGCTAACATAAGAAACCACTTTCTATAACAACTCTTTTAAAAGAGTTTTTAACTTAGAAATGAATGTTTCTCTTGAATTATACAATGAATATATTTTCATTTACAAATGACAACACTGTTTTTTACATGATATGAAGAGCTTGCTCATGGAATTTTTGAGCTAAATCGATCAAAATCTATTATTTAATTTTTCTCTAGACACATACTAAAGCGTATTCACACCAAGGCGTTGAGTAGCTAGGCTTGTAGAGTCGACCAATCACAATGCACTATGTCTGAGACTTGTGATTGGTGGATGTTTCCCCCTCGCCGCTCAATGTTTTAGTGGGAATGCAGCTAATACTTGATGAGTGATCTTACTGTAGAATGCAAAATAAATTAATCGAGTTGTTGTTGCAAAATAATTAATCTGTTAATGAACACACTACTCTGAATGAAATAGTGGCAATAATTATAAACATACACACAAAAAAGAGCGGGAAAAAATTGAGTATGTAACTATTTGACGATTTTAGAGCGGTAAATCAACAATTCTAGAAATAATTTTTTTATAATATCTATTTTATGTGAACCCTTTCTCCAGCAAAGTAACTTTTTTGCTTCCTCCATATGTATATTAAAGGGTGTAGTGTGCAGGTTGGGCAGCTGGATTGTAATTAGGTGTGGTTGGGTTGAAACTTGAGACACAGGTTGGAGAACTCACAGCTTTATTTACACACGCATAAACAATTAAAAACAAACAATATTTAACACAGTTAAAAAGTTGGAATCCTTCCACGAATCTATAATTATATTTCTAAGCCGAAAACACGATACTCAGGTACGCGTTGGATGCGCAAAATATACTTTCTTTCCAGGTGAGTCTGTAGTCCAACAAATACACAGGGCTGTGCTAAATATATTTCCTCTCCGGGTGAAGACTGTAAACTAAATATTTCTCAACGGGAGTGCAGGTTGTGCAGTACTTCCTCTCGGGTGAGAGTCTTGAGGCCTATTGACCATTTCTCCTGAACGCCACAGGGGATGCTCTTGCAGTGCGTAGGAGGAAGCACGGTTACAAGGGGAAAAAACTGTCTCGGGCAACACGTAAAATATTACTAATTGAGCGATAGTCCTTAAACAGAAAAGTTTGTAAACAGGCGAAATCTACGAAATAACAAATAACAAAAGTATTTGAGCATAATAATTTTAATTTCTTTTCCAGTTTTAAATCAACTGATCTAATTAAGAAATTTTAATCAGTGAAATAAGAAATATTTCAGAAATCAAAAATGGAACATACAATTTGATATTTAAATAAATTAGACTCTTCGCAGGTCTTTTTTTTATATATGTGTAATTAAAAATTAATGTATTGAGTACACTAAATTCTCAATGAATTTTGATTTTATGGTGAATCGCAGATCTGCAGTGGAAATTCAGATAATATTGTCATGCCATCTGAACTGTAAAAAGGTCTTTTTAACACGAATAGGCTTGAAACAGTGAAAAACAATTATAGGACTAAGTGTCGGTAAAGGTTTTTATTAACATTTAGAAATCTAATTAAAATTTAAAAATAATTCCAATGATTAACAAATCTGAAAAATCCTTTAGATATCAATATATTTCTTATACCCTTTAATCTCAGAAAAAAATATTTTAAACATAAATGCATACATGCAGTATTTTAATGCAATGTTAAAATAGCTTTAATTCAATTATGTATATAGAACAAAGTTACTGTCATGCGATTTGAAAAAATCAAGAAATATTAAATGCTCTCTTAGGCAAATATTTTAGCTACCTAAATATGTTGAGTTAATAATATAATTTTGCATTCCTAAGTTAAAATTTCTAGAAGGAAATCGATATCTATCTCTGTCAATAATTAACACATGTGTTTAGTTATTAAATTATTAAACATTAATACGTATGTTTAGTTATTAAACATTAATACGTATGTATAGTTATTAAACATGAATCCACTTTAAATCGTAGGTCCCGGTCCTAATAGGATCGTAGAGCATTGTTACTCCGCGTCCGTGGCTTACCTTCAAGTTACACGCTCCCTCTGGGTAATGCAAAGTGAGTAACGTCTGTGCAGCGCTTGCCTTAAGGCATCCAAGACCAAGCTATCTAAGTGTTTGCCAGCTGCATTAGTATTATACTAACGTATGTATAGTTATTAAACATTAATACGTATGAATAGTTACCTTAATACGTATGTATAGTTATTGATGATGTTCGTTAAATAAAAAGTTCTTATGAATGTTCTGAATACTGGTTAGCAATTATCTTGCGTAACCAATTTAAAAGAATTGACAAATAGAAATTTTAGATATTTTTTATTAAAGAAAATTTTTTTGTATTCTCCTTCAAAAATGTTATTACAGAAGACAAAAGTGATTTTTTAAATAAAATATTAAGTATAAAATGTTTAGAAATATTATTTTATCATGGAAGATCTTTAATAATTTTAAGATTGTGATAGTAATTAATATGCTAAACATTGAAGATAATACGTTATAAATAGTGGCCAAAAGTTTTACTTTGAAAATTTGTCATGTTGATGTTCTTTGAATTTTAAAATATTATCAATTCAAAATTCAGAAAGCTTTTAGAAAAACATCTGGATGCACTTAATAAATTATTAAAGATTTGTTTCTAAAAGTTTTATTATTAATAATATACGAGAAAATTACAATTCTCTGTCAATTAAATAAATCAAGAAAATTATACGAAATTGGTCTTATAATTAAGATTTTATAGTCATTTTTAATAAGTATTTAAACCTTTTTGTCATAAGAAAATTTGTATTGAGCTTTTAATAAACCCTTTTTAAAAAAAAATTAATTATTATTTTTAATAACCATTCAGGTTCTCTCTGATTGTAACGAAACAAGCACCTAACAACAGTAGCTTTAATTCAATTATGTATGTAGAACAAAGTTATTGTCACGAGATTTGAAAAAATCATGAAATACTAAATTCTCGCTCAGACAAATTTTTTAACTACTTAAAAGGTTCAGTTAATAACATAGTTATGCACTCTTAAATTAAAACGTATAGAAGGAAATAGATAAATCGTGTTGTGTGATTAATAAATAATTTTTAACGCTGTTGTTAATAATATTTTTCAGTTGCTACACAGTATTACAAATTTCCAAACATTACTTAATTGTTTAATATTCTCAATCTCAAAAAGGGGCTTTTTTTATTATATTTAAAATATTGCCATAAGTCCTTAAAGAATGTAAATCTACGATCTATATTAATTATATGTTCCTCAATAGGTGTAGTAATCCATTAAGTCTAACCTAAATATATATACACTGAAGTGACAAAAGTCATGGGATACCTCTTAATATCGTGTCGGCCCTCCTTTCGCCCGGCGAAGTGCAGCAACTCGACGTGGCATGGACTCAACAAGTCGTTGGAAGTCTTCTGCAGGAATATTGAGCCATGCTGTCTCGATAGACGTCCATAATTGTGAAAGCGTTGATGGTGCAGGATTTTGGGCATGAACAGACCTCTCGATGATGTCCCATAAATGCTCGATGGGATTCATGTCGGGCGATCTAGGTGGCCAGATCATTCGTTGGAATTGTCCAGAATGTTCTTCAAACCAATCGCGAACAGTTGTGGCCCGGTGACATGGCGCATTGTCATCCATAAAAATCCCATCTTTGTTTGGGTACATGAAGTCCATGAATGGCTGCAAGTGATCTCCAAGTAGCTGAACATAAGCATTTCCAGTCAATGTTCGGTCCAGTCGCACCACAGGACCAAGTCCATGCCATGAAAAAACAGCCCACACCATTACGGAGCCACCACCAGCTTGAACAGTGCCTTGCTGACAGTTTGGGTTCATGGCTTCGTGGGGTCTGCGCCACACTCCAACCCTACCATCAGCTCTTACCAACTGAAATCGTGACTCATCGGACCAGGCCACGATTTTCCATTCATCTAGTGACCAACCGATATGCTCACGTGCCCACGAGAGTCGCTGCAAGCGATGTCGTTCTGTCAGTAAAGGCACTCGAGTCGGTCTTCTGCTGGAATAGCCCCAGAAAGCCAAATTTCTCCGCACAGTTCTAACAGACAAGTCCCTTGTACGTCCCACATTGATTTCTGCAGTTATTTGACGCAGTGTTGCTTGTCTGTTAGAATTTACGACTCTTTGCAGACGTCGCCGGTCTCGGTCGTTAAGTGCAGGCGGTCGACCACTGCTCTGTCCATGGTGGGATGTTATGCCTGAAATTTCATACTCTCGGCACACTCTTGACACAGTGGATCTGGGAATGTTGAATTCCCTAACGATTTCCGAAATGGCATGACCCATGCGTCTAGCTCCAACTAACATTCCGCTTTCAAAGTCTGTTAATTCCCGTCGTGCGGTCATCATCACCTCAAAACCTCTTCGCATGAATAACTTGAACAGAAATGAAAGCTCTGCGAAAGCACTGCGCATTTATACCTGTTCTACGCGATGCTACTGCCATCTGAAAATTTGCATATTGCTATCCCATGACTTTTGTCACTTCAGTGTATAATGATATTAAATGTATTATGGAATAATGCCAAAACCTGAATAACTACATATTTCATTTGAAAAAGTTATTTTCAGTCTATATTCTCTGAAAACAAGGCAATAATTTCAATGATTTTTAATTTTTATCTATGGTTTACAAAAGTCATGTTTGATTATTTGTTTCTTCATGCTTTACTTAGTAAAATACGTATTACTGTGAAGAAATTAATGTAATTATCCAAAAATGTTAATATTTATTCAATTTGTTTTTATACATCTCAAGCAATTCAAAATACTTGCATTTAATTCAGCATTTCATTTGAAAAAGTTATATTTTTTGAAAATGAGGCAATAATTTCAATTGATTTTTATTGTTTTATCTATGGTTTACAAAAATAATTTTTGATTATTTGGTTCATCCTGCTTTATTTATTAAAATATATATTATTGTCAAGAAATCATAGAGAATTTAAAGTGATTATCCAAAAAAAATGTTAATACTTATTCGATTTGTCTTTATATATCTCAAGCAATTCAAAATACTTACATTTAATTCAGCATTTCATTTTGAAAAATTTATTTTCAGTCTATATTGTTTGAAAATAAGGCAATAATTTCGTATTAGTTTGAAAGTTATTTTTGCTTATTTGGTTCAGCGTGGCTTACTTATTAAAAAAAGTATTACTGTGAAGAAATCATAGAGAATTTAAGGTAATTATCCAAAAAATGTTATATTAAAACAAATCGAATAAATATTATGTCAAGCAATTCAAAATAATTACATTTAATTCACCATTTCATTTGAAAAAGTAATTTTCAGTGTATGTTGTTTGAAAACAAGGCAATAATTTCAATTGATTTTTGATTGTTTTATCTCTGGTTTACGAAAGTTATTTTCGATTATTATTTATTCATGATTTATTTATTAAAATATATATCACTGTAAATAAATCATAGATAATTTAAGGTAATTTTCCAAAAATGTTAATATTTATTCGATTTGTTTTTATATATGTCAAGTAATTCAAATCATTTTTAATATACTATATCATAGTATAATAAGCAAGTAATTCAAAATCATTTTTTATATGCTATATCATTTTTAAAATACTACATTTAATTCAGCATAAATATCATAAAATAGCAAAAGCTTCACAATATGCTAAATAATTTTCCAAAAAAATTTATCATTTCATACATGAATTATATTTCTGTGCTCTATGTATAATAAAATCATATATATAGATATAAATAATTTCATTAAAGATGGGTTGTTTTCACAGTAGTAGTAAGAAGTCCTATAAAAATATTGCTTTGTTTGACATATATGCTTACATAATATTAAATATTTCCGTTGACATATTATTTATGAAGCATAATATTTTTTAATACTTCATCGCTGATGTATCGTTTGTATGTTGTCAAACAAAAGTGATAGCTTCATTGTCAGATAGCTATTCATTGATTTACTATATTTATATATACTTATATTCTGACAGAATACTGAATATTTCTCCTGACATAATATTCATGAGAATATTGTTTCTTTAATATTTCACCGATGATGTGTAGTTTGTATGATGTCAAGTAAAAAAAAAAACGATAGCTGCATTGTAAGATAGTTATAGTAATTAACTCAAACTTCGTACTAAAGTTGAAAAGTTCGTGATCTATCTATAACAATCTGTATAAGTTGCTTAATAATGCAGGGATGCATTAGGAATTCAAGGTTGGCATGAATTTATAAGCAGTTTCTGTTCAGGGAGATTTTTATCAAGAATGATGGAGACTAGCAATACATTTACAAGTAAATTATTACTATCAATCATAGTCTCTATAATTATAATCACCCTGTAGATAATCTGTAAGTCCCCCTTTCGAAATGTGTGTAAGAAAAGAACCACTCGTCACAATGAGTTTGAATTTGAACTTAAGATACTTGAAAAAGGGGAAAACGGTATGACATCAAAAACAGCTCCAAAACAAGTTCCACCAATTTTTTACATCCAATTGGGAATGACCTTGCCGTGGTGGATGGTCTTTCAAAAAGCCGAAAACATCAAACACATTGAACACTGCAGTTGGTTTAATGTGCAACTCATGCCAAATACGTTGTCATTTCGATTCAAAATATCACTGGCAGCCGAATTCATTTTCTTTAGGCCGCTTACAGCGCCATCTATTAATACACTTTGGAACCTTTTTTGATGCCATACCATTTCTCTCTTCAAGTATCTTCTGTTCAAATTTGAACTCATTGTGACGAGTTGTACTTTTTTTTTTTACAGAATTTTGAAAGTGGGATGTGTGTGTTATGTATGTGTATGTATGTGCAAGTATTTTTGAAATTTAGATAATACTTTTCTTGTAATTGAGATCTCTTTTATAATATACAAAATATGAGATACATGCAAGTTTCCTATTTTACATTAAAAAATTCAATTCTATCATATCCCTCTTAAGTCGTTCTGAAACATTATTAAAATTATTTAGATTTCAGTAGCCGCAGTCAATAATTAAAGAATTCCTTTGAAACACCTTAGGAATTTGAATTTTCGCATTTTGATGAAACATAATTATTTTAATTAATTGATAAAAAAATTGCTATGTTTATTTGCTACATTTTAGCATTTTATTAAATGCCATTTTAAAATTAATTAACGTCAATTCGATATGAGCATAAAAGAGTTAAAATATTAATGATCTGATATTTTTCCCTTTTCAACATAATTACTTAAAAGAAAAATAAATAAGAAAATGACTATGCTTAATTGGCCTTTACAATGCGAAAGGTATTTCTACATTTATTTATTAATAACTGTAGTCAGTTTAGGAATAATTCCACATCTTATTAAAAATGAAAGATTAAATTTTTTAAGTATTGACTGATAAAAAATAATTATAAAAAATAACCAATCGGTAAAATCCTTTAGAGCTTTATATTAATCAAACAAATGCATATAATACAGTAACAATCGATAAGCCAATAGCAACTGGTAATTTATAAACTAATTTATAATAGTTAAGGGTAACAAAGCTACAATATTGTGCTGACTGTTTCATGTATTATAAAGGTTACTTATTTCTCAATATAAATGAAAACTTTGCAACAAACATGAAGACAGATATTTCATAATTATTGTTTTTGTAATTATGACTATAACTAAAACTAAATTAAAAACTAAATTAAAACTAAAACTAAATTATTTTCACAAATAATTTAGTTTTGTAACCGTGGTTTCACCTACGCAACCACGTTTCCTCTTGCGTATTTCAAGAGCGCCCCTTGCGGCGTTTAGAAGAAACTTTCAGTAGGCATCGAGACTCTCGCCAGAGAGGACTTACAGCTATACCGGCGCAACTGGCACTGAATTACAATCTCTCATCCCGAGAGCTAGAAGTGGACTCTTTCCATAAATGTATAATTAGATGATTTAAATGAGTTAAATATTGTCTATATTAAATTGTATGTGTATGTGCAGTTTGTGCGCATATAAATAAAGCTATGTGTTCTTGAACTCGACCACACCCAGATCCAGCTGCCCAAACAAACTACGACTACAGTTTATTTTAAATGTCTTTTTTTTAATTAAATATTATGACTTTATAAAGATATAACTGAGACGTAGATATAATATAAATTAATTTTTAAACGTTATAAAATGGATATCAATTAATTTTTTACTTATAAAATTAATTGTAGTACATCTTTCATGATAAAAGTCGATTTGAAATAGCTAATTCAAAAAACTTACATGATTTGGGGAATTTGAAATATTTACGAGTAATCCACGAATAACATTACAAATCTCCAATGTATCATTCGCAAAGTGATTCTGACGTTAGTTGAAGACATTTAAAAATCTGATTTGTTTAATTTCCGTTCTAGTATTTTTATAAATTTAGTTTCTAATTCTAAAATGAATAAAAATATATCAATTTACATAAACTTTTATATACTAGTATATAAATATAAAAAATTAAGAAAAAATTACTTAAAACAATTTTCACAGAATATTCTCAAATTTCCTATTCTGCTTTAACGAAACATTGACTATATTTTTAAAAGGCTTAAGTTTTTATTCCCTTTTCTTCTATATTATTTTTTCTCTTTTTTGTCTTATTCATTTCACCCCTTTCTTCTAAATCTCTTCTGTTATGGAAATGAAGCGAGTCTTGATCGCCAAGTTCTCCTTTTTTGCAATATATTCTAGCAAAGAATTAAAAGAAATTTCTAATAAAATGTATCATAACTGTTTTGGAAATGAAGCAAGTCTTAATCACCAAGTTCCCCTTTTCTAGCAACGAATTAAGGGAAATTTCTAGTAAAAAGCACTGTAATTATTTTGGAAATGAAGCAAATTCTGATTACTAAGTTCTCCTTTTTCTACAATATATTATAGCAAAGAATTGAGAGAAATTTCTAGTAAAAAGTATCATAATTGTTTTGGAAATGAAGCAAGTCTTTGTCACTAAATTCTACTTTTTCTACAATATGTTCTAGCAAAGAATTTAGAGAAATTTCTTGTGAAAACTATATAAAAGTATATGAAAGTATTAAGTACAGTGGTTATTTTGAAAATGAAGAAAATATTGATCGCTAAGTTCTCCTTTTTCACGAAATTTATAAAGAATTTCTAGTAAAGTATCGTAATTGTTTTGGAAACGAAGAAAATCTTGATAAGTTCTCCTTTCTTCTACAACATGTTCTAGAAAAGAATAAAAAGAATTTTAATAAGAGGTATGGCACCTGGGAATGGTTGCGACTCACGCTAATGTCACGCTTAGAAGACTATTTGCGCATTATAAAACACGTTTAAATGCTGACTGGGACTGGCAATCCTTTATTTTACTTCAACGAGCTTTTATATACACATTTATGCTTTAGAAAACCACCTTCTTATCTGTAGTTATCTAAAATTATTTGCTATGGCAAATAAAACATTTTTTTCTCTGTCTTTTGTAAATTTCGTGAGAGTGAAACAATTTTATGTTTCCTTTAAAACTAGAGTATGCGATTTTTGTTCTCTAGTAAAAAGCACCATAATTATTTTGGAAATGAAGCAAATCCTGATCACTAAGTTCTCCTTTTTCTACAATATATTATAGCGAAGAATTAAGAGAAATTTCTAGTAAAAAGTATCATAACTGTTTTCGAAATGAAACAAGTCTTGATCATCAAGATCTCCTTTTTTACAATATATGCTAGAAAAGAATTTCGAAAAATTTCTTGTAAAAAGTATATGAAAGTATAAAGTGATTATTTTGGAAATGAAGAAAATCTTGATCGCTAAGGTCTCCTTTTTCTTCAATATATTATAGCAAAGAATTAAGAGAAATTTCTAGTAAAAAGAATCGTAATTGTTTTGGAAACGAAGCAAATCTTGATAAGTTCTTCTTTGTTCAAGAAAAGAATTAAAAGAAAATTTTTATAAAAAGTATGGTAACTATGAATGGTTGCAACTCACGCTAATGTAACTAGAAAACTATTTTTGAATTATAAAACTGACTATTTCTAAATTTAAATGCTGACTGGGTCTGGCAATCCTTTATTTTACCTCAACGAGCTTTTCTATACACATTTATGCTTTGGAAAACCGCCCTCTTATCTGCAGTTATCTGAAATTATTTGCTATGGCAAAATAAAACATTTTTTTCTGTCTTTTGTAAATTTCGTGCGAGTGAAACAATTTTATGGAAACTGGAGTAGGCGAGTTTTGTTTGCCAAACCATTTTTGAGTGAAAGACGAATGACTATAGTATCTCCCACCATGAATCTGATAGTAGGTAGCGTGAGACGGGGAACGTTCCGCTTCTGAAACTGGAAGAGTAAAAAAACCCTTCGATTGATCCCCTACTTTCTGAATGTACGAAGAGGGGAAATTTGGCGCATATTATGATATTTATCATTTCAGGCCCTGACATATTTATCATTTCGGCTTCAAACTGATGGGAGTCAACATTTGCACGAATATCTGGAAATCGATTAGTTCTTCCCTCTCTTATGAATAATATTGTAGCGTCGAAAAACATTTTATTTTAGGTTACTGCTTGTTTGAGAAGACTTGTTCTTGCAAAGAAGGAAGAAAAGTATTGGTTTTTGACTGCTATCTCTACAAAAATACTTTTTTGGGGTTTTATTTTAAGCTGTAATATGCTCCAGTTCCTATTAAGCCCTGACAAGGATATCTCATTAACGAAAGGTGGATAGAATACACCAACTTCAACTTGACATAAGTAATTAAATTTTTTTTTCTAGACTTGTTAAGTTTTCTCACGTTAAAAAAAATTAAAAATTGTCTTTTCGAAAAATTTTGATATGCTTTTATATCGTCCAGGATGAATAGCATTAAGCTATGGGAAATTTTTATTTATGTTAACTTTTCGTGTGAAACCTTATTTTGAATTAACAGAAAATTGCTTTTGATTCCTTAAGAAATAAATTTTTCATAATTAACTTATTTTTAATTTGTCAACTTCTCATTTCTGTTGATTTTATTGCCATAATTATATTTTCTATGTATATTAGATAATGTCATATCAAAACTACTCAACAGCTTTTAATGATATACTATTTACTTTTTCTCATGCATGCATCTTTAATTTGTAATAAGAAATAATTGAGCTGCATAAAATGCTTAGTAATGGTTTGTGAATAACTTCAATAATTTTGAATGTTCTTAATATAAGATTTCATAAATTATTCCTTTTTGTAAGTGTGACATCTTTGTAAATGTGTCATGCCATTTTTGTCTTTTTTATGTCATTTTCCCCAAGTGTCTTATAATTCCAATGAAATTTCTTTAATTGTTTCAAATATATAAGGAATGTATAAAAATAGTTGCTATTTAATAAAATGATATTTACTAATATGTAAACAGAAAAAATTTATACTTTAAAAAAAAATATCTGAAATTCGAAGAAAGCATTTTCTTCCATTTGAAAAATCAATTTTCAAACTCTTAAATCTGACCAGAATATCAAAACGTGATCTCTAACTAGATATCTTTTCAACTAATTCGATAATTTGAAGTAAAATATTTGAACTATTAAAATTTTAACCTTGTCTCTATTACCGAGGACCTTTTTTAATGAGGAAAATAAATTCGTTCAAATGAAGAGGCTGTGAAAACGAAAATTAATTAAAAATTCCTTCATTTGTACGAAAACAATGGGCTATTATTTGTAAGAGTATGACGAATCTCATTCTTGTAAAATATAATAAGAAACTTTTCAATCTTTCAAACATTCAATCTGTCAAATCTTATAATCATCAAAAATATTTAATTATTAATAAAATGAGTTTAAAAATATTAGTGCTTTAAATAATAAAGATAATGATGTATCAAAATATTGCAAATAACCTTTATTATAAGCATGAACGCTACAGAAGTCTTATTTTGCAAGAATAATTTTTTAATTAAATTCTTTAACTTCTCTTGAGTGAACTAAAATTATTTTACATTTTAAATAGTGTTTTGCTTTGGACATTTTTATTTCACCATATATCAACAAAGTTAAGGGGTGCAATGCAGACCTACCTCCTAGTGGTTCACCCTGGGCAACGTTCTATACAGCTAAGTGGTCTACAGTTTTCGGTATGAGCTCTCGCTGCTATCCTAACCGTCGTCCAATGGAATGCTGGTGGCTTGTCTCAATAAAAAAAGAACTGATTTAATGAACATCGACATCGCGTTGGGATTTTTGAGGAACCAAACTGCATTCTTTGTGGTTTGACAGAACTAATGAATCGAGCTCATTTCCATCGTTGCTTGGCACTTTATGGAGAATCCAAGACGCTAGATACTGGCAAGCTACAGAACTCCTAACTTCTTAGAGCCTTCGGTCAACTTTGTTTAACTCTTTTGTGTGCTTTTTCTTCTTTGTTTTATATTTTTCAGATTTATGTATTGCCTTGCTATTGGAAATACTAATCCACAAAGTTAAACATTTTATTGAATAAGTAAATTTTTAAATATTTGAGAGATAGGAGAGAGAGTTTTGTTTTAAAATTATTTACTCTTCAAAAGCACAAAGGATTTGTATGTTTATACAATTACACATTTTTTCTAAAAATAGATTTTCCGGTATGAAAAATTATATTTTCCGAAGATTTGTAAATGTAAAGAAAATTGTAAGAGAAATTGTAAAATTATCTGAGGTGTAAGTATCTTTCTTTCAGACAGAAACTTGGTTCTTCTCATGTTTCTAAGAAATAAGTAATATAAATTTTTTTTTTTTTAAAGTCAATTCCTACTTTTTTTCACTCTATTGCAGAAAGTCCTTTATAAATAATTTTCATTCATTTTTTTTAAATTTATCTGGCGCCATCTATTGGTAGATATATGCAACTTAAATCTAAAAAAAAATAATTAATTAAATTTAATTACTGAATTAATATTTGAAAAAACTGTATTAGTATCAAGTGTCATCCACTACAAGTTAAAAAAAATATATTTGAACTAGAGTGGATGAATAAAAAGTATTTTATAAACGATTGAAAATTTGAACAAGATATATATAGGGAGAGTGTGAGATAATAGAAGGAATTGAAAAAGTATATTTGAAGATAAATTGGTGTACTATAGATTTTCTCTCTTTAATAAAAGGAAATTATTTATTGACGTTTAGAAAAGATAATGCCGTACTGAAGTAAATAACATATAACAATATGTAAATGCATCATTTCTTCCAAAATTGCAGAATGATTGTACAAATTTCTAAAGTTATATTTAAAATGATTAAAAAAAATTATCACATAAATGCCAGTTTATTCAGTTTTTTGAAATTCTATTGTATACAATTACAATAAAATAAATTTGATTTTGCAATGTGAAAAATCGTATTTTGAAAATATTTGTATATATAATTAGGATAGCAAGAGATTTCGTTAGATTTTCTTAGGTCTATAGATCTTTTATTCAGCCAGAAACTTGTTTCTTCTCATGTTTCTTAGAAATAAAACTCTATTGAAAGATAAATTGGGGCTCTATAGGTTTTCTTTCTTATTAAGGAGAAATTGTTTATTGGTGTTTAGAAGACATAATGCTGTGTTGAATTTCAGGAAGATATAAAAATTTTGTAAATGCAGAATTTCTTACAAAATTGCTGAATACTTATTTGTTCAAAATTTCTAAAATTTTATTTAAATTGACTAAAATCATTATCACATAAAAGCAAATGTATTAAATTACTTGAAATTTATTTATAATACAATTACAATAAAACGCATTTGAACATTGAAATTTGGCTCTAACTCTATATTCGTTCAGAAATTAATTTTTGGCACATAATTATTTGTGAGATTCTATTTTAAACAATTTATTGTTTTATAGAAGTTTCATAATTACTCTTAATTTTTTTATTTCACGTCTTTTACGTTAATGAATGACGTTCAGTTTTTTTCTTAGATTTTTTTTTTTACAAAAACTACAATAAGGTTATACTTTGTTCAGTATTTATCACATAGCTTAGTTTCATTGCTTAGTTAACTACAACGTTTCTTTAATGAATGGTTAAATTCATTATTCCTCTGTTACTTCTTTTTGATTTTCCATTAACTTCCATCAACCGGAATCTGCTTAAATTTGAAACAAATACAAAATTGTAGTGATTAATTCTTTAGAAATACACATAATTTGGAGATGATAATACTATATAGGGTGCCCATAAAGTAATTTTACAATTTTAGGATCATGATTGATGGTCGAGTGACTAGCGCTCTGGTGCTCGCTGCCAGGTTTCCGATTCAAATACCGGCGATGCCATAGGTGTTTGTAGTGGTTCGGAATCCACTTTAAACCGTAGATGCCACTCCCATTCAACTGTAGAGCGTTGTGGGTGTAGTGTTACTCGCGTCTGTAGCATATCTACAAGCTACACATGTCTAATTATAACTATATATTAAATTATAACTACTATAAAGGCTGTTTATTGTGTTCGTTTGATATTTTATGTAAATATTTAATGTTTTATGCTAAATATCAATAAAATTTGATTGAGAATTTATCCAATAATTGTAATTTTCTTCATTAAATTATACTTAGCAGAAATAATAGATATTACAATCAACCTTTCTGTGAAAGCCGAAGAATAATAACCCTCTGATGGTATATAAAAAAAAAAATCTATCATTATGCGTAAATAATCGAAATTCTTAAAATAAAAATCTTCGAGTTCTTTTCATTCCTAGTTAGCATGGATGCTACCCGTCTTTAGAAGTTGACAAAGTGAGAGTACGTAGTTTAGCATATATCTTTATTAACTAAATTTTAAAATTGTGTTATTTTAAGAATTATCGCTGTTTCATAATAAAGTAAAACATTTTACCATAATAAGTGATAAATGATAGAGAATTTTTGCATAACGTTTTTTTATCATCCGATATTTTTTTCTTCCTAGCGCGCATGCTAATAGGAAAGATTGTATCTATTGCGCATACGTATCTGTAATACTGCACTACTGAGCTATTCCTATGAGCATGCGCGCTAGGAAGAAAAATATCGGGCGATAAAAAAACGTTATGCAAAAACTCTCTATTAATGCAATAATTAATCAATTAACCTAACTGAAATATGTTTTGGTTCGTATACACTTCACATCACAAAGTTAAAAAGAAACACTAAAGGCTTACAAATAAATTATATTATTCGTGTGTTAATATAAAAAGTAAATAACTTGAATAAAAGCTGTTGTAAAGGGTACATCTGTTACAAAGAGAAATGATCTGTTGTAAAGGAAATTAATTTCTCCACCTTCGAAGTTAATTTACTATTAAAAATTATATAGAAATTATAAATAAGTTTCAAATATTTATCTTTCGTTTTTCTGTTATGCGGGATGTATTACTCTAAATGCCAAATTGTTACGTTTTGAACTATATATATATGTAAATGAAATTTTAAATATGCTACATCAAAAACAACTTGACAAACTGTTTTTTTTTATTTTTTGGGAGGCAACCTTCAGAATTATATAAAAATATTTAGATCTCCAAAATAATTTTTTAAAAACCCTGAAACTTATTAACGTTAAAGTAAAAGTTTTCAAAATAAAATAAAAAAAAAAAAAAATGGATAAAAGTAATTTACGTCGTTAATAGTAAAAAAAGTATGGAACATAATTATTAAATTATATACACAAAAGCTATTATTAAAAAAATTTTAAAAAGTAAAATTTTCAGTTTCTGTATTGATTGTCATCGTAATAAATATTTTAGCATAAAAAAAAAAAAAAAAAAAAGATAATGTTAGCAATTTAACGCACATTTTTTTAACACTTCAATTTTAATCAATTAATTATTTTATAATGGATTTTTAAAATTTCTCTTTAAATGCACTTTGTTATTCGTATAAAATCCTTATTCAAAAAGTCATTTACTTTTTAACAAAAGTTGATTACTTTTTACACATACAGCGGTTCTTTATTTAAATTCCCCATAAGCGATGAATTAATTAAAAAACCTTATAATTTTAAATTTCCACGCAAAGATTTAATTAAAATAAGCAGCATGAAAGATTGAAAAAGTAGTGAGAATTTAAAGAATGAATGGGTCCTTTTAGTTGACTTTGCCGTTAATTTATTTATTGGGTGATCAACCAAATAAAAACCTTCAATTATCCCATTAAAGAATAAAAGCAAGAAAGCGCCTGCAAAATTTGAGCTGAATTGATTTGTTAGGCTACATTATTTTTCAAATAAATAGCTAGAAAAGTGAAGAAAATGAAATACAAGTTGCGGAGAAGTTAATAGCGGTGCAATTGCTGTTCCGTGTTCAACCTATTTGCAGAAAATTTGAATTTGAATTGACTGAATTGAATTTTCTTTTTGCAGTCTGAATACGAAATACGTCAATTGAGCATCTGTTTTGAAAGCAGGGATTAGATGGATTAGAGTTATTGAATTGAGACACTTTTTTGCGTAGGTTTATTTACTACACCATTTTGTGCAACGGTCCAAGTACATTGAAAATGCATTTAAGTCGGTTGTTGTTTGGTAAATCATAGGAAAACAGTTTTTATGTTTGGGTGTTATTAGAAACACCCACACAAAGTGTAGGAAGCAGAATGTATAAATAGGTTTAATTTTAAATCACATTTAAATAGGGTGAATTGCAGCCAATTTTAAGACAAAAATATATTTCTAACCTTTTGTTAAATCAAGTTGTGTTGTTCATTCAAGTTTTATTATATCCCTTTGTGAAACTATCTATATTCACTCGAAAAACTAGGCATTTTAAAGCCAGTGATTTGTTTGGCAAGTCATAGGAAAACTGTTTTCATGTTAGGGGGCGGGTATTATTAGAAATCCCTACACTTTTTGCAGGGTTTTCATGAATAGACATGAATATATAGGTTTAATTTTAAATCAAATTTATTTAGATTGATTTGCAGCTGATTTTAAGTAATATAAATATTTTTAACTTTTGTTCCTTCAAATTTTACTATATGACTTTGTTAAACATATGTCTTTCTATGTTCATTCAAAATAATATACATTTTAAAGTCAGTGATCTGTCTGGTAAATTATAGGAAAGCTGTTTTGATGTTGGGGGATATTATTATTAAAATTCCTTATACAAAGTGTAGAAGTAGACATGAATGTATAGATTTAATTTTAAATCAATTTTAAATAGATTGAATTCTTGCCAATTTTAAGGAATATAGGATTGTTTGTAACCTTATGTTTATTCAAGTTTTATTATATCAGTTTGTGAAACGGTCTATGTTCATTCTAAACAATATGTATTTTAAAGTCAGTGTTTTGTTTGTTAGTTCATGGGAAAACTGTTTTCGGGTAGCAGACTAATATTTTGCAGAGTTTTCATGAATAGACATGAATATACAGGTTTAATTTTAAATTAAATTTATATAGGTTGATTTGTAGCTGATTTTAAGGAATATAATTATTTCTAACTTTTTTTTCCTTCAAGTTGTGAAACGGTATATGTTCATTAAAAACAATTTGTATTTTAAAGTCAGTATTTTCTTTGGTAAATCATAGGAAAACTGTTTGCATGCTTAGGATCACTTATTATTAGAAAATCCTACACAAAGTGCAGGAAGTAAACATGAACATATGGGTTTAATTTTAAATCAAATTTAAATAAATTGATTTGCAGCCAATTTTGAGATATATAGATATTTCTAACCTTTTGGCCATTCAAGCGTTATTATATCACTTTGTGAAACGTTCATTCAAAACAATATGCACTTTAAAGTCAGTGTTTTGTTTTGTAAATCATAGGAAAACTGTTTTCATGTTCAGGGATTCTTATTATTGGAAAACCCTACACAAAGTGTATGAAGTAGACATGAATATATAGATTTAATTTTAAATGAAAATTAAATAGACTGAATTCTTGAAAATATTAAGGAATATAGGATTGTTTTTAACCTTTTTGTTCTTTCAAGTTTTATTATATCATTTTGTAAAACGTTTTATGTTCATTCAAAATTATATACATTTTAAAGTCAGTTTTTAGTTTGGTAAATCATAGGAAAAACTATTTTTATGTTCGGGGGTTCTTATTAGAAAATCCTACAAAAAGTGTTGGAAGTGCACATGGATATAAAGATTTAATTTTAAATCAAATTTAAGTAGATTGAATTCCTACCAATTTTAAATAATATAGAATTGTTTGTACCCTTTTGTTTATTCAGGTTTAACAAAATAAAAAGACCTTTGAAAAGGTGTGACGCTTAAAAGACCAGGTTCCACTATACATCATGCTTTCAAACTTTACTTATTGGGATTTGAAAAAGCGCCCTTACTTAACAGCTTTAAAGGGAATTTAAAAGTGTCAAGAGGTATTAACTTTTTTGGTTTTTACAACTTTATAAACTAAATTTTAAAGCTTTTATTGAAGCAGAGTTTCATCAGAAGAAATTTTTTTTCTATCCGTAAACAAAATTTTCAAAATTTTTTTTTTTTTTTAATGTAAAACACGCTTTAATTTCAATTTATATTACATTTTAAAATAACATTTAAAGGCAGAAGGAATTACCTTAATAGAAAATAAAATATATCATTTACCTGTATTTTGTTTTGGTTGTTTTTGAAGAAACAAAGCAGTAATAAAAATAAATAAATAAAAATAAAGATTGTGGAAAGAAATTATTTTCTTTTGAATAAATTTTATATTTAGAAATGTAGAGTAATCAGAAATTTAATATAAATATTATATTTAGAAATGTAGAGTAATCAGAAATTTAATATAAATATTATATTTAGAAATGTAGAGTAATCAGAAATTTAATATAAATATTATATTTAGAAATGTAGAGTAATCAGAAATTTAATATAAATATTATATTTAGAACTGTAGAGTAATCAGAAATTTAATATAAATATTATATTTAGAACTGTAGAGTAATCAGAAATTTAATATAAATATTATATTTAGAACTGTAGAGTAATCAGAAATTTAATATAAATATTATATTTAGAACTGTAGAGTAATCAGAAATTTAATATAAATATAATCAGAAATTTAATATTTAGAACTGTAGAGTAATCAGAAATTTAATATAAATATTATATTTAGAACTGTAGAGTAATCAGAAATTTAATATAAATATTATATTTAGAACTGTAGAGTAATCAGAAATTTAATATAAATATTATATTTAGAACTGTAGAGTAATCAGAAATTTAATATAAATATTATATTTAGAACTGTAGAGTAATCAGAAATTTAATATAAATATTATATTTAGAACTGTAGAGTAATCAGAAATTTAATATAAATATTATATTTAGAACTGTAGAGTAATCAGAAATTTAATATAAATATTATATTTAGAACTGTAGAGTCAAAATTTAATATAAATATTATATTTAGAACTGTAGAAATCAGAAATTTAATATAAATATTATATTTAGAACTGTAGAGTAATCAGAAATTTAATATAAATATTTATATTTAGAACTGTAGAGTAATCAGAAATTTAATATAAATATTATATTTAGAACTGTAGAGTAATCAGAAATTTAATATAAATATTATATTTAGAACTGTAGAGTAATCAGAAATTTAATATAAATATTATATTTAGAACTGTAGAGTAATCAGAAATTTAATATAAATATTATATTTAGAACTGTAGTAATCAGAAATTTAATATAAATTTATATTTAGAACTGTAGAGTAATCAGAAATTTAAATAAATATTATATTTAGAACTGTAGAGTAATCAGAAATTTAATATAAATATTATATTTAGAACTGTAGAGTAATCAGAAATTTAATATAAATATTATATTTAGAACTGTAACTTTAATATAAATATTATATTTAGAACTGTAGAGTAATCAGAAATTTAATATAAATATTATATTTTAGAACTGTAGAGTAATCAGATTTAATATAAATATTATATTTAGAACTGTAGAGTAATCAGAAATTTAATATAAATATTATATTTAGAACTGTAGAGTAATCAGAAATTTAATATAAATATTATATTTAGAACTGTAGAAATCAGAAATTTAATATAAATATTATATTTAGAACTGTAGAGTAATCAGAAATTTAATATAAATATTATATTTAGAACTGTAGAGTAATCAGAAATTTAATATAAATATTATATTTAGAACTGTAGAGTAATCAGAAATTTAATATAAATATTATATTTAGAACTGTAGAGTAATCAGAAATTTAATATAAATATTATATTTAGAACTGTAGAGTAATCAGAAATTTAATATAAATATTATATTTAGAACTGTAGAGTAATCAGAAATTTAATATAAATATTATATGTAGAACTGTAGAGTAATCAGAAATTTAATATAAATATTATATGTAGAACTGTAGAGTAATCAGAAATTTAATATAAATATTATATTTAGAACTGTAGAGTAATCAGAAATTTAATATAAATATTATATTTAGAACTGTAGAGTAAACGGAAATGTAGTGTAATTTTTATATTTAGAGCTGTAGAGTAATCGGAAATGTAGTGTAAGTTTCATATTTAGAACTGTAACTGTATTTTATACTTAATACTATGTTTGCTAATTAAATCTAAATTCGACCACAGATTGTGTCTAAAGTTGGCAAGTGATCAAATCGGAGGACTTCAAACAGAGCGGTGTAATAAAGTAGAAAGGTATTTTTGAAGATTTTTAATTACAATAAAAACAATTTTAATTTTTTATAATTAAAATCAGAAATAGCATATGAAAAGAAAAATTCAAAGAAAAAAATTTCTTATTAACTATTGAACTTTTTTTCAAAATTTTTTTGCACCGCGTTTGTTTGACTAGCACTAACAATAATCGATTCGTTAGTTCCCCCCTTCAAACTGGATACTTACATTTCCACATAATCGGTTGTTGAGCTGTAATAAATACTTCATATTACATCATTAATAATTCGTTTATTATATCCAGATTGAAAGGCATCTTTTTTTTCCACTTATTTCTTAAATTAGAGCCTATGATCACAAAGGAATAAAGACTTTTAATCTCCGTTTCTAAGTAATTTTACTGTGTACGAATATAAAAATTGCTGAAATCACACAATTAAACAATTTTGATAGTGAAATAAAATTATCTGAAATTAAAATTGAAAACAAATATTAAAAATTCAACATCTAAACAAGGGAATTTCGAATATCTTTCTTTGTTAAAATTTAATATTGTGAGAAAATAACCATTGTATCTGTATAAAAGGCTTAAAAGAATTTATTTCAATAAGATAAAACTGAAATAAAGGTAAGTACAGTAAGCTAACTTTATATTGAGCACCTAATAAAGTGTTTTCTAAAGGAAATTGATGATGCTCATTTTTTGCCAAAATATGAGCAATATTGAAATGATTGGTAAGAAAAATTATTGAAACTCTTGAGAAATGCATACAAAATGTTCAATGATAAAAATATTATTTAAAGTCTAACGTCTACGCAACATACAAATCTTTTTTCAATGCAATTTTCTGTCATTACTATGACAACAAGGAAAAACTGAATTAAGATAACTACTACTAAACCACTCATAGTCACATGAACCTGAAGCTGAGGTGTCCTTTTTAGTAGAATTCCTACCAGATACTACACCGTAGAATATCAGCCAATCAGAATCCTGAGTGCGAAGATTGGTTTAGTTTGTCGCTCTACGGTCATTTTGTGCACACATTAGGCTAATTAGACCGGAACCTGCAGCTTAACATGGATTTTGAACTACCAACAAACATCCATGTCAGATTCGAACCTGATGCCTGTGGTACCAAAAGCCAGAGCGCTAGCCAGTTGGCCATCAGGCAGCGATGTAGATCGGTACTAGTACGAATATGATCAAGTATCTGTTTGGATGACATTCTGCGACAAACTATCTTAGCATCTGATGAGAATCCAGATTTACAAGTTGTTGTTTAGTCTCTTCTTGTAGTTTGATAGTTTAGTCTCTTCTTGTAGTTATGCCACAGCAGTTTTGAACGAACCCTCATCTGTGTTGGTTCCTTTCTTATAATTTTGTTAGGTTTCACAAACTATCATCTGAAATTTCTCCTAGAATTAAAACATGCGTATATCACATTTTTTCGATTTTTTCCCCAGGAAAAAAAATCGAAAAAAAAAAAAAAAACACGTTAAAAACATTTTAGGAGGAAGTTTAAAACCTGATATTTGCATCTCCCAGAAGGATCGATATAATAAAAAAAACCGTAAAAAAGTGCTATTTTTTATTGAATTTCAACATAATCTTCAGATATATTGAAATCAAAACCATAAACTTATGTAGATATTGGAAAATTTTCGCGAAACATTTTAAATTACTTTCGAAACTCACAAATAACGTTAAAATGTCACGAATCAACATTTTCACTTGACAAATATCGATATAATGGCATCCCTTGCAATATTGGGATGATTGAGGCTTTCAATATCAGAGACACGAAAAAAAAAATGATTTGAATAAGACTGGTTTACGAGAGAAGAGAAGGGGGAAAACGAAAAAGATTGTCTGCGTTGTTAAAAATATACCGTCTCTGAAGTTCTCGTAACTTGAGATGCGAATTTATCCTCGCGTTAGGAGGAGACTGATAATAATAATAAAAGAAATCACGATTTGAATCAAAAAATTCAAAAGTAGTTACGAGAATCAAAATGAATTTTATTGAATTTTTTTCAATGAAACTGTTTCTTTCGGTATACAAATATATAACAAATAATTTCAAAATGAATGCGCAGATTTTCAACTTTAAAAATAATTCTTTTTTTGGATTGAGAAACTATGAGAGTCGGGAATAATCACTGTAAATATAAATCCTTATAGTTCTATATGTTTATAGAAAATATTTTCTGGTTTTCTATGTAAATATTTTCTTTCATTCGTGTAAAAAAAGTATCCTTAATTTTATATCATATTTAAAGTTGTAAATTAGTTTACAAATAGTTATAGGATAATTTCCTTTAGTTCTAAACAAATGTTTTTTTGAAAAAAAATTTTTTTTTTCTTTCTTTCAAAAAGTATTTAATTTGTTTAGAATCTGTTTATTAAATTTTGTTGATTGTTTTTTGCGTTAGAATTTTTCTAAAACAATTTTCATCATATTTTGTCATAGAAGTGAGGTACTATAATTTTACACATTTGTATGTAAAATGTGGTTAGGCAGTAGGTCATTTAAATGATCATTGTCCTGATGCGAATTTTAAATTCTTTACAAGAAGACGTCAATTTTTAAGACGCATGTTATTTTAAAAGAATATTATTCGAAAAATAATTAATAATTAGTTTACAAATAGTTATAAGATAATTTCCTTTAGTTCTAAACAAATGTCTTTTGAAAAAAATGTTTTTTTTTTCCAAAAAACATTTAACTTGTTTAGAATCTGTTTATTAAATTTCGTTAATTTTTTTCATATTAGAATCTTTCTAAAACAATTTCCATCATAATTGCCATAAAAGTGAGGTACTGTAATTTCACACAGTTTGTATGTAAAATGCGGTTAAGCACTTAACTATGGTTAAATGAGCATAATCATGATACAAATTTTAAATTCTTTACAAGAGGTTGCCAATTTTTAAGAATCATATTACTTTAAAGATGGAATTCGACAGATGAGTGCATCATACATTACGGCAATAGTACAATCAGCATATTTGACAAACATTTGCGTTAAATTTTATTTATCAACAATTATATATCTGTACCGTATTATGTGATGCAAAAAAGTGGAATTTATAATAAATCAATAACTATTAATACGCATTAGCATATCAAGCCATTTTTCTTTATGGGTGTATTTTGTTGAAGAAAACTGGATAAAGATGAATTTGATGGAGTTTCTGTCAATATCAGTGTTACCAAGAAATGCACTCAGCATAAAATATGTAGTTTATATTTTTAAAACATACAATACATGGATATTCCTTTTAAATTTGAATACTTATTATGCATATTAATAGTTAATTTTGATTAATAAATTATTTTAAGTTCATTTCAGACCACCATTTTTGTATTTTCTTTGTTTTTAGATTTCACAAAAGATCCACTTTAGCTTCCCAGCTACATTTTCTTTTTATTAAAAAATAGAAGCATATATACATTTAGATAACAATTACAACATACAAATCCCTGAAAATAAAAAGGAAATTTAGAAAAATCTTGTCCATTATTAATGGAAATCAAAGACCTCTTTTCTAATAGGGTGAAGGTCATGACTAATTTCTCAGAAAATTATTTTTAAATTCACAAAATAGAATTTTAGTTCAAACCAGTTATATTAAAATAGGATAGTCAGCAAAATAAAAATATAATATAGTGATGCATGTCCACAAGGTAGAAGAAACTTGTAAGCAAGGCAACTTCTTTATAACCAAAGTAAAAATGAGTGAATTTATTATTTTGTGGTTTAATAAAGTTATTGAAGAGGTTATTAGATATTGTACGATAATCTATAAATCGATATCGTTCAAAATAACATACAGTGCCATATTTCTAATAGCTGTTGTAATTCCACAGTAACTGGTGATAGTAAATAATTCTAGATATGCAACGATTGTAATCGTAATATAAATGATCGCCAGAGTTTATTTAAAGAAATTGCTAGACTGAATGAGAGTTTAATGATATTGCCAGAGAGCCTAATACAATAAAACTAAGATAAAGGGACATCCTATTGCTGCTTATAACTGTTATAATTGCAAAGTAACTGGTGAAGGTAAATAATTCTAGATACACAACATTGAAATCAATTATGCAACAAAAACATAATTTCATTTGGTTATCATTGATACAAAAAGTTTAATATAAATGATCGCCAGAGTTTGCTTAAAGAATTTGTCAGACTGAATGAGATTTTTATGAAAATAAAGGTAATGAATAGATTTGCTCTCATTTAAATCCATTGACGTTCTCAATTATTGCAATAGAATTTGGTTTCGAACCTTTTCTCTAAAAAAAATCAACCTATCAGAAATATTTTAATGTTATTTTATCGCTTAATCGATGCAATTTCTTAACTATTACCTCATCATAAGTTAATCAGACCAAATAAGTTGTCCCATTTATTTTTATTTAAAATCCGTAAATTATTCCTCCATATTGGTGGTTTAGCCATTTTTTTTTGTGTTCATGCTTCTTTAACTCAGGCGACAGCCTAGAATAATCAATCAGGTGCGGCGTCACTTTTTTTTTTTTTTGTTATCCCTTTCAAATGAAGGTGATAAATCATTTCGATTTTCTTCATTTATGCTAAGCTTTGAATAATTTTCATTATTTTCTTATCTTTATTAGAGCCGTTTGACCGAGTCTTTATCGCCTTATTGAGTACCAGCCAATATTGAATTATCATATTGGTTCATTGATTTTTTTTGTGGGGAAGGGAGTTTGAAAGTATGACAGATTTATGGTTCAGTTTAAATTTAAAAATATTTTCAAAGTAATATTTCATGAAAAATTTCACTTAGAATTAAATTTAATGAATTTCGAATTTCTTAAGGAAAGCAACTATTTTTGATTAAGTTAAAATTTTAAAAAATAATATATTTCTAACCAAGTGTGTGTAATTTACAAATTGGCTGTAAATTCTAAACCTTTTCTCTGAAAGTGACAATAATTTGTATCGTATTAGTATAATGTATAATTGATGATAGCGTATTAGAAAAATATTTATTTTTCTGTGAAAACACAAAGGAAACATTAAAATACGTGCTACGAAGGAAAAAAATATTATAAAATAATTATTGATTTTTTTAACAGTTGTGAAAAGGTATATTTAAAGAAAGCAAAACTTTATAGTTAAATTTTTACAAAAATTTAAGTTGCAATAATAAAGTAAAAATCAACAAATGAGTAATGAGTAGATTTTCTCTTATTTAAATTCTCAATTATTATAATGGGTATTGGTTCCGAATCTTTTCTCTAAAAAAATCAACATATCAGAGATATTTTTATCGTAAAAAGAGAATTTTTTATATATGTTTGTTACATAAATTTTAAACACTACGCTACTGTTATAACCAAGAATCATCAAAGCAGTTATATACCTAAGCTTTTTTAAGAATTAAACGAATTTTATTTGTATAAGAATGATCTTTCTTGTGAAAACTAATAGCGTTTTCTATAAATTACAAAGATTTTAAAATGTTATGATTTGCCATAATATTTTTGCCGCCTGTTAAAGTCAAATTATGTCATATACCTCATGTTAAATATGTACAGGTATAAGAAAAATATACAATATAATACAAGTACAAGTATACAATGCAAGTTTTGTGACAGTGTTCAGTCTTTATATTCCAGTCAGTATATTCTGAACACTGCCACAAAATTTGTATACCATATCATACCATATTTTCATGTCACATTTATAACCGTTGTTTATACTTTCTGTATTGTATACTTTTCATATCACTTCAGCTAATGTTAATAGTATCATACTATATTTTTTTGTCTCGTAAGATTTAATGAATTCCTGTCATTCTATTATTGAAATTAAGTTTCTTTATATTATTTTTGCCATAATCACCGAGGAGTACATAGCCCTGGGTACGGATTGAGGAGGGTATTAAAGTAAACAAGTCTATTTAAACAAGTTTTATAAAAAATAAAACACGCAAGGGACAATGTATTTAAAGTAAGAAAGCCAAAATACCTATAACAAAAAAGTAATTTAAATTGCAAAAAATGTAATAGGTTATATTAAAATTTCTTTGTAGATCATGGCATGACTCTTAAAAGATTGTAATTTCTAACTTTTCATCCTAAAGTGATTGATTAAAGGGAATTTTCTTTCTCAGTCGGAAACTTAATATACAGACCAGATTTTATTGGTAATGGCCATGTTTATGGTGAATCTGAGAAAGTATGATGTCTTATCGTTGGTTTCTTATTTAGTGAAAAATTCGACCTAAAGAAACTATATTTAAGATAAGTTTTATGTAAAAAAAACAAGCAAGGACATTATATATATTTGTATTATCTTAAGCCGAGCAAAAGAAAGATATCTTAAACAGACTGATTAAACCAAAGGGATTTTTCCCGCTCCGGGAACTTGATATACAGACCATGTTTCATTAGTAGCTGCAGTGTGGGTGGGGAATCTGAGAAAAGTTGAGGTCTTACCGTTGGTTTCTTATTAGGAGAAAAATCCAGACTAAAGAAACTATATTTAAGACAAGTTTTATGTAAGAAAGAACAAGCAAAGATAGATGTATTTGTATTATCCTAAACAGAGAAAAAGAAAGATATCCTAAACCGAGTGATAAAACTAAGGAGATTTTTCCGCTTCGGAAACTTAACAGACCAGATTTCATTGGTAGTTACGGTGTGGGGGGATGATACTCAGAAAAGTGTGAGATCTTATCGTTGGTTTCTTATTTGGAAAAATTCATCGTAAAGTTTATTTAAGACAAGTTTTTTTTATGAAAAGCGCAAATATTTGTATTATCTTAAACCAAGCAAAATGAAGATATCCTAAACTGAGTGATTAAAGTAAGGAGATTTTTCCGGAGTCCGAAACTTGGTAAAAAAACCAGATTTCCTCGGTAGTGGCAGTGTGGGTGTTGATTTTGAGAAAAGTATGAGGTCTTATTACTGGTTTCTTATTTGAAGAACCATTCGGCCTAAATAAAGTATATTTAAGACAAGTTTTATATAAACCGACTCCTTGAAGCAATGATAGATATATTAGTATTATCTTAAACCGATCAAAAGAAAGATATCTTAAACTGAATGATTAAACTTAGGGAATTTTTCTCAAGCTGCGAACTTGATAAACAGACCAGATTTCATTGGTAGTGGCGTATGAAGTATATAGTATAAAGATATCCTAAACCGAGTGATTAAACTAAAGGGGATTTTCCCGAGTCAGAAACTTGGTATAAAGACCAGATTTCATGTGAGTGGTAATTCTGAAAAACATATGAGGTGTTATTGTTGTTTTCTTAATATTTCAGCTCATACTGTATATTTAAGACAAGTTTTGTATTAAAAAAACAAGCAAAGATAGTACACAGTATAAAGATATCCTAAGCCGAGTGATTAAACTAAGGGGATTTTTCCCCATTCGTAAACTTGGTGAAAAGACCAGATTTGATAGGTAGTGGCAGTGTGGATGGTGATCCTGAGAAAAGTTTGGGGTTTTATTGTTGGTTGTTTAATTTCAGTTTAAAAAATATATTTAAGACAAGTTTTGTATTAAAAAAACAAGCAAAAATGTATATTTAAGACAAGTTTTGTATTAAAAAAACAAGCAAAGATAGTACACAGTTTTGTATAAAAAAACAAGCAAAGATATCCTATCCTAAGCCGAGTGATTAAACTAAGGGGGATTTTTCCCCATTCGTAAACTTGGTGAAAAGACCAGATTTGATAGGTAGTGGCAGTGTGGATGGTGATCCTGAGAAAAGTTTGGGGTTTTATTGTTGGTTGTTTAATTGTAGAATAATTCAGTTTAAAAAATGTATATTTAAGACAAGTTTTATATATAAAAAGAAAAGTAAAGATAGTATATAACGTAAAGATATCCTAAATAGAATGATTAAACTAATTCAATTTTTTCCTTTGGTAAAAAGACCAGATTTCATGGGTGGTGATTCTGAGAAAAGTATAAGGTCTTATTGTTGGTTTCTTATTTAGAGCAAAATTCGGCTTAAAAAATTATATTTTATGTAAAAAAAAAAAAACAAAGATAGACATATTTGTATTATCTTAAACCGAGCAAAAGACAGATATCCTAAACGGAATGTTTAAACCAAAGAAACTTTTCCGGCGGAAACTTGGTAAAGAGACCATATTTCATTGGTAGTAGCTGTGTGGGTGATGATTCTCAGAAAAATATGAGATTTTATTGTTGGTTTCTTAATTGCAGAATAATTCAGCTTAAATAAAGTATATTTAAGACAAGTTTTATATAAAAAATAAGCAAAGATAAAAGCAATAGCAAAAATAAGCAAATATATAGTATAAAGATTTCCTAAATCGAGTTATTAAACTAAGGGGATTTTACCCGAGTCGGAAACTTGGTAAAGAGACCAGATTTAATTGGTAGTAGTTTTATGGGTGGTGATTCTGAGAAAAGGTATGAGGATTAATCGGTTTCTTATTCGGAAAAAAATGCAGTCTATATAAAATATATTTAAGACAAGTTTTATATAAAAGAAAACAAGAAAAGATGGATATGTCTGTATTATCTGAAATCAATTTATACCGAATTTCATTGGTAATTGTGATATGGCGGTAATTCTGAGAAAGGCCTGAGATCTTATTGTAGGCTCCTTAATTGTAGAATTGGGCTTAAATAATGTATATATAAGACAAGTTTTATACAAAAAAGTCAACCAAAGATAGTGCATAGTATAAATATATTCTAAATAGAATGATTAAACTAAGGGGAATTTTCCCTAATCAGAAACTTGGTATACATATCAGATTTCATTGGTAGTGGTGGTGTGCGTGGGGATTCTGAGATAAGTATGAGGTCTTATTGTTGGTTTCTTTATTACAGACTAATTGAGCTTAAATAAAGTATATTTAAGACCAGTTTTTATATAAAAACAACCAAAGATATTTAGTGTAGTTTTTTGATATAGTAATAAGATATCCTAAACCGAGTGATTAAACTAAGGGGATTTTTCCAAGAGTAGGAAACTTGGTGAAGAGACCAGATTTGATAGGCAGTGGGTGTGTGGGTGGTGATCCTGAGAAAAGTTTTGGGCCTTATTGTTGGTTTCTTATTCGGAGAATAATTCTGAGTTTGCATGAGTGTGGCTCCCTCACTCGGCGCCTCTGCTCCATCGATCGGACCGACACACACGAAGACCCATCAGAGCGCCCGCAGAACTCCAGCTTGGTCGGTCGCTTCTTCTCAACTTCTATCAAAGAACTCCTTCAGGTAGTACTTCTCACTCATTCTCAAACTTTTTAATTCCCATTTTTACAATTTTCAATTTCCGATAAAAAAAATTGCAGCCTTCCTCCACGAGCTTTGGAGATTTTTCCGAACTTTCAGACAGTCTCCGAGAGTTAGACAGCCTCAGAGAGGAGGAGAGTTCCGAAACTTTGCGAAAAGAGTTCTTTTTAAAAAGTCCGCAAAACTTTATGTCCAAATTTCGGGGTTTTTTTGTTAGATGGTATTCGATTTCGCTCTTGATGCGGATTGTTGTATTGAAATTATTTTTATAGGATATTTTTTTTGTTCCGTAATGAGGTGAAATTTAAAAAAAAAATGTCTTCCAAAGGACTTGAGAAGCGCGTTTTGTAAGCAGAACTTTATGCGGCTTCCCATCAACTTATGTTGGGTCCTATTTGGAATTAGAAACTTTTAATAAATTTGTACTTTTTTTTTAAAGTTGCAATTTAGGGAGAAAAAATTATTGTAATAAAAAGCGTCATTCCCGCCCTTTTTTAAAACTTTTTTTGTTTTTTGTAAATTAAAAAGGAACAATAAAATATTCTTATTAATGATCAAATGTTATCAAAAAAGAATTATTTTATATTCGAAAAATATTTTTATGATTTATTATTTTTAAATTGAAAATAAAATCTCAACAGACAAAAGTTCATGTCTAGTAATTCAGTTGTGATTTATCAAATTTAATTAAAATTACCTCCGTTTTTTAGGTTTTTAATTGTAATGTTCCCATCATCTTATGTTTGATTCCATTTGGAATGAAAAACTTTTTTTAAAAGTATAAATTTATTAAAAGGAGCAATTTGGGAAAAAAAATTGTAATGAAAATGCGTCATTCGCGCCATTTTTAAAACATTTTTTTTGTTTTTTGTAAATTAGAATTGAGCAAAAAATATTCTTATCAATAATCAAATATTATCAGGATAATCATTATTTTATATTCGAAAAATATTTTTATGATTTATTATTTTTAAATTGAAAATAAAATCTGAACAGACAGAAGTTCGTGTCTAGTAATTCAGTTGCGGCTTTTCAAATTTAATCAAAATTACTTCCGTTTTTTAAGGTTTTTAATTGTAATTTTTTAATGCGTAATATAAAATAATTTTTTAATTTACTTTTTAGAATAGTTAAATAGTTTTTATTAAAAAAAAATAACTGAAGAATATTAAAAGTACGATGTCTAAATGTTATTAGAGTGACTTTCTTTTTATTCTGTGTTTAATGGGACATGATTTTTAAACATTTTCAGAAAAAAAAAATAAATACAAATTAAATTATCAAATTTTAATTATAAATTCCTCATAGATAAAAGTCAGTATGTTGAGAATTACGACAACATTTGACCACTTCTGTTCATGATCAATAAAAATCCCGATTAAAAATACCGTACTTAAAAAAGTGCACACTTAAATAAATGTATAAAAGAATTGGGGGCAGTGTAAATAAATAATAAAAAGATAATGTTGTAAAATTCTAAAATAAGTTTTGAAAAATATTATAGTATATGCTGAAACATTCTTTACCACGATTTTCTTATAAAATGTTTTCTCGTCGATTTAGTGAAATATGTTAAATTTTATGAAACAATGTTTTACGGAAATAAAAAGTTTTTTTGGTACTGTTTAGGACAAAGATAAATTTAAAAAAAATAATGCATGTAAAAGTTCAATAAAACTTATTCTAAAATACATTTTAATTTAAAATTGTCAAAGCCTTTCAATTTAAAACACTAGGTTTAATCAAATTTATAACTTTTCTTCAAAAACTAATGCGCTAATTATTTAATTATGTCAAACGTTGAAAATTAACTATAGTATCCCAATTGATAAGCTAAGCAATAAAATAAATACTAACGTTGTAAAAATTCCATAAATTACATGATTTCTCAAAAATTAATAAAACTATAATTTTCAATTATGTGGTAGGTTCTCCGATTGATAAAAACAAAAGTTCTTCTTTAATCGTTTTTATTATAATGTATTAATATATCACAATTAAAATTTAATAACTATAATTTTCAAATATTATTTTTAGTTTATTTATTATTATTAATACTTAAAATACAATTAAGTTAAGTTGTTATTATTTTAATTACCTAGAATTATTCTTATTTGTATAAATTCTTTTATCAAAATATATTTACCAAATAGATTCAAAGCATTTAATAAAAGAAGTTGCAAAATTGGAGATGTATTAAATTCAGTCATTTATGTACTTTTAACTCAATTACAGTAAAAAAAACCATTATTTATTAAAAAAAAGCGAAATAAAATCTTTTATTCTGAGATAGTGAATATGATGGAAAGAAAGTAATTTTAAGTAGTTTAATAGTGAAAAGGATGTTAGAATTTAAACTAGAATTTAATGACGACTTTTCTAAAATATTTTTCATTCTAAAATTTGATGTCCCGTTACTAAAAGAGTAAATTTTTCTTGGCAAAAAGAATAAAGGACAAAAATTAAAATGTCGATTTAAGATGTTCTAATTATTCATTCAATTTATATTTTTCTAAATACGAAATAACCGGGCGTGTTCAGTGCAAAAAAAAAAAAAAAAAAATGAAACATCTTAAGAAATTCCTCAACATAAGATTATAATAATATCGTTAAATAAATAAACCAGTAGTTCCTATATATTAAATAGTAAAGGAATATTTAATAAAAAGACATTAAAATTGAACAAATAAGTAAAAAGTATTTTAGAGAAAATATTGTTTTTTGAAAAGATTTTAATTTCATGAAGATGATTTTAATTAATTACTATTTTTAGAATATTAATTTAAATGTTGAAAACTTTTTCTTGAAATAAAGCTCCAGTTTCTTTGAATTAATTTTTTTAATTCTCGAATTCCTTTTAACAAATGTTAATATTCTTATAAGGAATTTAATTTTAAATAAGGTAATATGAGAAGTCTAAAGGATTTTAAGGATTTTCTTTTGTGAAGTCTAAGTTTAGAATTTTATGTCTATGTGAAATTTTATTTGTGAGCAGGTATTAAATTTTAAAATAAAATGTACTTTATAAAAGAGAATAATTATAATTTTTCATTTTTATCATTAATTATTTTAACTAAAATGAAATAATTAAAATTTGAAGAATTCGTTTTACCAAGTTAAATTTTTTTTTCTGGTTATTAATTAATGAAGGATAATTTTTTTAATAATTTATTATGTGAATAGTTTTAAGATAATGAAATTTGTCCTGCAAGTTGAAAGGCAGTGCTAATGAGAAAAAAAAGTTAGGAAAAGAAGGAAAAAACTGAAAATAGAATTCTCTTTATGAAGTTTCCTTTAATAAAATGTATTAATATTTTATTCTTTCATTAATATAATTGAATAAAAATAAGCTTTGAAGTGAAATAATTTTAATGAAGATTTCACGATTAACTGAGTAATCTGTTATTGCGTATTAATTAAATTCACTTTGATATTGTATAAAATTTACAATTAATGCATCATAAACAATTTAGAGAAGTATTAAGGTTTCATGAAATGGTAATTTTTAAGTTGTTTATTAATTGTTTTCAGTGTTTCATCTTTTTGAAATTATTAAAGTTGATTTACTTAGAAATTCATAAAATGTAGAATTTATTTTCCATTATAAATTACCATTAACATTTATTATTAAAAGTTTTTTTAAAATTATTACCAAAAGTTTTTTTTAAAATTATTACCAAAAGTTTTTTTTTAATTTATTACCAAAAGTTATTTTTTTAAATTTATTAACAAAAGTTATTTTTTTTAATTTATTACCAAAAGTATTTTTAAAAATTTATTACCAAAATTTTTTTTTTTTTTTTTTATAATTTATTACCAGATTTTTTTTTATAATTTATTACCAAAATTTTTTTTTTTTAATTTATTACCAAAAGTTTTTTTTTTATAATTTATTACCAAAAGTTTTTTTTTTTTAATTTATTACCAAAAAGTTTTTTTTTTTTTTTTTTTTATAATTTATTACCAAAAGTTTTTTTTTTTTTTAAATTTATTGCCAAAATTTTTTTTAATTTATTGTCAAAGTTTTGTTAAAAAATTAGCTATAGTTTCTATTATTAACAAAAGTTTAAGTTTTAAGTTATGTAGTAAAATTTGAATGTTTTGATGTGCTGTTAATTTGGTATAAATTTCTTAAACTGCAGTTTCAAAAAACTGTTATAAATAAAATTTTAAACCATGAAAGCTAATTTATCTTCAGTCTGAAGAAAGATAGACTTATTTAAAATTAAAGAGAATTTTTTTTATATTAACATAAGCGTACATTTTTTACAATTATAATAGCATGGATATATAACAGTAGTGAATAAGTAACACAGTCTAGTAAGAGTTTAACATTATTGGTTCCTAAATATATATGTTATAAGCATATATCAGTATTATTGATAAGCATATATTTAGTATTCTTAAATATATATTTAGTATTACTGATTCATAAATATATTGCATTACACTTCACTAATTTTTTAATTTTCTTTTATTAAAATATAAGCAATTAGGTATATTTTATAACATATATAAAATAAATTTATGTAAAACATGTTACATATGTGAAATTGGTGTGATTTTATTCTAAATTCTTCTCTGCTCCAGATGCGTATATAAGATATTTTTTCAGAGAGAGTGAGGGCAACGTAATCTTTGACATGTAGTATATATATATATATATATATATATATTATAGTGCATGATCTGTTATTATTTTTGCTTATGTTATGTCATGTAATGACATCCTCATTTGTTTCATTGGTGTATTCTTTCTACAGTAGGAAAAAAATATATTTTATAAAAACAAGAACTGTATATCAAAGTTATTCACATTTAATTTTTCCTCCTTAAATGACTTGTTATAACTCAGTTGTTTGGAGCAAGCATCTAACTTTTCAAAAACTAACAATTTTCTGATATTTTTTTTAAATTCAAAATTTTGTGGAAGTTCAAAAATTAGATATTTTTGACAGATTAATGAAATCTTTGCCAGTGTCCAGCATGTAAAATATAACAAGATTTACCAATCTAAAATGTGTTAGGAAAAATATATGGAGAATGAAAAATTTGAATTTAGGTTTGTCTCCGAAATGTTTTTATAAACTAACGTTAAAACTTTGTTTCTTCATTCCAAAAAATGTCTATTGGGGTCATTTTATTTTCAATACTTTTGTCTTGAAGCATTAACCTTGCAAGAGAAGCTACTAGATTTAATGTGAAATATCAGTCGTTTTGAAAGATATTCCAGTTTTTTTACATACCGTTATAAGAACTTGATATTTGAAATGCAAGTTAAGGTACTACATGAACTTTCGTACGATAATATTAAAATCAAATTATCATAACGAAATTTTTCGTTATACAATATATATTTCAAGAAATCAAAAACTCTTTACTGAAAGATCTAATGATTTTTCTAAACTTAAAATCTTATACTGAGCAGCTTTCTGATTTATCTTCTGCCCTCTTGACCCCCTAAATACCTTTGTTCTAACAGAGCGGCTCCCTCCACAGAGACAGTTGTTCTGTTTGCGCGGTAGGTACGGACTCGACAATGCTTTGAATTTAATACTTTGTCCTGGTTTCGTCTATCTTTCATTGATCTCCGCTGTTGTTGAGCTCAACTTCATTTCTGGCCACGATTGGTACAACCGAATATGCTTCTTGAGTTTCATCGTCAATCTTCAACCTTTCTGGAGCTCTCCTGATTATGTGAAGTTTCAGTTATAGTATCGCAATCTTTAAAATTACAAATTTAAAACTTTGGAGGCATACCTCGTGAGATGCATTTGAGCTACATTTTTGCTACATTTGAGCTACATTTTTGCTACATTTGAGCTACATTTTCCTTCTGTTTGAAAAGAATTTAACTACCTCCTTTCTTAACAACCGGTATAATTTGTTGCTAAATTACTATTACAAGAACTCTTGCAAAATTGATTACTTAGATTATAATGCAAGCTGCCATATCTCTCATAACCAGTAACTCCTACTTTTTCTGATTGGTACTAAAATGACACATTAAGTGCTGTATACGAGTAACTGAAAGTTAATACAGTATCTAATGTATCGCTTATCTTCAGCAGAAAATATCTTTGCTTATACTTTTTACAGCTGAGTAAAACTGACGTTTTGATTACTTTATTCCATAAAGCTGCACTTAGCCAGTATTCTACAGCGAAGGCCCTACATATTTTTTCAATCCACAACACTAGTCTATTCAATTTTAATATTGTAAAAGAGTTTACCATTTATCCATCCTCAAGCTCTGATCTTCGAAAGTTCGACATTTTCCATTGCCATAAGAAATAAGATTCCTTATGAAATAAGATTTCTGGTAGATCAGCTTAAAGTTTAAGTCCCAAAAGAAGAAATATGTGTTATTTTCCTATTAGTCCACATACTGTGAAAAACATTTTGAGCATGTATTTAAGTAACTCGATTCTCCCCATTTTTCCTTAAAATAATTATAAATCATTTCTAGATTATGTATTAAAATGCTCAATTCTCTTTGGGTCAACATTACCCGGAAACAAAATGTACAGTCATTATTGTTACGAAAATGAATAGAAATTGCTCGAAGAGTTCTACTATAATAATCGGTTTATTAGATCGGTATAATAATCGGTTTATTAATTTTATTAGTTCTACTATAATAATCGGTTCCTTTCCAGCCCCTAGGGGTAATTACCTACATCTCGTATGGGTTCATCTCAGTTTTCCGGATTAGTCACAACTCGATTTATATAACTTTTTTCCTTCGGAAGACCTTTCAATTCAAAGAAAACTCTAGATTTTGGAAAACTCTTCTTCATCATTATTGCCACCAATAACTCTTACAGTATAACTTATATAGTAAGGTGTAGTTAAATTCATTGGTTGTATTTCAGTATTTATAGCTAAATTAAGCCCTAATAAAAGACACCAAAAATCCACGATACTTAATTAATTGCTTTTCACTAGTGGTAGACAAAATTTCTTTTTTACTATCCATTACTAGAGTACTTAATTTATATACAATACAAAATTGAATTTCAGTACTGCCAAATTCTTGACACTTTATTTAACAAGAAGAATCAGAACTCCAACAGATTAGCCAAACACGAGAATGCACTTTACCACTTCAGATTTTAAGTCTATACATTTTTCTGCTTTATTGCGAAAAATAGAGGCACCAAAAATACTTGTTCGTCGTTTCCATTGAGAAGATACTTGGTTACTTCGTTTTATCTGGGATCAGATAAACATTGAGTTTCTGATAGGTGTCTTCCCCAAATTCTTCTCATATCATCTTTACTCTTTCTATGATCTTTCTTTTTATCAGGATTCCACTCCCTTTTTAACATATTACGCAGTATAATACATTAACTTTGATTATGAAAATTACTTCGCTTTCCAATATGCTCTCGCATTAGAGCCATAGAAAGAAGAGTTATTAATCCAAAACTTTACAAAGCTCAAAAGTTATTATAAATTTTCATAAGTCGAGCAATTTCTGTTCATTTTCGTAACAATAATGACTGTACATTTTGTTTCCAGGTAATGTTGACCCAAAGAGAATTGAGCATTTTAATACATAATCTAGAAATGATTTATAATTATTTTAAGTGACACAATGATAGCAGTTTCAATAAATTCAATTTTTTCAATTCTTCGTGTTTATTTTTCAGTTTTTTCTTTAAATTTGAAAATTCTATTTTTATACAAATGATGAATAGAGAAAGGAGATAATACACATAATTTGATAATAAATACAAGAATATTAACTATGAATGATAAAAAATAAATTCAAGATACTTTATAAATATAATGTTAAATCCATGAAATGTTTTTAAATGATGTTTTATTCCTTTTATTCCATGGAAATGATCATCTTTGTTTATTTAACTCATTTTGTAGGTTTATAACTTTTTAGACCATTATGGTGGTAGTTTTAGTGGGTTGGTGACAATACCGTCTCCAATGTCATTAGCGTTAAGGTAGCTAAATTTGTCTTCAGTGCTATTCCGTTAATTGGAATCTAAGATATGGCAGGCAACACTTTTGTTGTGTGTCTTTTTGACATAAGTCGGAAGTCATTGAGCTCATTATTATTAATCTTACAGCTAGTTCGCTTATGAGATTTAGTAGCATTGATTTTGCAATGAAACTAACCATTAACTAAAGAGCAATTAACAAGGCATACAATTTCATTTTGCGTTCTATTGACGTCTGCTCTCATCTTTTCTTCATGAAAGGACATCCTTTCAGGGTAAAATTCTATCATAGCTTCTACACCATTCTTTATATCTCTGATTTGTAAACAGGATTGTATATCTTGAATCTTTTGGCATTGTTCCAGCTTAAAATTATCATTATCTGGAATCATTTCAATTAAAGCTAGTTGATGATTCCAAAAAGAACTGGTTTCCTCACAGACTACCTGAATCGACTCTGGGTGGATCATCAATCGACTCTTGCAATTGGAATTTTTTCCGTCGATGGAATTTGCAATAATTTTTCATTTCTTCATGTTTGCTCTTCCTTTCTTAAATACTACGATATATCAATTTTTGATTATGCATATTTGCTGATTTTATTATGCATATTTGCTGATTTGATTTTGTATATTTGCTGATTTGATTTTGCATATTTGCTGATTTGATTATGCATATGTGCTGAATTTATCAATTTTAATTATGCTTATGATTGATAAATTTTTATTTTCTCTATCCGAATTCCCTACGCATTAGAACAATTGTGCAACGAAGAATTGTGCATTCAATACTTTATAACAGTTTTATTGTAAAATCCTAATGTTTTGACTATTTTATTTGTTTTTTAAAACTTTTTTTTCTACAGAGAAGGAAAAAAGAGCTATTTTCTGTAACTCGAATAGAAACTTTTACTAGACCCATTCTTATACCACATCGAATATCTGATTAGTGTCTAACTTGATTCGATACAATACCTTTAGGTACTTTCATGAAATCAATAGCTAATTTAATCAGCATTGGTTTATTAAGAATAAATAATACGATTTAATTCTCTTCAAACCAATAATTTTTAATGCTTCTTGAAATGGCAGTGTTTCTGTCGCCATCAAGAATCACATCGAACAATACAGAAAGCTGTTTTTTTATAATATGAGAGTGAAATAAAAGTTCTGCAAATAATAAATTAATCATTTTCAAAATATGTCTATAGATTTTAATTTATACTGTTTTAAATTTTATAATATTTTTAATTTATTCAATATTCTTTACTAATTCTAAAAAAAGTAAGAAAAAAATTTGTAATGAAAAATAATGTGTTGAATTTTTTGTCCTTAATATCTTTTAAAAAAAAGGAGGGGTTTAAAATTTCTTTTTTCTTTGTACTCATAAAAAAAAACTATTCGGTTGACTTGACATCGTCATGACTTTGGACAAGCTCATTCACATTTTTGAAAGACAATTTATGTTTTATAAAAGGGTTTTTCTTAACTTTTTAAATTTTGTTTTGGCTGAACCTTAGCCGAAGGATTACTAATATATCCAAGGCGGATAAGAAGGATTACCTCAAAGTTCTAAAGCATCAATGGATGTTTTTTCTTTACTCACTTAGTTGAGCAGAATCTGTTTGAAAGACAAGTACTGGGAATCCCTAAAATTGAAAGAAAGAATATAAAATAATTTTGAATTCCTAGAAGTTTCGTTCATCAAGTGAATTTTTTCTTCCGGTTGCAACTTTTTTTCAATTTTTATTATATTCAAAGTCAAAATGTTTTATATCTTAGAATTCATTAGTCTTTTATTGTATGGACAATGTCAACTTTTCTCTTAATATTCTTACATTTAATTGCTCTCCTTGTTGAATACTTCTTGATTTTGTATTTAAATTCAAAAGTAGGCCAATATATTGTATTTGCCCATTATCCATTTTCACAATGTGTTTCTCCTCAAAAATGAAACGATTAAAAGAAGTATTAAAAGTGAAGCATCATTTAATTTGTTTTAAAAAGCCTCACAAAATCGGCATTAATTGATGTCATCGTGGAAGCTCTAATGGAAAAGGATTTTAAGTATGGAAAAGTAATTTAGCTGACCAATAGTAAAAACTAAATTTCCATGGTGGTGTGGCAAATTGTATTACTCAGAAATAAGAAATTTTAATATTTTCAATTTAAATCAATTGCTTTAGTTCTCAATCAAGCTATAAAAATTCTACTTCCATTATAGTTCTTCGAGCTGTGGTTCTAATCCCAGTTCTTTAAAGTGTGGTAAAAACCACTATTATACAGATTATTGCACCATACAAAGATGAACGATTAATTCCGCCTACATAAATTGTGGTCAACGGGATCATATTCCCTCATGTAGAGAATGTAGTAAATTTCCTAAGCCGAAAACTATAAACACCTTTATAGCCTCCAGAAACCTCACCTATAAACCGGTGCAGCCAAACATATCCTACTCTAAACTGCTATTAGGTAATATTAATTATTCACCTCCACATCTCCATGTAGATATTCAGAAGAGCCAATTACTCATAAGTATGCTTCCGGGCACCTTCTATAAATCACTATTTATTTTAAGAGTTCATTTCAGACCTTGAAGGATTACTCACTGTAGAATTAAATTTAAAGTTACTAAATTACTTGCTTACTAATTCCCATAAAGAAAGGCTTTATGTACTTGTAAAAGGCTTTACATTGAAAGTATTCTTCACTAACAATTAATAATAATTAAAATAGGTAGCTAAAATGTAATAAAAAGTAATTGGATTTTTAACTTATTAATTCATTAAATTTTTCTACTTAATCGCTTTTATTTGCTCCTAAATTTAATCTGCTGACAATTGTTTGGGTCATATTGTATACTAAGAAACTGATTATCTTATCTCAAGCTACTCGCAATATATTCAAGGAGCCATCAGACAGAAGCTAATAAACTGCTTCGCACCCTTCACGCACACAAAAGAAATAAAAAGGAGCCGTCAGAGAAAAAGTACAGAAATGATCTTAGTATGATCCTTGGAAGAAGCCAGTTAAAAGAGCCGTTAGATGATAGTCAAAGGTCTTCTGTAGGTATTAGTCGGATCTCCGATGTGAATCACAAATCCTTATTAACGAGTTAACTATTATTCTGAAGCACATCTTATAAATTATATAAATGCAAAAAGAATTTTTTATTGTAGTAATAAATTCGTTTCATTGTGTTAATTATTCACTAAATTTGTCGGGCAATTGGATCTCAGTTTTAAATCGCATTCCCGAGTTCATGTATATTGTTGAAACTTTTTATTTTATCTTTTAACTTTGTATTTCGGTACGGTTGACTTACTTGAGTAAAGACCTTCTATTTAAGGGGAAGAGGAAGCTTCAAAGCTATCGGACATTTGACATTTCTTCTATCTTTTTTTCATCAAAGTCATGGTAATAATCAGTCAATCATTAATAATAATAATCAAAGTCTTCATCATAAGTCATAAAATAGCATTCACTATATACAAAATTCAGGCCGCAAAATGAGTTCCATTCACAAAATAGTTACCAAAATAATTAAAAAAAATTAATTTAAGATCCTAATTGTACATTAACTCTAGCGGCGAAACTGAAAAAAAAATTAAACATCATACAACAGGGTAAAACAACACTAAAGAAGTAGATCAAAAAGAAAATGTACAAATACATGAAGAGAAACAAGTCATCCATGAAATCGGCAAAAATCCTGTGAGATAACAGTTATAATATCCCGAAGATATTCCTTGAAAAGCTATGTACTTTCATCACATCATAAATCATGTTATTTTTGCCGGCGAGATGTCTGGATCCTTGTCAAAACATATCTAACCTTATTTCAAAACATGGAAGAACAAATTAATTCCTCATAGCAATGACGAGATATAGAAGTCATAATGATAATAATGAATAATCATTTGAGTTGTTTCTCTTTACGATATGATAAGGTAAATACAGTTGAAACAATGAAAACTGCCCAGAATATATTTACAAATATAATAAAATTAACTTACAATCTTAAACAAATAAAAGAAAAGGAAAATTATTTAAAAATTAAATTAAAATTTTGCGCGGACATTTTAAATTATAATTGGAAACGTAAGATTCAATCTCCTGGATTTCAATATTTTCCTGATTAATAAGCGCGTTAAAAAATTTAATAGAGATGTGTTTAAGAAAATATTTTAAAGAAGAAATGTTAATAGCTTTATAGATATTAGAATTGCTCATGAACCATTTAGCAGAGGTAATTTGGGGGATCGTGATATTTTGTAAAGTTTCAAGCGTTTTTAAGTTAGATTTATTTCCATAGGACCATACCGGGCAAGCGTACGTGAGAATTAGGCGAAGCATAGCAGTATAAAGAAGAATTTTGTTATCCCTGGTCATGATAGAATTTCTATTTATAAGTGGGCGAAATTTTCTGAAAGCAATACTAAATTTAGTTTTGATGTACAGAAAATGTTCCCAATGAAAATGTTTTCCAAGTTAAATGCTAATCCAGAATAACTCCTAAATATTTAGTTTGACTATTCCAAAGGATTGTTGATAAAGTTACTTGATACCTATTTTACTTGACTCAGTTAATAAAAAATCCCAAAAGATAATCGAAAAGAAATATAACATTTATCTTTTGCATTTCTTAAAAATGTATTTCAAATTCAAATCCAAACTCCATTTAAAAGCATATTTTTAATAAAAACTCTTTAAAAGCGTTCCATAAGTATTTAAAATCTTTTATCTAACGTTTGCCAAATATATTAATGCAATACTTTTACTTTTTTTTTACTTTAATTTTTTACTTAATATAAGCATATAAACCTTTTACAGATCCATTAAAACAGATTGTAATAAAGGCATATATTCGTAAATTAGTGAGATTTTTCGCATTTTAAATGCCATTAAATTAAATTTTTAATGTATTCCCTTCATGTTATCATTGCTTACAGAAACAAATGTGAAAGATTTATAAATAGCAAATCTTTCAAGTGAAAAATGTGTTGAATAAAAAGAAAACACAAAAAGGTTTTTAAACTAGAACATCTAAATTTAATCTGAACTAAAAAGGAAAAGCTTTACTTTCTATGTCGAAAATGTTTTTGGCTATCTCTTTATCATCATAATGTGATGTTTCGGTAATGGCTTTATTTACTTTGCTGTCAAAGTAAAAACAAAACCCCCTCAGACAAAACAATTTTGAACACCCTGTACTCTTACCACGGAAAAGCGTTTAATTGGTACTTGAATAAAAAAAGCTTTATTTTCGATAAGCATCTCGCAAAGAACTAATAACAGTGAAAACATCAGTTTGAAGAAAGTGTTCGAAATAAAAAAAGAAATCTGCTTTATTGGAACGTGACAAGACAGAGGATAAAAAAAAAAGATGATTTTACGTAATGTGAGGTGGCCAATGATGTTTTCTAAAAGAAATTCTTACGAGGAAATATCTGGAACTTCTTTTTGCTTCCTCTTCTCTTGAATTTTGAAATAGTTGCCTCAACCTCTTCGGTTAAAAGCAGATGATGAGAAATGCTGAACAACTCCGGATGAAGCGACCGGAAAATGATTACATCTCCGTTTTCTCTCGGATTTTTTACAACCAAATCAATCCAAGTAGGATGAAGAAAAACTCTCCTTACATATTTCGTCTCGTACATTTGACGGGGAGAACTTAAGCAGTTTAAATAAAGGAGATTTCTTCGCCCCCCCTTCATGATCTTGATTCCCCTCCCAAATACAGAAGGAAAAAAAAAAAAATCAAGTTTTCTTTCTTTCTTTTCTGAAGGAGTTGTTGAAACTTCAAGGGTGAAAATTTCTCCTCGACTTTCGATGTTGTCTTTTTCTAAGAGTAACAATATTAGGGCTTAATTTTTTTTCTTTAACTAAAAAATTTTCCTTTGCAATGATTGCTGATTGCTTGAAACTTTTCTGAGTGTAATAGAGACTTACAAGTAATAACAAGTTTTAACAGTGGACGTGATTTGGTGTTGTTAAATGAAAAATGTCACAATTTTTTTTTTAATGTTACCTTCATTAAAAAAAATGGTTGGATGTAATGGCTAGATGTTAATCTTATGATGGTTAGATGTTAATCATGTTATAATGGTTAATAACATGATTAACATTTAACCATTATAACAGAAGTTCTTTACTATTGGATTCTTTTTATATAATTAATAATATTAGCCCAAATATAAAATAGTTATGATTAAAGCTAAATATTATTAAAATATATTTTTATTTTTAACATGTTAATTTAGTATATTTGTATTCATATATAATGTAATTTGTTAAGAGAAATGAACTGTAAAAAAGAATTTCGAAAAATATTACTTTTATAGTAATCTGAATGAAGTAAATATGATGCCACTGTATATATAGTGGCTTCATATTTACTTCATTCAGATTACAAAGAACTACATTTGCTTCATGCTTTTCTGAAGGAGTTGTTGAATCTTCAACGGTGAAAATTTCTCCTCGACTTTCAATGTTGTCTTTTTCTAAGAGTAACAATATTAGGGCTTAATTTTTTTTCCTTAAATAAAAATGTTTTCTTTGCAATGATTGCTGATTGCTTGAAACTTTTCTGAGTGTAATAGAGACTTAAAAGTAATAACAAGTTTTAATAGTTGATGTGATTTTGTGTTATTAAATGAAAAATGTCACAAAATGGTTTTTAATGAAGATTTATCTAACAATTGTAACAGAAGTAATTTGCTATTGGATTCTTTTTATATAATTAATAATATATGCCCTAATATAAAATAGTTATGATTAAAACTAAATATTATTAAACTATATTTTTATTTTAACATGTTAATTTGGTACATTTGTGTTCATATTTAATGTAATTTATTAAGAGAAATGAACTTTAGAATTTCGAAAAATATTGATTTTATAGTAATGTGTATGAAGTAAATAGGATGCCACTGTATATATAGTGACATCCTATTTACTTCATTCAGATTGCAAAGGACCACAATTACTTCATTAATTTTATAATTTAATTGATTACTAATTTTCATTAAAAAATAATGAATTATTAATTTATTAATTACCTCATTAATTCTTTAATTTTCTACAATTTACTTCATTCAGTGTGCAAAGAACTAAATAGTATTAACAAAGAATTTTCTAGCGACTTAATTAATACATTGATTATCATTAAAACAACATTCTTAAAACAGGATAGATATTCAGTTTTTAATGTTTTCTTAATGTTATCAAATTTTAAATGCACATCTAAAAATATATTTTATTTTAGAGATAAAAAAAGCTTTTAAACTATGTAGAAGGAATAATATACCTTGTACTGGAACATAATAAATTATTTGAGAGAAATATTAATGGTTTGTAACTTTTTTGTATATATATAACTTTAAAATATTTTTTATTCGTATATTTTTCTTTCTTCATATCGTTAATGTACATATCATAGTAGATATTTATACTGCCAACACTCTCTTCAGAGTAAAGGTGCTTATTAAGTTAAATATAGACGGCTAACAATTTCGATTATAAGTTGTAACCGTACTTGTAGTAGCTATTATGGTAGTTTAAAATAGACTTCCAACTTCACCATTATGGATTTCAGAACTAAGTAAATCCGATAATGGAACGATTTACGGTTCCTAAATCATCCATTATTTCGATACTAAGCTGATATTGTTTGTAAACTAGCGATTTACAAACAATTATAACTTCATAATTTAATGCCGTGAATCAAGCTTTAGTTTTAAATAGTTCAGATTTCCAGTGAATGCACTTTGACATTTAAATGAAAAGTTGACATGTGATTTGGATTGAGAATAACATGTGAATATCTTCAGAGCAATGACTAGTGGTTCTTACGCTTTTAAAATATCCACGTAGCACAAAAAGTATTTCTCTCTTCGTAATAAAATCAAAAAAGGGAATCTTTTTTTCAATTTAGTGTTTAACCAACATTGTATAATTACTATGATTATATTTGATTCAATTTATATAATTACCGTATATTTAAGGGTAGATTTTTTAAAGCTAAATCATGGTTGTCGGCTTATATACGAATTCTCTAATCTCTCCAAAAAACGTTGGTACTTTTCCGTTAGCTGGCGCAAGCGATAAATTACCAAACTCCAGCAAAGTAAAGCATATTTATTATATTTTTATTTTATATTTCTTAATTTTATAAAAAGAAATTTTAAAGAAATAAGTAGTTTTTTAAAATGATTTTTTTTTTATTTTCGAAATTGTTTATATTACTGGTTTGTTACATCGTTGCCAAAACAAAAATATCTAATGTTGGCGAAATTTATGCCGGGTAACAGAAAAGTACCAAAATGTACACCAGAAATAATAATACAATACCGTTGATAATTAGCACATAAAAACAACAAAAATGAAAATTACTTTAATCTCTTAACTTACTTTTTTGTGTGCTTGAAATAGAACCTTTGCGCAAAAAGAAACAAGTAATTTCGGCTTTGCACTTAGTGTGATTTTTTTTTTCAAAAAATTTACTCAATCAGTAAAACATGGATCGGCTTATATTCAGAAATATACGGTATAAAACGTTTTTTTTTATTTAAAAAAGAGTTTTAACGGTTCATAGCAAATTATTCTTATTCCTTAATTATTATTCATGTTGCTTTATAGATTAACGAAAAGTTGCAACTAAATTAAACGCTAAGCTTTTCCATTTAATTACTGGTCTAAATCTATGTACGTGAACTTAAAGCAACCTTAGAAATATGAGCAACTGTCTGTTCACATAATCGTACAAATTTATCCAATTCAAAGGCTTCAATGTTTTCAGTTCAAAAGACACCCTGAATGAGTGTTGCAAGGAATGGCCAGCATTGAACAGCCTGTCTTTGGTCTAACCTTTGTATTAGTTGGAAGCATTTGAAAATGCCCTCCACTTTGATTGCGATCCCTTATGTCCTGGGAACAATAGCGGAGGAAGGCTGTGCAAAGGAGTGACACCTTCTGTCGTAACGATAAGAAAGGACAGGCTCCGGAAATAGGTGAAAGGATCAAAGCCCAATCGGTGCGGTGCACAAATTCGCTTTCATTGAGCTGAAGGGACCCGAATTCATTTTCTTTCGGGGTGTGCTTAATGGAGTGGAAGAAAAGCACAAATTACCTCGCTGAGAGGAGTAAAATCACTTACTCCCCCTTCCCCAATCTCTGAAGTTCACTGTGTAGTTCAAGAGAGAGAAAGAATAATACATGCATAAAATCAAAGTTTATTCTGCTCTCTTCACAATAGAAATTAATAGGCAAACTGCAATCCATTATCAGTCGAGCGAACATCATTAATTACGATTGTAAATTTAATTAGAATGGAGCAAAGTGTCAACTTAATGTTTTACGATCGTGCTTAGGTTTAACTACTTGCAACTGGATTTTTGCCTCATCCAAACTTTTGTGAGCACTTTGATTACCTACTTAAGTCAGTCCTTTTATAATATCTCATCGATTCTCTTGGAGACAAGGATTTAGACCAGGGATTCGGATTCGGACAAAAGATTTTCGATTTTTGACTCTTGAGACGGATTTTTCATACCCACATCCGACTCTTTTCTGTAGTATTATATACAATGATAGTGGTACTAAAAACAATATTTTCGTAACAAAAGTATTTCTAGCAACTTTAATGATACATATTAGATTTAATCAGACCGTGACCTGTAATTCAAAGGGGATTCTGAATCACTAACAAACAGCCATGCCATGGCCGGGATTCGAATCTGTAATACCGTAATAATAATACCTGTAATCCCAAAGGCCAGAGCGCTAGTCACTTGGCCATCAGGCCACAAATATGGGGTTCAGAAGAATTTGTAAAATAAATTCAGGGACTTTTATTGAACTCATATCTATAAAAACAGTTTTTTAATTATAAGACATTTTTTACAACTTTAAAAGTATAGTATTTGCATTCACTTAAAAGACATTCTTGTACTCTAAATTTACTTTCCAAAATGCATATATCCTATAAAACTAACATTATTAAATTAACAGGCATCAAAATATAATATAATAGCTTAAATTAAGCAAAAGATCGTTGTACATTTTAAGATCAAAGATATTATATTTGTCATACATTAAATCTTATTTTTTCTTAATGACAGAATAGCTTCTATAAGATCTTTCATTGTACATCTAAAATAACTTTTCATAAGCCTTAGTATTGAGAAGTCTCTTGATATGCTGCTGAAACAGTAATTACCTTTACTATTGTTTTTATTATTGAAGAACACAATTGAATTGCCTCCTTAGCATTTAATTTTAACATTAATTCCTTGCTATTTGGAAAATTAAAAATATTGTAAGAGAGTCGTGAATCAGATTTTTAATTCGAATCTTGACTCTGACTCTCCACCTCCGATTTAGAAACTTCTTATAGAAGTTTCTAGTTCAGTTCTACTAAAATAGCCTTATTTATATTGATCCTTTATTCTGCTATTATTTATGTCTTCAAAATTTGATTAATAGAATATAATAATTTTGCTATTTTTTTAATAAAACTGTTTACACTGTTAGTACATGGGGAATATTTTGTCAAATTAGAAAAATTTTAATTACTGACTTTGACCTTTGCTTTTATGGTGAATAATAGATATATTTCCGTTTGAGAATAAATTTTACAATAATAAGGAACGTTGTTAAATTAATGCTACGCTTTATTATATTGCCTTTTTTTCAAAATATTTAGTTTCTTAAGTAGACAAATTTTATTTGCAACATCAGTATTGTTTTTATTTGCAACATCAGTATTGTTTTTATTTGCAACATCAGTATTGTTTTTATTTGTTACTTACCTTTGTTCAATAGCCCATTTCTATAAAAACATAAAACTCGAACTGCTTACAAAAGAATAGGAACAAAACTTTGATTTTGTTTGTATTTGAGGCATACTATTATATGTGATATTCCCCATATTGATTTTTTTGCACTTTGATTTTTTAGTATGGGCTTTCTGTATGTTTTCACATTATAAATCCTCTTTTTTCATTCAATGAAAAGTTTCTGACGATTATAGAAGAAAGAGTGCAAATTTCTGCAATGCAATCCTTGTTATCAATTTGAAATAAAGATTTCAATCGAAAAATAAAGAAATATTTTATAGTTTAAGAGAAAATAAGTAAATAAAACCATAATATCTTTTTGCTTTCTAATAGTTAGGATTAAAATTGAATTCAATGTATTCAACTGAAGTAAGTATTGAATTTCAAAAAGCGAAGATGTTTTCTTGAAGGGGCAAAAAAAAAAAAAAAAATGCACGTAGAATCTATGAAAACTTTAAATGTAAAAATGTATCACTTAAACATAAAATTCAACTCATTAATGAATAACACTTGCACTATTAACAAGTAAGGAAAACAAATCCACAAAGTAAGTTTTATTTATATTTTTATTATATATATTCCAAATGTGATAATATATTGAACTAAAACATTTTTAATCTGAACAGAATCTAGATTCCTTTTTTTCTTTATAATCTCTAAGCCAGTATCAAACTTAAATACTCTCCGTTATATTTAAGAGTGAGATTTAAAACTACAAAGAGTTAAGATTATTTAAAATTAATGACAGAATAAGAAATGTTTTTTACTGTTTTTTTGTTGAATAATCTATTTAAAAAAGTTTTCAAATTAAATATTGTGTTACATGCTTATTTGAAGAAACGGAGATTGCACCTGCTCTTTTAAATGAGCAGCTGCAATTTATTCTCTAAGACCATTATTATTTAATCAGCTGCATGAAGCTCATTGAAAAAGGAATTGTAGAAACTATAGTACACTATGGTTGCTAGTAAGATGACATTTTTTCTTTTAAGAACAGTATTTCAATTTCTCTATTCCATTGCTATGTTCTGAAAAAAGAATTTAAAAAAAAATCTTTATTTTGTATGCCGTATTTTTCCCCTGACTAACTTTTTAATATTTTTGTGTTCAGTAAAGGAAACACTTTTTATTTAAATGGGAAAAATTCCCAAATTAGGGTTAAAAATCCCGGAGGGCTCGAAAGTCATCTGCAAATATAATGAAATAAATCCTGAAAATATGCATCCTTTTCCTTAATCTCGAAAGAATTGTAAGCAGAAATGAATATATTTAATATTTTCAATTAGAGAAAACTTGTTTCATGGCAGAATTTTAATAAATAAAGCATTCAGAAGTTTGTTTTGTTTCAATTTATATACAGCAAAATAATTAATAATTTGCATAGTATAAGTTGTGTATAAAAAAAGGAATTTGTAGGAAAAAAGAATATGGAAATCTTTCTCTGTCCACCTTATGGATTTAGTCTTCTTTAATAATATTTTTTGACATTAATGATGGTAAATTTTCTGTTAAATAAAACTTAATTGAATATATTTTTTTTAATTTCCTTTTAAACAAACTAATACCATTTTTCGAGTATAAGTCTTAATATGCATTTTTTTTTTGAAGTAAATAAGATTTTTACATAAAATAGGATATCCATTCTTAAAAAATAGCTATTTAATAGTAATTATAGATTATCCAGCAAATTTAAAAATATTTTTGTTCTTCTGTAGTTAAGCGCGACCTAGTGGGCAATTGACTAGCACTCTGGCCTTTGGTAACACAGGCTTCGGTTCGAATCATGGTGTTGGCATGGATGTCTGTTAGTGGTTTGGAATCCACACTACACTGTAAGTCCCGGTCTAATTAGCCAAAAGTGTGCGAATAATTACCGTAGAGCGACAAATCAAACTCTGTGGTTAAGCATAAAATTACTATTATAAATTTAACCTTAACAAGGATTAAAAATTCTATAAATATATGTGGTTGATAAGGCTTCACATCTTATCAAATCATCATTGGCGGAACAGCCCCATAGTGGCACAAAGCCGTCTGCCTACTGGCAGATTTCGAAACAGAAGATGTTTTTATTTTTACGGGGTAGGGTTGCCAGCCCTATGCTTAACGCTCTACAACCATATTAGACTGGGATCTACTGTTTAAAGTGGATTCAGAACCCCTACAAACATCCATGGCAACTCCGGACTCGAACCCGAAACCTGTGGCACTGAGCACTAGTCATTCGGTCATCAGGCCCCATTTAATTATCTACAATTTAAAATTTATAACATATACTGAAACAAAATTAAAATCTTAAACTATGAATAGGGTATTAATTCATAAAATATTTAGGGCTTTCCAATTCATCAACAGTACAAAACAATTAACACAAATGGCGATCTTGAATTAGTTGTTTATAGTTTGACCACCGATTGTGTGGAAAGGTAAACAACAGGTTTAAAGACGGAAACGGATGAATTGACTACTTGTTAGCGGTACTAATGAGACATATGTGGTGTAAAACAATTTTGAAAGAAAAATCAGCAGTTATTGCGAATTTTTTTTAATATGTAATTTAAAACTTTAATTATTAAAAATTAAAATTACTTTTATTGTAATTAAAACCCGTCCGAAAATATGTTTCTTCCCAATTACTCCTCTCTGTGTGAATACGTCCGACTTGGCCGCTTGCCAATTCTCCACACAATCGGTTGTTGAACTATACAACAAATTGGTTCTGAAACATATTTTCCTACAAATAGTAGCACTAAACAATACTTTGCATTCATTACCTCTCGATTAAATGTAAGTAATAAATGTTTTTAGGATATATTTTCGAAATACTAGCACATAAATTTCAAACTTTTAAATATTTCCTAAACTGAGTTGTGAATCCTCAACTAGTTTACAATGAGTTGCTTTTTCTATTAATATTTTATATTTTGTCGAGAATTCAATGTATTCGAGAAAATGAAAGCATTAAATATTTGTTTTATCCAGAAAGGCTCAATAAAAATTTCAACATTTTAAGAGAGGGCTCTCTTAATATTTTAGTCGTTCAGAAAATCTATATGTTTAAATTTTTCCAATAGGGGATGTCTCAGTTTTAAGCCATTGTCATCTAGAAGGAAAATCTGAGAAATGCGGGTTTTGTGATCATAAATTAAAATACATTTATATTAAATAAAATTAGGTAATCAAGCATTATCGTCTGATATTAGTACGATACACTATATATATACACACATATACAAGGTGATTATAATTAAAGTTCCACTTTCAAAATACTGTAAAAAAAAAAGAACCATTCCTCATAATGAGTTCAGATTTGAACTGAAGATACTTGAAGAAGGGGGAAATTGTACGGCTCAAAAAAAAAGTTTCACCAAATTCCCCATCCAATTAGGTATAACCTTAACGTGGTGGATGGGCTTTCCACTGTCACAACTGTTGAATGACTTGGAAGTCATTTTTCCGGTAAAAAAAACGAAACAATCAAGCACATTGCACACTACAGTTGGTTTAATGTGCAACTCATGCCAAATACGTTGTCATTTCCATTCAAAATATCACTAGCCTTCCGAATTCACTTTCTTTATTCCGCTTACTGAGCCATCCATTAATACACTATGGAAATTTTTTGGATGACGTACGGTTTTCCCTTTCTTCAAATTATAATTATAATCCCCCATATATATATATATATATATATAGGCTGAATATCAGCTGATTCATGTATAAGCCGAGAGTTTTTTTTTCTTCAAAAATTTACTCAAAATTTAAAACTCGTATACAATCCAAAATTAAAAATAAAAGATTTTATGTAGGAAGAGGATATAAATTCTAGTACCAAAAACATAGAAAGTGATTTTCAATATGTGAACTAGAATTTGACGAACTATTCGTAAACTTTGATTCTTACTCGGACTTTGAATGATTTATATATTCTTTCTTTTTGCATAAAGATTGCGTTCAAAACCCTCAAAAAGTAAGGTAAAAGATTAAAGTAAGTATTATTTTCCATTTTTATTATTTATGTGATAATTGTTTATGGCATTCTATTATTATTTCTGGTGTATGTTTTGGTTCATCCGTTAGCCGGGGCAAATTTCGAAACAATTTCGAAAATGAAACAACTCATTTTCATTAGCGAATGCCTCATTTCATTTAAAATTAATTTCTTTTTATAAACTTAAGAAACGTAAGCTGAAGAAATAAAAACGTGCCATATTTGGCGATTTATAGCTTGCACCCAGTTAATGGAAAAATACCTACATTTTTAGAGGATCCGTATATAAGGCAGGCCCCTTAATTTATCTTTAGAAAAAAAATCTACAAATTATTCGCTTATACAAGGAAATATAAGGAAACTATGTTAACTAAATGTATAACATTTATAGTAATTATTAATGTTTGTTAAAGAAAATGAATAATTCAAATTTAAATGAAATAATTTTTTTTCGTAAACTTCTGAAAACTAAGCTAAAGAAATAAAAATCCTGATAAAATTTAGCTATAATTGGGAATTTATCGTTTGCTCCAAGCAAAAGTATCTGTCTAGTGGAAAAGCACAAAAAAGTACTTCCTAAAAGTACCAATAGTACCCATTAACGGAAAAAATATCTACATTTTTTGCGAGAATAGTTTACCGGGTCCATTTATAAGCCGATCTCCATAGTTTAGCTTTAGAAAAAGTTATAAAAATACTAGGCTTATGCAGAGAAATATATGGTATGTAGTATAAAAAAGTATTTGCTGTAATGAATTTGAATAAATTTAATTAACATAATTGAATTTAAAGTTAAAATGTTCTTAGCGAATTAGTTTTTTGAAACATTTATTTTTCTTTACATTTAAACTTTACATTTCCTTACTTTAAATCAATTAAGGTTTTTTTCTTGTAATATCGAAATTAGCATTGCTTTCTATCTCAAAAGTATTTCAAAAGCTGCAGAATTTCTAAGAACAAAAAAAAACCTCCTTTAACTACACTTATGCTAATTTTTAGAAAACACAGTTCAATGTAAATAGTTCTGGATTATTTAGTCATAATTTTGTAACAATTTTCTTTTTAGCGTTGACTTAAATTCTATCCATATTTAACGCAATTCAAAAAACCAGAAATCTTCAGTTGTCACCAATATCTGGTTTTTTTTCCGTTCTACGAGATTTGACATTGTTAACTGTAACTGATATTTCTTTTGATTGGAATTTATTGTAACAATTAGCTCGTTTGGCGCAATTTTGACACCTGAAAGCCACCATTTTTTTAGTTTACCATAATGATTGCCAATTTTTAACCAATCTTCAAGTATTTCGTCTTTGGTACGCGATTTCATTTCCATTGGTACGCGATTCTAACGCGACGTCAACTTTGACGAATCAGATTAGAGATCGAAAATGATTGACAACAGATGCTTGATTCAATACTGTCAATCATTTTCGATCTCTTATTTGATTCGTCAAAGTTGACGTCGCGTTATCATTAAATTGCTGATAGAAAATGCACCTCATAATGAAAAGAAAACAAAAGATAATTAGAATAAATCAATTGAGATTGAAAAGGGGATGATAAAAGATTCAGTTATTTAAGTTATCACATTTATTTCATAACATTTATTAGTCGGTTATTTCATTTATCGAATAAAGATTTTTAATAAGGAAAATTCAAAACGTATCCTCTGTCAATCTACGAATAAATTTCTAATGACCCTATATTTCAAAGTTATATATCTAAACGCGACGTCAACTTTTATTCAATCATTTTCGATCTCTAATCTGATTCGCCAAAGCTGACGTCGCGTTAGAATCGCGTACAAATGGAAATGAAATCGCACCCTTACAGTGAATATTTTATGATTTTTCCTTCACCTTCGAGAGGATTTTCCATTGAATTTCATTCATAAAGGAAAACAAATTTTTTATAGGGTCTGTCGACTCTACCTCTTCGAAGTCAAGATGATGTTCGTGCTGTTAGCGCTGCTGACCTTTCTGAGCCTCGGCGTCAAGGCAGATACTGATGAAGAAGGCCTCATTCCGTACTTGGATGATGACATCCTGGGCATCAACGGCAATGACTTGGCTGAAGATGACGAAGACATATTGCCCATCTGCGATCTCACTACTTATGATCCCAAGATGATGCAATGGCGACTCCAAACCAACAGCCACACACTCTTCCTCGACTCGGACAATGTAAGTCAAATCTTATTCTTGAATTTTTAAATATACAACCTTTAGTTATCTCCTTGTTAGAAGGACGATATTCTTCAGATTTATTTAAACATTTTCAGAGAAAGAATATGTACGTTTCGACCGAAAAATAGGATGAGAAGATCAATGTTCAGGAAAAAGAAAGTGTTTGCTTATATTACTCAAAGAAAGTTAGTTGTTAATCTGACTGATACACGGGGAAAGAGGGGGGCGTATAAAAAGTAAATGGCGTGTAAAAATTACAGTTCATCCAATTATCGCGTGGAAAATTTGTGAACCGCCCTGAATTCAAACTCAGCTGTATAATAATAAGGGATGAAACTTTTTCCGAGGAATTTAATATTTTTAATAATTAAAATTTTAAATTACATAATATTAAAAAAATTATATGAAAAAAATTCCACAAAAACTTTAATTTTTTTTTTTCAAAATTGTTTAATTTGTGTATGCCTGATTAGAACCCATAACAATAACCGATTCGTCCATTTCCACCTTTAAATCGGATGTTTACTTTTCCATCGAAAAGCTGGTAGAATAATACCATAAATCAATTAGAAAAATAACATGAAAACAAATTATGAAGAAAACTTACAATGGGTTCAACCACCGATTATGTGGAAAAGTAAACATCCGTTTAATGGAGGAAAATTACGAACCGATTATTTGTTAGGTGTATTCAGACACAAGCAACCCAAAACAAATTTTGAAACAAACAACTCAAAAAAAAAAAAAAAAAAAAAAAAGTTAAAGCTAATTTTTCTTTAAATGTTATATAATTTAAAAATTTATTTGTTAAATTTAAAAATAGTTCATATTATTGAATTTTCTTCCAAAATACCTTTCGTGGTCTAGTGGCAACGTTCACTGGAGAGCCGAAGTTCTAATTCACTGGCGGCATTTTTATAGTCACTGCTAATGATGAGACTAAATGAAGATTGTGACAATAAATGTAAAAGCAATTCGCATCGGTAATCAGACTGCCTGATGGGAGTTCTCCGGTTTTTCTCCCATACGGCATACCATTATCCCCTATTATGCCGCTGTGTTTGAATCCGTTCCACTTGGTCGCTTGCCAATTTTCCACACAATCTGTGGTAGAACTATACTTCAACTGTCATGAATTTAAAAGTAATTCATTTTAATTAAATTAATTCATTGAAAGTAAGTCATTTATTAATAGTATGCGCCAGAAATAATAGGGCTTTTTCAGAAGCAATCTCATTCCTATTAAATGGGATACTATTGATGTTATATATTATGAATTGTATATATTTGTGGTTAAGAAAAACTCATTATACGTCTTTGTGGTTAAGAAAACTCATATTTGTGGTTAAGAAAAACTTGTACATATTTGTGGTTAAGAAAACTCATTGTACGTATTTGTGGTTAAGAAAAACTCATTTTACGTATTTGTGGTTAAGAAAAACTCATTTTACGTATTTGTGGTTAAGAAAAACTCATTTTACGTATTTGTGGTTAAGAAAAACTTGTACATATTTGTGGTTAAGAAAACTCATTTTACGTATTTGTGGTTAAGAAAAACTCATTTTACGTATTTGTGGTTAAGAGAAACTCATTGATTCTCACTTTAAATTATTAGTTGGAGATTATTTAATCAATTTTCTTTGTAAAAATTTTGATTAAAGTGCTGAATTAGAAGAATCAGGATTTTTAAGTGAAAAATGCCTTTTTCACAATTGCGAAAGCGGACCTTCAGTTTTTGAAGTAATGAAATCAAAACTATCAACCAATATTTCTGAATAATAGACATAAATTCTTTTGATATAACAATAAATATTTAAAATAATTCTTCTAAAATTGAATATGCATTAAATTTAATTTAGATATTTAAATGTTTAAATTTCTCGTAAAGAAAACATTATTCATCTTATTTAATCAATTATTGCATTAGTATACAATAATACATTTATTAATTTTATGTGATAAACGAAAAAACACAAAGCAATTCTTAATAAGTTAATATTATAACATTATTAAAAAATTACTGAATGTTATAGTTAAAAATAAAAATATTAAAGGATAAAATAAAATGCAAATAATAATAAATAAATAAAAATGCTGCACTGAATGAGTATTGTGTTCCATTTTTGTACTGGATTTAATTGTATTGAAATGTATATTGTATTTCATTTTCCATTGGGTATTTTTTTTTCAGAACGGTAAACTACTGTAGTTTACAGTTTTTAAGCACTTTCCCGTATTACCTGATTGGAAATACACTGCTATAGTAATTGATTTAAATTCAAAACATAGTAAAGCAATATGCCATTAATTTATTGGAAAACATTATTATGCTATCTTAATACATTTAAACTTAACACTTAGATTTAAGACAGTTATTTGAACAATTAAGAAATTATTATTATTTTTTTTTTGATTTCGTGGGGTTTTTTATGCATACAATTGTATACTTTACATATGTTAAAAATTATAAACACCCATATTGAACAATGTGGGATAAAGTAATTTAAAAAGGATATACAAACAAATAAACTATTTCAACAAAGTTTTGGTACTGTTGTTTCAAGTTGTTTTCCTGTGTAATTATACAATACAGTTAGAAGTAATTTCATGGAGAAAAATCTATTCACTGTTTTATTTAATTCTGTAGAATTCATTGCAAAATACTTTAATTCAGTTAAAACGTATTTCTACATACCTACTAAGTAGATGGTATTCCTATATACCTACTAATATTCCTATATACCTACTAAAAAGAATGCAGTCCAATATATCTAAAAAGTTGAAATGCTTTATATACTAATGACGGTTCTAATTTTTTTTTGGGGGGGGAATTTCCTACCCACGATATAATTGTATCCCCGTTAAGCCGAATTCACACCAAGGCGTTGAGGGGGACCAGTCGCCAGCCTCAGGTATCATACGTTTTGAAATTTTATTGGTCGACGCTTAACACTATGTCTCTCAAAGTCTTGGTGTGAATGCGGCTTACATTAAAGTACTTTTTGAAGCTGTGTTTTAGAAGATGCAGTATTACCGGTTGTTTGTGCAGATGGATCTGGATCTGGGTGTGGTTGGGTTGAGACTTGAGACACAGGTTTGAGAACCACATTACTTTATTTACAAGCGCACAAACACCACATACAAATACAATAATTAACACATTTAAAGACATCTAATTAAAGATTTGTACAAGGGTTGGCCTTCTAAGCAGAAAATAAAGATATTTCCTCTCGGGATAGGAGATTGTAAATTAAACGTCTCTGTGGCAGCGCTGACTGCGCCGTACTTCCTCTCGGGTGAGAGTCTCGATGCCTGCTGATCATTTCTCTTGAATACCACAAGGAGCGCTCTTGCAGTGCGTAGGAAGACGTACAGTTACAAAGATTAATATTTTGAAAGCATGAATTTTCAAAAAAAATTTTCTGCTTTATTTTGTACATAAACGTAAGTTGGATGAACTTCAATATACTACTTGCTTAATAATACAAAATGAAAGGATAACAAAAGAATATAATAAATAATAAAAGATAATAAAGAAGAAAAAGTTTAAAATCCACTGCACTTACGAATATTAACATTCATTTCCACGTTTTGTAATATTTTTGAATCCTAAAGAAAAAGGAATATAAACGAAAATGAAGAATTTTACCCTTTTCTACTTGTTCGCAGAATTGGGCTTTTTCAAATAATACAACATTTACATAAAATCTCTAATCTTTGTAAAAGTGGAAAACTTTTTAGTAAATTAACTCGCACCAATAATTTATACGACTGTTCCACAAATTCAAGAATGATACGAACCATTCAAAAGAGATAAGCAGAAAGTAACATTTCAGGAGCAATGCGTTTCTCATTCGACTTAATTATGAACGAATTAATTCTCTTAATTTATTTAATATTCAGAGTGATAGTGCATTATGAATAATTTATCAGTCTAGCGTAACAAAGCTTTTTTATTCTCATTGAAATTTATGTTCAAATAGAACTTTGGAAAAGTCGTTCTAGACATTTCTGTTGAATAGATGGTTAAACATCTACTTTTTAGTCGCTTATTATTTAGCATTTAATTTGAAATAATGGCGTAAACAACTGAATTAGATGATTTTTAATTTTTTTTTTTTTTACATTTATAAACTCTTTAACTCACTGATTCAAACTAAGTAAACAACATTTAAATATAAGTATTATTTCTTATTTTATCAGCATGGATGAATTTAGGGATCAGACATTAACTGCATATGAAGGTATAGTTAAATATTTAGCTACAGTCATACTTTTAAAACCATAACACTGAAACTGTTTTTTTCCGGTGGCAGTTTTACTTTTTATATGCTGTTTCAGAAATTTGAACAGTAATGTAATGGTTCTAAACTTTTAACATTTTTTTTAACTTCAGAAAATTCTTGAACCCATTTTCATCACTAAATACCTTAGTGGTTTTTTCGCTTTATTTAATTCTTTTGAATTATAGATTTTTTTACACAAGTTTTTTGAATATTAGTCTGCAAAAAAGGGCGCTATAATTAACCAACATATATATTTAAGTTTAATCATACCTGATATTTAATTTTTTACTATAAAAATCGAGCATTATAATGCCATTAGTTATCAATGAAGGTGAGGCTAGAGTTTTAAGATTTTTTTTTGTTTTTGTTATTGTCGGATCCTCATGGAAGGAGGAAAGATGGCTGCAGCTCCTGTTGTGATATAGCATCCGTAGGTAGAAGTCTGACTTGTTCTCCGTGTCGCTGAAGAAGGAAGATAGAGCCTTCCGAGAGGACTTTTATTGGTGACTACCCCGCATTTTCGTATCGTATGAGATAAAACATTTAAAACTCCCTCCAGGTAATCCGACTCATGAAGCAAGAGACTGAACATCCCAAACGCCATCAAGTCTCATCGCGTTTTGAAACCGTGTCTATAGCAAAGCCGTCAGCGCATTGAACTTCCGCCCTAATGCTCACCAGCAGCGCACATGCCACGAGTCAGGCAATTTTTTATACGTGATGAATTATCAAAATGTTATTAAGATTATTTTAAAATAAATGGGTTTGGTGGTTCACAACAGTAGCTACGAAGGGATGGCGAATCTTTACTGGAGGGCATGATGTCGAATAGCCCAGAGGCCATGCACGGGCGTCGGCTGAAGTGAAGTGGGTCTGACTTGGGATTTAATAGTAGTTAAATAAAGTAAAATTTAATAAATGTGATGTTATTGAAAAGTATCTATGTATTTAATGTTTATAGATTCTAAATCGTTAATTCTTTATTCTTCACAGAATAATTATCAGTAATTATGAAATTCAAGACAATTAAAGGTTTGTGTTCTGTAAAAACTTCTATCATTTTTTTATTAATATCCTAATTTATTGAAGGTGGTCTAATATATATTTGTATAAAATGTATCGCCCACTCTTTTATTCCCCCTCTATCTTTGAGGTTCAAGTACTACAGTCTGAGAACCACAGCAATACCGTATCGTAACGCCATATCACATGTATATGGCTGATAGGTTTTCTGACTTAAATGGAAAGATAATTTTACTATTCAAAATATTACACAAATAAAATAACCGTTATAATTTTTTTTTATATTTTGCAATTTTTTTGTATTCTTATTTTTATTTTTATATTTTTTTTTTTTTTTTTTTTTTTTTTTCATTTGTTCGAAAGGAAGCCGACTTCTATACAACTGTTATGATAAAATCTATTAACAAACTACAAGAAAATGATTAAATTCTTTTATTATTTTATTCTCTTTCGTATATGGTGTTCATTTTTTTTGTTTTCTTTTATATTTTGTTTCCATTTTCTTTTAAAATAAAATTTTAGTTCCGAACTAATGTTTTATTCTCTTTTTGCCCTAAATAAAAACCATTAGCATCTCTTATCTTCATAAAATAATGAATCTAGCGCAACTAATCCGCTGGTGCAAGTGTGCTGTTACAAGATCGTTATTCCTCGGTTTGGGAGTCATATGGAGCGCGTTCGTCTTTTCCAATACAACTTTCCCATCGATGCATTATTCATAAAAATACTGTCAAATAAAAAAACGATATTAATGATTTCAACAAATTATGCAGCACAGCGTAAGATTGTTATGCTATGATAAATGGCTATGTATTGGTATGCTTGCCATCTTTATCTGTTAATGGACATTTAACTTTCTGGGACCAATAATGCTTATCCTTGTGTAGTACACAGACCTATGATCTAATAGGATCAACTTTTATTTATTCGAAGTCTGTTTGAAAAAGAACGGACTTAATCAAGTCTGACTCGGGAAATCTCTGTACTGGATAACATAGTTTTCTATAAGCGCAGTAAAGATTTCAGCTAACGTTGATGAAAATAGATCTTTTTTTAAAAAATATAATGAAGTCATGCAATGATAATTTCTGCAGTTTTATGTAATAAAAGATTTATTTTTAATATCTTTATACATAGTAAAAATTGTAAAAATTTCAAAGATATTTTATATCAATTTATTCTATTATATTATGTTTTAATCCTATATTAATTTCTTTTCGTAGCATTAATGTAGCATAAATTAAACTAAAAACTTTAATTTATATATTAAAATCTTAACACAGTTGGAACTAGAGACGGGGAGTCGGAGTCGGGAGTCCTGCATTTTTGAAGGAGTCGGGAGTTGGTTTAAAAATTTATCTCTGGGCTCTTTTATAAAAAAAAAATTGTTACAAAATTGATTTGTTAAAATTAAATGCTAAGGAAATAATTCAATTACATTCTTCAATGATACAAACAATATTAAAGGCAGTTACTGCTTTAGCAGCATTTCAAATAAGTGTTGTTATCTCAACACTGAGGCTTATGAAAAGCTATTTTGGATCTACAATGAAAGAAATTATAGTAGCTATTCTGTTATTAAGAAAAAATGAGATCTAATGTATTACAAAAATAATGTCTTTGTTCCCAAAATGTGCAATGTTCTTTTGCTTGGCTTCGGCTATTCTGTTATATTTTGGTACTTTTTAATTTAGCAATGTTAATTTTATAGGATAAATATATTTTTGTACGCAAATTTAGAATACAAGAATGTCTTTTAAGTGAGTGCAAATACAATACCTGTAAAGTTGCAAAAAGCATTTTATTATTAAAAAAACCGTTTTGATAGATACAGTTCAATAAAAATCATTGAATTTATTTTACAATTATTCTGAATCCGTCTGTTGTCGTCTGATGGCCAAGTGACTAGTGTTCTAGCCTTTGCTATTACAGGCTTCAGGTTAAAATTCTGACGGCGACATGAATGTTTGTTAGCGATTCGGAATCCACTTTAAATTATTGGTCCCTGTCTGATTGTGTGACTTAATGAGTAAAAATGGACTGTAGAGCGATAAACGATATCCATTAGTAAAAATCATAGTACATATAATTACTGAAAAGATTCGGCATAAAAAAAGTGGACTCGGGAATTGGGAAAGTTTGTGGTCGACTCCCCATTTCTTGTTAGAACAAACTAGATAAATAATTTTTCGATTACATATAGCAAATTCAAAAATTGATTTACTGAAAGTAAAATGTGTGAAATTTGATAATTCCTTATTTCTTTCATCATCAATTAGTATAATTCAAATCTTTCCTAGTTACATGTGAAGGAACAATTCTACAATTTTTGAACAATTTTTCATAAATAATTGAATTTAATTTACATTAAATCATTGTTTTAAATTTTTCAATAGAGAACATTAATGAGCAGTTTTAAACTAAAAATATTGCTCAATTTCAATGAACATTAATGATTATTAATAAAATGAATCAGAATATTTTAGTGTATTTGGGTGAATGTTTAAATAAATTAAAATTATAATGGTTACAAAGTTTTAAAGATTTGCATTCGTACTAATAGTCTGGTTTATAAAGAGCGAATGCTACGCAAGTGAGTCTATAAAATTATTAAAAAAAATTAATTCTACAATAAAAATATACATCAATAATATAAAATTATTTTAATATTCTTTTAAAAGATATATGGTTTTATGAATAGAAATGCATTTAAAAGTAAATAAGATTTATTTACTTTTCGATATTTTTATTTCTTAAATACCTTCATTTAAACTGGAATTGAAAATTTTCAGTCTATTATATTTAAGTTTAACTTAACGAGTCAACTAGAATTTCCACTCGATGGCAAACTTAATTCTACTTTACAAAACTACCAATATACGCTACCGCTATCAATTAAACCACGTTAATTGGGGTGAAAATCCTAAAAGAAATTGCTTGAACAAATGTAGTCGCGTTAATTATTGTTTCTCGCAGTATTTTACGTTTAAGGCATACAACAGCGGCAAATCAAAAGTTTATTTGCTATGAAGAATGCCTTCGGCAATAGTTTCGTTTACTGACCGTTATCTCTGCAGCGGGCTGTAAAGTTTGGGTTCTCTGCATTAATTTATTGAGCTCCAACAGACAGGTAAATTATATTTGAATGGAAGCTGCTGGGTTGAGTTGCTTTCCATCTTTTGAAGCGGCGCTAAATTACCAGAAGGCCGTTAACGCGAAGTATGTTATTTCCGTACAACCGCTCGGTATTATGGTATGTTTGGTACATCCTTATCTGACTACAGCAGAATAAATCCATTACGCCAAAGTGACACAGAATTGCTGCCATTTAGGATTCCTGCAGAGCTCTTTTCAGTTGAGTCATCAAAATATTCAACTCGCGTTAAATTTGTGTTTCTCTACTCTTCTGAGATGGCGCCTGTGAAGTGAATTGATTGTTTCAACTATCGAATTGGAGATTGATGGTTGTAGGAATGAGTAGTTGTTATTTGTTATGAGGCTTTTTAACTTTTATTGTGTTTGTCAAAAGTTAACATTTAAAATCAATAATTAGAGACATAAATAAATGGAAAAGATTTTACTTCCTTCGAAAAGGATATTTTAACAACTCATTTAAAAATTTAACTATGTTTCATACACATGAATGAATTGCAAAATGTTAAATTAATTGAAAATCATTACTTTAATGAAAAGGAGAAAAGGTTAGAAGATAATTTAAATGTTTCATTGTTTGACTTCTTATACACAACTTATCAACTTATCCACCACTTCTTATCTTCCTTTGACTTCTTATCCAATTATATGATATGATTTTGAAACCCTTTTTTACCTTATTGTTATCAGAAGTAAAATACATGGAATAAATAATATGTTAATAAGTGTGCAAAAAATTGCGATATTTTTTATCTGAAATTAAGGTATAAAATTAATTTACTTTACGAATTGTTTTAATTCCTTAAATAAATCAGCCATGATTGCCCTTTCATCTATTTAGGCCTGGTTCTAATGCAATTTACTTACTGAATATCATATGTTGAAACAATTTATTATTGAAATCATTTCAATGAGGTTCGACTACTTACATAAGAGTTTTAACAAAATCCATTGCCCATCGATAACGTATGATTTTTTTGTATTGGGTGTAAAAGAATAAACTACAGTTGACCTCTTAGAGTTCAGTAATTAAATAAAAGAAAAAAATATATTAATAAAAGATTAATTTTACATCCAGGTGCTTCTGCTTAGTTGTATCCCGTGTTTATGGATGTTATTAAAAATTGAGGTCTCTTTACATCAGGAATATCAAGTTTTACATAGAATCCTTTTCTTGTAGTATAGGAGAAAACCACAAAAAAGCAGTTCGACTGTGCATATATTTCTCTTTTATCAATAATTAGGACGTTAATTTAAAAGCAATTACAAAAAAAATTATTTCACTTTATCAAAAATCAAACTCGGAGCAGACATCACTCCTACCAGTGAAAAACACTTTCCCCAACTAATTTCTTATACTTTCATATCGGAAGTTATGACAACTGTATCCAAGAAAAGAGCACCGATCCTACAATTTACTAGCCAAATATTACGTTAGCCAAAGACTCTTACACACACTGTTACAGTTATGGTTGAATCTTCTCCGTTTTGTAAATAATGATGACAACGTATGACGCCTGCAGATTCGAATTTTCACCTTCTTGTACTATTACCTATCACCTACTACTTATTACTATTACTTATCACCATCTTGTACTAAGTTGTGTTTTTGGTAGAAAAGATGTTCATTTTACGAATCTAAATGAACACTTAAAAAACTTACTTTAAATTAAAAAAAATTTCTCTAGTTTATTGATATTTTTAAAAAGGTGAAACATTTTTCCTATCTATCCTACTGAAACTAATTACTAATTTTCATCCTTCAAAATGAATGCATCAAAGAAATATAAGGAATAAATAACTTACACCACTTCTCAACAGAACCGATTCTGAATCTTTGTGCATTGAAATGCCTGAACTGCAGAAGCCAATCACGAGTTGGCTTTGAAAGAGGAAGACCTGCGAAGAAGAATTTTTCCTCCACAAAAAATAAAGCTTATATTCCAGTTATTCAATCGAAGGCTGGAATTTCTGCTGCGACATGAGATCTTCTGCCTACATCTGTAAAGTTGACTGAATCCAGTTATGTTTGGAGTTCACGTGAAATTATTTTGGATTTACGAATCTGCTTGTTGGTTTTAACGTCAGAAATTTCTTTCCAATTTTGCGTTACCTATCTCCTTAGTTTCTTTATCTTTCGTTTTCCTAGATAATGTAATGTCTGCATTTTTCAATTACGAATCGCGAAAAGATGGAGCATTTTTCTGTTGTTGCATTTCTTATTGCTTGTAGTTTTACAAGCGCAAAATAGAAAATAATGACCCTTTTTTATAGCGATAACATCAGTTGCTCCTAAGTACTTTTGTTACAGATTTTTGCAAAGAAAAGTGATTTGCTTTTAATCTGCGATTATTTATTATTTAGAAAAGAAAAAGGGATACTAAACATGTTTAAAATATTCAGCAACATTTAACAAATCGTATAAATTGTAAATAATCAAATTTATGAAATGGAAATAAAAATTTTTGCATGTGCTAAAGAAATGGAAGAATACTTTTATTATATTTGGAAAACTTTGAAAAGATTAAATAAAAATTGTTATAGACAGATAATGTGTCTCGCTTTTTATTTACAATATAAGTATTATATAATTTATACATTTTTGAATCACAAGGAAATTAGAAATTAAAATCGGTTCTTTTATGGCTATATAGGTCTGAGTGATTCACGCTTCCTTGACATAAGTTTGGGCTGTTTCTGAAATAAAATTTGTGCTTGATGTTCATAAGGTTTCAAACATTTTAGGGAAAATATGAATATGATTGTATGCTAGTTTTCTATAGTTTTTATAGTTTCTTATATAGCTTTATAAATATTCATTCATTCATAAATAATACTTGTTTACGACTTGATTATGAATTAGAACAAAAAGCAATTCGAATTTGAATTAAAATGTTCAATTGAATGACAAGCATTTCTTTCATTGTTGTTTCTTCCAATTTGTTTCTAAAAATAGTTCAAAATATCCTAAAAACTCTATTCTTTTTCTGTAACCAATGATGAATGTTTTCTATTCAGAGTGCTTATCTCCTCAGAATCCAATGCAATAAATTCTAATACAAACTATAAAGTTCTTAAGTTTGAACCGTATGTGAGTGAATAATTTTTCTTTCCTTCCTTTAATATCTAAGAAACCAAAGAAATTTTTAATTTACATTAAATTAATAGCCATTAAAATTATACATAGATTATCTCCAAGTTTAAAACACTTTGATGAGATTTTTCAAATGATTAAAATCATTTGAAATATATTGAAATAAAAATAATTAGCGAAATAAATAATATCAAGCACGCACTTCATGTTATTTGTAGAAATTTTTATCCCTAAATATTTCCTAATACTGCGTTATAACTACATCAGATTTAAAACGAATTCGGCCTGATGAAATGATCACTTATAAAACAAACTCAAAAGAGACTTTTCTATAATGTCTCGGATAATTTCAGTAATTTCTGATACTTGTCGTAGTATGTGAAAGTGAGGATGTAAGTGGCAAACACGCAGCACAACCTACCAATTTAAATTATCACCAATATTACACATCAGCATTCACACTCGTAACTGTAACTGAAATATTTAATATTATGAAGAAAGGCAGCAATTAAAAAAAAACAAATTCAGGAAGTTTTCATGAAAATAGTTCATTTAGAGGTCATTTAAAGAACCAATACGTGTTGATAAGATCTATTACAAGAAAAAAAAAACATAAAATGTAAGCATTATGGAACTAAACATTTCATGGAACTTATTAAAGAAAACCTTATAGGCACCAATATTCAATTTTTTCATTAAATTGTATTTTCATTTAAGTTAATAAATATTTCACACACCAACAGTTTTTTTTTATAGCAAAACAGAGATGTAATAGAAAATTTTTGAGTAAAATGGAATGTTATAATTCGACCAAGGATTGTGTAGGAAACTGGCAAGTAGCCAAATAAGATAGATACAAATACTACGGTGTTATAGGTGAGTGAGATAAATACGGATGGATTTAAATTACAATAAAATAAGTTTAATTTTTGATAATTAAAATTTTAAATTAAATAATATTCAAAAGAAAAATTAGATGGAAATTTTCCCCAATAACTATTAAACTTTTTCTTTTAAAATTGCTTTGAGGCTGCGTATGTCTGACTAGCACCCTTAAGAAGTAATCGATTCATCTATTGCGGCTTTTAAAATGAATCGGTGGTCAATCTATATTTGTTTAATTATTAAAAAGAAATGCATATTGTTTTCTATTTTTCACGAACGCTAGAGATATTTTTTTCTGAAAAAAATATTACTTAATTGCAAAAACTTGGAAAAATGGACTTATTTTTAATTTCTGTAGAATTATTATTTTTTCCTAGTCCGTAATTAATCCAAAATTGTTTTTCTGTAAAAACTTGGAAAATATTAGTAGTTGGTATCGCTGTAAACAACAAATCCTAATTTTTCTAGATTCGATTATTTATTTTTAATTTTTAAATCTATAAAAAAAGTCTCAAATTCTCTAATGAATTTCAAATTTTGTACAAAGATTAAAACATTTTTTAAGTCATTTAAGTAGCTATGCTTTCCATAAAATATTACGAGATGCATTTAAAGCTAGTAAATAATAAGCCTTTTTTAAATTGAGCCTGAAATACTGAACGATCGCAGAAAATGATACCAAGCCCATTTCCTAATGAAGTAGAAGCTTTGTAGGCAATATCAGTAGAACTGTTGATCCCGAAATATCCATAACTCCCGCCCATAAACTTTTAGTATTCCTACTCCGAAATGAAGACCAGAGAAAGCTGGTGTATTTCAGAAGCCGAATTCGCAAAATTGAATGGGATCTTTGCACTCAGCTGCAGAGAAATCCAAGGCTGCTTCGTGGCGACTCCAACTTCAGTCTTGCAGGCGCCTGTTTTGGCGCCGTCATTTCGCTTCAAAGAAGGAAAAAGATGAACTTCATTGATTTCCTGAGCGATTCATTGCCTCAAATAACATTTATACAGGACAAATAAAACAGGAGACAACGCTCAGTAATGAGTCTTAAAGTAAATCGAGTAAAATGTCCCCAGAACACTGCGTAACGAAAATGACGTACAATATTTTTATATTTCAAAATAAAGTAAATTCAATTTTATATTTTAGAACTATTTATTAGGGTGTATAAACGAATAAACGTATTCTAGTCGTTGTCTGATGTGACGTTTAACGCTTGAAAATATATTTTGGAAAATGTTAAAGAATATTACTTTGATTTATATGTTGAAATATTTATACAAATGCTTTAAAGAATGTCGCCAAAATTTTTTATCCAATGTTTATTGCATAAAATGATACTTAACTATTTGAAGCACTAAGAAGTTTTGAGTATCTTGTATGAAAGATTTCTTCATTCATCTTTATATTGCCTCAATTTTATAGTGATTCATGTAATGCTAAACGCTATTCTTTTTCTATAAATTCTATATATTAGAATGGGAGAAACGGCCAAAAAACTTCTGACTCATGTATAGAATTTTTTAAACAAACTTCTGACTCTTTACCATAATTTTAGGAACTACGATTTTTATTAATAGATTTTGAAAATTTATGAAATAAATTCAATGAACTTTACATAACTTTTAAAAGTTATTAGCGAAGTATTTTTTCAATTTTGAAAGTATAATATTTACCCTAATTTAAAAGATATCCCTGTTATCAGAATTTGCTTACAAAAAAAATTAACAGGTAGCAAAGTATTACTGGATATCTGAAGACAAGTAAAAGCAAACTACATTTTAATCACAAAGATGGTATATTTGCAATGCATTAAATCTTATTTATTCTTAATAATAGAATAGCTTCCCTAAACTCTTCTTTCATCGTTGATCTCAGACAGCTTTTTATAAGCTGAGAAAAGTCTCTCAACACTCACTTGGTTTGATGCCAAAGCAGTAACTTTCTTTGTTATTGGTTGTATTATTAAAGGATTCAACTGAATTGCCTCGTTAACATTTAAATTTAACATTATATCCTGGAATTTTGAAAAGAAAATATTTTTATAAAAGAAATGGGAATCTAATTTTTATATTGACTCTCGACTGTTTCAAAAATGCTCGACTCCCTACCTCTGATATAAAGAAGTTTTCTGAATTTGCTTATGAATACAAATTTACAAACACTATTATATTTATACTTAAGAATGTCTTGTCTTTTCTAAATGAATAATACAAATATATCCAAGATTTCAATATATTAAATTGTGAAACATCAGTGGAGTCTATTATTTAAGTACACCAAATTTAATAAAGTTATTATTCTGATACGCCATACCTAAGGTTTTCAAGATTTCAGATATGTAAATAATGGATAATGTTTCTGTTGAAACAATTAGAAATTTTGAATACCTTATGTGAAAGATTTTGCCAATCTTTTTTATATTACCAGAATTGTACAGATCATTCCTATAAGATTATTCGCTATTCGATTTATATAAGCTAGTTTTCGGAATTTATTTACGAATACTAATTTACATACATAATTAGATTTATGTTTAACAATGTCTTATTTCTTATTAATGTATAATATATTTGACTTCAATCTATTAAATTATGAGGCGTCAGTTGAGTGTACTGAAATGCATCAAATTTAATTAAGTATTTATTCTGATATGTCATATATTGTAAAGAAGGTTTACAAGATTTCAGATTGATTCAAATAATGTCGAATATTTCAGCTGAAATGATGAGAAATTTTGAACACCTTGTATGAAAGAGTTCGTCAATCTTATCTGTGCAATTCGGGCAATATAAATAACTCTTGCAATAATATACGTTATTCTGTTTCTATAATTTTTAATTTATAAAATACTATTTTATTTATGCTTAAAAATGCATAATTGTTGAAGTACATGAAATTTAACAAAGTAATTATTCTGATTCGCCAGCCAAAATGATGGAAAATGTTTCTGCTGAAACAACAAGAAGTTTTGAATACCTTAAATGAAAAATTCCGTCAATCTTCTTTATATTGCCCGAATTACCTAAATTGCCAGAATAATATATACAAATATTCAGTATATTAAAATGCGAGACATCAGAGGAGTATTGAAGTGCATCAAATTTAATTAAGTAATTACTCTGATTTGTCATATTGAAGGTTTTGAAGATCTCAAAATGATGTAAATGATGGAGAATGGTTCAGCTGAAGCAATGAGAAATTTTGAATACCTTGTATGAATAAATTCATCAATCTTCTTCATTTTGCCTGACATGTGCAGATGATTCTTGTAATAATACATGTTATTCTATTTATATAAACTAGTTTTCGGAATTTGTTTAGAAATAAGAATTTACAAACACTATTGGAATTATGTTTAGCAATGTCTTGTTTCTTATTAATGAATAATATATCCAAGGCATCGATCTATTAAATTGTAAGGCATCAGTTGAGTCTATTGAAGAACATTAAATTTAATTATATAATTATTCTGATATTTCCTACACTTCATAGTAGATTTATAAGATTTCAGATTGAAGTAAATGATTTAGTATATTTGATCTGAGGAACTGAAAATGTTTGAGTACCTTGATGCTTGAATATTTACCAAGATAATTTCTGAAAGAAAAAGAATCATAACAAATATCAGGAAGGATAATACGCTAATTGGACTAGAAATATCAAATACATAAAGAAATTTAATGAAATGAAAGCAATATTTGCATGAGTAAAATAGAGAAATGTTTTAATATTCATTGTACTGGAAAGTATTCGTTAACATTTGTAAAATGACTTTTGTAAATAATAAAATTTGTAAGATAGTATTGTTAATCGAAATTAAAATTTAATTTAAATGCTCTTATGTTTACCCACTTTATTCTTTCATGAACTTAGATTTAAAAACCAATATCTTTTGTTTCTTTCCATGAGATTGGAATGCAAGTGTGTTTTTGATTTTTAATTTTCGTTTAAAGTATTATATTAAGGTATTCAAGGGTCTATATAATAATTTATTTGACTAGTCATAGATAAGATAAATCATTTGAGATCTCTTTGAACTATCATTTTTTTTGTACAATGGACAGTCAAATATATTTTTTAAATTTCTCTTGTTGAAAATCGACAAGAGAAACCTGTCATGTCTACGGCATGGATGGGCTTGATAAATCCGTAGTAACGAAAATCCTTCCATTGGCCTTGGCTAGATGATCTTTTGAAGTGTTCGTTCAAAATTGTAATGGTGCAATGTCTATGCAAGTGCAGCAGCCTTCTCCGTGGTGTACCATGGGTAATAGGTATGCATCTATATATATGCTAAATGTATAATCATATATATGCTAAATGTATAGTCATATATATGCTAAATGTATAGTCATATATATGCTAAATGTATATAGCTATATACATGCTAAATACATGTAGCTATATACATGCTAAATACATGTAGCTATATACATGCTAAATACATGTAGCTATATACATGCTAAATACATGTAGCTATATACATGTTAAATACATGTAGCTATATACATGTTAAATACATGTAGCTATATACATGCTAAATACATGTAGCTATATATATGCTAAAAGCATATAGCTATATATATGCTAAATACATGTAACTATATATATGCTAAATATATGTATCTATGTATATGCTAAATATATGTAGCTATGTATATGCTAAATATGAATCGAACGATTTAAGTCAAAGTATCTGTCGTTCGAAAATAATGATTGGAACCACAAAAATAATTGTGCAATTTTTACATTTATTAGTTCTGCACAAATTCATATTAAAAATTTGTAAAATAAAAATATTTATTTTAAATGTTTTAAAATTTTAATTTTTTTGAACTTTTTAAAAAACTAAGAATTTTTTTATTTATTTAGCATGTTAAATATTCAAATCAAGGCTACAAATTTAATACAGCAAATATTGTGAAATAGATTTGATTAGATAAAAAATTTTTTCCTTGTTTCCTTCTTTGCATTTTAAAAATGACTAATCTAATCATATTTATTATTTATTTAGAATAAAAAAGTAGAATTTATAATTAATTTGTTTTGATAAAACATTTGGTTTCATATTATAAGTTTAGTGGTTTAAAAATACTTGTATTTTTAATTTTTAATTTTAATTTAGATTTGTGTTTTTTAATCTGTGTTTAATTTCGTTAATGAATATGAATATAAAAATAGAACAAATTCTCACTGTACCTCAAAATTATTTGAACGAGAAAGAATGTTTTTTTTTTAACTGAATATATGTCTTATACACAATGATAAATGCAACATAAAATGTAGAACATTTCATATCAACATTTCATTTCAACTATCAACATTTTCCAATTTATTAAAACAGTTTTTTTATATTCCGTAAAAAGTTTTTAAATATCAAATACCAACAGCAAGATATTAATCCAAAGTACAAGGTCTATAATATTTTCTGTTTCTATATTGGAATATTATAAAATTCTATTCTAGAATATTTTCTGTTTCTTTACTAGAATATTATGCAATTCTATTCTAGAATATTTTCTATTCTCTATACTAGAATATTTTTCTATTCTCTATACTAGAATATTTTTCTATTCTCTATACTAGAATATTTTTCTATTCTCTATACTAGAATATTTTCTATTCTCTATACTAGAATATTTTCTATTCTCTATACTAGAATATTTTTCTATTCTCTATACTAGAATATTTTTTCTATTCTCTATACTAGAATATTTTTCTATTCTCTATACTAGAATATTTTTCTATTCTCTATACTGGAATATTTTTCTATTCTCTATACTGGAATATTTTTCTATTCTATACTAATATTTTTCTATTCTCTATACTAGAATATTTTTCTATTCTCTATACTGGAATATTTTTTCTATTCTCTATACTGGAATATTTTTTCTATTCTATATACTGGAATATTTTTCTATTCTATATACTGGAATATTTTTCTATTCTCTATACTGGAATATTTTTTCTATTCTCTATACTGGAATATTTTTCTATTCTCTATACTGGAATATTTTTTCTATTCTCTATACTGGAATATTTTTTCTATTCTCTATACTGGAATATTTTTCTATTCTCTATACTAGAATATTTTTCTATTCTCTATACTAGAATATTTTTCTATTCTCTATACTAGAATATTTTTCTATTCTCTATACTAGAATATTTTTCTATTCTCTATACTAGAATATTTTTTCTATTCTCTATACTAGAATATTTTTTCTATTCTCTATACTAGAATATTTTTTCTATTCTCTATACTAGAATATTTTTTCTATTCTCTATACTAGAATATTTTCTATTTCTATACCAGAATATTTTCTATTTTTATACCAGAATAATTTCTATATTAGAATATTTTCGATTTCTATACTAGAATATTTTCAATTTCTATACTAGAATATTTTCAATTTCTATACTAGAATATTTTCAATTTCTATACTAGAATATTTTCAATTTCTATACTAGAATAATTTCAATTTCTATACTAGAATAATTTCAATTTCTATACTAGAATAATTTCAATTTCTATACTAGAATAATTTCAATTTCTATACTAGAATAATTTCAATTTCTATACTAGAATAATTTCAATTTCTATACTAGAATAATTTCAATTTCTATACTAGAATAATTTCAATTTCTATACTAGAATAATTTCAATTTCTATATTAGAATGTTATACATTTCTATTTCAGAACATCTTATTTTTCAATCAACAGTTAATAACTCTCTACTCTGAAAACTCTCCAAACACAAAATAAATATTTTTTGAGAGACTTCTTTTCTGATGATAGCAAAATAAAGAACTCGAAAGTCGTAAGAAAAAACAACTAAACGAATTAAAATGCTTTGTCGAATATTAAGATTGAAAAGCATATTCTTTAATTTCTGATTACGAAAGAATACTCTGCTATTAAGGAAAGTCGAGCTTCCAGAAACGAGCCATGTTTAATATAGAAGCAGTTAAACGAGCATTCTTTGCATGCCTCCGGGCTATTCACAAAAGAATAAATAATTAGAAAATTCCTCGAACTTTGGAGCCCATTTCTGAGTTTCGCAGACTGATTGTAGAAGCTGGGGGCGGTTCGAAGCAGGGTTTTAAAAATTCGCTGATTATGAGAAGCCTCAAAATACACAATTCTTTTAGGGCCAAAATGAAAGAAATTTCCTCCGACCGAAGAAAGTTGGGCAAGAAAACATTACTGGAAAACGGAATCGATCTTTCGAAAGCTTATTTTCCCCAAAAAAGAAAGAGGAAATTAGGCTGAAGGCTATTACGGTTTCAGATTTAGACACTTATTATTATTATTTTTAGGTTATAACCACACATGTGCTTATGTCCTTTTTAAAAATAACTTTCTGTGTAATGGGACCCAAAATAACAACAATTAATCTTAGAATTTAAAAATTATTGCCATGAAATCATTGAATTAGCAGTATTTTTCTTTGTGGCAGTTCCCAATTCTTTTTATAAACATAATTGCAATTTAGTTTTTATTTCAAATAGCATTCAACAAAGAAGTAATACATTAATTAAACCCGTCTTTAGCTAACAAAGTATACTAGGAATCGTTTTAAAATGAATAAAATAGCAAACTACTACATAAAAATTTGACAGTTAAACTAAAATTTATAACTTTAACAGCTTTGTTTAAAGATAAAAGTCCTTTTAATTTACCAAAGTGTCCTTATCAAATAAGAAAACTTATGAGGAATAAATCTAGTTATTTTTATATATCAAAAGCTTAGAATCCTGTCTGTGACATTTGAAGTGCAATTTTTAATTGAAGTGACAACAGCAACTGAAGTTAAAATTTGGCCTCGTCCAATCTGTAAAAGGAATTCTTAATTGCTTACTGATTTTAAATTGAAGCCCCATTCTCCATCAAGACATAAAAAAAATATTACAGGGGAATTCTTCTTTTCGTCAAAAATTTAATTAAGGTAGATTTTCGATATATATTTTTTTTATAACTCAAGTTATAAGTTGCACTAAATTTAGAAATTTACTTGTCTAATTTTTAATAAATAGAAGGGATGGATTTTTGGGAAAATATTTTTAAACATTTCATTGAAATAAATCCTCTTGAAATCTTTTAGAATTTGAAAGCAAGAATATTTACTTAGTTGAATAGTGTTGAAATCTAGATCTGTCCTTTCATTGAAAAATCCATTAAGTTATACAAAAAGACTTTCCTTTAAAATATTCATATATTTTTTTCTGAAATATTTATTTTTACAATTGCAATATAGATAACAAGCTTAGCGGATTTATGTACTAAACGTGAACATTAGACAGGGCGATGCGAGAAAATAATAATCCTTTGATCAGTGACATCAAATTTATTTTATTTCGACTAAGAATTTACTTTTGAGTTGAAAAAACTAAGTTATCCTTTAGAAACTAAAGTTATGTTTTCATAGATTGCAACATTAAAAAATCTTGGAAATGGAGCTCAGGAATTATTTATGAAGCTTTCCATGCTTTTAAAACTTTTGAAAATCTTATTGAAAACGCGAGCTATAGATTTTGTAAACAATTTTTTTAAAGAGACAAATCCCGAAATTTCGAAACAAATAACGAATCGGATTTGTCTTGAAATACTGAAAACAGAATCGGTGATATTTGAATGCTAAAACAAGATTCCAGCCAGGAGAAGATTGCCGAGATTTAAATGGCACAGGGATCAATTTAAGGCGGTAGAGAGATAAAATGGCAAAGTAATAACATTCATTTAGTTTGACCATTCGTGCGTGGTTGGAACAAATCTCTCAGCCATTTACTTTGAGACACAGTGCTATTTCCGTCGAAGGCAGCAGGGAATCGGATTAAATCGACTCCTTTGAATTCTAGTCGTCTCTTTTCGAAATCTTTGACACTGTTACTCTTCTCAGATACATGTTCCATTAACACAAAGCACTTTGAGATCAAATGGTTTAAAGGACTGTTTAATAATTCTTCTTCAACAAAGTTGCATCTGTTGGTTTGAGAATCAGATAATAAAGTAATTAAAACTTCATATCCCTTCAATCAATTATTATATTTTCAAATTAAGAACATTCTTGAATTATCATGTTTATTATTAACGTTATTTATTGTCGTATTTATGTTAATGTACTAGTGTAACGTGTGGTTTTTCGTTTGTTACTTGTGAAATTTGTGCTGTGTAGTTTTTCGTTTGTTGTTTGTGTAATATGTATTCGGTGGTTTGTTGTTATGTGTAGTTTTTCGTTTGTTGTTTGTGTAATATGTATTCGGTGGTTTATTGTTATGTGTAGTTTTTCGTTTGTTGTTTGTGTAATATGTATTCGGTCGTTTGTTGTTATGTGTAGTTTTTCGTTTGTTTTTGTGTAATATGTATTCGGTCGTTTGTTGTTATGTGTAGTTTTTCGTTTGTTGTTTGTGTAATATGTATTCGGTCGTTTGTTGTTATGTGTAGTTTTTCGTTTGTTGTTCGTGTAATTTGTATTCGGTGGTTTGTTGTTATGTGTAGTTTTTCGTTTGTTGTTTGTGTAATATGCATTCGGTGGTTTGTTGTGTAGTTTTTCGTTTGTTGTTTGTGTAATTTGTATTCGGTGGTTTGTTGTTATGTGTAGTTTTTCGTTGTTTCCAATGCATCAGGGGATCGGATTAAATCGACTTCTTTGAACTCTAGTCGTCCTTTTCTTCGTTTGACATTGTTACTATTCTCAGATACATGTTCCATTAACACAAAGCACTTTGTGATCAAATAGCTTAAATGACTGTTTCATAATTCTTCAACAAAGTTGCATCTATTGATTTGAGAATCAGATAAAGTAATTAAACCTTCATGCTCCTTTATTCAGTTATTATATTTTCAAATTAAGAACACTCTTGAATTATCATGTTTACTATTAATTGTGTTATTTATTATCGTGTTTATGTTAATGTACTAGGCAATGTGTGGTTTTTCATTTGTTATTGAGAAAATTTCATCATTAAAAAAAAAGTCATAAAAATGTCCATCTAATCGCTCATTATTTTCAAACTCATAGATAGATTAGTTTTAATATTAAACTAAATTATTAATATTATACTTAACGAATATAATTAAAATGATTCAAAAGCTTATAATTGAATTCATATGTATTCTATTTGAGAGTTAAAAATACACCTTTTTATTTTAAAGTGTCATTTTAAAATAAAATATGTTTTAAAAAATGTTCTTCGAAATTGTTACTTTGAAAAAGATTTCAATCTTTTTTAAAAATATTTATATTACTTTAACAATTTTTTCAGTCTAAAAATATGAGATTTTTTTTATTTGAGTTACATGGAAAAGCAAAGTAACTGGTTATCATAGTTCTGCTTTCAATTTTCTATTTAGAAAACCTTTGTGCATTGGATTTTATGTTATTTGAACGTTTCAGATCAAATATCTACATTTTAAAGTAATTTTCTGAAATGAACAAACAACAAATGATGATTAATAATTCAAAAATATTTTTGGTACTAGTATATATCTTTATATAAGAAATCAATTGTTGAGTTTAAATTGAAAATACCCCATCAATATTCCAAGCACGAAGAACATTCTCACTAATTTATTTTACTTCCACCCTTGGAATGAATTACGGTGTTTGTTTTTCAGCTTCCCCTATCCTATCTTCCCTTGCATTGAAATATAGTCCAAGCAGTTCAAAAGAAATGAGGCAATACTAATCGAAAAAGTCAAGAGATCCTACACAAACATTTCTGAATTAAATTGCTGAAATATCTGTGCCATTTAGATTATATGCTTTGATTTTAGCATTTCATGAAAGATGCACTATATAAAAAATTTATATTGAGCTATAAGATAGGAGTAGTAGATATTTTCCAATATTGATTTACAAAAGAAATAATTTAATATTTTCAAGCATTTTCCAAAATATTAAAAACATAAATACTTGGAAAAAATAAATAAGATTGTCTAGACGTGTCCTGCATTGAAATAATATTTATTCTATCTTCAATATTCTGCAGCATTTTCGAAACGGCATTTCATATTGTATAAATAAGAAATTTATTTTCTTATATTTCTGGAAATATTTTTAATATTAATACAGGAACAAGAATATTTGTTCTTGGTATTAAAATTTCTGATTAACTTTGATGTAAAAAACTGTCTAATTCTAATTGATGTAAAAGAACGACAAACATTTAATTGGTACAAATATTTTTTCGTGAAAACAATGAGCAGCTACTTCGGTTTCATGTTTTTGACAGCTGACAATATGAAAATCGGTTCGATAAATTCAGACAATTTAGAATTTTTGGTGGAATCCGATTTGCGTATTAAAATTTTTAGACGTGTTATGTTTTCTAGTATCTTTTTTTTTATTTCCAATGGCAGATTATGAACAGTTACAGCAAAAAAAGAACAAAGAAAAAAAACATACAACACCAACAAAAAATACAACAAACCATGCTGAAACAGAATTCATTAATCTAACAATAATGCCAACTTGCAGATCTTTTAGCCACTAAAAAGTGTTACCAGGTGCACCACGGGGAGGTAGATCTTCTGCGCACCCAAGTTTTCTAGTATCTAAATGTACGAAAACTTTTCCTTATATATATATATATATATAATCTTATATATATATATCGTATGTATTTCATTTGCAAAATCAATACTTTCAAGCATTTTCCAAAATATTAAAAACATAAATACTTGAAAAATAAATAAGATTGTCCAGACGTGCTCTGCATCGAAATAATATTTATTCTGTCTTCAATATTCTCCAGCATTTTCAAAACAGTATTTCATATTGTATAAATAAGAAATTTATTTGTTATATTTCTGGATATATTTTTAATATACATAAACAAGATTATTAGTCCTTGGAATTAAAATTTCTGATTAACTTTAATGTAAAAACCCGTCTAATTCTAATTGATGTAAAAGAATGACACGTCTAATTGGTACAAATATTTTTTTTCTTGCAAACAACGAACAGCTACTTTGGTTTGTTTTTGACAAGTGACAATATGAAAATTGATTTGACAAATTCTGACAGTTTAGAATTTCTGTTGGAATCCGATTTGTGTATTAAAATTTTTATACGTGTCAGGTTGTCTAGTACTTAAATGCACGAAAGCTTGCCATTATACATATCATTGGCGTATTTGATTTGTAAAATAACTAAACAGGTCTACAGTTTTGTATTTTTATGTTAAATAAATGCTTTAAAGTATAGATTATCTAATCTTATACTTTTCGTCCCAATTTAATGACATAAAATTCTGTTGTATCTCTTTAGAACTTTTTATTAGTATCCGTTTTTGATGTTAGTATACATTTTTTATATTAACGATGAATGAATAACAGTATTTTACATAGAAAAGTATTCAGAAAAATGTTAAGCTCCACAAAATCACTTTTTTTAACTTCTAGAATCAATATATGTACTAAATGTAATGGTAACAAAAGAACATGAATTTAATTACTTTCTTCAAAGATAATCAGACATGAAACTATCACTGGTTGGCAGTTTAATGAATGATGTGTAAATAAAGATTTAAAACACCATTCATTCACCTTTATTTATTTATTTTTTCATTTTGCCATTTTTAAAGTGTAGTGCTTGTGGCCTAGTAGTAATGTGTGCAAATAGCATACATGAGGGTTCATGTTCAAATATGCTTACAAATGTGGAAAATATATTTTATGTATGGAGTGACAATTATAGAGCTTTAAAATTTATGTCATAGTGGGCTAGGGAAAGAATATTCAATTGTAAACGATGTTAATCAAATCGTAAAATTTATTATCAGTTTGATATCGCTAAATACAAATTAGCTTAATACTGTTTAATGAAATGATAAAGTTACTTTTAAAACTGATATGATAAAATAAAATTTCCTTTTATTTTTCCTTAGTTTTATATTAACCTTGAAGACAAATTTCTCGCTTCAAACTTTATTTAATATATCGAGATATTTTAGTTTTATAATTATTTTCATTAGAATTTGTTTCTATTAAATCCAGTGTGAAAACTTCTATCTCAATCTGTATTTGAAGGATTCAGCCTTCAATGCTGTAACAGAAGCTAGATCAAGCTGTTCTATATAGTAGTTTCTGTTACGCAAATTAAAGTTTAATTGACCACCAAGTGTGTGGAAAATCCTTAAATTTGTAGGGTGAATTCAAACAGAACGGCGTAATAGGAGAGAAACATAATTTTGGATGCTGTTTCATTAATAATAAAATAGTTTTAATTGTATTTAATTAAAATATAAATTGCATAATATCGAAAGCAAAAAAAAAAAAAAAAAAAATAATAATAATAATAATAAATAAATAAAAATAAAAAAGATATTACAATAAATAGTAAAGTATTTTCTTCCCAAACTGTTTTGTGCCAACTTATCTAACAAGTAATCGATTCGCCCTTTTCCACTTATAATACAGATCCTTACTTTTCCATATAATCGGTAGTAGAACTACACTCTGAAATTTCTTAATTTGAACATTTTTATAATATATATATAACCCCTAAATAAATAGTATATTTATGTGATCCTTGTTTTATAAAATAACACTTAAAATTATTGTTTTAAATTGCTGTTAATATAGGGTTTAGTTAAATACAGTCTTAAAATTTTAATATTTAAAATTTTTAACAGTTATGGAAAATTAGTCATCCATTTTGGAATAACTTTATTTATTTTTTTATCTTTAATCTTATCATTTATGTTTTTATCTTTTATCTTTAATCTTATTGGCCGATATTCATTTATGTTTTCACTTAAAATATCTCTTCTATAAATTTAATTTTTCTATATTTTCAGCAATTAACGAGCTTTAAAGATTAACCATTTTGCAGATTCATTATAATGATTGGATTAAGCTCATTAATAGCATTCGCTATGGAGCCAGAATGCATAATTACGGAGCCTCGGTTCATTATTCAAACTATGCATCACTTGATTTCCTGCACAATTTTTCCTAGGAAAAAAAAAGACAAAATTTCCAAGGAAAAATTTAAGTATTTCAGGGACATATTAAACACACATGCTCTGCTGTTAATGGAAACTAATCGGTCCCCGTGAAAGTTTAACATGTTGTAGTAAAAATGCGTTTAAGCTTAATCTATTTTAAATTATAAAAGTCTTGGTGATTATTAGATTGATTTAGAATAAACTTTTAGATACCGATTTGAGGTTATTCTTTTCGTAACAAGGGTTTCTTGAAATGAAAAGATGCTATTTCTCTCTTTATTTCTGTAATTTAATTTAATTTAATGTGGGATACATTGTTTGGGGAATACATACTTAGATTTAATTACTTTTTTATGGCTTACTTCAGAAAAGTTGATATAGTTGTTGTAATTGTAAGCCATATTATAATGAAAGCTAGATTATTGGTAAAGTTACCATTGCCATAAAATGTACTTAAAATAAGTTGTTTTAAATATTGAATAAAAACACATTATGCAAAAAAAATGTGTCATTTAACCTTATTCTTAATTAAGGTATCCCACATCAAATTGAATGAAATTTCAATTTGATGTGGGATACATTAATTAAAAATAAGGTTAAATGACAATAAAATTGAAATTTCATTCAATTTGATGTGGGATACATGTTTTGGAGTATACATATTTAGATTTAAATACTTTTTTATGGTTCAGACTCTCAGATAAGTCAATGATTCAATGATTGAAATCAATGATTTTCGATGAAATAAAACGATTATTTACTGAATAATACAATTTGGTGAATTGATTCTTAAATCTCATTCTTAAATTGTCGAGAACGCTATATTTTGAAAGATTTTTGGCAAGTTATTGCCTGAACAGCATTGAGGTTTTCTTCAGGTTCCTATTAAAATATTCTTCATAAATATGCGTTGACTTTTTTTTTTTGATCATGAAAAGTAAGAGGATTCAGTTATTCCAGGAATTAATTGGTTTCTGGTTAGTTGCATCACTCATTTGCATATTTACCTGAGTTTTACATAATTTGAATATCTTCAAGCTGTTTGTTGAAGGTTAATCTTTGGTAAAGGATTATTTTCTACATCAATATAAATGATATATAAGATAACATGAAGAAATTTGAAGCTTCTAAAACTGTGTTGAGAACGCAATCAAATCAAATCTGCAATAAAGATAGTTGTCTTTTGTATGACATTTATTTCCAGATTACGCTTGATTGAGTCTTCGAAGAATAGAATGGAGTTTTACCTCTGACGAATCTTGAGTCAGTGTTCAGTAAATGTCATTTGATCCTAAGATCGTCGGAAGCCAACTTAACTCTTAGAACAAAGCTCTACTAATTCCTTTTTTGTATGAAAAGGGCAGTTTCTGTCTGCTCACTGTAAATATCCAGTATCTCTTTTCACTCAGTTATCTCTGGTTTATTATTTCTGAACATTGCTTAACAAATATAAGCAAAAACTGGCAATTGGTTAATGCCTTAATTAATTGTCTTTTAATTATTGTCTTGTAATTAAATTTTTATCTTAACGAAATGTGAAATCTTATCAAATAATTACTAAATACTTGGCTTAAAAGGCTATCTTAAAGTTTTATAATTGTGCCATGATAAAATAAAAATCACTGTAAAAGACTGCAATATTAATAAGTTAAAAAAATTATTTTCTAAACTAATTAATATTACAGTCTTTATTTATTTTTTTTAAAATTTTACAATAAACTTTTTAAAAAAGGTGCTAATCCATTTCGGGGCATAAAACTTCTACTAAAAATTAAAGGCCATGTTTGTAGGAAATCAGAATATATTAAATTGTTTACAATAGAAATTTCGTCATTTTAATTTTTATTTAATTTATGGATTTATTAAATAATTGATTTCAATGTCTACATTTCATTAAGAATTTTGGCAAACCTGAATGTATAATTAACAGTTTCCTCTTAAAGTCAACACAAATTTTAGCAAATGCTGATGCAACTGACATCATAACAAGAACTCCCAATTATCTTAATGATCCTTTCTTCCTGGGCTCTTAAGATTCCTTACTAATGATGAAGCACCGAGGAAAATAAACCTAAAAATCAATTAAGAAAAGGCATTGTACTTACCGCTTAACTAAGAGGAAAATTAATACCCTGAGTACCGTAGAAATGAATCCTTATATCATATAAAATTGAATATTTTCATACATTTTTATGGCGTATCTATTATAATATTTATTGCATGAAAAATATGTTTCACGTCTCCTGTCAACATTGTATTAAAATTTAAGCGACTGATAATAAAATTAGCTCTCAAAATTTTGAAATTGTTTGTCTCTTCAAAGTTAGTATACTAAAATTTACAATTAACCACTAAAATTTAGAAATTTAAATTATCTGCTTTTCTTGAATCAGTTTAAAATAGGAAGCAGATAAATATTCAAGAGTAACTTTTAGATAATTATATTCGTAAACTTATCTTTACTCCTTAAAACTTATTAATTTTATTTTAAATTATCTGTTTTTTCACGAATCTGTAAAAAATAAGAAACAGGTAAATGTTCAAAAGCAACTTTCAGATGATTTTATTTATCATGTAAGTAATACTTGAAATTAATGATTTTCGATTAAATAAATTTATTATGTATTGAATAAAAAATTTACTAAATGACTAAAATTTACAATTAACCTGAAATAGGACAGATTATCTCAGTTATATAAGATTTTAATTATATGCTATAAAAAGGCTAAATAAGTTATTTGCTTGATAAATTATTCTTCAAGTTTAATATAATATGTTGATACATTTTTTAAAACAATGTAACAAAAACCAATGACATAATATACTTTCCTTTGAGCAACAGAAATGATTCTTTTGACCTTTATTTTTTTATTAAAAATAAACTTGTTTTTCTTGTAACAATAAATTGCCCGATTTGGAAGCTTAATTTCGAGTAAAATGATAAATAAAATCAGATTTCAGTAAAGCAGAAGGTTATCAAAAGAAAAAGAAAAGTCAATTTTAAAATAAAGGATCTAGTTACGTTCTTTTACTGGATTTTCAAAATAAATAAATAAAATACATTGAAAACTGATATTTGTTTATATGGAAGGATATATTCAGAAAGCTGATGATTTCTTCGTGTTGCAATTTTCATAAACATTAGCGTACTTATTTACATATTAACAAATATGATTTTATATATTTCTATGTTTTATTTAAAAATTATAATAAATTAATAATTACTAAAAGATCTTCTTCTTCAATGGAGCAACTGCCTCATGGTGGGCAAGGCCGTCTGTCGACTGGCAAATTCCGAAACATGAGGTACTTTCATTTTATACGGTATGATTGTCAGCCCTACCCCCCACGCTCTACAGTAAAATACACTAAAAAAATTAAATTAAACATATTAAATTTCTTTAAATGAAAAAGATGAAAGCTAACAGATACATGAACAAACGAATAGACTCTCCACAACTACAAACATCATTCGAAGTTCCATTTATTTATACAGAATGTAAAACATCAACTGACTTCGTAACCGTCCAATGACTGTTAAACTATTTTCAAAACTGTAATTGTCAGGATATGAAAAAGAAACATTTCCTATATTTTAAGATTATTATTTTCTGTAAATTGTTAAAAAAAGAAAGACAGTGCTTTTTATATAAGTGCATTTATACTTTGCACAGAAAAGATATCGACTGACAAAATGTACCATATGAAATAAATAAGAAATTTCCAAGTGTTTAAAAATTCTTTCCCAGTTTTTAAAACATTACCTGCATAAATAGATCCAATCATGACATTTTATTGCAAGCAAAATGTTGTACAGAAAAAATATAAAAGCATTTATATAAAAAAGACAGGTATATTTCCTGTCTAAATATACTTAAACAGGTATATTATGACTGTCAAAACATACCATATGAAATAAATAAGAAATTTTCAGAAATTTAAAAATTCTTTCCTACTTTTCAAAACCTTAACTACATAAATAGATCCCATCATGACATTTTATTGCAAAGAAAATGAATTTTTTATTCTTTTTAAGTTAAGGCAGATTTGAGATATCAGCGGGAGACTTAAATTTGGATTACATTTTTTTTACCTCCCCGTTTCGCATTTCAAATCAATCCTTTGAATCTGCCATCTCAGGGGATTTAAAAAGAAAACTGTTTCTGCCATTGACATATTTATAAATTCTTGGAAGCTTTCACCAAAAAAAATGTACCTATTTAAAATTGTTTGAGATGCATAGTTTTTGAAATCAACTCTGGAGAAACAGAACTGAAATTGGAAGCCTTTTCTTCCCTCCCCTCTTTTCTCCTGATCCGACTTTCTCCCGGATCGAGATGAGAAAGGATTTGCGAGTCTCTTTCGAATACAAGCTGAAAAACGACTGGATTTGAGAGAAAGGGAAAGAAATCCCGATGAAACAGTAAAAAAAAATTTTCACAAAAAAAATATTGATATCGACAAGGCGTAAAGAAAAGTGAACCAAAAAGAGTCCTTGAATAGCAAAATGGCTAAGCAATCATTTCACTGAACTTTCACCAATGGGATTCCTCTCTTCTCCAATTGAAAAGCCAAAATCTGAGGCAAACAGTATCTCCCTCAAACCATGAGTCCAGCCAAAATAAAAGCATGTTTCTTTTGGTTGACACAAAAGATATGCGCCTATTTACATTTGTTTTCTCCCTAGCCAAAATCGAAATCGCTCTCAACTTATATTATCTGCGACTCACCGAGGATCATTTTCCATCCACAGCTTTTTGGTGAATAACACCAGCGTCTTGGGCTTGGATTCAACTTTTCAATAAATCCACTAATCTGTTTTTTTTTTTTTTTTTTTTTTTTTTGTTATAGTTTAAACCGTAAGGAATTCATAAGTGTTGCGTTTATGTTATTCAATTCCTTCTATTACTGCAGTCCCCAAGTTTCATTATTTAAAGCTGTACTTGCACATTTTTTTTCTAACGATTGCCACAAAAATCGTTTTTGGAATCAATGTCCCAGAAAAGATGAACAGTTTTCATTTTAGAAGAATGTTCTTTTAGATATATAAATTGCAAAAATTAATACTCTTTAGGACTTTTACCCGAAAAAAAAAATGTTTAAACATTTCAGAGCATTTGGGTCTTTAAAACTGTTTGATCATCATATTGTTTGTGTTTTATAAATTTTAATTAACTTTAAATTAAATACATTCCTGTAACCTTATTGTTTTTATTTATTTCTAATGTCTTATTGTTTATTTTTATTTTCATGCCTTATTGTTTATTTTTATGCATTTTTGTTTATGGCTTATTTTTCATGTGTGTTGTTTATGTCTTATTGCTTAGCCTTAATTTAACTTAATATTTTTATTTTTAATGTTTATTGTTCATACTTTATTATTTATTCTTCATACCTTATTGTTTATGCTTTGTTGTTCATGTTTGTTTTTTATACCTTATTGTTTAGCCTTAATTTAATTTATTGTTACTTTTATTATTGTTTATGTCTTATTGTTTATGTTTTATTAATTTAAACTAACCTTTTTATTGTTTTAATTTTCTTTGTTTTATATTGAAATACTTGATATTTTAAACAAGGATTCATCTTTTCTAAAAACAGTTCTTAATTAATAACAATAATAATTTACATAACTATTATCAGATTCAATAAATATTGATATCAGTTTATATTTGATATTATTTCATTTTGAATTCCTTTAAATGAATTAAAATTAGAAATCAAATTCATCTAAAAATTCTCTATTGCAATCTTAAAAAATCGTATTTATTGCCCTGTTTCATTTTATTTAGTTTTATTTTTGTGTCTTTTACTGAGAATGTTGACTTACCTCAATTCTAAGATGAGTTTGTTGAAGTTCTTCAGCAATCTTTATTTGTTCAAGAAATCCTCTCTGGAATTCATGATGCCCTTGCTTTTTGTTTTTCTATTTGCATTTCGTCTAGTTTTGAAAAACATAATTTGAAAATTGTATATGTGCATATAACAAAATGCTGTGCAATATTATTTAAAAAATCTCATTTTGAAAAATAAACGAAAACTTTTTGAAACCTTTGATTCTGATTTGAAATTAATGTAAATTCAAAAGAATTTTTTTTAATAAAAATTAAGTTTAGATTTCTAATTTTAACTCCTATAAGTTTTCGTTTTAAAATATTGAATCATTTTGAATTCAATACAATACAATGCAAATGCAATACTATTAGATACAATACAATACAATTAGACACGATACGATACGATACATTTTAATAAAATTAAATACAATACAATACAATTAGAAACAATACAAATGCAATACAATTAGACATAATACGATACAAATAAAATTAGACATAATACGATACAAATAAAATTAGACATAATACGGTACAAATACAATTAGACATAATACGATACAAATACAATTAGACATAATACGATACAAATACAATTAGACATAATACGATACAAATACAATTAGACATAATACGATACAAATACAATTAGACATAATACGATACAAATACAATTAGACATAATACGATACAAATACAATTAGACATAATACGATACAAATACAATACAATTAGACATAATACGATACAAATACAATACAATTAGACATAATACAATAAAATACAATACAATTAGACATAATACAATAAAATACAATACAATTAGATACAATACAAATACAATACAATTAGACACAATACGATACAAATACAATACAATTAGACATAATACAATACAATTAGATACAATGCATTCATGTGTTTAATGATACTAAGACATATTTGTAATTTACTTTCTTGTATATTATTGACGTTCATGATTTATTATTTAAAAGGTGATAATAGAGTATTTCATAAAATGGATCATTTGACTTTAAATAAAAAAATTATTCTAAAAATTGCAAACAAGAATTTCTGTATTATTGCAGATCCGTATAATTATAAGAGTAGCACAGATAATTGAAACTTTTCATATTTTATTAAAAAGTTGAATTTTAAGAAAATCGATTTAGAAAAATATCTTTTATTTCAGTACTAATATTATAGTTTACTTAAATGTAGAGTATACCGTGTGAATGTCTTAAATAGTGCTATGCTACATGATTTTCATAATTCATATTTTAACAGATAATTCTATAGGTAGGAAAAAAACTGAAAAATAAATAGGCAAGTTCTTTCCAACTCACGCACACTTTAATCGGGTTCATTAAAACTTACTTTCCATGTCCTGCCCTGAGCGAAATTTTGAAAGGTTTCCTAATATAGAACATCATACTAACAGTGTCCCTTTTTTATCATCTTCCTATTTATGGTGCTCCCAAAACCACCAGAGTACGGAGACCCAAAAGCCACTGTTTATAGAAATATTATTCAAAATTTCTCTTCCAGGAGAAATAACTATCTCCTCCGAGCGCATGAGGTAAGCAGAAATGCGATTAAAGCAAGAGAGAAATTGCAATAAAACGGAGCCTTAGGTGATAGGAAGAAAAATAGCCCCCTAAAAATGCTCCTATTTTATCACGACATTTCATCTGTGGAGAAAATATTTGAGAATAATTTTTTTTCTGAAAATTTTTTAAGGTAGTTTGTTCTCTTTCCAGTTCTAGATATTTCGTGTTTCTTGAAAACTGTCACGTAGCGGTATTCCTTACACTAGTTCTAAGATGCTAGTGACGGCGGAGCGAGTGAAAGACTTGTAGCAGCATTCCAGAAGCAATGTCAGCAGAAAGAAGACAAATATCGATGCCTCCATTTCGTTTTGCTCTGGAGCACTCACTAAATCGAAAACAATGTTCTGGGTGGTTAATGTTACATATCACATAAATAGCATATTGCAGCAATCCTTACATTGTTTTTGGAGTGAACTCATTGAAGACAAATTTTTGTCTTTAATGGGTTAATGTCACTTGAAGAAAATTTATAAAATTTAATGTGTTGAACAAAAGGGAAAATTAAGAAATATTTTTTATGGGAATTACAAAATATTGCGAAAAAGCAATTTCATTCCAACTTTAAGTTTTTGATGTTTCTTAAAAACTATCACGTAGTCTATATTCCTTGTATTAGTTCTGGGTTATTAGTGGCGGTCGGCCGAGTGAAAGACTTGTAGCAGTATCGGCAGAAAGAAGACAAATATCGATGCCTCCATTTCGCTTTGTTCTGGAGCACTTACTAAATCGGAAACAATGTTCTGGGTGGTTAATGTTACATATCACATAAATAGCGCATTGCAGCGATCCTTACATTGTTTTTGGAGTTAACCCATTAAGAACAAAACGCTTTTCCACTTTAAGGAAATATATGAACTTTAATTTTTTGCATTTATAAAAATCTAATTAAGGGAACAAAACTGAAACTGTACTAAACTATATATTTCAATATTTGCATTTTAAGCTATTAATGGAAATAAATGAATTAGGTTTCATTAGTGTAGTTAAATGTGGAAGTTAAAGTATAGGATTTGTTTGCACTTTGAGTGTTCCACTAATGAATGTTGTGCCCAACCTAACAAAACCACAGTTTCCCCTAATGAAATATCTACCAAAGAAGCTAAAAGGAAAATGGCGTCAACTAGGATGGCATTTAAGTATATAAAACTTTCTTGCATTTATAACTTTTAACTTGCATTTATAACTTTTTTTAACTTCATTTATAATCATTTATAACTTTCCTGCATTTGGATGTCGACGGGAAAAAGCCAGTAAACATTAAGGAAAGGTTCCAACAGGAAACTTGACTGTCAATGAGAGACACATGTTGTAACAAGCGCTATCGAATCTCCTGGTTTTCTAAAGCAGATTGTAATAAACATTGTCAATGGATTAGTGTCTTCCTCCATGTTATCTACGCATTTCACAATTGAATCGCAAGTTGGATGTATAAACTGATTTTGGGGGAAATTTTAGGATGATACATAAGCTGGTTTCATAGAAAAACATTTGGGGGATTCTTAATTACGATAATATATCTGTAAATCTAAAAGTCCTACTGGCTTGTTTCTCACCAATGCTTAAAGCTAAAATATGCTTATTTTTAACACTATTGAAAAAATGGAATTTTCATAATAATTTCTCGAATTTCAATTTATTAAAGTTATCAGTTATGCATTGCATATTTTTTATTCATAACTATTAGAAGATAAAGTATTTTTAATTATTATCTTATAAGTCAAAAAGTTCTTACAGTAAAAATTATAAATAAATTTGCTCTTTTGCTACAACAAGAACTCTTGAGAATACATTTAATAATTTTAATCTCAAAAAGGTAACTGCCATGAAACAAAATTTTCACAAATCCTTTTACTAAAAGCAACAAAAGTATTTCTATTTATCATACAATAATTTTCATTCGACATTTCATTAGATTAAAGTTATTTATCTTAAATACGTTATGGGAAATTTGAATTATTTTTTTTTTTCGAGTTGATTTTAACATCGTATTGCGTATCTAATTGCGGATTCTTACAAATATACATTTTTTTATTTTAATGTCATTATTTATAAATGCAACTGCAATAAAAGGAAATAATTTGCTTTAAGAAAAAGAATGATGATACATTATTTTCTTGCCCTTGGTATGAAGTGTGGCATATTTCTTGGCTCTTTTCCCAAATCTTTTAATTTAGCCACTTATTCAATGAGATAAATTGCATTTATTTATTATTTTTTTTTTTTGAATAAGTTTTCATAAAACATTTTGTCAATGAAGGAAAATGAAAGCAATTTTGCACTTACATTTTTTTTCAATTAACTACAGTTTTCTCTTGAGTTTATATTTTTAAATGTCTTTTGCATATTTTCTGAGGATATGCATATAATTTTAAAGAAACGAAGCTAACCGTATTTTGAAGTAACCGACCATGCTTAAATTAAGATTTTCTTGGGTGGAAAAATCTAATTTTTTATTATTTCAGTTTAAAGATCAGAACATTAGCTTTCGAAAAGAGTTTTGAAGTTCTGTTTTAGGGTCAGAGGAAGTCGAAATACAGTTATTTCATCACGAGCTATTATGATACTGAATTCATGTATTGAAAACTTTAAATTGAATTTCTGAATAACTGCATTTTTTGTTGCACAGCCATACTATAACAGTCATAGTGTTATAATAATTTTCCGAATGTAATGAAATTTTAAATATGTTTTTCCACGATGTTGTGTATGCATTAAACGAAAAGAGTTTGAATATACATTAATTTAGAGTTGAGATATTGGGATTTTTATTAAAAAATTACTTTTTTCTTGTATTTCCATTCTAAATGACTTGATCGGCTATAATTCCGTTATACTAAATAACATCATCATTTTGGTTCAATACACGCATAATGGATATATGTCTACATTTGTGCAAGTAAATGTGATATTTTTATACAATATTTCAGTTAGGAGTGTTTACGTAAAGGAAAAAAATACACTTTTGTTGTTCAATTTTTGCCAAATTTTAACAAAAACCATTAATGTATATATTTTAATTTTCATATTTTTCAATGTTTTATAAAATTATTTTACATCAGCACCAAAAAGAATTCCTAAAACATAATTTAAAAATGTACGCTATGAATGCTATCGTTTACCTTAAATGGAATTAGCTGATAGAGTTTCTTCACTTTTAAAATTAGTAAGTTTTATGAAAGACTGAATACTAACAACACGATAACAAAATTGTTGAAAATATTACTTATCGAACTTCTTTTTGTTAGGCTTTGTTTTATTTTTAGGTTTTGTTTTTTTATCGTAGAACGCACAAAAAAAAAAGGAATTCAATCGATTTTTTTTTATCCACGCATGATTCGGAATACCAGCTAAAGATAAAAGTGTTGAAAGATCTACATTAAATTTAGAGCACTATGTTAAAATTTCATGCATCAGCAAAAGGTTTAAACTTAAGATTTATGGTATTATTTTGCTACATCATAAAATCTCCATTTTTATGCATTGGTTAAATTTTTTTTAAATGTGATGCTTATAATAAATGAGAATAAAGAAGTTCCGTATAAGCTTTCACAGCTATTGCTAAACATTATTTATTAAAGTCAAATCGCATACATTATTTGTCAACTGCTGAAGATCTTATCGATTTGGCATTTTGTAAAAGGGTGAAGGTGTCGGCCGAATTATTTCCGACTCCTGAGTCGAATTTTTAATACCGACTCCAGCTCTTGGATCTTCACCTTAATATATGAACTACAATCTTTACTAATGGATTTCGAAAATGTGTGAACTAAATTTAAACGACTTTTTATGGACTCGTGCATCTGTAAAAAAAGTTTTTGTAAGAAAAAAATATTTTTTACAATTTTAGAAGTGGAGTAATACTTGCACTCACTAAAAAGATATCCTTGTACTCTGAGTTTGCATGCAAAAAATATACATTTCCTACAAAAACAACACGTAATACACGTTACTAAATTAATACATAATAAAGTATTATAGAATAGCTGAAGACAAGTAGAATAAAACTGTACGTTTTAATCACAATGATGATATATTTGTAATTACATTAAATCTTTTTTTCTTAATAATAGAATAAGTGCCTGCTATAACATTTTCTTTTATTGTTGATTTAAGATTGCTTTTTATCAGAGCTGAGAAAAGACTCTCAAAGCTTACTAAAGCCAGAACGGTCTTTGCTACTGTTTGTGTTAGTGAAAATTGCAATTGGATTGCCTCCTTATCGTTTAATTTTAACATTAATTCTCAGGATTTTGAAAAGATTTCCTTACAAAAGAGTCGGGAGTCGGATTTTTTTACGACTCTTAACTCCCGACTGCGACAAAAATGGTTCTTCATCAAATTAAAATTGCACATGTAATCCATTTTAAAACTTAATTTCAAAAAAAAAAAACATTTGTGGTAGGTAATATTTTAATATAATATTGCAATTGACATGATAGTGATTTGGCCTCTATACCATCATACTTTAACAGCAAATTTAGCTTTTCGCAGGATGCGTTACTGAGGATTTATTACATTACACTCAAAATTGTGCTACTACAATTTAGAATGATAACTCCTAAAGGCAGCATTTGGGAGATAAGAACCCTCCTACCCCTTTTCTCAAGGCCAGCGTCTTGATGACCAATTGGCTGGTGCTCTGAGTTTGGTACTACAGGCATCAAATTCAAATCCTGGCGATGGCATGGATATTTGTTAATGGTTTGGAATCCCCGTTAAATTGTAGGTCCAGGTCTTATTAGCTTAAAGTGTGCAAAAAATTACTATAGAGAAACAAACAAAACAAAACCTCAAGGCCAATAGTAGGGCTGCCAAATATATATATTTATCGTGCCATAGGCACAAAAACTATGTGTTCAGCATCACTTTTCAAGTTTTGAACCAAAATCCATAGGTTCAAAAGGTCAATGTACTATCCCTCAAGACACCCCAGCTTTACTTCAAGCAAGATAATTTAATTTGTTTCACTGTCAGCATACAAGTTTACATATCTTAATTAATGTCTGAAATTCTCAGAAAATAATAAAATTAAAAAAAAAATCTTTCTATCAGTGAATTTTGTTCTTCACAATGTCCCAAATGAGTATTTTAACAGCGTTTGAATTTTTCTTCAAATATTTCTATCTCAAAAGTTAAATTAATGAAAATCAACCAGAAGGAAAAAGAAACGCGCTTGCTGTCATTTGAAGAATTGCAACGCTAATGTTTTCATTCATTATTAATGTGCTTTAAGTAGATTGTAGCTTATGTAGATTGTTAAATAAGACTTCTTGCCGATCGATTGGAGAGCATCTTCCATTCTGCAGCAAAGGCCTGTTTTAGACTCTCTTCTTAATGCATAGCATTCTTTTTCTGTCTTGTCACAGACATAATGTGGATTAATTGAAGCATCTTTCACAAGAAACTTTATTCCTCCTTTTACAAGTGAACCTAAATGTATACTGTTCAAAATTCTTAGCAAAATCGGATATTTTTAATTTCCTTCTTTTAATTGATTTCAACTAGTTTTGCTGGCATTAGTTTTTCATTCTAATTAAAAAAAAATAGATTTTTTTGGGAGGATTTCCGAATTATTTAATTAAATTAATTTGTGTTGGTGAAGACAGTTGCGTTAAAATCATTAATCTTTATTTTAGTAAATTCATAAGGATTTCTTTTCTAAGTATAGCTTGCATTGTATATGCAACATTAATTTTTTTTTTATTAATGAATTCTAATATCTATTCGACATTTAATAAGTAATAATTAATTTTGCTCTCATAGCGTTTTCAAGGAAAGTCAAGACTAACCAAAAATCTCCAATGATATTTCAAAGTACATTCTGCAGATATTTATAAATTTAATTGTTAGGGTTCAGTCCTTTTCAAGACGCTATATTTTTTTTATTTCTCTCACATTCCTTTTTCCTTCTTAATTAAAATGTTTATTTTCATCATAATTAATGTAAATTAAGTGTATAAACATTATTAACAGTTCAAAGATCTTTACATTTAACATTTCAAGGTTTTTTACAGTTAACATTTCAAGGATTCAAGTAACGACCGCCATTTATCAATGTTTCACTAAAATAGATAATTGCGCATTTATTAGTATACACAGAGTTTGGCATTTTTAAAATGCATGTATTAGTACAACTAAAGCAATTTCTGTATTTCAGGAATATATATATTTTTAGTGCGAAGGGTAAAATGAAAATTGATAGATGCTAGAAGACTTAAGTGCAGAGTCATTAAAACATGATTTAAAAATTGCCCAAAATGTACAACATGTACAATAAAATAATCAGCCAGCAAGTAGGAGAATTTAGGTTCAACTCCACCCCCATATCTATTTAATTATTGTTCCAGAAACGAGAAGATTCCATGAACTATTTAGAAAACATGTATTAATGAAACTGTCTTGTGAGGCTTTTTCTGAATATTCTCCTTTTGACAAAATGCAGGGTAGTTAAATCTAAAAGTCCTCCATTCAGCACCAAATCGATAGTTGTTTGTGACATACATTAACGGCATTCAAAGCTCAGCAACTTACACACACACACACGCAAACACACACACACACACAAACACACACACACACACGCACACGCGCGCACATACACATATTATAAACTATGTAAAAATATTAAGGATAACAATATTTGTAGATTTGAGAACCAGTTCGGAATAAACGACGAAAAGCCACGTGCACTAGTTTTGAAAGGCATTGAAAGGTTAAAACGAACAAGCTATATACAGATCACTGAATGAAGTCTGGTAAATGCTGAGTGGTATAGTGAATCCATTTTATTCATAGACATAATAAAATCTAAAGGGCATAATGGTTAGTGTTTGTAAAGCAAAACTAATGTTATTTCCCAAACTCACAATAAACAGAAATTTATGAATAATATATACAAATTTATGAATAATGTTTTTGATAGAAACATAAAAGCTCTCAATCTTTCGAAAGATAGGTTTGCAAAGTAGTTTATGAAAAGCACCACAATGTCAAATATTTTCATCTCTATGTAGAATAAAAGACTACTTCAGTTTCAAGTAGGTAAGGGAATGTATGAAATTGAAACATATTAATTCAAAGAATCGCAAATATTTTCCTAATCGTGAATATTTACTGTATTTTCTTAATTTAAATTTATCTTTCAAAGATATTTTGATTCATGTAAAAAATTCTGAACTTCTCAAACAGGTTTTGGGTTTTTAATAGTTAATATTCAGTTCTGTCTTTTTTTTAACGTTATTAATGAGGTAATTAGAATTTATCTTTTCTGAAAGCAATCGAAATAATTTTTCTGATTACATATTATGATGCTATATTTTCGACTTTGTCAAATGCAATTTCTGCGTCATTCAACGCTAGTTTTTCGTTCAAAATACTTTAAGGCACGAAGATTTTTTTAAATACACAATAGGTACGTTACTTTAGGAATTTTTTAGAAAGTGAACCCAAGCATCTTTTCAGAATAATAACATTCGTGAGAATTTTCTATTTTATTTTATCAACAAACTTTAAAACAGTTTCTCTTCAAAGTTTTTCTTTCTGTGAGCTCTTCGTAACAAAGCGAAAAACACTTTTACGATGCTTTGTCACGCTAGCCGTGGTACAACTTTTTTTTCAAACATCATTTATTTATTTATTTATTTTTACTTTTAAGAAATGTGGCCTTTTAAATTGCCTTTTTACAGAAATGTAATTTGTTTGAGACTATCAAAGAACAAAAAGTATTATGTACAAAAAACATTATTGTCCAAACAAAAAAATAATGAATTAATAAATAATAATTTGAATAAATATTGATTGAATTTGCCATAATATAATGAATTAATTTTTTTATATTGCATTTAATTCATATTAAATCAGTATGATTATAAAATGATTACAATATGTTTAATCAAATCAATAGCATTAATTTATAGTTATATTCTAGAAATAATGATTTAATTACTTTAAAAAGTTTTTAACTAATAAATTGGTGTATATTTTTAATTCAAAACAATTAATTTTATATTATATATATTTTTATTTGAAAACAATAAATTGTACATAATTTATATTTTTATTTGGAAATAATAAATTTTATATTATATATATTTTTATTTGAAAATAATAAATTTTATATTATATATATTTTTATTTGAAAACAATAAATTTTATATTATAAATATTTTTATTTGAAAACAATACATTTTATATTATATATATTTTTTATTTGAAAATAATACGTTTTATATTATATATATATTTATTTAAAAACAATAAATTTTATATTATATATATTTTTATTTAAAAAAAATTCCATTAAAATATCATGGAAGAAATGTGGAGTTCAATTAAGGAGTTAGGTGTATTATGAACAATTGAAATCCACTTTTTCAATTTCTATTCATTTAAAATATTTACTATACATTTAAAAATAAGTTTAAATTCTTATAATGATGACTTCAGAAATAAAATCGAGAACTTGAAAATTTATTATATATTATGCATGAATTATCTTCACATAGTATCTATATTTTCCCCAAACTTTCCTTAATTATAAAAAATTAAACTAAAATTATTTATATCTATCAATGCATTAATTGACAGATGTGGCATCTATTAATGCATGAACCAATTTCTTTTTAGTTGCATTTTCTATCTATCAATTTTTATTCAGAGATTGATTACATCTATCAATGTATCAAGGTATACATTGTTGTATTGAGAATTCTAATGGATGCAAGTTTAATAATTTAGTTTCGTATTTTTTTTTTCAGTCCATTATTTCTCTTATTACTTATATTTCTGCTGATTTAAATTGGAACTGAAATTTACAGGGAAATTCTAAAAATAAATTTCTATTCGTAGTACAATGATAAAGAAATAATGATGTCTCCTTTTCGTCTTTAATAAGGCATTTTTGCAATTATTAATCCCGCAAGGAATTCCAATTAAAATTTATTTCTAAATCCTTGATGCTACATGCCTTTTAAAAATGATACACATCGCTAATACTCCATGAAAGTTCTCTGATTTGTTTTCGTTTTGTTAAAAATCTCTGTTAAGATTATCCTTAAAAGCTTTTGTTTTTACCATCTGGGCCATATCTATTTCCTATCTAAACAGCAGAATTTTTCTGGAAATGTTCTCAAGAAGCAATTATTTTTTATACCTGAACTGCATCACCGCTATACAAGAATCTTAAATAAAGGCGGATGATATATCCATTTTATTAAATGAGAAAATTCTGCTGAGCAAAAATATTTTTCACTCATAAAGAAATATAATTCCCCGAAATGATATTTATTTTCGGTTGGGTGCTCAGGGGAAAAAAACGTCTAATGCACTTTCTTCTCTTTTTTTCCAGAACTTCAGAGGACGAAATGGTTTTTATCAATTCACGTTTTCAACTTGAGTGTATGCTAAATATTTCTTTCTTCATAAATTGTTGAATTTGGGTTTATTCTTTTAACCCCAGCGTCAGAAATGATTTTGGGTGGGCGTGCTTCTAAAGCTGGGAGTTTCTTAAAAGGATGCTTGGAGGTTTCGACGAAAATTGTCTTGTCTTAACTCTGATTCACTCTGACGTTCGCAAAAAAAGAGAAAATGCTTTTAGTGTAGATCATGAACCATGATCACAATATAATTGCTGTTGTGATGCGTAAAAATATCACTTGCTGTATATTCTAAGTCTTTCAGAATCTTTTGTTAAAATCCTGTTTTACATTTTTTTAAAGAATTTTCTCTGAAAAAAGCACATTTTTATTAATCTTGTGGAAATTAATTAACGATCCTATTTGACATCTTCCATATAAAAAAACCCAGTTTATATAAGATATAATGTGTGTGTTCATTTTTATTTCTCATAAATTAAAGATTATTATTTAGAAATCAATTTTAAGTCTTTATTGGCCTATCTTTATTCCATATTCTTTTAACACCAGCTTTAGAAAAGATTTTGGTTGGGCGTGCTTTTAAAGTTGGGAGTTTCTTAAAAGGATGTTTGGAGGTTTCGTCGAAAATTGTCTTGTCTTAATTGTGATTCCCTCTGACGTCCGCAAAAAAAAAAGAAAGAATGCTTTTCATAGTGTAGATCATGGGCCCTGATCACAATTTAATTGCTGTTGTGATGTGTAAAAATATCACTGGCTGCTCTACGTCTTGCAGAATCTTTTCTTTTTTTACTTTTTTGCTCTTTTTAAAAGAATTTTCGCTGAAAGAAGCACATTTTTATTAATCTTGTGGAAATTAATTAACTATCGTATTTGACACCTTCCATACAAAAAACTAATTTATAAATAATATGTGTTTTTATTTCACATAAATGAAAAATTATCATTAAAAAATCAATTCTAAATCTTTGTTAGCCGATCTTTATTCTATATCCATATTTTATTGTACATTCTATGTTTGGCGCATATTCAAATATAGACAAAACATTCCACTAGTTAATTTAAATATTTATCAAAAGTTTACTAAATTTAATATATTTAAGTAATAAATAAAGTTAGGAAGTAAAAATATTTAATAAAGTTGATCAATTTTTTTATAAAATTGGTCAATTTTATTTTAACTAAAATGCATATAAATTTGTTATTGTGTTCATCTGCATATTCATATTTTAGATAAAATTTTTAAATTTATTTATTTTCTTCTTCAAACATTAGGCTCTCACAAAAACCTTAAAAAAATTTTAAGATTCTAATTTCTATTATCATGGAAATTTTGTATGGATATAAGATTGTTTGCAGGTATAATTTTTTTTTACTAGAAAATGATTCGATGCAGCGGGACTTCATAATACTTTGAATGTCTTTTTCTAAAAAACTTTATACCAAATACTAATTTTGTAGTCTTCGTTAACGTTGTAAATGTGTTTACTTTGTAATCAATGTATCAATTCTTCATTTCTACTTCAGTTGGGATTTGTGATATTATAGTGTTACAATCAGTTGATTTCGTTATGAGAAAACCTCTTCTTTAATTTTTTTTTACGAAGAAGTAGGTCTTTTTATTGACTGAATTGGTTTTTTTTAAAGAATGAATTGACTCTTTTAAAGCTCATGTTTTTTTATTCTCATATATGTTATGTTTATGAAAAAAAAAGAGTACAGGAAAGCTTTTTGAATGTTATTCTTAACTCAAATAAATTTAATGAACTGAAATTGGATTTTGACTCAGGAACTGTTTTCTCAAGCCCAGTTCTCCGACGACATAAAAAAAAAACCCGGAAAATTTTCCACTTTCGAATTATAAATAATGGTTATGATAATATTTAAATTTTATCTTAGTTCGATACTTTGGTTTAATAACCAGAATGACTATATATTTTATGCAAGTGATGCTTCTGAAATTGTAACAATGGCAGTTTCTTTAATATCTTTCTCTTGTTTGAAACACTTTAAAAAAAAATCGTGTGAAATTCATTTACAAATTCAATTAAATCAAGTTCAGCATTATAAAAAAGGAAATATATTATTTAAAGCATCGTTTTAATGCAAGTGTATTATGCAAATAAAATGTGTAATATTTTTAAGGTTTTCTTTTTGTTTTTGAGAGAGTGAGAGAAAATGATTTATAACTTTCAATTACAGCGTTATACTATTTCAAGAACATGTTATAAATTGTGAGGTTCTTAAATAATGTCTCTTTAACTATAACAAAGTATCTTTTGAAAGACGCTAATGCACCAAAATAAATAGATCAAATACGAAACACAAATAAAATTAGAAGCAAAACTATTTTATTAATACATTTAAGCTGAAATAATCAATAAAAAGCACAAAAAATAGTGAGTATCAGAAAATAAATTTATATTTTTAAAAGGGCAAAAATATTATTTGATAACTATGTAGCCTTATGATAATGATTTTTATAATTCATTTTATCATTATATCGGAAAATGTATAGAAAGAGACTAAATTAATTCAGTAAATTGTTCTTTAATGCATTATAGGATGAACAAATGATTGTTTATGAAAATCTTCGTTCAAGAAAAAACCCAAAAATGGCATTCCTTTGACATCATTAAAAAAACTATTTTTAGAAAGCTTTTTATATAAATAAAATTGAATGCTTGAAGTCATTAAAAAGTTAGTGAAATTTCTATTTTTTTATCATTCGGTGGATTAGAAATGTACTTTCATGAAAAATTTTATAAAGAAGGGAAAAGTTATTCATTGTTATAAATCCTGAATTAATACTCATAATTTTCAAAAAGATTAACGTGTAAAGTGTTTTTTAATGTATCTAAATTTTGTTAAGTTATATAAATAATGCCAATATTGATACATTAACAAAATTTTAATAAAACTGTTGTAAACTGTTTTTTCTGGGCATTATAATGATATTCCGGTTACTACCAGCTGGGAAAATGTAATGAATATGTAAAATAAATACAAATAAAAAAACCCTTTTAAATTCAAATAATTTAATACTAAAAATAAATAAATATTTATAAGTTCAGTCGAAATGCTTGCATCGATTTATGCAATATTTTTATTGAAGCATTCAAATATGGATAGATTTACGAATTGACGGCGATTCACCATCATTAAATTTTCATTCCCACAGATGCCTGTTTCCATTAATACATATTTCTCTTTCTTTCTTTCGATTCAATTTAACATATCTCATGACAGATGAATGATATGAAAGTTTCCCGATTATGATTTATTCATGTCGTTTAGTTTTCTAATGTAACAAACTGAATTTCCAAAATATTCAACCAGCTAACATTTATTTTTATACATGCTTATATTTTCACCTAATTTTGCATTCATATAAGAATAATAAATATTGAGTTGGCAACTAAATGATTGCGGATTTTAAATAAGAAGGAAAATTCAAATATTTGCTTAAAAATATACCTTTATTCAATTAGGTATTGTTCTTTTCTGTCGATGGCCTTTTGCCATCTTTTGAGTAGTATCATAATTGCATCTTCATAAAACTTCTGATTTTTCCCAGCGAAAAACTGAATTAAATGAGATTTTACATCATCGGCGTCATTAAAAATGTTACCATTTAAGAAGTTCTGCATGGATTAAAATAAGTAGTAAACTGAAGATGCAAGGTCCGGGTTATATGATGGATGGGACAACACATCCCAACCTAGTTCTAATAATGCTTGGTGAGTGACCAAAGATGTGTGGGGATTTGCATTATCATGCTGGAAAATAACACCCTTACGATATGCCAATTCTGGCCGCTTTCCTTGAACTGCATCGATCAGTTTAGGAGTTGTTGAATGTGCACGTTTGAATTAATCGTTTGGTTTCTTGATAAAAGTTCTAAGTACAGAATTCCTTTATAATCCCACCAAACTGGCAGCATAATCTTTTTTTGGTGAATGTCAGCTTTTGGTCTGGGCTGGTTCATCTTGCATCACCCATGATCTTTTCCGATTAACTTTGTTATGAACTATCTACTTTTCTTCGCCAGTTATTAGTCGTTTCAGAAATGGATAAATTTTGTTGCGTTTCAGAAGTGGATTGCAGCTGCTAATACGTTGTGTCAGATGAATTTCCTTAAGTTGATGATGGATCCATAAATCAAATTTCTTGCCATAGCCAAGCTGTTTAATTTTTTTAATGCATGTATGCGATACATTGAGCTTCTCTGCAATCTCACATGTTGTGCTAATGACGATCTGAATCGATAATGGCCTTGATATGGATCTCATCAGCTTCAACTGGACGGCTTAAGCAATTTTCAGTGAAGAACCACCAGAACAAAATTTGGCAACCCAATTTTGACACTGCCTTTCTTTCAAGGCTTCATTCCCATATACGGCACGTAACTGTGTGCTTGCGATGCGTTCTTGCCTTTTCGGAAAAAATACAACAAAATATGTCTGAAATGCACATCTTGTTCTTCTATTTTTGTATTGGGATAAAAACAAAACTAAATAATTAATCGTATAAACAACAAGAAAATAATATAAGTTATGTGCTTTGAACATGTGGACAAAACAAAAGAATGCGCCATTTGTTGACATCCACAATCACTTAGTTGCTAATCCAATAGAATATTATTTGCATGAATTTTATTTTTGGTTTTCATATACATGTGAAGCAATTTTATTTTTAACCAGTGTTGATTCTCATATTTTATTTTATTTCATAAAATTAGTATAACATTACTATGTAAAGATTGTTCTTATTTTTATAAAATTAAGTGTACTAGGTTTCTAAAGAACCTTAGAATGCTACAGAAAACAACATGGGCGTTGGGGAAATAAGAAAAATTACTTTCAAATTCAGATTTTTATAAATGCTTTTTGTCATTAAATTTTTCTTTAAATTTCTTGAGACACATCCTATTCATTTCTAAAACAGAAACTCTGGATAAGAAAGTAATTTCATGGTCCAGAAAGAAAAACTTTCTTTAAAATAAACACAAAATATTTTCTTTGGGGAAAATTAAATAAATTGTATTTTTTACTGCTGTCGTAACATCTTCTGAGCAATTTTTTTAGAACAGTAGAAACTTAAACAGTTTCGTTTGTGTCTACTTGAGTGAAAAAATAATTATCTTTCTTGAAATACCAACCTCTTACAGTTTATTTTGTAATATCCAGAATGTTAGCTATTAATAATATAAAAGGAGATTTTCTTGCTGAAATTTTTCTACTAAGCTTTACAAGGAGACTGGAAATATTCCAACGAAGTTGTACATGGATACCAGGAATTTTAAGACAAAGTTTTAGGATGTAAGTTACCTACATTAAAGTGTAAAATTTGTAATATAAAATTTTTATTATAATAAAATTTTTTCATATAACAATTAATTAATTTTGCTTCATACAGTTTGAAATTATTTTTGTTTAAAAACCTCCTTTCAAAAATATGTTCAGCACTAAAAATAATATGCAACATCTGAGAAAATTATATCTAACGTATATGTAAATCATGTCTAACATATGTAAATCATATCTAACATATGTAAATCATATCTAACATATGTAAATCATGTCTAACATATATGCAAATCATGTCTACCATATATACAAATCATATCTAACACATATGCAAATCATATCTAACATGTTTAATCCATGTCTAACATATACGTAAATCATTGAACGTATCTGTAAATCACTCAGTTCATTTCTTGCTCTTCACAAGAAGTTCTTTGAATTAACGTAACCACCATTCAATAAGAATTGGACCTCGTCAGTTCATGGAATGCGTAAAAGCCAGCTGTTATTATCGTCATACTGGATGAGGAATTCATTCGCAAAATTTAACCGTAGTTGGTTATCACCCGCTTGCTACATCTAGACTCATTGGAACCAATACAGAAACATGTAGATAACAGAGCGCAGAATCTTGCTGATCATAGAATTTGGAAACTGTAGAAAGCATAAATCACCACGTTCACTTGCAAGACGAACTTCGTTTATCCTCTCATAAACTTTTGCAACATTGTCGATCGTCTTATCGGCTGTGTAGATCGTCCAGGCCGAGATCGATCGTCTGTGCAACCAGTTTCTTCAAATTTGCGTATCTAATCCCTTACAATTGTTGCAGAATACCGACCTCGGCTTTGCCCATGGTTTCTGTGGTAGACATACAATGCCTCTGAGCCATTTATCTATTTGGGTAATAATTCTTTACAATTTCCCCTCATTGTTTCTTGTAAGCATGCTGTTCAGAGTGCAAGAAAGTAAGATACTTAGCGCGCATTTCACACTTATTTCACATTTCACACTTTTCTTTCACTTAGTGTGACAACGTTAATCAAGGCGGTGTCTTACACTGAACCAGGAAATCCGCATACCTTGTTCTCTTGTTTTCATTTCGAGAGAATTTCAGTAGGCTGGGATCATGCCATGTCCTGGCGAGCGCCATATTTATTTTCTCCTTTCTTCTTAGTCTGTCTGTCACAGGCGATTTTCTTGCTACAGACACCGTTCCAACGCTATTTATGACTTTGTGTTACGGAGATCACATTCCAATGAAAAAAGGTGTTGCTTTTTGAAATTTTCAAAATTTTGTCACTGTATAATTTTTGAAATTCAAAATTTTGTCACTGTATGATTCTTGAGCGCTTGCCTCAAAATACCTTTAACCAAAATTGTGTTCAGTTTCTATGAACGGTATGATAGCCAGCGTCTGGTATATCGAGAAGTTTTTTCCATAACCCCCTTCTACCATATAATATATTAAATTGTATACCATACCGTGTACCTATATAATATATCAAATTGTAAATTTTGGGCATTTTGAACTGTAAAATACAGTTTTAATATCAATTCTTATTTCTATGAAATATTAAAAAAATCGAACAGCGTTGAAAAATATTTTAAGTTTTATGACCTTGACTACATGACAGTTTTCAGGCAATGCCTCACTAAGTCCCATCTCCGATATCGACGAACAAACTATTTTTGTTATTGTTCTTTATCTTGGCCAACAGTGGCCCATTTCTCAGCAGCTTTACAAACTGATGGCTTTGGGCTATTGACGCCTTGCATAGTTTTGAAAAAAGTTGGCGGCATTATTTCCAGGTGCATTAAAAGACTCCAAGAAGAGCCAATTTATCACCTCTGCAGCTGGAGGCTGGAAAGATAGAGGAACTTGATCCGGATGAAGTCACTCCACTTTCCCAAGGAGGTGCTCTCCAGGGGAATGAGAATCCCTCATCGGAAGCAACCCTTCTGCCCAGGAATGTTTTGACAGCGACACCTTCTCTTCATTAGAAGTTTATCGAGCGTTTTCTTTTCGCCCAGAACACCTCCTAACACTGACCTTACCGAGACGAATAAATGAAATATTCTCTTCACAGAAAAACTTATCAAAGACTTCAATGCATGTACGAAGCAAAAAGAAAGAAAAAGAAAAACGGACTTAAACCAGGTTTGTTGAAAACACTGGAGAGTTCAAAATTTGTATTCTGCTAGGTTATTTTTTTTAAAATTCATATGTTATATATCCTCTTGTGACCCGAGATTATGTTTTTTAATCAATTTTTCGATAATTTGAGTTAATATACTGTTTTGTAGTACTTTTTAAAAAGATTAAGTCCTTTAAAAAAAAACTTTTTTGGCATGTCAATATAATGGGCCATTTTTGAGTATCATGTCTTTTGTGAGCAATTAACGTTGTTACTTCTTAAAATATACAATCTCTTACCGAATGAGCCTTTTGCTTATTACTTTTTTTGTGACGAAAGTTTAATAACAATCCCGGCGTCCGGATCTACAATTCCGTTGAAGAAAAGAGACTTGCACGCTGAAAAAAAAATTATTACATAGCACAACCATAATTATTTTTTTAATTAACCGGAAACGATGAACTCCAGTGGGGAAGGGGAAAATAAGGTTAATTATGATGGACTCCAGTCCTGTAAACATCATTTATTTTATTTTTAGTTACATAAGGACGAACATCAAAAGTTAATGAAAAAAATAAAGAAAGAAAGGAGTGATATTCAATCTCACAGGACAATCCTTGGCCACTATTGAGGAAGTTCTGTGATGCACTGTTGTAGGTTTGCTTGTTATACGAAAATGGCGGTGATTAAAATTAATGCATCATCAGCGTCCTCTTTATATTGACTGAACTTCCTCGGTAGTGGCCAAGGATTGTCCTGTGAGGTTGAATATTTTACCTTCCTTTTTTATTTTTGTCTTTAACTTTTGATGTTTGTCCTAATGAAACTAAAAATATAATAAATAAATAGTAAAATATAATAAATAAATAATAAAATATAATAAATAGTTTATATAGGCTCATCATAATTAACCCCATTTCCCCTTCCGAGAGTATAATTAACTGATCAGGCCCCGCTGTCCAGTGTAGAAGACAATGAAAAATACAGAGCTTTATTTCTCAAAATAATAAATACAAAAAGTAAAATTAATATTAACTATTTTTACCGAAACTCTATGTAGAAACATTTAAAAAAAATAAATTAGTATTGTTGACTTACTTCCAATTGTTGTTTTCTTTGCTTTTATCTTCAAATGCTTGTAGATCAAGGACCTGAGGTCGCCAGGGTTTGTTTCGTAGATGGCAGTGTTGGACTATGCAATAAAACAGATTGCACGAATTTCAAGACTGTCCAATAACTCTCATTTTTCCTACATGCAAAATAAAAATGCCCAATAGAATGGACGATATGCCAGAATGTCGATGGCTTGCCTATGAAGGGTTTTATTCATTTATGTCAGCATGTATGTTTGTCGTTCTTAGCAGCTTTTCAATATTTCTTCTGCGACAGAAAATCAATGCATGATAAAAGATTAAGTTTCTTAACTATCAAATTTTTTTCATGGGCTGTTTTCATTATCATTCACATTTTTTCAGTGAAACTTTTAACTTATTGTTTTTAAATGCGTTAAAAATCATGAGCTCAAAATCAAAAGCTGTTATTTTTATCAAATTATGAAGCGAAAAAAAAATCCTTAGACAAATTTCTGTTAAAAAAATTACTCCTCTCAATTTTTTAATTTAATATAATTGTAGATTTTTTTTATTTAAGAAAAATGTTTAAATAATTTTGAAATTTATTTATATTATAAATGAACACTTACGAAAAGAAATAAATTTTTACAATTCAATATTAAGAAGAACATAAATTATATACTGATTTTGAATGCTTTGTAAATTCTTGATTTTCTACCAAGTGTCCCAACATAGGACACAGTAATTCTTTGAAATTCATTAACGCAAAATAATTAATTTCAATAAACGATCTTTTCGTTATAATTATAACAGAATCAGCAAAGAAATCCGTTAAGAAATGAAACTTAATATTTGTCTAAATACTTGTGTAAATGTCTTTCGATTAGATAACAAATCTTTACTTGACCTACATCAAACTTTTCATTTAAGACGGTATTTTTTATTATCATTTACACAGATACTGTAAACAAAAATAATGCTACTTTGGTAGTGTTTTACGAGTATCAATAAAAATAATAGATTAGTTATAATTCCAACAAGTTTAACATTTTATTTTTGAAACATCTTAGTTAAGATAGGCTTAAGAAAAACTAGCCTTATCTTTCCTTGGCACAGATTTGTTCTTTGACAAGTAATATTAACCCTTTTGATATACTTCTTTTTCTTGTAATAAATAAAGTTTTAATCTAAAACATTAGTAGGATTTCTCAAGAAAATGTGTAAAGTACTTAGTAAATTTACTTATACTTTACTCAAAAATAATACCATCTTTTTGTATAGTACCTCAAAATTTCCTGTCATCTTTCTTAAAATGTACATACTTGAAGTTAATCATAAATAGTCTATTGATTTCATGTTTGCAACGATTCTGTTTGAATAAGTATATGGAATGTAATATTTTACATTTTATGGTTCTAAATGGTACAAATAACATTTGATTCAATCGTATAACAGAATATATATTATATCAAATTTCTTAAATCTTATAATTATCTAAGACTATTGGATGTTTCCTGTTTCTTCTTAATTACCCTTAGTATATATCCATTTCTTCCGTACTTTAGATGCCATTTCTTATTCAAAGAGAATAAAATTGAAACTTCTATTTTAGATTATTTTCTAGAAAAAATTTGTAGTTTTCTTAGATTTCCAAAGCATTTGAAAATATTTTGTTCTGGTAATATTTATTAAATTACTCAGATTCATATAAAGCTCTAGGAGAGGAACTATACCTATTAGATATATGCAAAAAATAACTGCCCATGAATTAGTTTAAATCAATTTGATAAGTTTTCTTATGTCTGATAATATGATAGCCTTATCCATAAGAGTAATTTACAAATTGAATTTTGATTATTAAATTAAATATTTTTCTTAAAATTATATTTGTATATAGCGTTGATAATTTACGATGGAGTTATAAATTGCAATGTTAAATTTTTGGAATCTATGTAATTTAAAAGAATAATTGAGGGTAACTTTTTCCATTAAATCAATGCACTAAGCATTTTATATTTGTTTAAGAATTGAAAATAAAATAAATTATCTTTCCTCGAGAGAATTTTAATTAAAACTGTTATTACCTTTTTTTTTTTTTTTTATTTGGGAAAATTTCTGTTGATTCACGAAGAAGCAATTTACTACTAAATGCGCTACTAGTATAAAGTGCTAAATTTACTACTATAAAGTGCATTTTTCCCATTGAAATATTTTGATACTTTTTTCATTCAAATTATTATTTCTACCAGAAAAGTATTTTATATTTTTTACAAAATTCTGTCTGCCATATAATTGATTGGTAAAAACTACATAGTTAATTACTTTTAATAAGGAAAATTAATTCTTTTAAATAACTTGACATTTAAACACTAAATTTACAAATATACAGGTCAAAATTACAAGTAATTAAAGTCCCACATTCAAAATGCTGTAAAAAAAAAGAACTACTCGTCACAATGAGTTCAAATTTGAACTGAAGAAGGGGTAAACGGTATGGCTTCAAAAAAAAAAGCTCCACTGATTTTTTCCATCCAATTTGGTATGACCTTGCCGTGGTGGATGGGCTTTCCACTAACTGTCATTTTCCACTGAATTCATTTCATTTTCATTTTTCAGACAAAATTTCATTTTTCCGTCAAAATACCGAAACAATCAAGTACATTGAACACTACGGTTGGTTTAATGTGCAACTCATGCTAAATACATTGTCATTTCGATTCCACATATCACTGGCAGCCTTATTCCCTTTCTTTATGCCGCTTACAGCGCCATTTATTAATACACTTTGGAACTTCTTTTTAGATTCTGTACCATTTCCTTCTTCTTCAAGTATCTTCAGTTCAAATTTGAACTCATTATGACGAGTGGTTCTTTTTTTACAGCATTTTGAAAGTGGGACTTTAATTATAATCACCCTGTATATAATAAAATCTATTTTGTATTTAAAATTTTAAATTTTTGAACTAAAAACAATTTTTTATTTCTTAAATATAATGAATTGTTTATTTTCAAATTCAAGATAAGGACTTATTCCATTCTGAATTTAACTTTATCTCTTTTAAATATAGTATATAAAGGTAAACTGAGAACTTGAAATCAATTTGTAGCACTAGAGATAATGCAGAAATTCAAATGTGTTTGGTCTGAGAAGTTTTCAAAAGTTCCTTGCAGACTAAAAGTACAAGTAAAAAAACCTGAGAGATTTTTTTTCTTCTGCTTCAAGAAACATTCAATAAAAAGGAGTCGGAGACATGGAAATCTTTGTTAACACTAGAGAAAAATCTTTCTTTACGTGGCCTAGTCTTGATGTATTTGCAGTCGACCATGATTAGTAATTAATACTTTCACTTGGTTTTTTTCCTTCACAAGAGTCGTCTGAGTGTTACATTTAAATTTTATATTTAATATATATTTCTTAAACATCTTACTAATTAAATATATTACTTTCTTACTTTTAAATTCAAGAGATGGACTTGTTCCGTTCTGAATTTTATTTTATTTTTATATTTTATTTAAAAAAACTGAACTAAGAATTTGAAATAAATTTGTAGCACTTGAGATAATTCAAAATCTAATATATGTTCGGTCTGAGAAGTTTTCAAAAGTGTCCTCAGAAATGAAACGTACACGTAAAAGAACTGAAGAGATTCTTTTTTTTCCTGCTGCTAGAAGCATTAAAAAAAGAACTGGAGACATCGAAATCATTGTTAATATTAATACTAAAGAAAAACTGTTCTTTACTTTTTGCAGAGTCTTAATGTATTTGCTGTCAACCACGATTTGTAATTAATATTTTCTCTTTATTATTTTCTTTTTCCTACAGGAGTTGTTTGAGGATTAAATAAAAAATATATGGGGCCAATTGATATTACTTCTTTTGTCGATAAGGAAATGTATATTTTAATAAAAGAAACCTTCGAATGATACAAAATGTCTTGGAAATGGCTACTAAATTTGAAGGTGAACAATTAGAAAACAATCAATGATACAAGAGCATTGTATGTTGATATTTATTGAGAAGCCACTCCATTTTAGAGTGAACAAAAATTTTACCAATATAATGTGATCTCCTGCACTTACCCGTCAGGGTCACGTCGTCTTTAATTGTGCACGACTGCCACGACCTCTGAGCGTCCCAGTGATCTTCACCTTTATTTTTTTTTGTCTTCTCTTTAATTTCTTGTTATCGTCCAGACCACAGACCTCATTATTATTGTATCGGATAATCTCATTGTCATGCATTTTACATGTTTTTTTTCTTTGATTACCTCTCCAGATCTAACTGATTTCTTACATCATTTCTTGAAATTATTTTTGTTTTATTTAAGATCCATTTGATTAACAATTTTTATTATCTTTCATTTGTTTTGAATAATAATGTCAGCATTTTGATCCACATGTTTGCTGTGCGTAGTAACCCGTGCCCCAGGAAAATGGAACCCTGGGGATAGAGTCCAGGTGGAGTTTCGGCTCTGGTGCAACATATCTCTTTGGACTCCGTTTCTGGTAGACGGGTGGGTCTGAATGTATCGATTGGCTAGAAATTTCATGCCATCTAGCCTGGAGATGCTTTGAATTTGTTTAGTGCAGATTGACCAAAATTGATCTTTGTGCCGTAAACTACCTTCCCTTAAGAGATATTGTATCCCACTTGTTCTGAAAAACCTTCGCAAATTTTTCCCGATTTGTTGCTTACATTACTTTGTAGTAGTAATATTTGTCGCGACTGACAAATCAGATGAAAAAATTAATAATGTTAATTACCAAGAAATATAATTAAGTTATGATGATTTGTTTTATGAGATCATTTATAGTTTTGATGGGAATGAGTTCCTTTAAAGTTTTTTTTTTTTTTTTTTCAAAATATTTCCGCAAGAATATCGCAACTGTAAAACGCTTGTAGAGGTATTTTCCATGCTGTTGAATGCGTGCTCAATGAATTAACAGCAGACACGTTACGACGAAGAAGCACGCTAACTTGCAGAGTTACGACAAAGGCGATATTCTTCACTGCATAGGCTTACAACAAAAAGACGAAATAAACAACATCTAATAGCTCTATTGAAATTGTAGAATATATTGCCTAAAAATGAAAAGGGGTAAATAATTTATGCAGAATATTTATCTTTAAGGTATGTTAGAATCCTCAGATCTTCATTATATCTTCTATGAAACAATATTTTTTTTTTGGTTCTAATGCAGCTGGCAGACACTTAGACATTGACGTCTTGAATGCCTTAAGGCAAGCGCTGCACAGGCGTACTCACTTTGCATTACCCAGGGGGCGCGTGTAACTTGAAGATAAGCCGCGGACGCGGAGTAACAATGCCCCCGCAACGCTCTACGATCCTATTAGGACCGGGACCTACGGTTTAAAGTGGATTCCGAACCACTACAAACATCCATGGCACCGCCGGGATTCGAACCCGATACCTGTGGTACCGAGCGCCAGAGCGCCTAGCCATTCAGGCCCCCCAATGGAACAATATCGTAGGCAATAGTGTGATGATAGTTTGCTGTAATTGTATACAATTCTCATTAATATATCCTTGAAATATAGCTAATGGCCTATTAAATCTTAAGTCACAAGAAACAATTTATTTTCATTTGCGTGATACAGATATATGTATCTATAAGTATGACAATGTATCTATAAGTATGACACTATATATTATAATTAGTGAAAAATTATGAAAATTGACTATCACAAAGAAAATTATTGAAATAAAAATATTAAAACTTTGTATTATCATTAATTTTTTTAAGTATTTTCTAAAAGTTAAAAATTTACACTACCCCGTTATTGTAAAATTTTTAACGTTGGTTCTTGTTGTGAATCAATATTAGCGAGCCATTATTATGCTCTAGTTATGTTATTTATAAAGTATTTTTCTAATATAATTCTACTTTTTATGTGAAGAAAAAAGAAAAAGCAACCACAAAGTTAGTTGTTTGTAATCAAAGCGGCCTTTGAATGGAAAAACTGACAAAAAAAGAATAACTATATTTATTTTTATATCTGGGAACATATTTATCTGGACAACCACAGGGAACAACCCTTTGAGACCACTGTCTTAAGCACTCATAAAATTAATTCAGTGGAATTGAGTTCTTTAAAGAGTTTACTTCATGACCATTTAAATGCAACGAAAGGGTCGCGACTTTCAAAGCAAATCTAAAAAACTGTTTTAAAACGAAGAAGTAAATAAAAAAGGCCAAAGTTTGATTTTAAAATTTCGTGTTTCTCTTTTTGTTAGCTATAACGTTCTTCGGTTTAAAAACAAGTCTTTTTTTTGAGAAAAACTATGATGCTTCTAACTAAAACACGCCAGATGCGGAAGCCTTTGGTTTGGAAAAGGATCAAAGTCTTTGGAAGAGAACTCCTATTCCCGGAAGAAAACTCCTATTCCCAGAAGACAAGAAGTACCAAGGAAAATACTTGTGAAGCTATCGTTTTTTTTTCTCTTATTTTCACTCCTTTACTTACCTGAACTAGCGTTGACAAAAATCGTGTTTTTCAGGTAACTTCAGTTTTTTTTGTCAAAAATCATATCTTTCAGGTATATTAATTTTGCTTTAATATATTAGAAACAATTTCATTTTCTAGAAAGATGGAACTCAAATATCTATTCGGAAAACCGATATTCAAAAATGGGGTTAAAAAAATTGTCCAATCGAGTGAATGCGTTAACTAAATCAAAAGTAGGAAAAAAATTTAATAGAAATTCTGTTTTTAATTTTATATAAATAAATTTCGTATTTTTGTTCTGAAAATGTTATGAGTTCTAAGTAATGCTTTCAAAAAAAACTCCTATTTGACGTATATTGACAATTAAAATGTATTAATAATTTTGCAGTAGTTATGATAATAATACCAAGAAATGGAATCGCAACTTGAAAATTCTAACTAAAATATGTGCACCGTTTGAATTATTTTTATTTCTAATATCAGATTATAAATAATTAAAGCAAGGCACAAGAATAAAGGAAAAAAGAACACAAAATAAAAAATGCCGCAGCAGAGTTCATTAATCTAACATAACTCTGGCCTCCCAGTAGATGAGCGGAGTTCATAATCTCTCCAGTGCTGTATTGAGCGCAAATTGGGGAAGGAACAATTCTGAGTCTAAAAATACGTTTCCGTAGACAGTCATGTCCGGTAGCTAAGTGGAATTCAGCAACCGCTCTACGCCTTGGGCCATTACACAACTTTAGGATAGCATCTCTCCAATGCTTATGATATACACTGTCAGTAAGGTCCTCCTGAGCACGGGCTTTGATAGATTTTTAAATAAGATGTGTAATAGCACAGAATGGTAAAGGACGAGAATTACTCTGCATGATTAAAACACCTTTCTTAGCCAGGTATTCTGCTTTCTAATTACCTGGAACCCCACACTCATTACCTGGAACCCCACAGTGGGCAGGAACACGCTGGAGGATGATATTTTTCTCATGAGATGTCAAGTTCTGAAGGTGAAGACGAGAATCCAAAATGACCTGAGTTAAGGGATTATTATTAGATACGATAGCGAACAAAGCAGCCATAGAATCGCAGAGGATAACAGCTCTTGTGAATTTATCCAAGTGGTAGTATAGTAGGGATAGAGCTGTGCGAATCGTAGCTGTTTCTCCGTCGAACTCAGTATCACACCCAACAGGAACGCAGAAAGAAAAAATCTCGGAGAAAAATCCGGCACCTGTGTTAGGGATATCGGACAGGAAAGATTCATCCTTAAAAATCCGCAGCCACTCTGGTTCGGGGTAAAAGATGTTTAATACTTCGAGAGTCAGGGCTCTCAAAATAGAAGGGTCCGTATTACTTTTAGTTACCTTCTGACACCGGTCAAGATTAATCCGGGCAGGTTTCACATTTATTGGATTTTGTAGGGGGACAAAATATTCTGGTTCATTATTTAAACTAACCGAATTTTTTAACTGGAGGCCTCCCTAAAGAAAACCCATCTGGGTCTTTAAACTTATAGTCGAAAATCTAATTTCAAAGTCTAATTTTTTTTATATTAGAAGTTTTAAACTAGAATGTTCCTTCTGTATAATAAAGCTAAATTAGACTAATATGATTAAGAATATTGTTAATGCAAGCATAATTTAAGTCGAGAATTATCAAAGCCCTATAAAGAAATATCATCTATTATAACAACTATTAAGAAAGTACTACACATAATAGACTTAATTTGACAAAGACTCATAACGAAGTGCTGTACTTGTTACATTATGTGATGATAAAATTTAAAAATTGTAGTGTCGAAATGTATGAATTTACGATTTATGGAATAGTTTGATCAAGCCTCAAACTATACAGTCAAACCATGAAGTATTTGATGCGTACCTTATAATGCAGTCGCAACTTGGAAATTCTAACTAAAATACGTGTATCATTTGAAATATATTAAAGAATACATGTATCATTTGAAATATATTAAAGAATACATGTATCAGTTGAAGCTTATGTAAAAATATACGAAAATCTAATTTCGAAGTCTAAATTTTTTTTATATTCGAAGTTTTAATCTGAAAAGTTTCATCTGTATAATAAAGCTAAATTATACTAATAGGATTAGGAGTATTCTTTATGTAAGTATAATTTAAGTTAAGAATTATCAAAGTACTGTAAATAAATGTCATCTATTATAACAACTTTTAAAAAAGTACTGATATGGGATTTAATTTGACAAAGACTCATAACGAAGCGCTGTACTAATATTAAGAGATAAAAAATTGCTCGCGGTTATATTAAGTAATAAAAAAATGTAAAAGTTAGAATGTCGAAATGTATGATTTTAATATTTATGAAATAGTTTGATCGAAGATCAAAATACACAATCAAACCATGAAGTATATTGGATGCGTACCTTATAATATTTTCTAATATTTTCTCGTGCAGCCTAGAAATTGAACTGCGCTGAACTAGGATGATTCAGTTACACGTAGCGGAAAATTTTGCGATCGACGTATTTCTATTAAATAACATGGTTACATTAGATTTGAGAGATTGCTTCCGTAGCCACATAGAAATCGAGATGTATTTCTGCAGACGTCCATTGATTTTTCCTTTTGTGAAAACCGAGAGATACGGTTAGAAAAAAGCTTCTGTATACTTTGAAACATAAAATAAAATACCTTACATTATATTTTAGAGAATCAAAATTTTCCTGTCAGTTTAGAATCCTCCAAGGACATATTTTTCACAGCTCTGTATGCCTAGAGGCTAACACATTATCTTTAGTCAGTTCAAAATTCCAATTCAGATTGTTTCTCTCAAACTTTTGCAGGTTGAATATGGTTAAATGCATATGTACTTTAATTTTTTACTTGTAAATATGTTATCATATAATAAATCACCTTTTTATTACCTGTAGATATATTACATAAATATATGTATACAAAATAACTTACAGGAAAAGTAATATATTTATCAAATAAATCATATTTTATATACATAGAATATTGTTTATTCTATATCTAACTACCTAATAACACACATCTGAATCAAATCTAATTAAAAAAAAAAATTCAAACCAATGTCTATAATATATACACAGTCCAGTCACATTAATGTGACCACCACCTACTTTCGACGTCAACGTGAAATAACCCATCACAAAAGGCAGGTGGCAGCACATTGCAGTGGAGTGTATATAAGGAATTCCACTTATTGCCACATATATATATATATATCAAAAGGTGTGTAGGTATATATATATATATATATGTGTGTAGCACATTGCAGTGGAGTGTATATAAGGAATTCCACTTATTGCCACTTAAATATATTATATATATATATATATATATATATATTATACTATATATATATATATATATGTGTGTATATATATATATATATATATGTGTGTATATATATATATATATATATGTGTGTATATATATATATATATATGTGTGTATATATATATATATATATATATATATATGTGTGTATATATATATATATATATATGTGTGTATATATATATATATATATATATATGTATATATATATATATATATATATATATATATATATGTGTGTATATATATATATATATATATATATATATATGTCCATATGTGTGTGTGTATATATATATTTAAAGCCAGAATATACAAGAGTGTATATTCTGGCTTTTGACAGGTGGTCACATTAACGTGACTGGACTGTGTGTGTGTGTGTGTATGTATATATATATATATATATATATATATATATATATATATATATATATAAAATAGAAATTACTTTGAATTTATTTTTCAAAGGCAGCAAATTTTAATGCAGATGTGTGTAATGAGATACAGAATAAAGAATAATATATATATTATTCAAGAATTTTAAATTAATGTTTAATTTTAAACCTCAGCATTAGAGTAAGCATATTTAAACTAATTACAAGATAATCGGATAAAACTAAACATTACACGCTGCATCAGCTTTTCAAAATAATGTATTTAAATGAGATTTTCCAGTTAATGTTAAGAACGTCTAAACAAAAACTTTTCTTGGTGTAAGGTTACTTTTAATAATTACTTAGGTAAGGATTACTTTTAATTTGGTTTTTAAAAGACAGCAGATTTAATGCAGAATATGTGTAAATATATATATATATATATATATATTATACATGATTGGTGCTTGAAATATTTTAGTTAATTAACATCTACATGAACTGATTTTAATGTACCACTTTCAGACTATTTAATAATCCTTTAATGTTTATTAGAACATTTCTATTTTATATGCAATTGCCTGCTAATTTACGGAGTTAAATATAATTTAATTTAAATTTGATTTGAATATTAGGAATTTAAATGAAATTCCAAAAAATTGATAAATCTGAATGGAATTCTGGAAAAGTGAAAATTTAAATTATAAATTTGTGAAATTTAATTTTCAAAAATTCTTTTTTATATTTTTGCTTTAAATAATTAATTCATAAAAGTATTATTAATCTTTAAGAAAAAGCACAAAAAAGAAATTTACCTTAAATTATCTTTAATTTTATTAGATCATTTGACAAACTTTTAAATTGTTCTGGCTCAAAAATCGCTTAAAAAGTTTAACCATTTCAGAAATAAGACATAGGCATCTGAAATTAAACAAACGTCATCATAGCCAATATTTAAAAATTAAATTAGGATAATAATTCATTATACAAAACACATAAAACTAATATGTAATTTGAAAAAGAATATTTAATTTAATATTTTGATAATATTTAAAAATGTTTAGTTTTTAAATAATTTTACTTTATTAAAAATCGTCTTAATACGTAATATTTTTTATTCAAAAATATTTCTTAAAAATATTTTATGTTTAAAAAAATATTTTATATTTAAAAAAATATTTATAAATATTTTACAATTCGTTAATTTAATTTTAATTTTTAATATTTTTATATTAAAAAATTATTTCAATATTTTGTTATTACAAAAAATATTTTAAATATTTAAATAAATATTTTTTTAATTATTAAATTAAAAAAAAATATCGTTATTAATTTAATTTTTAAAAATATTTTTATTAAATAAATTATTAAAATTACTTTTTATTAATAAAATTTAAAAAAATATTTAATTACAGTAATATAATTAAAATATTTTTTAAGTAAATACATATTTTACATTACTTATACATAAAAGTAAAACGAGTCAAGAAAAATGCAGCGAATTAGTTTTGAAACACATTAAATTTATCGAGAAAAAGCAAATTTTAAAAATTACAGATTTTAAATGAATAATCGAATCAGAGGTACAAAAACTGAATAAGACAAATTCTTTCTTGATAGAATTTCAGTTCAGAAAATTTTGTAATTTCTTAAAGAAGTGAAAAAAGTAAAGATTTAAATTAATGCTTTCTTCTAGAAGAAAATATGCATAATTTTTAATAGAATGTTTATAAAAGGAGAACATTTCGTTGTCCATTCTTTTTCTTTCTGACTTATACTAAAAAAGTTTTGTGGCGCAGTATTGCATTTAGAGTTACATTAAACGCACATTAAAATGCTTTTCCTGGCTTGCTTTCTTTAAAAATTTTAATTAATTTAATTACATTTTTATGTTATGAAATTAATTAATTTATTACAATTTTTTGTTATAAAATCAATATAATTAAAGTTTTTTATATTATAAAATTAATTTATTGAATTTTTGTTATAATAAACATAAAGCAAGAATTGAGTCGTTGCGGATACGAAGGGTGAACTTAACAAAAAAGGTATTCAAGCTATTGTCGTTTTGGGAAGTCACATTTTTGTTTATTATTTTGTAATGATAAATATATTTATATGGGAAATGACAAAAGAAAAAATGTGATCCGATGTTCAGTTCACCCTTGTCGTATCCACAATGCCTCAATTATTCAAAAAATCATGAATTACAATAAATGTTCGTTAATAAACAATGTATAATAAAAACTTTCATTTAAAAATGTATTGCATTAAACTTTTCAAGTACAAAATTCGAATATACTACTTAAAGCAGCGGCGATTCACGTTGAATCTCTTCAATCGACTCAAAACGGTGTCCCCGGAGTGGTCTTTTGAGTTTAGTGAATAGCCAGAAGTCGCACGGTGTGAATACGGTGGCTGTGGAACGATATGGGTTTGTTTCATTTTTGGCGAAAAAGTCATGAAGAATCAATGCAGTGTGAGCTGGCGCATTCAGTGTTTTCGGTACCAATCGAGATTTGACGCGTTTGAGGCCCAAAATGGAATTGACCGATCCTTTTGAAATTTTTACATCATCAGCAAGGTCTCTAATTGTAATTCGACGGTTTGCAAGAATCAAATCTTTAATTTTTTGGACGTGAGCTTTGTCGGTTGAGGTTGAGGGTCGACCAGAGGGTTCTTCGTCTTCAACGCGTTCTCTGCCTTCTTTGAAGTGCTTATACCACTTCTAAACATTTCTTTTCGACATAGGAAGGCTCACCGAATGCCTTCTGCAACATTCTATACGTTTCCGCAAACAAAATTGAATGCAAGTTCTTAGCTCAATTAATTCAGGCATTTCAAAAATCGTCGGAATGAGTTTTAGCGTCTCATAAAGCCAAGCGTAACACAAACACTAATGAATATTTTTACGTCAAATTTCACACAGATGTCAAGGACAGTGCCAGTAACTTAAAAAAGAAAAAAAAATGAAATTCCATAAGCCCCGGTAATTTTAAATTGAAAATTGATCTTACGTTTTGAACACATTAGTATGATGAAATGTATTTTTATACAGATTAAAGTTTTATTGTGTTCTTTATATTGGAGCACTTAAATGAAAAGAAAATATTGAAAATAATAGTAGCGCTTCAAGTTTCTAATTTAAAATTTTCTAATAAACTCATTATTCTTCTGATTTTGCTTTGTTTTCTCATTTTGAATTTGTTAAAAATGTTTTGTTTATTAAAGAAATATATTTTAATACATCTTGTTTTGTGAATTTAATTGTATACATTCTATTATCTAATTTAATAATCCGTTTAAACAATGAAAAAAGTACAAAAAATTCAATATATGGTTATATGTATTTTTACACTGGCTAACTATTTGCTGTGTTCCTTATATAGGAGCACTTAAATGAACATATATTACTGAAAATGATTAAGGACTTCAAGTTTCGATTTTGAAATTTCTAATAAACTCATTATGCCCAGTTTTGCTTTGTTTTCCAATTTTGTACTTTTTAAAAATGTTTTGTGTTTTAAAGAAATATATTTTTAATAAATATTGTTTTGTGTAATTTATTTGTATATATTTTTTTTTAATATAATTTAATAATTCGTTTAAAACAAAAAATATTAGCTTGGATATTCGTTTCTTTTAATGCCATTAAAGAAGTTCAGACTGTTTTTAAACTCTTAAACACATCATTACTCCATCCATAAATTTTTGTGTAGTTACGCACAGTTGTTTGAAATTACAACTGCAGCGTATTATTTCCATAGCGCAGCAGTTTTATGGCGAACATTTTTTAAAACAAAATGTCTAGCTTTAAGAACAAAGTAAAGCAAAAACAATTTTTCTTCAATTCTAGATTTTGGTTGATAATTTATTTCGTTTTCTTCTGATGGCTCATAAAAAGGCTTCGAAGTCGGGAAGGGAGTTTGCTAGCCATTTTATTGCTTTAAATTCACGTTGTTTTTCACCCCCTTTCCAAGTGCATTTAATGGCGCAGAACATTTGACAGCAAAATCTTCATCCCATTTGCTTCGTTTTTCACTTTCGAAAACTGTAACCGTTGACGTCCCTTTTTAAAGAGAAAAGAAACTTTTGCGAAGTTCTTTCGGCACAAGGACATTCGGTTTCATTAAAGCTTGTTTTTGGAACTCAACATTTTAGTAATAGGTAACTAAATAGGTGTTGACATTTTTAATTATTTTTGTAATTATTTAAAATGTTCATTTTTGTTGTTAAAAATAGACCTCGATTCTCTTCTAAAATTTTAATTGCTGTTATATATAAAACTCATGTCGGGAATCTTTAAATATTTCTTTAAGAAATTTTGAAGAAAGTTCTAGGATTTTTATAATGAACATTTATCTTAAATTATTGACCTAGGGCGGGAATTTCCTGGAGAATAACTCATTGGGTTTTGAAAAATTGAAATACATATTCGAAACCCGACAAAAAAACAAAAACAAAAAAAAACGAAAACTTTCGTGTTTATGCAAGGGATGGGGAAAACAAATTCATAGGTCGGATAGTTCTTCCGTTGGGCTAGAGGAGAGGATGAGAACTCACTTAAAATCATTCACTTTGGTTCTCATCCAAACAGTGGTGGGAAAATGTGAATGCAGTGTGATAGGCCACCCGTGGTTTCTCCTTAGTGGTGTTGAATCTGCTGATCTAGTGACGAATGACTAGGTCAAAGTGTCCAGAATTTTAAAATAGTACTTTATTTACTGTTTATATCAAGTTTAAAATCGTACCCAGAAAAATTCGACTTTTTCATTGGCACAATAGCTCCATTTCGGGCCTTTGATATCCCAAGCTTCAGGTTCGAATCCTGGCTGGGGCATGGATGTTTGCTAGTGGTTCGGAATCCACTTTAAACTGTAGGTCCCGGTCTGCTTAACCCTCGTGTGCGTAAGGTGACCTTAGAGAGACGAACCAAACCGTACCAAACCACGGTGGATCAAGGCCGTCTACCTATTGGCAGATTTCGAGATAGGAGATGTTTTCTTTTTACTCGAGTAGGGATTATCAGCCCTATGTCCAACGCTGTACAGCCATATTAGACCGGCACCTGCTGTTTAAAGTGGATTCTGAATCACTACAAACATCCATGACACTACCGGGACTCGGAACCGAAAAAATGTGTTACCTAGCGTCAGAGCATTAGTCATCAGGCCCTAAACATTCGACTCGTTAATATAATTATTTTTATTTCGAATTATTTAACAGTTTTCCTATACTATTAATTTTGCATATAATTAAATGTTTAATGTATAATAATATTTTTTCCCATTTAAAAGAAATATCCAGGTATATATTTAGAGCAATTTTTGCGTTGCGTAGAACATAATTTTATATAGCTGCATTGTGAAAGACTTAATCTGTTTCGAATAGAAATAACGCAAAAATGATTAACTGAATAACTGGAGTATTAGACGGAGTTTATTTTAATTTGTTATCCTGTCAGATTAAATAACCCAAAAATTCCGAACTTGATTAGATTATGTTAAGAGATAATATGACAAGTCATTTATTATGTTGTAAAATTTCCTTTTGTAAGATAATAATCATTTAATACAATGCAAGTGAAAAATTTTCTTTAGTCGTGTCTATTTGATAAGTTAAATTGATACTTTTCATCTAAAAGTATCTTGAATTTTAAAAATTGCTAATGGAGAAAATAACTGAAATAAAATTCTAATTAGGGAAAACATAATCATAGAGAGAAGTTTATGAATATTTTCCGTATTTAATTTTTGTTATACATGTTTCCTTTTTTAATTGAGTCAAACTGTTAAGTATAATGACTCTGCATTTTTAATTCATTTATAGAAATAGCCTTTTAAAGCTGTGAAGGTGTTCAAGAGTAAATTCGTAAATTAATCATGTATTATAAACATTCTTTATAATATTGTATTTGTATTATTATTTAATACACAAACTCAATGTGCTACTCTACAGTTTTACTTCATATTATAGAAATATTTTTACAGCTGTGAATGGGTTCAATTCGTAAATTAATCATGTATTATAAATATTAAGTTATAATATTGCTTTGGTATTATTATTTTAATACACAATTCGATGTGCAAATTCTAATTTTTACTTCAGTTATAGAAATATTTTTTTATCTACGAATGGTTTCAAGAGTAAATTCGTAAATTAATCATATATTATAAACATTACGTTATAATATTACATTTGTATTATGATTTTAATACACAGTGAAAAATCACTGTGAAAAACTTATATTAAACCATACATTTTAAATTCTAAAACAATTAAAAATCATACATGCTAAGAGGTAATTTAATATACATATTAAATTACCTCTGATTGTTATGATGATATAATTATTTTTGATGTTATAATTTTTTTTTTCAAAATGGGATTTAAATGAGAACATTTGATGCAATATAGTTCATAACAAAGCCAAATAATAAATTTTTAAATTCAAAAAATATTTGCAATTTTATCAAGAATAAAGATTAGTATTTGAATTATTTTCAGATCTTATTCGTTATAAACAGCTAAAGAAGCAAATGGATGAAATCTGGAAATGTGAGTTTTTATTGCAATTTTATTCAAATTACAGTAGAATCTCATATTTCCAAATTTAATCTATTTTCGTCTTTAGCTGTTTATAACGTATATCAGATCATATTAAATTTATTATGGAACTCCCAATATTCAAAATGCAGAAATCACAGCGCGAAGCAATCGGAGACTTATTTCTTGATTTTATCTATTTATTTCTGTCGTCGTTCGCAACATCCATGAGATCGTATTAAATTTCTAAGAAAACTTCAAACATTTAAAAATGAAGAAAACAGAGTGCAAAGGAATCGGAAACCACGACATTCCATGTTAAAAAGAGACGTGAACAATGGTGATAAATCAAGAAAGAAATCCTTATTGATTGTGTTGAAAGCAAACAACTCAATCAGCTAATGGAAATACTTTTGCCATTTTGTTACTGGTTTTCTGTTGAGAAAAATTCTCCACGTTCTGAAACCTTTTCGGGGATTTAAATATACGATCTCATTTATTACATTTATTCGATTGCAGTGCTCCCTTTTAAATGGAATTTCTTTACAACACTTCTAAGAGAGTTTTATTCGTAAACACGTTTAAGTAAACATCATTCGAGTTTACGAAGCAACCATGCATTGCATTCATTAATTTTAGGTGCTCGGCTTAGAAATACATCTCCTAAATTGAGGTTTCAACTTTATGAACAAGTGTAGGATTACAAATCGAACTAAAAATCAAGATTGCATTTTCTTTATCTTTAACATCGAAGAGGTTACAAAATTAAACAATTCTCTAAAAGGTTTATTTTTTTCAGATATTATGTAAAAGAGAGCAGAGGTGGCATAAAATGCAGCAATGTCATTGAAAGAAATTTTTTTTAAAAAACTTTTTGTATTATAATGCCAAACTCAAACGGAACCTGAATAAAAGAATTCAAACGCACGTAAAGATGGTCTCCAGATAAATTTTACTTTGTTGACAAGATTAATATTAAATTGAACCAAGTCATTCTTATTTCTTATAGCTTTACGATTTGATATCTTTGTATCCCTTATGCATTTTTATTATAGCGAAATTTGTTTTAACCGTTGTGTTACCAATGGCTTAGTAGTTAAAAAAAAGGCAAAGTGCCTAAAAAAATGTCTACACTGTGTGTTTATTTCTCATTTCATTTAGAATGCTCCTTTGTTTTGTATTGTTTTATTTCTAGATCTTTTCAAGTCTGGAAAAACCTGAAACCTGTATATAAGTTGCCGTTATCTCCAATCCAATAATTTAAGTTTCAAGTTGAAATAAACTATTGCTTGTTTTATCGCTCTACGGTCATTTTTTTGCACTCTTTGGGCTAATTAGACCGGGATCTACAGTTTAATGTGGATTCCGCACCACTAACAAACATCCATGCAACCGCCAGGATTAGAACATAAAGACTGTAGTACTAAGGGCCAGAGCGTTAGCCAATTGGCAATCAGGCCGCAAGCTATTGAAATCATCATTTCTCTTATCCGTGTACTTTTAACTACGTTACAATATATATATGTATATTGTAATTATTTATGTTTTTATATGCATGTCCAAATTTTTGTGAAATTTGTTTTGTAGATAGCATTTTTTGTCTCCGTTTATCTAACAGCCTTTCTATTCGCGTGACAAAGGTTTGTAAATCGCGTTAATAATCAGTTTTTATGTTTTCGTTTTGTAACATTTGAATAGGAAGCTTTCACTGCTCGTATATTTTTATTAAATTTCCACCAAATGCACAAGAGGCTTCATTATCCCTAGGCGGTGATATCGCCTACTTTGGGAACGAATGTCCTCTACCATAACTTTTGGTTATCAAACTGTTAGACGGATGACTGTCAAGTTAGTATCCCACCACTATCATAGATGTGTGTTTTTATAAAATCATTTCTATTCACATGAAAAAAGTTTGTAAATCGCGTTCGTAATCAGTATTTATGTTTTTGTTTTGTAACAGTTGAAGAGGAAGCTTTCACTGCTCATTTATATTTATTAAACTTCCTCCAAATACACAAAAGGCTACTATCGCCCCTCTTGATGGCTACATTATCCCCAGGCGGTGGCATCGTCTACTTTGGGAACCAATATCCTCGACCTTAAATTTTGGTTATCAGACTGTGAGGCGGTTGACAGTCAGGTTAGCATCCCACCACTTTCATAGATGTCTGCAGGCACGTCTTCACTGGTGGGTGGTAAATTGGTGGCAAAGACTCATCGCTGAAAACAATTCTAGAGATCTATTGAGATTCCATGTCGAACGAGCACGACACCAGTACAAACGCATTTATCGGTGTTTGCTATAGAGTACCAATAAAATAGAACGCATCTCTCTATTCTAAAGGAACAGAAATTTGCGACAAATATATCATGTCCTTTTCATTCTAGACTTTGCGCTCTATTGCCCCTTGGCTTCTTTTCCTTGAGTGCATTTATTTAGAAAACATAAACATAATACGAAAAGATATTGAAAATTCTGAGAAATGCCTGAAATTTTTCTTCTCAAGACATACATTTATATAACTATGTGCTTACTAAAAATAACTAAATACAAGAAATGTTATTTTGTTTATAACTCTGATTATTTTGCATGAAATATAGTAAAAGATTACAAAAAGTTCCTATAAATAAATATTTGATTTTTTAAACCATTTTGGAGCTAAAATATTACACAATAGAGTTTATTAATAGAATATAAATGCTAATTGTTTAGAAAAATTTAATTTACATATAAAAAAGGAACCATTACTTTCAAAAATCAGTGTATGAAAGTAGACTTATTTTCCCATCACGCCAGCAGTAAAGATTGCTGCTATAAATCACCAAGCTATCTTCGCATATGTTAAACTGCAAAGTAAAATACACGTGAGGATTACGTTTACCCCAAAATGGTAAAGGTGGTGCGTTCTCTATTTGATTACTATTCTACAATGTGTACAGGTGAGAGGTAATCTGCTCTAATCTGCTCTAATCTGCCCTGGGGCACCCATAATTCAGACCTCGTTCGCTGAGTCACCTATCAATGACCATTATGGTCATTAGTATTCTGATTACACGTCGAATCGTTGTTAATGCTGAATCAGGTGCTGCAACAATCGCTCTGTCTTATCGCCTTATCTGTTTAAGTCGACTGTAGTTCTTCTTGACTCTGTATTCTGCAATGAGTCAGCTATTTCCGTCAACATCGTCAAACAGTGGAATCGCTCCAGTCAAAATATGAAACGATCCTTCAATTTGACTGCCCTGCTATCTTTAGCCCAATAGTACGTTATATATCAAATTTTGACAAATGATCATGCTCTCCGAAAATCTATATGCGAGGTATTGGTATATCTTCGCAAGTCAAAGGGGAGCAAATAAAATTCGAATAAAATTTGAACGCCTTATAATTGAAATTTTTACTTTTTTATACGCCACCCAGTCTCAGTCTCAGTCTCAATCTCGATATTCGGGTTTCCAATAGTTCATTCATTGGCCACCAAGGTTTACGAGGTATGTAAATATGAAAGCAGAATTTTTGAATAAAAAATACACATTTATTGTATGAAAATGGGGAAAAATATTTTATTCTAAATATTGTTCATTGCTAGTTATACATTTTTTCCACCTATCTGGCAATTTGTGGATGCCACGCCAAAAAAAGTGTTGCTCTTTTGAGGCAAACTTGCCATTTTCGTAAGAAGGGAAACGCTGCTCATCCAGTGCGTGTCCAATCGATGCAAATAATTGGTAATTGGACGGAGAAAAATCTGATGAGCAAACAGCATGCGAAAGTATTTCTCAACTAAATGTCAATCATTTCCTTGGCCAGTTTTGCTGTTTATGATGGTGCATTATCATGAAGCAAAATCACTTTGTGTTACCTATTTTGATATTTTGTAGTTTTTTACTCAACAATCACGCAAAGCTTGATTCTAATCGATCATTTGTTATTGGAAACGTTCAGATTGACAGTTTTGCCAGATTAATTCAGCTCATAATAGATCACCCGAAACACAGAGCACTGTCTTCAGTCCAGCGCGATTTGGCCTTGCAGTCGATGTTGATGGTTCGCCTGGGATTATCAAGGATCTTTTATGCTTAGGATTGTAAAAATATATCTACTTTTCATCGCCAGTCACAATTCGACCATGAAATTATTTTTTATACCTAGCGCAACAACAGCATTTCGCAACTGTTGTTTCACTTTTCCTGTTGTCATTCATTCAGTTCATGTGGAACATATTTTCCCATCTTATGGGTCTTTCCTATGGCTTTCAGACGTAAGGAGATGGCTTCTCCTGTCACAATTGTTCTGAGTGTTATTGCATTTGAGCGTCATCCTCATCCAGCAATGCTTATAATTGCCATCTTTAACTTTTTCGGTGACCCCCCACCTGCTTTTTCTCATGTTAAAATTGCGATTTTTGAGGTTTTTTAACCACTAAAAGAACTGTGTTTTACAAGAACATGCTCACTGTAAGCTTCGACGAGCATTTGATGCGATTCTGCAGCAATTTTCTTCAAATGGTGACAGAAAATTAATACTGTTTGCAAATCGCAATTTCATGGCACAAACTTCGACATATTCAACATTATAACAAACTATGTTAAGGCATGAAACTTGCTTGTTGTTGGTTAAAACTCTTTGTCAGGTTTCAACAAAGCCAATGGCGAAATGACGTGCTTAACTACATTGACAGCTAGGGCAAATTCATATTTATATATCTGGAAAACATTTAAATATTGGATCGAAAAGCATTCCCATACGAAATTTCTTACATTCAGATAACTACTTATTTGGACCTGGTTTTTTTTTATCATCTTAGAGTGCATTAAAAATGAATCAGAATATTGTATAGAATGCAAAAACGATTATAATAAATAAAATAAAATTTAAATTATACAATTTAAAAATTTTAAATTGTTTGTGATATTGAATTTACGGAATTGAAATATTTCAAGTACGTTTTTTTTAAATTTAAATATGCTACCCTATTATTTAAAGATAAAAAAATTATAATTAAAAAAAATTTCTTATACGCAATCTTCTTATTATTTATTTAAAATGGTTGTTAAAAATGCTTCAATACTAATTGCAAACTTTATTTCTTTTTAATTTAACTTTATAATAGTTTTCTAACAAAGAAAATAAAGTCTTTGTTGTTGGTGACTTCAGGGGAAACAGGAACTAGAAAAACAAATGGAGTACATTAATATTTAAATAAAAATATTTACTCTAAAAATTCACTGACTTTTATATTTCTGAAAATGTGTTTTTGAAATTCAAATAACATATTGTCATGGGAAAACCATTTTTTCCTTCCTGAATTTCTTTTCTTTTGTTCCATAGGGTTTGGATTCAAATAGCAAATTTTCGAATACAAAAATATTCTATTTCAGAGCTTTTGTCGAAAATATTTTATGTTAATTTTGTGAATTTTATCTTGATATTTAAATTATTATAATTATTAGTTGTTAACTATAAAGGATAATGGCATAGTAGATTAATAAAAGAGAGGCTCAATTTATTCGTAAGAAAATAGATATATAATGCAATGTTAAGGAATAAATTTTGCTTCCAACTTAGTTTAAATGAGTTAATTATGATAAAACCCATTGCGAGCGAAATCTCTAAATGCCTCTGTAAATAGATTTAAGTGCTAAAACATTTGGTATTTTCAAAACCTTTTTGAAAACTCTATTTTAGTAGTTTTTTCTCTTAAACCTATATTCTTCTTCTTCTTATTATTATTATTATTTAGATGTATTATTTTCTTCGAATATTTTCGATATATTGAAAGTTGGCTTTAAAAATATCATTGTAAATGCCATTGTAATTGTTATTATTTACTCAAAATGGCTACTAAAACTACCATTGATCATTGCAATGCTTCCTTGAATATAAAATGAGCAAGGAATCAATAAACTACACTTAATTCATTATTCAATACCAATAAGGCCAACTAACAATGAGTTTCCTTTGAATGATAGTTATTAAATAAAGTTGAAAATTAACTTTGCTATCCCACAAAACCGAAATTCATTTCAGTCAACGAAGGAGAGTTTGCTGAACATGTTAATAAATTTGACATGAAATTAATGTAATAAAGTTTCATTACTTAAACTTATAAGCTGTAGGAATGTGTAATTAATGTGGGAGACGAGAGTTTTGTATTTTTAATGACTTTAAATCTCAATATTTCAATGAAGATGTGAATTTATATGATAAAGATTGTATAAAAAAGTAATTGAAAAGATGCTTTAAGGAAGGCAAAGATTTAACCCTTTCAATATTGATTTTTATAGACAACAGGATGAATTGTAATAAATTAATTGTAATAAGAATGAAATTCTGACAATACGTTTAAATAACTTTCTAATCATTCTTGAGAATACACTTTAGATATTGTCCCCTTAGTTAAAACATCTACATAACTGTTTAATACAATTTTTATTGTATGGTCTAAGTTTATAGCATGCCATGATCAAGCAAAAGCAGATATCCAGCAAAATAAATAAACCTTTGTCTTTATGGCACTGTAATTATTGTACTGTAATTATTCATTCGTTGCTTTGACATATTTCTCTCATGGTTGTTTGACTCGGATGTAAACGATCCAAAAAGAACATCCTTTCACCTTTAAGGCAAGCTTCCCTTTTCATTTTTGATTGGTGAAAAAAAAGGAATGTTCTTCCAGATGATAATTTGTAATATAATTAATGTGAAATGTAATAAATAAATTGTAATAAGATTGAAATTCTGACAATACATGTAAATAACTTTCTGATCATTGTTGAGATTACTCTTGATACATTATCCCAGCAACTAAAACATCTACATAACTGTTTAATACAATTTTTATTCTATGGACTAAGTTTATAGCATGCCATGACCAAGGAAAAGCAGATATCCAGCAAAATAAACTTTGTCTTTATGACACGATACTGTAATTATTCATTCGTTGCTTTGACATATTTCTCTCATGGTTGTTTGACTTGGACGTAAGCCATCCAAAAAGAACATCCTTTCACCTTTAGGACAAGCTTCCCTTTCAATTTTTGCTTGGTGAAAAAAAAAAGGAATGTTCTTCCAGATTATAATTTGTAATATAATTAATTGTATTAATCAATTCCAAAAATATTGGTGTCCGTAATCCTCTAAGGATTCCAACGACTGTAGTGACCTTTATTCCATCCGAGAATTGTATCGGTTTTCCGCCAGGTTGATTCTCTCTCTCTCGTTACGTACGCTCCAGAGATATCGATACGCAGAAAGATTACAATGCTTTCAATGAATACATAATCGAATCGCGCAAACTTCATACCCAGAGGGGAGCATTCCTTAAATTACTGAGAATTTCTGATAATGCCATAAGGCATCTTCATCATTTAACTATGATTTCAAGCTTGTGATTTCCATCCTTGCTGAACTTTTTGAATTGTCTAAGCCGCTTGGTTTGTAAGATTGGATTTGTTTCTTAACAATGTTATGAGCTTTTAAATATGATTATTCTTTGGGGTATTAATGCACTTAAATATTGATTAATTTGTTTCACTTCTAGTTTAAGTTTTAAGAGAAAGGTGAGATTTTTGATCCCGCTAAATAATTTGATTTATCAAAAGATTTATTTTCATCTATTTCATTGATATGCAAGCAGTTTTAGATAAGAGATTTCTGATCCCGCTATTTATTTTAATTAATCAAAAGATTTGTTTTCATTTATTCAATTGACATGCAGGTAGTTTTATGAGAAAGATTAGATTTTTTACCCCGCTAAATATCTTGATTTGTGAAAGGATTTGTTTTCATCTATTCGGTTAATATTCAAGCATTTATAAAAGAAAGGTTAGATTTTTGATTTATCAAAGGATTTATATGCATCTGTTCGATTAACATGCAGGCAGTTTTAAGAGAAAGGTTAGATTTTTGATCCAGCTAAATATTTTGATTTATCAAATTTATATTAATCTGTTCCATTGATATGCATGCAATTTTAAAGATTTTTGATCCTGCAATATTTGTAGTTTGTGATTTATCAATAGATTATTTATTCATTTGATATATAGACGTTCTATACATTTGTTGTGTCCTAAAATACTATAATGCATACCTAACATAAAATACACAATATAAATCAATAAGAAAGGATACTTTAGTACTATTTAAGAAACTGATTTGTTTCGTCTAAAATTTTACAATGGATATAATTAATGGCTTTATTTCACTATTTTAAAATTACTTTTTTATATGAGTTATTTGTAGTTTGCGATTTATCTTAAGATTATTTATTCATTTGATATGTAGATATTCTATACATTTATTGTGCTCTAAAATACCATAATGTATGCCTAACATAAAATACACATCGAATGCAAATCAAAAAGAAAGGATGCTTTAGCAGTGTTTTAGAAACGGATTTGTTTCGTCTAAAATTTTAACAATGGAAATACTTAATGGGATTATTTCATTATTTTAAAACTACTTTTTTAATATGAGTTTATTTTTGGTAGATTTTTTCGATAGTTTAATGATGTTTTAGAATTATTCTGCGTCTAGTATCCAGTACTTGAGTTACCAATTCCAGTATATTTTTAAAAATGTCTAACATTTAAAAAAAAAAATTTTTAAAACTAATTTTCTTTTATTTCTATTTCCTTGAATTTCAAAAAGTACTAACCAATTCATAATTATATTGTATTAGTCGAGCATAAATAAGTATCTAAAAATAATGATTATCCATGAGAGAATCATTAATTTTAGATACCCATTTGTGACCCCATTTAATCACGCTGGCCAGTAGCTTTATGTATTTGGTAATGGTTTCATTTTGCTCACTTACTTCACGTAATGAGAAAACAGAGATGAAATAACTGCTGGTCTAATCAATAAAACTGCAAGTTAATTCAGTCCTTCTTTATTAATTTTATTCAGTCCTTGACCTTTACTTCTTTTATTTGAGCTTCAATATTTCTTAAACATTTGAATTAAAAAATGTTAAACTGGAACTTCACATTTTCAGTATATATTTTCTGGAGCAGCGTATATGTTGTTTCCTTGCGGCATAACTGTGGAGTAGTTTCTCACCATGCAAATCTGTCATGAACTCAGTAAAATGCACGGATGTATCATGAATGTAAATCGTATTTGGAGACTGTCTTTTTTAAAATCTGTGTCTTTCATTTTTTATTATTGCTTTAAGATGGAAATAATTTGTTTTATCTTTTAGAAGATAAATTATACTTTTTCAGGTTAAATTTATTATTATTGTTTGACGATATTTTAATGTGCAATAATAATAAAATGGTTAATAAAAGTGATTTATTATAAGTGCGCTTTTTTAAAATTACGAAGTCAATTACAAAACCATTATATGATTAAAAATAACAGAGTAAGACAGAGAGGACTATATTATATGCAGTGTTCCCATTTATTAATATTTTTTGAATGGAAATAATAAAAGTACAAATGCGGAAAAACTATTCTACTAAAGAGTTATGTTAGTGGAACGAAAAAAAATTTCTGTATATGAAATATATTATAAACTTCCATATTCGTAAACACGTCATTATTAATTTTCATTATAATATAATGACCGTAATTACTACCTTTACGATTACGAATTGTGCATTATTATACACTCATATACATTCTGTATAAAAAGTACCATGAATTGTTAAATAAAATACACAAAAAATAATTTATTCATCAAAATGTTTTAGCACCCTCAAGTCAAACATCTTCTATTATAAACTGTTATTTCTGCTAGATAACTGAATCCAAATCAAGGATATATTTAGAGACGGACACATTTAGCACATAGACACATTTAAAATTGTGATTTCCATCCAAAATTAACCATAATATCTGTAAATTTTATATGAAATTTCAAAACTAAAAACGATTTACTGTTGAAATCAAAACTACAAATACAACTTTTTGAACAACAACTTTTGAAATTCGAATACAAATATTGCGCAGCAAACTGCAATTTATTAAGTGCGCTTTATACGTTTTCAGATCTATCACCCAAAGGCTCAAATGAAGATTATCCAATGTGATAACTCAGCCAAACACGCAATAAAGATATTACTCTTAAAATAGAGCGTCTAATATTTGTGAGCAAGTATTTCTATTTCTCTTTGGGGGAGAAAGTTTTTTATTGAATGCTCCGTTTCATTTCTGTGAAATGGAAAGAAATCGCCGAATTCGGTTTTATCTCGCAGTGAAATTCTCTTTGGAGGTCTCCATGGAAACACCTCTGTTAGTTTTTGATATTGCGTATTGGACCGTTACTCGCTTGTCCATTGCTTGCTGAAAGCCACCTATTAACGTTGACTCCCATTCATCTTTGAATCGTAACTCATTTCGCGACAATCAATTGACTTTCCACTTCTTTTACAGAGTTTCACTTAATTAAGGAACTTCTGCAGAGAACGTTGACAGATGGACTAGTTTCTTTCATCGTGGTATTTATTTACGTCATGTACTTCACTGACCATTCTCTTCATATTTTATCTGTCGTGTGAGGAGCTGATAGCTGAAGAAATTCTCTTTTTATGTGTTCTAATCCTTTACAGAGGAACAATGATTTAACAAAATATAATAAAGCATTCATTTCTAAAGAAAGAAAATGGTTTTTGAAGAATTATTTATATATTTTTAATAAATAGTACATTTAGTAATAGTACATAAGGTGGGATTTTTTAAATATAATTTATCTGTCGTTCATATGGTATTTATTTACGTCATGTACTTCACTGACCATTCTCTTCATATTTTATCTGTCGTGTGAAGAGCTGATTGCTGAAGAAATTCGCTTTTTATATGTTCTAATCCTTTACAGCGAAACAATGATTTAACACAATATAATAAAGCATTCATTTCTAAAGAAAGAAAATGATTTTTGAAGAATTATTTATATATTTTTAATAAATAGTACATTAGTAATAGTACATAAGGTAACATGTAACATGTAATAGTACATAAGGTGGGATTTTTTAAATATAATTTATCTGTCGTTCATATGGTATTTATTTACGTCATGTACTTCACTGACCATTCTCTTCATATTTTATCTGTCGTGTGAGAAGCTGATAGCTGAAGAAATTCGCTTTTTATGTGTTCTAATCCTTTACAGCGAAACAATGATTTAACACAATATAATAGAGTACTCAGTTCTATTTCATGGTAAAAATAAAAGAAAGAAAAAGTTGTATGAAGAATTATTGATATATTTTTAATAAATAGTATATTCAGTAATGGTCCATAAGGAGAGATATTTTATCCCGCTAAATATTAGAATCTATCAAATTTGCATTTATATTAGCGATGCGGTAAATTAAATTATTTAATATTATTTAAGCAATACTATTATTCTTAGTAAACATACTTTATTGCTTTTAATTATGAAAGAATTTTTAAATTAATTTTTAGGAATTAAAATGTTCCCAAAATTTTTATACCTACGCTTAATGTCTGGGTTTTTACAGATAATATAATGTTAGTAGCATTTTATTCTATCACTTGATAAAACCGAGATTAAATGGGGTAATTATTAAATATTGGAAACATTTTCCACGTCTTCTGGTATTAACAATTATTAGAAATTATAAGCTGCTTATGGCAAAGCCCGTGAGGTATAAAGCATTATGTCCCCCAAAAGATATTAGGAATTGCTGTCGTTTATCCTGTTCTTAACGGTAATTGATGTCGGATAGGTGAAATCGTCATCGACTTCTTTTTGCCATGTAACTCGTATAATAAAAGGAAAGGATATGAAATTGGATTAATCATTGGTTTGATAATATGTGTTAATCATTTACTGTATTAGTTTGGGGTTCCCTTTATCATTTTATGTCCTTTAAAAATGGCTTTTAAAAAGCATCTCACACTAACGGAAAGTATTAAGCATGATTCTTGAACAATTTCTTATTTTGCAATTTTTTTATTACGAATTCTAATAACATTTGTTTGTTTCCTATAATGTAGTTACATATTTTCATTGCACTTTTTTATCGGTTTCATATTTTTGTTTGCTATAATTTAAAGTAATTTAAATAACATTTTAATTTCCAAAAATCTTTCTTTTCTGTATTTTATAATCTCTGGTTTCTCATAGAATTATGAAACCCAGAAAAGTTTTGCCATTTTCATTAAAAATCATCTCAATTTGTTATGTTTTTCTTCAAATCTCCGAATCACTTGTGCTAATTGTTGATTTATCATCAATTGTGCCATATTGCAGGACGTATGATCAATTCTTACATCTTTGTGATGTTTACGCATAAAAAGCATATACAAGCATAAGACCCATAAATGTTAAGTTACATCTTTGTGATATTTATACTTGAGTTTGATGGCCGAGTGGCTAGCACTCTGGCACCTGGTGCCACAGGCTTCAGCTTCGGGTTCGTGTTCCGCGGTTCCATGGATGTCTGTGTAGATGGATCCATCTGAAGCTGTATGTCCTGGTCTAATATAACTGTTGGGCGTAGGGTTTGACAAACTTACTTTTCTCTTTTTTTAATAGTCATCTGCTTTCAAAGCAACGAAAAACATTTTGCAAAAAGAATACTTAATTTGGAAAGACAGTATTGTTATTTCTTTTAAAATTATCTAACAAAATAAACTGAGTACTTTAGACTGAACAGATATGTAAAACTTGTTATATTTATCTCTACAATATCGTTATAATACACAATTTTAACAACGCTGACGTAGCAATATGTTATATACAATATTAATGATGTTTTTTTATATTAAAAAATGTTTTTCTAGATATTTCAACAAAAGTAAAAGTGATTATTAAAGATAATTTTTAAAGAAATGAATTAAAAATCGAAGAATTATTTGGAACTTGACTCCTTAATTTTCTAAGGGATCTAAAGTACATTAAAAATCAATTTAAGTTCCTAAAAAATGCTAGTTTCAAAACGTATTTACTCCATTCCACCTTAAATCCACATAACATCCCTCTATTAACGTGTAAAATTTCTCTCTGTAAGCGTACTAATGATTCTTGATAAGAATTAAGCGATTGTCAGTAGCTTGACAAAGCTGTTTTGAGAAGCTTAAAAAACGGTGATTTTTGACGCGTTAAAAACGCTTTTTCTTTTGGGACGCAGATTCGACATGACAGGCTTCTACAGCTACGCTCATTCCGTGACTTCCGAAAAACAAAATAGTCGTTGAAGCCTCTCTATTTTGAATTTAAATGCAAATGAGTTGACAGTGAAGCTCTGTCGAATGTCGTCTTCACCCCAGCGCTCCGGAATTGAAAGGGAATCCAGCGAGACAAGATTCGAGGAAAAACTTTATGCTTTTATTTTTCCTGCCAATCCATGTTCATTTTTTCATTTTATTGGGGAGAAGAAACGAAAGTATGTAGCAAGAAACAACAAAAAAAAGATGCGTCATTTTGTGATATTTTTCTACAGTCTCCACATTGAATTTTTGAAAGAGTTTGGCAAATGAAATTGTAAATGCATCGAAGGTGAATGACGGCTGACTATCTAAACAGAATTAGAGGAATAAACTTAATGTAGTTGATGGTAATAAATGAAATGAATTTAAAATATCCTTTATTTGTTTTATATCTAGTTCATTTTTTGTATTTTATCTCCGTCTAGTGTAGTTCTTATTTTTATTAAAAACATTGTACCTTGTTATAGACTTTAACAAAATTCCGTTGATTATAATAGATTCCTTGTTGGTTGTTATTTGATAATACTTCACCTATCATTTTAACAATTTAGACCAACATTAAAATTTATTCAGAAATAATAAAACCAAATTTAAAATCTGATTTATTTTATGAGAAGGCATATTATATTAATATAAGTTATACATTTGAATCTAAATGAATTTAATGGCAAAGTTTTCATTTATTATGAAAACAAGTTGTTGCTTTTTTTCAAATTAAAGTAAATGCTTTTTTAATGCTTTAAGTTTTGAAAATTAAGTAAATTAACCTAAAAATTATTAAAATCAAAATGCAACTCAAAAACGCAACAATTTTTTTTCTTTGGGATTTTATTATTTTAGGAAATATAATCCTGCCAATCCATGTCCATTTTTTCATTTTATTGTGGAGAAGAAAGGAAAGTATGTAGCTCTTCGATGAAACAACAACAACAAAAAAAAAGATCCGTCATTTTGTGATATTTTTCTACAGTCTCCACATTGAATTTTTGAAAGAGTTTGGCAAATGAAATTGTAAATGCATCGAAGGTGAATGACGGCTGACTATCTAAACAGAATTAGAGGAATAAACTTAATGCAGTTGATGGTAAAATGCATAATTTATTTCAAAAATGAGATGAACTTAAAATCTCCGTTATTTGTTTTATATCTAGCTCATTTTTTTGTATTCTATCTCCGTCTAGTTCAGTTTTTATTTTTATTGAAAATGTTTGTTTCAATACATTTAAATGTGATTTATCTTTTAATATTATATTTATAAATTTTGAGTACATTGTTATCGACTTTAACCAAATTCCGCTTAAAGTGCCCTATTTGATTATAAGAGATTTCCCGTTGGTTGTTATTTGATAATACTTCATCCATCATTTTAACAATTTAGATCAACATCAAAATTTATTCAGAGATAATAAAACCAAATTTGAAATCTGACTTATTTTATGAGAAGGCATGTTATATTAATATAACTATAAACTAAACTTTTGAACCAAAATTGAGATGATATCATTTATTAAGAAAACAATTTTTTTTTCAAATTAAATGACATGCTTTTTTAATGCTTAAAGTTTTGCAAATGAAATAAATTAACTTAAAATTAAATAAAATCAAAATGCAAAATCAAAGGCAAAACCGTAACAATTTTTTTTCTTTGAGATTTTGTCATTTTAAGAACAAATATAAACATTTTCAAGGAAATCGATTACTAATAATTATAAATATAAATGGATTGCCTAACTAAGTTTAGCTACAAAAAATATATTAAATATAGAAAAACCTAATTTTTTTCTTCTTGATAAATCGGAAAAAATATTTTCATCTTGAATTCTTAATTTATTATCATTAACGATTGAAATATCTTAAATATAACAAATTTTATCAGTGTAAAACTATAGAGACTTTGTATGATGATAAAATTAATTTTAAAAATAGCTTTTTATATTTATTCCTTGTTATTTGAATAATTTTATAAGGAATATAAAGATATATTCATATATAAATTAGTATGAATAATCCTGAGTTTATTTTAAATTTTTAACCCCTGACTGGCTTATGATTATAGTTTATGACCATTTTGTAAATTATCATTCAATATATTTAATGTTTATGATTTGATTTTATTAGAAAAGCCTTTCTACTCTACAGTCCATTCCTCTCAAAATGGCCTTTGTTGGTATAGCATGCTTGAGAAGTTTGAATCCAAATTTAAATACCAGCGATATTTGTTGTGTTCTAAGGCTCTGCTTTGAAGTTTACCCATTGCACCCAAAGTGCTCACAGTTTATGGAGTAGGCGAGAATGCTTTTAGGCAAACAAGGGGTGAAAATTGTAAATTGTGTGGACGCCCCTTACTTAAACAGAACGTGACAGATCGGATGTTAGTTCACTTCTGCGGCAGTTTAGAATCCCAACACGTCAGAAAACGCCATTAAACTTGCGAAGTCTGTCGTCGGCCGCCGTGTGACAGGAATTGCAACTGGGGACAACACTCCACGAATAATTTCATGCGGGCCGATTCCCCCTTGCAAAACAGGGCCGAGAATTATCCAATGTTTTCTTTCTCCACGTCAAGATTTCCAAGTGAAATCTTCCTGGCAAGTCGAAATAGAAGTTTCGAAGAGAAATGTCATTTTAAGTACAGACGTTTTCAAAAATAGAACAGAACAATTTGAATAATTTTAAATTTAGTGTAAGATTAGTCCTTCTTGTTGGAGATTTAATTTTTTTTCCCGTCACCATTTATTGAAGTTTTATTCAAATTTCTCTTCTTTGGGAATTTTAAATTTCCAGTTTTGAATGTTTCAGACATTTATTTAAAGAACTAAAAAATAAATTGCAACATCAAAATAGTTTCTTCTATTCAGGAAATGTATTGTTGCTTAAGTTACATGGATCAAATAATGTTTTATAATAAATAATTATTATATTCCCACAAGATAGAGTTGTTAACTTCAGTGTATTGTGAGGCATACAGTATGAAAACATGTCCGTACTTTATATTTGATTTGAAATTTTACTCAAAATCTTTTCCTAAAAACCGCGGCTATCAGTTTAGAAAATTTTAAAACTGATTTGATTGGCTGAAGAGTGATAATTTATCTGTAACTGATTAAAGTATAATTGCTACATTCCTTTACGAAAAAAAATTAGTTGACTGTATATAAATTATTTAAAAATTTTGTAAATAGCTAAATATTATTGAGTTGCATTTTATTAATTGTTTTTCTTCAAATTCATCGCTATTTCATCAAATGTAATTCAATTGTACGACTAAATTACATCATTTCCGTTTAGATATGTGTAATAATGAAAAACTAGAAAAATTGAGAGAAATGAAAGTTATTCCAAGAGTAAATAAGTTTATTTGCTATGAATCTTTCTTTATTCTTAACATAATGTTAAAAATAACGTTAAAAGATTCAATTATAAACCCAAATTTCAACCTGCATTAATTTGAAAGCGTTTTGTTATGAATTATTCAAATAGAATTATTAATTAATCTGGAAAAACATTCATAATTAAGTACCGTATATTTCCGGATATAAACCGCTCCGTGTATAAGCCGAAAGTACGTTTTTTCTTCAAACTTTTTTTCGAATTTCAAAACCCGTATATAAGCTGAAATAAAAAATCTTGTAACGTTCATTATTTATCGCATTCTATTATTAATTTTGGTGTATCTTTTGGGGCTTTTTTATTAGCGAAGGGAAAATTTTTCCAACATCATAATTAAATATATTTTAATATTCTAACATCATTATCATCATAAAACAACATCAGCATCCGTTTTTTTCTTCAAAACATTTATGAAATTTCAAAACCCATATATAAGCCGAAATAAAAAAAAAATTCTAATGTTCATTATTTATATTATATCATTAATTCTGGTGCACGTTTTGAGACTTTTCTGTAAGCCACGGGAAAAGTTTCACGAAAGTTAGAATTTTTGTTTTGGAAAACAATTTTGTAAATAAAACAACTCCTTTTCATAAAACGACCGACTAATTTCATTTAAAATTATTTTTTTCACACGCTTAATAAACATAAACTAAAGAAATAAAAACTTTATATTTTTGGCAATTTATTGTTTCCGCTCAACTAACGGAAAAGTACTTATGTTTTTTTGCCATATGGATCTTTATAAAAGCCAACCCCCGTATGGTAGCCTTAAAAAAATTTTATAAAATTCTCGACTTATATACGGAAATATACGTTAAATATTTTAATCCTTGAATAAAGAAAATATTTGTAGCATAATTTAATCCATTAAATAGAATATTACTTACAGCCAGTTATTTACTTAAATTCCTTCAAAGAGGTATCTCATCTGTAATCATACTATAGTTTTAAAAAAAATATAAATAAATACATTAACGTAAAAAAAATATGATTATGTTTTTACAAATTCAAATGATTTATAATTCGAAATTGCCATAAAGAACTGAATTAAATATCTTTTCAAAAAATAAATTATCCTCTTTGAAATATTCAAATTTAATTGTCCTTATTATTGGTATTTGTAAAATAAAAAAGAATTATTTGTAATGATTATTCTAAGTTAATAAATTGTTATTAGGATATAATAAAAATGTATTATAATATTGTAGTCGTATATAAAAATAATATTATTAAAAGAACTTTAAGCACATTAAAAATTAGGCCAATTTGTTTAAGAAAAATAATAGTTTTGTTTTTGTGTAAACTTTTTTTATGTGAATGCATATTATTCCTTATATTCACAACTTGAATTTGATCCAAATATATTTTAAATCTAAAATATCCCCAATTTTCAAATTAAAGAAATAGTTTATTTGAATTTTTTCATATAGTCAAAAATACTCTTGTTTTGTTATGATATGTACTTAAAAATAATTTTATCATGCTGAAATTTAATTTAAATAACTTCAGGCACTTTTAACTTAATTTATAATTAAGAATTTTTGAATGGTTTCATAATTTTTAGATTTCCCGCATTTTTTTTTAAATTCAGAATCTAAAATTAAGAAAATTATTTATTTATGTAGATGGAAATATTATGTAATTATAAAGTAATCACATTCAATCTTTTATCTGAAATTTCACAATTTATAATTTAAACATTTTTTGAATAATAGTTTTTAATATCTTTCCGTGAACTTAAATTACATTAACCCGAAAAAACAGTAATTGTATAAAGAATAAATTTATGTTTCAGTAATAATGAAATAGTGGCGTATTTTAATTTTAAAAAATTAATTTTAAAATAATTTTCTAAAACGCTGCAAATGCTTTCTGATATTAAATTATTAATTTTAATAATAAAGGCGTCAAGCCATTATACATTAAATCTTATAATTACAGTCAATACATATTTTAATGCAAAATTAACAAAATATAGATATTCGTACTAGTTCTGCAAATTGAATTTTTGATCACAAATGCGTAATATTAATTGTAATATTATTTTTGATTTGTTAAAAAGTAATTTAGCTGCATGATTCTTATATTAATGAAAAATGCAAGTATTTTTTTAATATTACATAATTTTCTTTCCATGTATGAATACAAGTGAGCTCTAGTATAATAATGATGTGTAGGAAACTGAATACAAAATTGATAATGACAAGCATAATTAATAGTGAGCTTTTATACCATCAGCAAGTTTTATGCAAGAGTGGTATTTTTGCATAAAACTTGTCCGTTGTGCTTATCATTTGATTTTACTAAGTATATCACAACCAAGCAGCCAAGTCGGATGGATCGAAACAGAGCGGCGTAATAGGGAAGGAAAGGTAATTTCGGAGGGATTTTAATTACAATAAAAATATTCTTAATTTTAAATAACTAACATTTTAAATTATATAAAAATAAAAGATAAGTTAGATGTAAAAAATTTACAATAACTATTGAGCATTTTTCTTTCGAAATTGTTTTGCTACATGCATTTCTGTCCAGCACCCCTAACAAGTAATCGATTCGTCCATTTCCGCTTTTAAACCGGATGTTTACTATTCCACACAATCTGTGCTCGAACTATAAAAGGGGGTTGCTTATTCATTTTGATATACTTTGTAGTATCAAAAGCACTTATACGAGTATAACATTTTTGGGTAAAAGTGCATGTTCGATTTACGTACAATGTATGCTACAAAAAGGATTGTAATATATTTTATAAGAAACAATTTGTCTATATCTTGGAAACAATTGTGCTTTAGCCTTTTTCTTAAAATGCTGAATATTCTATCCATTATCTGCCTGGTCTTTTAGAATAATGCATCTTGGTAAACATTTAGTAACATATCGAATAAATACATGAATATTTCACTCTTTTCCTATTCGCATTATATTCCTCCAAGCTTTTAATAAAAATACTGAAACAGAAACTCTTTTATAATGGGTGGATGCGATTCATGTAAATATCACATAAAATAAAATTAGTTTTGTTTCATAAAACTTTCAACTGTCTTCTTAAATCATACTATTTTAATACTAATAATTAATTTAAATACATAACATTATGAATTTTTATTTATAAAAATAATTACACATTTCGGCATAGTTTAGAATTATTTAGATAAGAATTTTAATATTAACATGTTAATAAGTTTTTAGGATCACTTGAAAAAGTAATTTTATAATTTTTTTATAATTACGAAAACTAATACATATATAATATACAAATATAACGAAATAAATAATATGTGAACAATGAAAATTTTACTTTAAAACGTTGATTTTTGTGTGTGTATGTTACCAATAAAACTAAATTATATTTTTATCTCATACAACATTGCACTGTCGTGAAAATATATACATACTTTCAATGTCTTTTAATATGTATTTAATGTTTTTGATTTTTATTGCATTACTTATCATTGCAGTTGTTTAAGAAAATCACCTATAAATTCTCAATAGATTTTAATTTTTACCTAAAAATTACATTTCACTTTAATCCCAATACCAACCCTCTACAATTTTCTATATAGTAAATAAAACTATTTTGGGCGAAGTAATTAAGGTAATTTTCCTAAATCCTTTTTATCATTTTTTTTAAAAAAATTACCTAATAATTTTGGGAGAAAAAAAATATATATAACATTTCACGATTTTCTTTCTCTTTTAAAAACAGAAGACATTAATCTAAAGATTAAGATTTCGCAAGAGAAGACTCATTAGGAAAGTGCAGGTAAAAAATTAAAAAAATAAATAAAAACCAACCACGTTTTTGATTAATCGCACTTAACAAAAGACTTTCCGTTAATTAATCGCTAACAAAAGATCTACAACAATTACCTATGTATTCGGGTTAAAATGGAGTTTTTTCAAGGGGCAATTTCGGTGAGTTTATAATGTTTTGACTCATTTACTAGAAAGCTTCACATATTTGTCTGGAAAGTCTTAAGGAAAAAAAAGCACCCCACTTCATTTAGGAACCCCTTATTTGTTTACAATTTAATTAGATAGATTAATACGTTCTCGTTATTGGCAGTGAAGAATGGTGCCATGGCTGTTTTACCTTCAAGATGAATGGCAAACAAGCTCTGTAGGAGAAGTCAGTTTTTGAGCCAGACGCTGACTAATGTCTCTCTTTTATTTCGAGGCTGATGGATTTACTTTCGCTCAATACCCCTCACAAAACACGGAATTTATACTCGGAAAAGTAATTAGTAGCTTATTTTAAGATCCATTTCGTTAGGCGAATCATTTCGAATGGAAACATGGAATGAATGCTGTAAATAAATCTTCCATGAAAAGGAATATTTCGCCTCTAATGTATTTCTAGGTGATTGAAGGGATTTTTTTTCAAGGGGTTTTAATACAATGCTGCAACTGTATTAAATGAGTCAAAGGAAACTGTATTAAAATATTTGTGTCATTTCCTTTCAATGCTCTAATATGTGAAAGGTACTTTTTTGATTTAAAATATGTGAAAGGTACTTTTTTTATTTAAAATATGTGAAAGGTACATTTTTTATTTAAAATACGGGAAAGGTACTTTTTTTTTAAAATATGGGAAAGGTACTTTTTTTATTTAAAATATGGGAAATGTACTTTTTTTATTTAAAATATGCAAAAGGTACTTTTTTCGATTTAAAATATGTGAAAGGTACTTTTTTGATTTAAAATATGTGAAAGATATTATTTTCATTTAAAATATGTAAAAAATACTTTTTTGTTTGAAAATATGTGAAAGATACTTTTTTGATTTAAAATATATGAAAGGTAGTTTTTTTGATTTAAAATATATGAAAGGTAGTTTTTTTCATTTAAAATTTATGAAAGGTAGTTTTTTTCATTTAAAATATATGAAAGGTACTTTTTTTTAAAATATTTTATTTAAAATATATGAAAGGTAGTTTTTTTCATTTAAAATATGGGAAAGGTACTTTTTTTTATTTTAAAATATGTGAAAGGTACTTTTTTTTTTTTTAAAATATGTGAAAGGTACTTTTTTTTTATTTTAATAATCAAAAAACTAATAACTATATTTAATTTTATTTTGATTTCACCAAGGTTTTATGCTTTATTAGAGGCAGCGATAATTAATCCAGTATAAAATTGATTTAAAAAAAGTAGAATCACAGAATTATTTCAAACAAAAATGTTCATAGTGCCCAAGTACTGTACATGGCAAAACTTAAATATTTATTAAATTTAGTTATTATTTGACGTACATTTATATTAAATTATATTTTTTTTCCGATCATCTATTGAACATTGGCGTACATTATTGGAGGATAAGCATATTAAAAAGCTATTAGTAGTTTGATGTGTATGATTAAACACTAGTTTCCAAAAAGTAAGTAAGAATCAGAAAAATTGTGTTTGTGAAATTTCTGTTACTTGAAATTTAATGAAATTTGTCAAGAACATTAATCAGATAATTTTATACAAATTAAATCTATTCATTTTATTTTGTGTCTAATTTTTGTCAGTATATATAAAATAGAAACGTATCAAAATCATGGTATCTGAGTTCATTGTGTAATAAGCTTTAGTATGGAATGAGAACACCTCAAACAGCCTAATGCCACAACGATGTCACGTGCTCAAATTGATAACCTAAAATTTTTAATAAACCAGTTGGTAACAAAGCCCAAAATTTTGTCAAGGCAGTTTGAAGATCCTAAAAGGGGTAGATTGTGCAATGCATATTCCTAAAGCAGTTCTTTCTGATTTTTTCCTTAACTGTTAGAAACAGTATAAAAAAAATAAGCGATTTTTTGAAGTTGAATTGATGTATTGATTAGTAATGTGTTATATCACGGTAGTTATAAAAGTTCAAGTACAGCATTAAACATAAAATTGTCTCTATTTAAATGATAATGTTGATCCTCAAAACGATGTTCACCTAATTAAATTTATCCTGACCAAAAAGTGAATACTTAAAAACCAATGTCTTCAGAAAAAAGATTTGATGAGTATTCAAAGAAATAAGTAGCTTTTTATTATGACAAGATGAATTTTTTACTTTTGATCAATCTTGCAACTAAGACTTCACAAAATATTTACAGTATTCTGCTTTAAAAGTTTTAATTGCTTTAGATAAATTAACTAACAGAAAGGAATCTTTTTAAAATAAATTTTGAGGCAAATACTTTTTAAATATATAATTGCAAGCAGTGCCAAAAATTTTTAGAAACAGTACCTTAGTTTAAAATTGTCATTGAATACTTAGCAAGTTACAGAGCTGCATGTGGACTTTTGTAAACAATTGTTAACTGCATAAGATATAAAAATTAAGAAAAATGAACCGAATTTGAGGGGGGTGGTTCTTTTGAAAATAAAATGTGCGAAGATCACCCTAACATTTGAAAAAGGCGTATTATTATTCCTAGCATAATCCCATTCATTACAGGAACAGCATCATCATTATATGTGTCTAGACTTACAGCTAATTATTTTGGCGCCGTATGTTGATTACAAGTGGAAATCGACAAAATTTTTGAATTCATGTCAAAAATTAAGTCGATTGCAAATTACTTCAAGACGATATTCACGGGATAGGCAATTTCTCATTAGATCAAATTTATTCTCAGCAAAATTAATTACTAATTTGAATGAAGGAAAATTAGACTGAAAAATTATAATGAAAAATTCAATTACAAATTAGCAAAATTTTTTCTGAAATAAAAGGAACTACTATATTAAATGAATGAACATATATTCGATATGCAGGGTTAGTCTTAAGAAATTTAATTACTAAATAGTAAAATGTTTTGAAGCAAGTACTCATCAAGTCTATCATTAATAAACACCTTTAGAAAAGTATTATTACTTAAAACTGCCATTAAACAATCAGCAAAGTGGCAGAGCTGCATTTCCCACTTCATTAAGAATAAATAATTTAACGTAAATAGCTGCTCTTAAAGAATAATATAGCAAAATATTAGTAAATATACCCTTACTGGAATTAAATTTCAAATATTTGAAAAGAAATAAAGCCTATGTATGTTAATGAAAATGATATAATAAATTAAAATAATTAAATAATTAAGACAAGTGTATTTTGTTTTGATCAAGGATGAAGAAAGTAACTGATTGTTAACTATACATGTTTTTTAACGGATGAATCTTTTGTGAAATGTTATCTCCTTCCATTCTAGCTTTTTGCTCTGAAGTAAACGGAAACTTAATGTTCTGCTGCAAGTTTTAAATGTGTTAGTTTGTTATGAAAATGTGAAAGTATTTTTTTAACCTTCGCCAGACCTAGGCATGACTGCCAACAGTCTATCTATGACGGGCAGCCCAATACAGTCCAGAAACACACATAAAATAATTAAAATCTTTTGCAGTATTTACAGCTACTACGTCAATTAGTCCAGGACAGTAGTTCAAGGGGTTACCACTCATGTCAGAATTAGTCATGCAAAGTTGGCAATCGTAGAGAATGTGAAAGTATACACCACGTTTCTGTTGTCTTGACACTAAAGGGTTTTGGCTTAAAAAGGACTGTAAAGGACGTGTCATTATTTTTTCTATACATTAGAAACAAAAAGAAAAAGAAAAAAAAAGCGCAAAGGTGGGGAAAATCAAAGAATTTTAGAAGATGCGAAAGAGATTTCAACTATCTCGGAGGTCTGGTTGTACTGTTCGTCTAAAATATAATCACAATTAGTGTCAAGACTAATTGATTGCTTAGTGAAAGACGATCAATGATTGAACGATTACTATCGTAATTAATTCGATTGTGATATACAATAATGGCAAATAATAGTGATAATAATAGGGAATAAAGAAAGGTTAGAAAATTAGAAAAGAAATAAATATGTATGTTAATGAAACTGATATGATAAATTAAAATAATTAAAAGCTTAAAGGTCCTGCATATTTTGTTTTGATCAAACATGTAGAAAGTAACTGATTGTTAACCATATACGTTTTTTAACGTATATGGTTAACATTGGAGATGGAGATCTAACGATGGAGCTCTTGTGAAATCTCCTTCTTTTTCAACTTTTTGCTCTGAGGTAAATGGAAACTTAATGATCTGTTGCAATTTTTACATGTGTTAGTTCGTTACGAAAATGTGAAAGTATATATAGAGTATACGTAGGATATATTATATATGAGAGTATAACAAGTTACAAACTCAAGACGGGATTAAGTCAAAGCGTTGGAAAGCTGAAGATCTTTTAACAATACCCAGCAATCCGCAGTTCCGTCTTCTGACTGGCCATGACTGTTTAGCAGAACATCTCCATCGCATTAAAATCTTTTCGAACCCTGGCTGCCCCCTATGTGATTCAGCAGATCCAAAGAACAGAAACCACCTCCAACGATGTGCGGTACTTGACGGCGACTCGGAGACGGAGCTTTTTCAGAGCTTTTCTTTTTTTTAGAGAACTCTTAAGGCAATGACTTCGGTCATCTTTGTATTTTTTGGGTGTTTATTCTTTTGTATTTTTTTTTTTGCCTTGTTATTATTATTATTATTTTACTTGTAATTTCCTTGCCATTGGAAATAAAAAAAATGTAGAGTATATGCCACGTTTCTGTTGCCTTGACACCAAAGGGGGTTGGTTTAAAGAGGGCGGTGAAGATCATTGTTCTTTCTATCCATCGGAAACTAAAATAGAGTAAAAAAAGTACGCGAAGTGGGGGGAAATCAAAGAATTTTAGTAGATACGAAAGAGGTTTCAACTGACTCGGAGGTCTGTGATGTTCGTCTAACATATAATCACAATTAGTGTCGAGGCTAATTGATTGCCTAGTGAAATGCTGTGAAGGATGATCAATGATAGAACGACCAGCTATCGTAACTAAATAGATTTTGATATATATGTGAATAAAGAAAGAGTACAATTCTACAAAGCCTGAAGGTGATTGTTTGTGAACTAATACAGACCAACATCTTGACTTCATTGCAGTATAAAAAGAAAATATCATTTAAACTTGTTTGCAAAATATTTTAATGGAAAATTAGCAAAAAATTGGCGAAATCAGTTTTAGGGGTTCTTTATAATATATTTATTTGTGAACATTAAAGATGTATAAATTTGAAGAAAATTGATTTTGACTCCACCATATGCTTATAAAATTTGTATTTTTTTCTAATGCACAAAAAGTAAATAAATGAAATAAAGAACGGTATTCATAAATAATTTTATAGATACTGTATCTTTTTTCTTAAACAATTAAAATGCTTCCACTTATTCTATTTTGCTTATTAATATATCTGTCTATATATATATTCTTCTGCTCTATTTAATGGATACCACGTGTCTTGAATTTTTCTATAAAACCAGCTGCATTGTCGAATTTTTTATTTACGAGATTTCTTACTTACCGCATGTAAGTAGATGGATTTATGGTACTTCCATGCTATTGGAATAGGTCACTATATTTATTATTGTTGTGACTAATCCTCAATGTCTGGAAGTGCGGGGAGGGCACCCTATGAATGGAGGGAAATATGAATAGTCATGGATGGAGGGAAAGGAGGAAGCTTCTATAGGTAGATATCTGACTTGTCCTGAGTAGCTGAAGAAGGAGGGCAGTGCATTCTGGGGGCCTTTTAGAAGGAACTATCCCGCATTTGCGTATCAGAACACTCCCAGGTAAATTGACTATCAGGGGCCTGACGCCAGAGTGGCTAGCGCTCTGGCGCTGGGTACCACAAGCTTCGGGTTCGAGTCCCGGCGGTACCATGGATGTTTGTAGTGGTTCGGAATTTACTTTAAGCCCTAGGTCCCGATCTCATATGACTGCAGAGCGTCACAGAGCCTAATCAGACTTCTCATCCATATAATTCACAAACTGTATAGGGGCAACTCAACTCTAGACAGTGATGTGGTGTGGTGTAGTATTAGTAGTCATATTAGACCGGGACCTATGGTGTAAAGTGGATTGCTAACCACTACAATCATCCATGGCACCGCCGGGATTCGAGCCCGAAAGCTGTGGCACCGAGCTCCACTAGTCACTAGGCCATCAGCCCCTCCCTCTAAGTCAAATTATTTCTATGGAATTTAAGAAAATACATACAGATATATATATATATATATATATATATATATATATATATATATATAATTAAATCGTATCTTGGGGTGTGGAAATATGTGTTGTATGTCTAAGATGGAGAAAGTTGTTGTTCTAATGCAGCTGGCAATACAGAGACATTAATCTTTATGCTATAAACAACGGCTACACCGCTGTTACTCAATTAGCACTACCCAGGGGGCACATGTAGCTTGAAGATATGCTACAGACGTTAGTAACAGTACCCCCACAACGCTTTACGATCACATTAGATCGGGACCTACGGTTTAAAGTGAATTCCAAACTACTACAATCCGTGGCACCGCCGGGACTGGAACCCGAAACCTGTAGTACTGAGAGCCAGAGCGCTAGCCACTCGACCATCAGTAAAAAGCATGTAAATCAGTAAAAGTATGTATCAGGAGAAAGTATGTAAATGTATTGAGCAGTTTCTTGTAAGGATAATTAGATAATCCGTAAAAGAAATGGAAAATTGCATGGTATACGATTGCTTAAATATTCTTATATTATCGGATTTTCGCATTTAACTATTTTTTATTTGAATATACTGGAGCTACAGAAGTAGCTTTGGAATTACTTTATACCTCCATCTCTTTTATGAAGTTATTTATTTTCACAGTCAAAGTTAATAAATGCTTAAATTCAATTACTCAGTTCAAATTTCATTTTTACAAATCATGCAAATTCAGAAATAAAATTCAATTAATTATGTATTTCAAGATAGATGCGAATGCAAAACTAAAGCAATGCTAATGGAGGCTTAATAAAGATGCGATGGAATGTATTCAAATTAGCATGGGAATTTGTAAGATTAATGCATAACCATCGAATAATTTGCAAAATTAAATAGCTCGATAAAGATATGTTTTTAAGAAAAAAACATTTTGTCAAAATAATTGCGAATTAAAACCTGTAAACACACGCCAGTTACTTAAAAGAACTATTTTTTTACTTTTAATCTAATTCTGTATAATTTGTTTAGAAGGAAAGGTTTTCTAAATCCTATTTTCATAATATTTCTCTTTGAGCTTCAGAGAACATTAAATTGAATGATTAATAATAATTTTACACTTTTTCCACCATTAAAATTTTATCCCCGCTATGGAAATAGAAATCCATCTATCTTTATAAAAGGAATTCTTTTTTAATTACAGAAATATTCAAGATGGACTGCTTTATTAAATAAAGGAATAAAAATTTAATTATTATTACCACAAATCTTTCAACAAAGGAATTTAATTAAAATCATAAAAACACAAAAGATTGTTGCATATATATAGATATATTTTAATTTCACCTACGCTTTATATAACAGACATACATCATCTCAAAATCCTTTATCCTTTTATGATTTTTCTACAAGTTGAACGAATTATTTATATTTTTAAATTTGCATTGTTATCAAACTCATTTCTTTTATATTTTTCGAGATGATTTCTGGAATGAATAAAGATCTCCTTTCTTGAAATCTGCCAGTAAGCAGAGGCCTGGGTCCACCATTGGGGCTGATGCACCAATGAAGAAGAAAAAGTAGACATGTATGTTGTTGTTTCTAATTCCACTTGGTAGACAGCAACATCTAGATCAAGTCCAAGAAGTTCTGTGGTCTCATGGAAGAAAGGAAAGAGAACGTGACACTGAAGAAGGAAGGCCCTTCCGGGATTAATTTTAGGGGGAAGTATCTAGCATTTGCGTATAGTATGGGAGAAAACCTGGAAAACTCCCACGAGGTAACCCGACTAACAATCCAAGATGCTGAACATCTCAAACACCATCGAGTCTTCTTGTTTTCTGAAACAGTGTCTACAACAAGCTCAACAAATGAATTTAATTAAAATCATAAAAACAATTTATTGAAAAAAACACAAAAGATACTTTATTACATACATAGATATATTTTAATTCCGCCTACAAATCTTTCTACAAATGAATTTAATTAAAATCATTAAAATTTATTGAAAAACACAAAATATACTTTATTACATACAAAGATATATTTTAATTTTGCACAAATGAATTTAATTAAAATCACAAAAACAATTTATTTAACTGTGTTTTTCAATAAATTGTTTTTAGGACTTTAATTAAATTCATTTGTTGAAAGATTAGATTTGAGAGATTTGAAAAGATACTTTAGAAATACTTATACTTATACATAAGGATACTTATGAAAGATTTGAGAAAGATTACATATTACATACAAAGTTTATACACTCATGTCCATAAATTAAGGATAATTCAGAATCACACAGAAATTGAACTCTAAAATAAAAATTTCACCTGTACAATTATCACACACATCTTGAAGAAGAATATGCAAATTACAAGAAACCACCAGATGGCGCGGATAGTACGTCACAATGACGAGAGTGTAAGAGAGGGGTATATAAGGAATGGTGGCAAAGAAGTAAAATTGTTCACAAGCGCTTTAAAAGCCTTTCAGTGCAATAACCGCATAGTTATGGCACAAAGGAAGCATTTGGATGATTTTTACGTGGTAGAATTATCGGACGACTGGAATGTGGACGTACCCAGCTGGAAGTATCCGAGGAACTTGGAATCGCCCAGAGTGTCATCTCCAGGCTTTGGCAACGATTCCAAGATGATGGTAATGTGAGTAGATGTTACAGCACAGGTCGCCCCCGAGTTACAACGCTGAATGAGGACCGGTATTTAGCAGTTACTGCCAAAAGAAACACACAGAGCTCAGCATCAGACCTGTCTCGTCAGCTACCGGTACGACAGTTTCAAGGCAGACCGTGTACAGACGCTTAGGGCACATTGGTCTATATGCTCGTAGGCCTGTTCCACTTACCGCAACTCACTGTCGCCTGCGATTAACTTTGAGTAGAGAGCATGCATTGTGGACACCGCAACAGTGGTCTTGTGTGATGTTTTCCGACGAGTCCAGGTTTAGTTTGCAGTCTGATTCTCGCCGGACTTTCATATGGAGAGCGCCAGCTACCCGTTACCACCAGGAGAACACCATTGAACGACACCATTATGGTGGTGCAGGATGGCTCGTTTGGGGAGGAATTATTCTTGGTTCCAGAACTGACCTGCATGTTCAGAGTGTAGCGATGACAGGCCACATCTATCGGGATGTCATTCTGGAACAACATGTACGTTTGTTTCGGGGCGCCGTGGGTGCTGAATTTCTGTTTATGGATGACAATGCCCGTCCTCACCGTGCAAACATTGTAGACGAATGCCTTCAATTGGAGGATATCACTCGTATGGATTGGCCAGCATACTCACCGGACTTGAATCCAATAGAGCATGTGTGGGATATGCTTGGCCGACGAATTGCAGCCCGTCAACCCCCTCCCACCTGTCAACCGGAACTTCGGAGGGCATTGCTTGATGAGTGGTGTAATATTCCCCAAGATCAGATTGATAATTTGATACTCAGCATGCCTAGGCGTTGTAAGGCCCGTATTGCATCGTCCGGGAGACATACCCCATATTAACCATCATACTAACCATGTTATACTGTTTTTTGTAAATTGGTTTTTTTTTTTGAAATTTGTTCCAGGGAGTAAAAATCGCAATTTTTATTAATTATGTCAAACATATAGCATCTTTTTTGCTCTTTACCTTTTGTTTAATAAATATACTTTACAAATAAGTCAAATTTGTTTTACTTCTGTCTCTTTCTTTGCCTGAACTTCAATATACTTAATTTATGGACATGAGTGTACTTTATTACATGCAAAGATATATTTTAATTTCGCCTACAAATCTTTCAACAAATGAATTTAATTAAAATCCTAAAATGCAATTTATTAAAAAACACAGAAGATACTTTTTTGCATAAATAGATATATTTTAATTCCGCATACGCTAATATAACAGCCATATTTCATCTCAAAATCCTTTATCCTATTATGTTTTTTCTGCAATTTGAAGGGATTATTTATATTTTTAAATTAGCATTGTTACTGAACTCATTTCTTCCCTATTTCCCTTGATGATGAATAAACAGGCGCCCCTTTTTCCAATCCCCACATTAGCTTCTTCCGTTAATAGAAATGGGAATCTTCCACCCAGGATAAATATTCTTCCAATTTCGTTCCGTGTATTACATTCGGCGTCTCGTAGGGTCGGCTATTGATTCCAGGAAAGGCTGTCTCCGAAGAAGGGGCCTTCCCTTTGCAGCAGTGCTACACGGCACGGTAAAAAGAAAATTGAAAGGAACATATTCGGGGCGGGGTGAGATTAGAAGCCTTGTTCCGTCTTGTAAGGGACTATTAATATAAGACTGCTTACACACAAGACATTCTCCATTTCTTTGTATCTGCAGCGTTTCTGTCCTTCAAGTCAGCTACCTCGAAACGTGGGTCCGGTGACAGGAGAACTGAAAGAAAGGAAAATAACAATTCCCGTGTGGTTTATTCGTCCTCGAAATGAATCCGTATTAAAAGTACCAACATGAGTGGCTCATTCATTCTTAAAATAAATAACACAAACTTTAGGATATTATAATTCGACTGACGATTTTTTATTGTTGTACACAAAAATATATTCTTAAGCTTGAAATAGACATGTATTGAAAAGTATATGTATTGAAAAATATGTATATCAATTGTAATACAAATATGAGTATCGATTGTAATATATATAAATGTGTATCGATTATAATATAATATGCGTGCTTATTGAATAATTATTGTATTGAAATATATTTTCCAATATATGCATTAGAATATACATAATAATATGTATAAACAATGTATTGGAATATATATACAGGGTGATTATAATTAAAGTTCCACTTTCAAAATGCTGTAAAAAAAGAACCACTCGTCAGAATGAGTTCAAATTTGAACTGAAGATACTTGAAGATCGGTGAAATTGTACGACATCAAAAACGTTACGAAGTGTATTAATAGATGGCGCTGTAAGAGGTATAAAGAAAGGGAATTCGGTTTTTAGTGATATTTTGAATCAAAATTATAACGTATTTGGCATGAGTTACACTTTAAACCAACTGTAGTGTTCAATGTGCTTGATTGTTTAGGTTTTTTAACGGAAAAAATGACTTCCAAGTCACTTAACAGTTGTGCCACTGTTAGTGGAAAGGTCACCACGGCAAGGTCATGCCAAATTAGCTGGGGAAAATCGTTGAAACATTTTTTTGAACTTTTCTTTGATGCCATACCGTTTTCCCCTTCTTCAAGTATTTTCAAGTATTTCTTTCAAATATGAACTATTTGTGACGAGTGGTTCTTTTTTACAGCATTTTGAAAGTGGGACTTCAATTATAATCACACTTTCTCTCTCTCTCTCTCTCTCTCTCTCTCTCTATATATATATATATATATATATATATATAAGGAAATATAAATGTGCGAATATATAAAATATAATAAAAATAATCAAATATTATATAATTACGAGAATTAAGTATTTTACGAAAATATTTTTATCACTAGTGCAAAAGAAAAAATTATAAGTGCATTCTCTCAAATTTATTTCATTATCAAAAGAAAAGATGTATCAAATTTGATAAGTATGAAAAAATCAATTACTTCAACTATGCAAGGATAACTCGTATGAACTTGTTTCATGACAAAATTACTTTTGTAACTAATATTTTATAAAACACAACACAATATAAGATACTGCTATCATAATACTACATGATTGTAATTCTTAGCTTTGTGGAACAATCATTAAATTTACATTCTGAAAAGTCATTGCATGATATTCAATTTATTGGTTTCCTTTGTTTCTACAGAATTTTAAATTACCCGAAATTTTTTTTGTTTTCTAGGAAAAGTAAAATAATAATAATAATGTATTAATACAACTTTAAATCACTAAACCTATATGCTAGATATTTTGAAATACTTCGAAAATATAATGTGCCTTTCATTCATTAATATCATGCAAAGGATTCGGAAGTTAATATACAAATTCGCTTGCTGATTTCGATATCTTGACATATAATACAATAAGAAGGACAAAATAAGGATAATAGGATATAATATAATAGTATAGTATGACTGATATATAATTTATAGATATCTGATATGTAGTCTTTTGATTTGCATCCATAAAACTTTAAATGATCAAAAATAAATTTTTGTTGTGTGGGAAATTTGAAATCAATGAAAATTCTATATGTTAACTGCTTTGAAAATTGAATTAGTCTTTCATTATTATTATACAAAAGATTCGAAAGTCAACAAATAGATACGATTGCTGGCCTTTTATAAAATAAGTCTTACAAGTAGTACAAATTGACTTATTTCATATGCAAATTTTAAAATGATTTTGTAAAATATGTCTTACAAGAAGTACAAATTAGCTTATCCCATATGAAAATTTTAAAAGGATTTTGTAAAATATGGCCTTACAAGTAGTACAAATTAGCTTATTCCATATGAAAATTTTAAAATGATTTTTTTATTCTGTTAAGTAGTTTAAAATGACTTCTGGTATTTGAATATTAGCAATTAAATTTTAAGGATAAAATAATCTTTCTGGAAATATTTTTGTATTATTTATTCAGTAGCAAAAAATAGACGATTAAAAAAACAACTTGAAGGAAGTTTTCTGTGTAAATTGTATTAAACTTTCAAAATGACTTTAAAAAAAGTTAAACATACATTTGTGAACGAAAAGTATCCTTATTTTAGTTAAAAATATTGTTTTAAAAGTTAAGAAGTTGAAAATTGTTTTGAAAATTGAATTAGTCATTATTATCATACAAAAGATTCGAAAGTCAACAAATGTATTTGTTTGCTGGTTTTTAGTAAAATATGTCTTGCAAGTAATACAAATTAACGTATTCCATATGCAAATTTTAAACGCATTTTTGTTCCATTAAGAAATTTAAAATATCTTCATGTCTTTGAATATTAGCAATTAAATTGTAAGAATAAAATAATTCTTTCAGGAAATTTTTTCTATATGAATCAATCAGTGGAACAAACATAGACAATTAAAAAAAACTATTTAAAGAAAGTATTACGTGTTAATTTTATTAAACTTTCAAAATGATTTTAAAAAAGTTAAACATACCTTTTTCAAAGAAATTATCCTTATTTTAGTTAAAAATATTGTTTTAAAAATTAAGAAGTTGAGTTCTGTTAAAAATGAAATTAACTCGAATCTGGAAAAATTAATGAATAAAACGAAAAAGGTTAAAAAAAAAAAAAAAAAAAAGATTTTACTTTAACGCAGATTTTTAATAATTCAAATAATTCATTTTTGCCTTCAAAATTTTTTTCTTTTATTCGGAAAAAAATAAATTGAATAAATTAATGAAGAAAATCAAATATGGAATTGAGTCTGCTTTGAAATGTTAATTGAAAATATCTCAATTTCATTGTTATCGATTTATTTTATCCTCTTCATGTAATTTGCACTTTCTTTTTAAACGCCTCTTTTTTATATAAAAGAAAGAAAAAAAAGCAAATATTTTCCTGGAACATTCTTTTAAAGAATCTTACTACCTAAATATCGGCATTGCTTTGAGAATTTCTTTAGAAATTAGCTTAATGATTTCTCTCGCAATGATTAATAATTCACTTAATGATTTTTTTTCATAGTAGCAACGATTAAAACGTCGAGGTAAAAACAACCCGTTCAGAACCAAAATTTTTAAATAAGATTTTCTAAAAAAAATATTTGATGCCACAATTAAATTAAATTAAATTATAATGCTTTGATAAATATCATAATTAAAATAGATACATAAATATTTTTCGTTAAATATTTGTTTTCAAAAATTGAACCAAAAATTATTTTTTCCCTTTACTCAAAAATTCCTAACTAAAAGAATATGTAAAACATATCACATTTTGTATAAATGTAGAAATGTATCCATTATGCCTGCATTAAAATAAATAAAAAAGATAATTTTTATTCTCAAGTAAATTGAATTATAGTCACTCGAGTCATTTAGAGCAAAAGTACAAAAAAAATGTTTTTTACAAAAATGCCAATTATTAATGAATATATGAAATACTAAAATGAATGGATTTAAAATCTCTAAGTATAATTTTTTAATCTCTATATATATTACCATCTATATATGAATATACTAAAATGAATATAGTACCATCTCTAAAACAATATTTATAAAACCTTTTAGGTCAATTCATAAATAACATTATTAAAATGTATAGTTAAAATTTCATTCTTCTTTTTAATTTACTTGCACTACTGCTTGTTAGAGGCCAAGGCCGTCTCAACAAGCTTCCTCCAACAGATCCGATCAGACGCTACAGTCCGCCAGCAAATGTTTTTTAATGTTTTGAAATTTGCATCTGCATCTAAAATTATTCGAAAAATTATTCTAACATTTATGACGGTTAAGCTATGGCAGGTGTAAAAAAAAAATGCAATTTTTCAGAAATTAAACTGAAAGTTTTGAACACATGATTTCAACATCTTAATAGCTCTTAATGAAACAACTGTATCTCGACTACTAATGACTTTAAAAAATAAATTCAAAAACTGTTTACGAAAACTAAAGGTTTGAACTTTAAAATACAAATATAAAACATGCTCTGTTATGGATAACAAACGTTTCTTAAAATAATATGAAAAATAGAAATTTAAAATAGTTGGACCAATAACTAACTCTCCAGCACTATAGTCCATGTTGGACAATGCCAGTTTGGCTACTGGCGATTCCAAAACAAGAGATGTTTTACACGGGGTAGGGTTGTCAGCCCTAAGCCCAATGCACTACAGTCATATTAGATAGGGACCTACGGTTTAAACAAGATTCCGAATCACTACAAACACCCATGGCACCGCTGGGTTTCATTCAGCCATCAGATACCAGTTGGAACAATGAACTGTACAATTTTTTAATGAAGTTTAGGTTTAAGGTTACACATCCTTTCCAAGTTATCTTTTTGCAGAATTAAATACTACCACACTACTATCTCTCATACAGAACAGGAGAAAAACGGTCTAACAAACAAAAAAGAATGTTTTTTGAACATAATTGTTCTTATAGGTGTCCCAAGTTAAAGGGGGAAAAAGACACAACATTTAATTACTTCCACCAATTATTTCTACTAAAATATGAAAGGTTTATAAACTTACATGTTGTAAATTAATACGCTTTATATTTAGGGTAACTTTAAAATAGTTCATATCGTGATTTTTCGTAAAACAAGATCGAATTTTTTTGGTTTTGTTTCATTTTAAAGATAAGACCTTTCGGAAACAATTTCGAGGTAATTTCTAGAGTCATTAGAAGTCGAGATACAGTTGTTTCATTATGAGCTATTAAGATGCTGAATTCGTGCATTCAAAACTGTAAATGGAATGTCTGAAAAACTGTAATTTTTGCTACACCGCCATACGTTAATAGTCATATTTTTTATAATAATTTTCAGAATCTAATGGAATTTTAATTATATTAATGTTATGTATCTGTTGAAATAAAGGGTTTTAAATATATTCATTTAGAGTTAAGTTATTGGCATTTTTGTTAGGAATTTTACTTTTTTCTTATATTTTTGCTCGATTGGCTTTAAATAGGGTGATTATAATTAAAGTTCCACTTTCAAAATGTTGTGGTATTAGTTAAACTTTTTAGTTTAGCTATACTTTAGAATATTATCATTTTTTAAATTCAATTCATGCATAAATGATTTATTTCTACATTTATGTAAGCAAATGTGATATTTTTACATATGTTTTTGGTAAGGAGTGTTCGTAACTTTAAATAATTTAATCTTTTTTTTCGTAATTACTTTTTCATTTTACCGTATTTTAAAAAACCTATTCATGCATATATTTTGATTTTTCATGTTTATCAATGTTTTAGAACCTAATTTAACATTAAATGAAAGTAAATTGCTATAGTGTACTTAAACATTTTGGCTCTGAATGCTTTTGGTTAGGAGTATTTACATAGTCCAAAAATACCTTTTTCTTCACATTTCGAATATTTCAACAAAATACCTTCATGCATATATTTTAATTTTCATGTTTATCAATGTTTTAGAACCTAATTTAACATTAAATGAAAGTAAATTGCTATAATGTACTTAAACATTTTGGCTCTGAATGCTTTTGGTTAGGAGTATTTACATAGTCCAAAAATACCTTTTTCTTCACATTTCGAATATTTCAACAAAATACCTTCATGCATATATTTTAATTTTCATGTTTATCAATGTTTTAGAACCTAATTTAACATTAAATGAAATGTACTTAAACATTTTGGCTCTGAATGCTTTTGGTTAGAGTATTTACATAGTCCAAAAATACCTTTTTCTTCACATTTCGAATATTTCAACAAAATACCTTCATGCATATATTTTAATTTTCATGTTTATCATGTTTATCAATTTAACATTTAGAACCTAACATTAAATTGCTATAATGTACTTAAACATTTTGGCTCTGAATGCTTTTGGTTAGGAGTATTTACATAGTCCAAAAATACCTTTTTCTTCACATTTCGAATATTTCAACAAAATACCTTCATGCATATATTTTAATTTTCATGTTTATAAATGTTTTAGAACCTAATTTAGCAATAAAAATAGTAAATAAATAGTAAAGTAATAAAAAAATCAATTTCCATAAAACTTTTAAAAGTTTTGGAACTGAACTTTGTCTGGTCGGTTATTTTAACCAGGAAAAAATTGCTGTGAGGTAATTAGTAATCACTAACGTAATTTCTATTAAAAAACATAGTATTACGAGAATATCTGCTTGATTAACAAAATTTATGTTTAAAAATCATTAATTTAAAACTATTATTGAATGCAACCATATTTTAAAGGAAACATTAAAATTAAATTTTTAAGAATCTTAAAATTATGGAAGTGAACACATGGTCATAATAACAATGTGATTATTCATAGATCCTCTTACAATATATTGTATTATTCAAAAATCTTTAACTCAAGATTTGAAAAATACATTATTCCGAATTTTTTGTTTAAGTATTAATTTATGTCTGCCTGAAATTAATGAGGAATTTCAAACATAGTTTTCAAGTCAAGAATAATTGAAGATTAAGAATGAATAAGCATATTTGAATTTCTTAGATTCTTTTGTTTTTATGAATTAGAATTCCCTTCTCTTATTAAAATCAAGATAATTGCTTTAGAATGAATTTCATTAAGAATATTTAAAATGCAATATTAAAAACCTTTAAGCGTGACTAATCTATTCAGAAATTAAGATGAGTATTTTGTACGGGATGGAGAATTTTCGAAATATTCGGAAGCAAATAAATTAATTCATTATCTCATATTATATATTTTATCTTTAACTTTTCTATTATATACTTTACAATTTATTTTTAACAGAACTGATACGTATTAATAATTTATAGTTGCCACTTACTTGTAAATTAATTCAACATCTCATATTATGTATTTTATCTTTGTCTTTCATATTATATACTTTATTTTTAATCAAACTAATGCCTATTAATAATTCATAGTTGGCACTTGTAAATTAATTCAATATCTCATATTATATACTTTATTTTTAATCAAACTGATGCCTATTAATAATTCATAGTTGCCACTTGTAAATCAATTCAATATCTCTATTTATATATTTTATCTTTATCTTTCATATTATATACTTTTTTAAGGCCTGAAGGGCCGAGTGGCTAGCGCTCTGGCGCTCGGTACCACAGGTTTCGGGTTCGAGTCTCGGCGGTGCCATGGATGTTTGTCGTGGTTCGAAACCCACTTTAAACCGTAGGTCCCGGTCTAATATGATCGTAAAGCGTTGCGGGGGCATTGTTACTTCACGTCCGTGGCTTATTTTCAAGTTACACGCCTCCCTTGGATAGTGCAAAGTGAGTAACGTCTGTGCAGTGCTTGCCTTAAGGCATCCAAGACAGCTGTCTAAGGCTTTGCCAGCTGCATTAGAAGAAAAAAAAATTTTTAATCACACTAATGCCTTTTAATGATTCATAGTTGCCACTTACTTGTAAATTAATTCAATACCTCATATTATATATTTTATCGTACATATTATATACTTTATCTTTAACCAAACCCATGCTTATTAATAATTCATAGTTGCCACATGTAAATTAATTTAAAATCTCATATCATATATTTTTTTTTCATCCTTCATATTATATACTTTATCTTTAATCAAACTGATTCGTATTAATTATTCACATTTGTCACTTACTTTTTATCTGAAATTTAATTTTATTTTATCTAATGTAAGAAATGAATATATACCCAGAAACATGAAAATGATTTCAAATTAAATTGTTAATTAAATAGATTAAATGGACAATTTATTAATCTACATCGATAACATTGAACTTCCGAATTAAATATATAAAAAAACATGCATTTCAATTTTTAATTTTTATGATAAATTTAATGTCTGACAAAGTGTCATTTAATTAACGAACTAAATCTTGGATACATTTTTTAATCTGATTTTTAAATTACTCTCACTGTTATTTCATTCCCATTAATTTTCCCATTCCCATAATTCCCATTTGTTTTGTTCCCACTACCATTAATTCGTTTCTTGAAGATATTTGTGGCATAAATGAGTATTTGTTTCTCATTAGATTTATTAATTGGAGCATTCGCTAATAACAAAAAATGGTAAATCTAAGAATTAAATTTTATTACAATATTTTAATTACTGTTGAATGAAGTTCCAAGAATGTGGAGTTGTTCCATTTTACTTCATTATTCAGTTCATTATATTTATTTATTAAACATTTGTATCCATAATACTTAATATTTAGCTGTCATTATCTTAACTATTAATTTCATGTCATTTTTCTCCGCCTAATTCATTAATCCACAATAATTAAGTTGTTCTCACTCTTGATAAACTTACACATACAAAAAAGCTAAAAATGCTATTTATCTATTTAAATAAATAATACAATTTTGTCATGAAATATGTTCATATTTAGATGGAAGACAATTTTTAATGGGTTTATTTTTGTGTGCAGTTGAGAAACTATGTAAAGAATTAAAACAATAACTCTTTGAGGCCTTTAGAATTAATTTTTATAGTTTCCTGTCTATTAAATTTATAATGAGCAGATTTTAAAGAACGAAAAAAACGTAAATGAGTGTAAAATATATAAGAAAATAAGTAAATATAAGTAAGTCGAATACAATGAACCATTGTTTGAAAAAAGGGATTTTGTTATTTAATGATAACTGAAAAAATATCTACAGGTTTCAATTATGTAAATTTAAAGCAAATTTTTGAGAATGAGTTTTTTTTAATGAAATTTAATATTGATATTGAAAAATTTCATCGACACATACTTTTCTCTACATATTTTATATATTTTTAATATTTTACAATCACTTAATGTTACACTTACTAATCTTTCTAGTCAAGAAATAAGCTATACCAGGTCTAATAGACTGGTATATCTTATATAGCCAGGTCTAATATCTTTATTCAATTCTTCTTTATATTTTCAATTTTAATAAAACTAATTTAATCAAAATTTAAATTAAAGAATTTAAAGTAAAAGTTGATGTTTATTTGAAGCACAGATCATAAATATAATATAGAATGAATAAAATAAAATGTATTCGTAATTAAATATAAAAATATATACGCAATTAAGTTATTGGTTCTGGTAATTGGTTGTTGATTGTTTGTGACACAATTTGGTTTTTTCAAATGATGTGAACAAATAATTGTGGTACTATGTACTGTTCATTTTCAGAGTCAAAAGAAATTAGGAAATAATTAAAAGTAAAAGTTATTTATTTTAAAAGCTTATCACAAAATGATGTAGAATGAATAAAAAAATATAGTCTTCATGATTATTTTTTTTACTATAAACTATTTTAAATTAAAAGCATGAATTAATTTAAAAGATCATAATATTGGAAATAAACTATCATTTATTTCTCCTCAAACCTCATCTTTTTTAATACAATAATAAAATTAAGTGAATACAAATATTATAGCACACGTTTCTCGTAGAAATTATATCGAAGCAGAAAGGTTAACTTCTCAATTCTGTGCAATTTCCTGGCACTGTTCCATCTAACCAAACCACTATTGACTGCACACAAAAGTAGTTTTGAGTGAATATTTAGTAATCATTCTTTCTATTAGGTTAGCAAGAAAGTAATTTTGGTTTTCACAATGTGTTTAAATGGTGGAAACCAAATTACTTTCTGGTTAACTTAACATTTATTCATTACAAATTAATTTTCAGAAGTCTACTTTGTAGTAAATACATTATTAGCTTTTTTCTTGTTCTGCTTTAATTTTCTGGATGGCAGGATTATAATTTTATATTTCCGTTGTATATTATGATTGTAATTCAGACCCTAATGACAGTTAAATAAAAATTATTTTCCATGAGTAAAATTTCTTAACTATATAATTTTATTATAATGAAAGAGATTTTTATGCCATGAATGTCTATCTTGAAAATTCAAGATAATGTCTTATAGGGATATTTGACTATTACTTAATATTTATTAGTTAACTACTGTTCATAAAATAAGTGTTGCCACTAATTTCATTAGCCGATGTTTTATTGTTCAAGAATCCACATTAATTAAAAGTTATTAATCAAGAGTAGAATTTAATATAAAGAAATAGGTTTCTATTTCTGTGGATTTCTATCTTGAAAATGCTAGATTATGTTCTGAAAGAGAAATTTGACCATTGGTTAATACTTAACTGTTAGAGATTTTTATGCCATAAATGTCTATCTTGAAAATTCTAGATAATGTCTTATAGGGATATTTGACTATTACTTAATACTTATCAGTTAACTAATGTCCATGCAATAAGTGTTTCCACTAATTTCAAGATGCCACTTATTTCAGGGTTTAACTGATTTCATAAGCCGATGTTTTATTTTACAAGAATCCACATTAATTAAAAGTTTTTAAACAAAAATGCAATTTAATAGAAATAAATAGGTTTCTATTCTATGGATTGTTATTTTAAAAATGCTAGATTGTGTTCCCAAAGAAAAATTTGACTATTGGTTAATACTAGGATAATAATAGGTTTTGATCATTTAAGGGATATCCATAAAATAAATGATGCCCCTAGTTTCATGCATTCAAGTAAGCCAATATTTTGTTGTATAAGCATTCACATTAATAGCTGAGATTTCTCGCAGTTTCATTAACTATAACTTTAAAAAAGTTTCAGTTTCTCAAGTTATGTTAGACGATTTAAAAATATACATAATCCTGTTTTTGTAATATAATTTTAGTACATTTTTTAAAAAACTTATTATTTTACATACACTGGGTTTAGGTAATAAAACTTTCCTATTCATTTCGGCTGTTGATAGGGATGTAATCGTCTATTGGTAAAGTAATAGGATGTTACTTGTTCTAATTAAAAGAGTTAAAAATTAAGGTGATATTTAAATTTAAAAGATGATGTTTAGTTTGCGAGAATTATAAACTTTTCTTAATAAGTTTTGACTTTAAAATCATTGAATCTCTGCTTATCCTATCAGTACAAAGTCACATAGAAAGTTATTAAAGATGTGTATTTAATTTTTAATGCATTTGTGAAGAATAAATAAATACATTTTAGAATATGATGGAAAAATCATCTTTAGAGTTTGAAGTCTTAGAAATATAAAACTGAGTGCTTTAAATAGGGAATCTCAACTCGTTCCTTTAATATTATAGCTGAATTGAAAAGTATAGACGCCTGACTTAATAAATAGTTAATTTTTCTTAGCGACTCCATAAATAAAATAAGACTTTTATAAGAATCTGCATAATTTTTTTTGTTTAAATTTCTAGTGTAAAAAAACACAGGAGAAGGGCGTTTATTCCAAATTGCATATAAAATTCTGAATTTGCATATATATACATTTCTTCGTCACATTCTTTGTGAGATATTCTTGATTAAAAATTGCAAATTCTCAGTCTGGTACTGAGAATATTTTTTACTTCTTCTGATCGTATCCTTATTCTTCAAAGCCATATTAAAGTCAGGTGGAATTTGTCTGACTTTACGAATAGAATTGGACGGAGAAATGGTTTTTGATGCACCCGGTTGGAATCCTTTAAAATCAGAGGACTGTATCTATTTCTTCCCGGAAAACTGTCAGAACTTGGTTGCAGAATAAAAGTGAAGCAGAATTTTTTTCTCTCTCAGAAATGGGAACTGGTTATTGAGATTGAATGCTATTTGAGAAGTTGAAGTCCGTATATTTTTCGGGGCTCGGATACTCTGAGACATTTTGTTTCTATGTTTGCTGTAGAAATGCATCTTTGACGTGGAAAATCCTGAATTTGTTTTATTTTTAGATGTTTAAAATGCTGCTCAGGTGTTGTGTAAAGATCAGAATACTAGTCTAAAGTACGTGTGTTGAATGCAGATATTTGCGTGCCATGTATTATTCTTATCTTAGCATTGTTCACCAGACTTCTGGAAAACAACTGAGATGGAAAAATGATACAGTTTCCCAAAAATTCAGGTGCAGAATATAAACATCCAATTTCACTGGAATCTCTATTCTAGTTTTTCTTTCCAACTCTTTTCCAGTCTGAAAGAATACCTTAAGATTGTCGAATGTGTACCCTAAATACAAAGAAAGTCTCTACCCAAATGCTTTCGAATGCAGAGTAGTTTTTCGAAATAGTTCTCTCTATTTTTGCATTCCGAAAATTGAATCTATATCCAGTACAGAAGTGAGTGGGCGTTGAGGTTTAAAGATTTTTATCCTTATGCCACAAATAATTTTTCATAAGGTATTTTAAATAGTTCCAGCTTAAAATTTGGGATGTTTTTTAAATAATTATATTAAGAAATGTTTGCCTTAATTTTGGAATGTTTCAAGTTATTTCCACTAAATGCAATTAGAACAAAAAACATAGTAGAAGAAAATAGAAGTGTTAGTAGTAGTTGTATAGCAGTTTTTCAAAATAGTTCTCTCTATTTTTGCTTTTTGAAAATTGAATTTATATCCAGTACAAAAGTGAGTGGGCGTTTAGTTTTAAAGATTTTTATCAATATATAACAAATAATTTTTCATAAGAAAGTTTTAATAATTTCAGCATAAAATTGGGATACTTATTAAATAACTATATTAAGAAATGTTTGCCTTCATTTTCGAATGTTTCAAATTGTTGCCACTAAATGCAATTGACGAGAACAATAATATTTCATCTGTTTGATTTATAAGTTTCTATCCAGTTTGGTTTAAATCTATCCCTTTTTAAATTTGCTTTATAATCATTAAAGAAGTTAAAATCAAAACAATAAAAGTTACACTGTAATTTCTAATTGATATGCAACTTCAATAGATTTTTTTCTATTAAAAAAATAAAAACTCTTCAATTTTTCTATTTTATAAAATACGTAAATGCTTGATATTTAACTTTATGATCAATAATCCTTAAGTACTCAAATTGCTTATTCATTTCATTTTATTATTCATTTATTCTTCCATGTTTTTGTTTTGTTTTCACCAGACAAAAAATATCTTTTCTTTGAAAAAACTTACGAAATTTCTTGCTTATAAAAAGTTTTTAAACTTTTATGTGTTTGTATAAAACTTCAAAAATTATTTTTAGTTTTCTTTGAGGATGCCATAAAAATAAAAGCAGCTGTTCTCGTAAAACCATCATCTCCATTCTTAATGGCGTTTGAGTTGCCCATACTAAATTCCAATTAAAGAACAATCTCAGCTTCTTTTCTGCCCTGTTGCAAGAGTTGAAGATGTTACTTAGTTTTAACCAGAGCTGATTTCATTCCAATACTTTAAAACATCTATAAAGGATATAAAGTGAATTGAATTAGTTTCTAGTTATTTCATTTTGATGTGTAATTTAACAAAATTTACCAGAACAAAAATACTTCTTTTATTTAAGTTATCAGTCTCGAAACAATTTGTTTTAAATCTTTTACTTTTAAAGTTTGTTTTAAATGTGTTTAAAAAAGAAATTAGATAAGTTAAAGAAAACGAAAAAGTTTGTAAAAGCATCATATTTCTATTAAATATTTATTTATACTTCATAGCAACAATTTTTATAGAAATAAAATTATTATTTATGATTGTTTTTCCTAGTAAATGAAAAGAATACATCAGCTTTGTGAAATCAACTACAGAAGTACAGATAGTTTACATTTGATGCCTTTTAACTTAACATATTATTTTATTTGTATGTTATATTCCGAATCATTCTGTTAGAATCTTTCAGAATGCAATCATTTAATAAAATAAAGAATTAATGTGAGCAAATTGTTAAAATACTTCCCTTACTAGTTAAATATGAAAGGGTTTCATAATTTAAAATGCATTCAAAGGCAATGTTGGCTATCAGTATTATTCGTATAATTTTATATTCACTAGTGGTGTGTTTTACTTGTAATTAGTAAAATGGAAGCTACATGTTCTGTAATTGTAATTCATGCTTTCAATTTTCATTTATTAAAGTAGCTTATGATGTTTAAGAAGAATTCGGGTAATTGAATTGTTCCAATGGGAAAACTGTTACACATTAAGTGACTTCATGACATATATCTAATAAAAAGCAGACTGAATTATTCAAATTAGATGTCAAAAAATTGTTGGAAGAAGTAATTCAAGTATGAGTTTTGACTCTATTATCACAAAATATCAAAATGGTATAACTATCTTATTGATCTTGCAAAAAAGAGATTTTTTTGCCAGACCAATAAGATTTATTTTTGCCTTTTAAATCGTTTTTTTACAGTTAGTGTTTGGGAAAAAGAAAGGATTTATAAAAGTTGTTCTCTCCCCAATGCGTTAAATAAGTAACAACACTTCTGTCACCAATAATCCACGAATTAGAAGCTAAACATTGAGTTTAATAGAGGATCATTCAGTGAACCAACTAATAAATTCTAATTTATTGCCGGTGATGGGCGTTAATTCGTAATATTTTAAGTTCAAACAATATTAAATACATTTTACATGATTTTGTAGGCCAATTTACTTCGGTGAAGTTCTTAAAAAATGAAGATGTTCGTTTAGTTTTCTCTATGAATATGTTGAAAGTCGAGGTGTGATAATGATACTCCCAAAATATCCAAATAAATCTCAGAAACTATTTAACTTTCAAAGATGATTAATTCGCCAGTAAGTACCATGTATGAATAAAAGGAATGCGATCTAAATTCGAAATTGCGTACTATATATAGTGCCACTATGTATAGTGGACACAGATTAGTTGGGCAATTCCGAAACGGAATAATTTGTGACATATTAATTGTAAGGCATCAGTTCAATAGCAGGTTTGTGGTATTGCATCCTAAGTTTACGGATTGAGGGCACTAAGGGCTTCAAGTCAATGACTGATTGAGAGGAATAGTCATCATTTGCTCTGTATTTACTACAATTACCAGACCTTTCACCCCTAGATTTCTGTACATGGATATGGTTCAAGATTAGGTTTACAGTATGATAATCCATTAGTAAATGAAAATACCACTTCAGACTGCACTTCGTTTAATTAACAGAAACACTGTCTCAATCATATGGCAAGATCTCATTCACCGATGGAGAATATACAGAGTAATGACGGGCAACCATATCAAACATAAGAAAAATGCAATCTTTCTGTCTTTCACTAATATATAATCAGGTGTTTTAGTATATTTCAATTTTTAACTACAAATAATAAATCATTTATTTTACCTAACTAATTTATGTCCACCATGTGTAATATATATATATATATATTATATATAATCCCTTTTGTAATGCTCAGCAGGTACGTGTCCTTTGATAAAGCTATTTTCTTTTTGATTTTCATTTTGATTTTTGTCTCTTATCTTTTTATGTATGTATATGTTTAATAATTTTATGTTCCGTATTTGCAACTTAGGTGCACTGCAAATTTTCAATAATTTCATTTCCAATTTTCTATTTTTGGTAATGTTTGATTCATGGGATTGCCTTCGAAGTTTATTAACAATTGTTTATTAGCAAATTGATAACATATAAAAAATAATAGTGAATCGTTTGAGTGTTAGGAATTCGTTGCTCCAAAAATAGTTTAAAATTGTAAGTAAGACAATGATAATATGAACAGAATCTTGATGTAGAGAATTTTGGTAATATCGTAATTAGCGATATAAACATTATTGAAGGCAAGGATATCAGATATATCAGGCCAATTTTCAAACTTAATGTTAAACATCTGAAAATAATTATTAATCAACATTAATACATTCTACATGAAAGCAATTGCTTTCTCTTTAACTCTAATTTTTTTATTGGGTATTAGTTTTTTATTGGAACATTTTAAACAAATTTAGATATCGATATAACAATAGTTTCACTTTTGAGGTCTTCTATATCTTATAATATTCCATCATTAATTAAAGCAATGAAATATTCCCAAAGCAAATTTATTATTACACCCATTTAATGAAGTCTCAAATAACAATTCCTTCATCTGTCTTGTACTCTATCTTAAACTTTTAGACGAAAATCTTAATAGATTCTCTACTAACAAACTTTTTAAGACAACCCTTGATGAAGTTAGAAAAAATAAATTAATTGCAACAAATTTTTCAAAATTAGTAACCATTGAATCAAATTTCGCAATTAGTAACCCTTTTCTAAATTATAAATCATTGGATAAATGAGGTGAAATATTTATAACATTCTTAAAATAATTTAAAATGCAGAAATTAATGGAAGATCAAATACGTGGATTATCAATAATAATAAACCTTAGAACATTTCTAAGAATATTTTTCCACACATACTCTTAATTTTAGGGATCTGTTTACTGTTATCCTCTTGAATAGGTTCATGAGATACATTAAACTTATTTTATCAAGACCATCGTAATATTTTCAAAGTCCCTTTAGGATTTTGGCAAAAAAATTTACAATCTTTGTATTTGTAATAATTAAATTTACAGTAATGTTGGTCTTTATATCCAAATACAAGAAATTCCGGAAGAAATAAATATATTTATAACATTCATCAATGCATTCTAATCTTATTTATGATCAATTTTCGCTAATATTTAAATACATTACTATGAAAAACATATTGTGTAATTCCCAAAATCGCTTTAACAGATGTGGGAGACCTATTTGTAATTAGCTATCCAAATTATAATAAAAACTTTTATAGCATTTCTCCAATAGAGTTGATATTAAAATAAATGCAATGTTGATAAATAAATTCTTCATAACAATATTAGTATAAATAAATTCTTCATAACAATATTAATATAAATAAATTCTTCATAACAATATTAATATAAATAAATTCTTCATAACAATATTAATATAAATAAATCCCGACCAATCAAGTATTTACACAAAAGAGAAAAAATTCTGTTTCAAAGTCATAAGATAAAACTTATATCTGGGAATTTGCAATATTTGTACTTTTAAACATAAGAATACATTAATAACATCACTAAAATAACATCAAAATTTACTAATTCTACCCTTTCAATTCTTATAAATCTTTCAGAGTTGTAATTTCTCAACTCATTATATTTCCACATTATTACTAACATTTTTCATAATAGTTTGTTCCGTAAATTTTTAAACTTCTGACATTTTCCCTCAACTCTTTTAAAAAAATACTAGATCACACTATAAATTTGTACACAACCCATCCATCTTTCCGTGCTGTTAATTAAGATGTCCAAATATATTTTTTATCCCAATGTGCTTCTTACCATTTACATGTTATGGCAAAGTACCAGTACTTCCAACAAAGTATCAACGACTACTTGTCATTCAAATTACATTCAAATACTTTTCATATTTCTGTTTTCCTTACGACGTTTCGAAGTTAAATTAAAACTCCAAATCTTGTGGTAATCTCATTAAAATTTAGTGATAAAGCAAATTTGTTGACAAAAACATTTGAAAGCACATTCCTCCCCAATGCACAGTGTGATAATGACAAATATATACAGGGTGATTAAAAAACTATGGGACAAACTTTGAGGGGTGGCACAGATTACTAAAACATTTTTTTTGTATAGGAATGTAAGGTCGGGAGTGACGCGTTGAAGCAAAAACGCAAAAAAGGAGACCCAAAAAGAATAAGATTGTTTATTTACAACATCATTGCAAAGTGCTTCTTTGATTCAATGTTTACAATAACTGTTCACAATTTTCACCATCAACAGCAACACATGATTGGTAGCGTCAAAGAAATGATTGCCGAAAATTCTAAAGATGCTAGATATTTCACAACCGCAATGGATAGTTAAGCACCGAGGTCCTCCATTGAGAAAATACAAGCTTCAGGTTCGAAACGCAGGAAATAAATGAAAAGCAGTTTCAATCACAAAGTAAAAATAAAATAGAGTGTTCGTCGGGGTTGCCAGCCAGAAGACTTGAAAGTCGTCACGTGACGGGTATTAGTTGGGGTCATTGCGCCTAGGTGTTGCGAGAAATTCGCTTGAAAGTGTGTTCGTCCTCAACGTGTCACTTCCGACCCTACATCTCTATACAAAAAAAATATATGTTTTAGTAAACTGTATCACTTCCCAAAGTTTGACGGCCTGATGGCCAACTAGCTAGAGCTCTGGCCTTTAGTACCACAAGCTTCAGGTACAAATGCTAGCTGTGGCATGGATATTTGTTAGTTTTTCGGAATCCACGTTACAGCGTATGCCCCGGTCTAGTTAGCCCAAGGTACGTTAGAAATGACCGTTGAGCACCAAACAAAACCTCAAAGTTTGTCTCATGACCGTTGAATCACCCAACATACAAATTGAAATTGCCATCTATATTGAAATTAATTTACTGACCGAACCCATTCTAATATTACGAAAGGTAATAAGAAAATAAGAAATGGTAATAAGAAAGTTTTGTTGCCAGACAGCATCCATAATGCAGTATTGAAACATCTTCTTTTCACTGTTATAATTCTAAACATTCAATTAAAATATCGTTTTTGTTTCGGTTTTATTATTATTATGTACTTAAGTATTGATCTTTCTATCTGTATTTATGTTTCTAATTTAGAAAAATTAAAAAATAATAATAACTTAATATAATTCAAACAAAAATTACAAATTTTCTTCAAACTTCAGTTCGTTACCAGAAATGAGCTAAAAGCCTTTAAATATGTTTATTCTAAAAATCTAATAATCCATACATAAATAGATTAAGGTTTACTACAATAAAGCATAAACTGTAAATATATTTTCCAAGTAATTAAATGAATTTATAAGCGCTCTATTTAGCAATAAAGAATTTTTAAATTTATATTTTTAATTCAAACTGTAAAGAAAACACACAGAATACTTCGTTAGTTTTTTAATGGGAGGTACTAAATCTTCTAAAGGATCATTTCAAGCTAAGATATTCTGCATCTAATTAGGCATTCTGTTACAGTAGCGTGCAGAATCAGTAACTACATCAACTGCCACTGAGTGCATTTCATGGAACAATACAATATTTGTCAAAGCAGAGGTTGCAGGTAATCTAGTAAACAATCATTCTGATAAACCTTGCGGGAGTTATTGGATGTACAAAGCATTCCAGTGTACTTGCTTTGATTAAGTTAGTTAAGTTAGAATCACCAATTATAATAATTTATGATATTAGTTGAAAAAAATGCATGTGAATTTTATCGTCGAAGTTTGGGTTATGTTTAAGCTTATTTAACTGATCAACTCAGTGTATATGAAGATAGATAGACATAATTAAATTATGCTAATCAGAATCACCTGTAGTTTAATCTAACAACCAGACGACACAGAATTTGATTTAGGGACTAATGAAGTCATAAGACATAGAATTCCTCAAAGAAAAATAATTCCAAAAGTCAACACTAGGGGGAAACTCTTTGTAAAACCTTATTGCCTAAAGACTTATATTCTTAATATCAATGAAATTCAACCACAAAATTGAACTGAAACATAAACTTGAAAAATCTGGAATAAAAGGTAAAATTTAATTCATTCAGTATTTTCATGAATCAAGAATTGCATCTTATGCAAGGAATTTACTCTCCCAAATAGTACATATGCAAAAGATTGTTTCTCACACCCTATGTTAAATTATCTTTTATGAAAAATTTGAGAATTTCACCAAGATAAATTCTAAACTTCAGATATCCCCACAGACAGAAGTCGCAGGTGGGGATATCTCATGTTACTTTTGACATGATGGGATATTTCAGGTCTAAGATCTTTGTTTATGGAATCTCGAATTTGAACTTCTTAAAGAATAATTTTACATGAGACATGATGAACCTTTGAAAACGTGACGCTCAATTCTAGATAATTCCTTGCAAATGATGCAATTATTCGTTCATAAGAATAGTACATTTAAAAAAATAAACTCAAAATCCTCCATAAAAAGTAATATTAGTACATTTCATCAGGGTAATACATTGACATGCTAATTTTGGGTCTTTAAGCATTGCGAAGCACCCTATTTTCTCTCATCGCCTATTTTTGGAATTAATTTCTTTTTTTGTGGAATCATCCGTTCATTTCAGAATGTCTCCCTATTAAATTCCGTGTCATTTCTATCGTCAGATGAGGTTACAGGTGGTTCTCAGTAATATCTGATTAATTATGACCACCCTTGTTTTTCTTTTGCGTTGACCTTATCACCTATTTTAAAAGTTTCTCAGTTGAATTATTACGTGTCTTTTTATAAACATGTGAGACCGTTGAACATTAAAAAAAAATTATTTAAAAACTATATGATTATCCGTTGCAATCATATCTTCTAAGGTGTGTCCAGAATTTTGTCTTTAACAAAATTGACTTTAATTTTACTATGAAAAATAAGTAAATATACAATGAGAAAATGAAAATCATGAGAAATGAGATGTTAGGTCAATGTCAGGAATTCACCAATATGAAAATCAAATTAAGTTTCCCTGTATTATTGAGAGTTCATTCATACCATAGACATGGTTATGTCCAAGCAGGAAGCTGTTATGCTAATGAATCATAGTTGGAAGAGGTACACAAATAGAACGAAGTCTGCGCAATCCTATAGACCAGGGGTCTCTACACCTGTTATCCTAAGGGCCTCACTGACTACTACAATACGTCCGGTGGGTCAAGACCGAGCTAATTAATCATACCAGCATACTGCAATTTTCAATTACGCGCAAATTTTCGGTGTAAAAATAGCCGGCTAGTGGTGTATCTAAGACAAAGGGGATTTTTTCTGCTTACGAAATTACTTATCTGTGTGAAAAAATATTCTCCAAAATTAACTGTACAAAAAATATTTACAGATCAAAGAAAACTGATGAGCAATTGAAGCTGCTGCTGAACATTTCCACTAGTAAACTTAATGCCCAACTGCGAAAATATGTCAATGAAACTTATAGCAAGTGCTTAGGACAAATCTCATATCATTAATTACCGTAAAAAGGCTCAATTTTTTCATTATTGTGTTCCTTAATTATCGGTACATAAAACAACTGATTATTAATTTGTACATTGTAAATTTGGTAATGTAATCAAAATAAATTTTGGCTTGTTGGATTAATGGTACTCGCAGGCTAGTGTTTGGAGATCTCTGCTATAGACAAAGATATTTAATAAACTAGGGATTAAAGCAGATTTACTCTGGTACTAGTATTAAATTCACTGCCAATAGAAGTCATTGTAATACCTTACAAGTCATAAAATCTCGGCATTAACCTTCCAGCAACCAACGATTTGTATTCAGCTGGAACAATTGGGATTTGCAATGATGGTTCATGACTAAGAAGTAACATATTTATCTGCCGTAAAGAAAAGAGTGTTGTATCATAAAATTTAAAAAAGCTTGTTGTAGCACTTCTAGAACACAAAAGCAGGAATCATAGAACGCAATACCCCCTAGAAATTATACGAAAATCCTGTCTGAACGAATGATGCACAGTTTAGTAGAAAGATCATCTGATTAAAGACAATTCATCTGATTAAATAGCAAGTATTTTAATTCAAAATACTAATTAAAAGTCCTCAAATCGTTCTAAAAACGCATTAATATCCCTTGTATTGAACATTGTTCCTAATATAAATTTTAATATTAGTAACAAAATTGGAAACTTCGCCATGTTGAAAAGAGAATTATTCATGAGAATTATTCGATATCTCTTTAAATAAAAACAGTACGTTTACATAATTGCAAAACAATAAAACACTAATGACTATTTCTACAAATTAAAAAAAAAAAAACTCGACAGACGAAAAAGATAAAAATTGTACCTTTGCTTGATAAATTGTGCTTAAAAATCATATAAAAAAGTTTTTTTCAGCCAAACAAAAGAAAACTTTTTTTTTGTTTTGGCTAAAGTAACTTTTTGCCAATTGAAGTGTCATCAAGTAATCTTGCCAAGAATTTTCCGTGCGAGACATTGAATGACGCTCACAGCGAATGAGTCAAAATACGAATTGCATAGAAAATATACAATTTTATAAATTAAAAGATTTAACGCAGTAATGATTAATAAAAATCATAGTTATGATTACGATTATGATATGAATAACAGAACAAAATAAAAATACAATTAAAAATTAATATCCCAACTATAAAACTAAAAATGTAATGAAGAAAAAAATGATGGTATGAATAAGAATAATGTTAAGATCAACTTTAAATAAAATTTTAATATTATTATAACTTAAGAATTAACAGAATAATAATAATAATAATAATATATAAATAATATTAGGCACAACATGGAAGATTTCGACTCATTGGTAAAAAAAGTTGAATCTCATATGAACAATTAAAGCTAATTCACTGCTTATTAAGTTTGTAATGCGATCATTTTTAGCGGTTAATGATAGAGAATGACTAAAATACGTAAGTAAAATCTAATAAATATACCTAAACAGCTGGCAAGAAATTAAGAATATACTTCGAATTGCTGAAAACATCTCAGTTTTTTTGAGCAAACGGAGTCATGTTAATTTTATAAAATATGAATCCAAATGCTGATGAACGATCCTCTGTTGATGTTTATTACCTCATTTAAAATTAATATTTATTAATGCATCTTATACCAAAATATTAAAAAAAAATTATTGCAACATACTTAGACATTACATGAAAATCTCATTTGTTATGGAACGAACGATACTCATTTATCATCATATTTATGTAAATATGCTCTGAAGACGACATGCCAAAAAAGAAAAACATTTACAATTTTTCAACGAACTTGAATATATAATGTTAAGTGAGGATTAATGTAACTTTTAAACCATAATACATTTTGAGAAAATTGGAACAATATCTGCTAACATTCTGAAAGTTATTCAATTTAAAATGAAATATATAGAGCAAGTGACTTGATAATGGCAAATCGTTAGTCTTATCAACACATAATATAATGCAAAATACATAATATACACTACACATAACATACAAAATTTAAAATATGGAAAATGAGTGTTTATTTTCAATAAATGGTTTTGAAATAAAAGTTTGTCGTGTTGCGCCAAGAGATTAATCTGTTTCAGACAATGTCTTCTACTTTTACTTATTTTCTTCCACACCATTTGTTATAGGAAGCCACAGATCTCAGATCAGAACAATATCATAATTACATAAACAAAAAATAATTTGTTGGTCTGAGAAACATGTTGATTGCAAATTATTTTTGCAGGAATATTGGATTTTGTATACCACTTCAAAATGTTGTTAACAGTGACCGCAATGGCCAATAATGCTACATATTGGCGTATATTTGTTTCCTACACACAGTAATGTCATAATGAAAATAAATTCTAAATCGTAAAATTCTTTTTGAAATAGAATGGACATATTTAATGTGTAAAAATAAGGAAGTTTCGTGTTGGCTTTGTAATAAAAAATAATCACATTGCCTCATAAAGGTAAAATTTTGCAAATCATCTAAATTATGCTTTTCTCTCTGCAGTGTATGAAAGTAACATTTCGAGTCTATCATATACTGAGATGGCAAGAAGGACTTCCGAAATTATCAGATACCACAAATTGTGATTTAAGGTTGGGTGGCTATTTGAAAGTGTTAATAGAGTAAATTCCATTTTCCTTACCAAAAGACGCCAAGGCCTTTAAGATATCTGTCATTCCCGTTGACATTCTTCAATGCTGCCTCATGTGTTTTACTTATAACTGATTACTATTTGTTATTGAACAGATATTACTGAAATTCTTACTGAACATTGCTGAAATGTGATAAGTGCATTGAGCAATTGCAACTGTAGATAATGCTCCAAAAAGTTAGTGGCAATCATTTAATGTAAATCTTGTTTTATCTTCCGTTGTTTCACTTAAACAGTATATTTTGTTAACGAGCTTTCGAATAATATTCATCTCCTTCAAAATCTAATTTCTTGGTTTGCATTAGTCTGCAAACCGCTTGTGGCTTCCATGCGTAGTTACTTTTTGTGAAGTTTTAAATTTCATGATATTTTTTAAATAATTGTATGTATTATGAGTTATTCATGTACACAATTTTAAAGAGAAAAAATATTGCTGATATCATACCACGTGAAAAATGATGAATCTCCCATGGTATGATATCAGCAATAAGTTTTACCTGTCAGCAAAGAAAATTTTTTACTATTCTTTCCCTACAAAAAATATAGATACGAGCAACATAAAATTGATATTACAATTTCAATCTATGTTTGATACAAACTCTCCATGAAAATTGAATGTCAAAAAATGTAGAATGACTGGAAAAAAGGGCTTACATGTGAATATATTCAACGAATCAATGACAGTTCTTGAAAAATTGCATATTCGATTCTACTAATCTGAAAAATATTGGGATCACCATCTTTTATATTAAAGTACAAGGCTTAGAGGACCCTACTGGGGGAATTTATATTTAAATATATAGAGAAATATATTTTTCTTAGAGAGTGGTAGTCACGTAATTGCGAATGAAATATGTTATCGGTTGTGCGTTCTTGAAAGTCACTAACATAAATATATTTCTTTGAATTTTCTTTTCCTTTTCTCTTTGTTTTACTGTTTCCTTTGGATTCTTCTCCGTATATGAACAGTAATTTATTGATGTAATGCAGTATTGTGCCATATGTTTTTAATGGGTAATTGTTAAAGAAAATAATGCAATTTTGTTAATATTAAAGTGAATTTTGTTGTAAGACATAAAACTCCAGTTAAATGTATGAATTTTCTATTTTCCATCTTATATGATTGAGAATTTTCAAAGTTTTCGGGTTTTTCTCTCTTTTGCCATTATCCTTGTTTTTTGAATGGGAAAATAATTCCCATAAATATGATTTATTAAACATAATTCTTTTCAACAGTTTGAACATTGAAATTTTTTTGCGAAACACTAAGTGCTTCGTTTCAATGAATTAAATATCTGCAGCCTCATTTGGTCCATCCTAATTGCTGTATATTCTGAACAAGTAAAAATACTTGTAATTTCAGAAATTTTTCCAGACAGTAGTTTGTCCATCACGATTTATCCTTTGTCGAAGTACCAGAAATCATTACATTTTACCTTATTGCAGTGACTAGAATTACTGCTTGACAACGTATAGTCATAGGCATCTATTCATAACCTCAAGATCCTCCCTTACATTTGCCATTAAAGGCAAAATTATCTATATAACACACAGGTGATTTTTATATTTTGTCTGATTTATTTATGTTTTTGGAAAATAGACCAACCAATAATTCAGATAGACGTTAGACGTAAACAATTAGCTCACTTTTAAGCTTTATAATTAGAGATATTGCTTGTTTTGCGTCATTTTTATAGACATTACTTCGAACATTTCTTATTCTAATTCATAAACAGTCATAATGTTCATGTAAAATACTTGGTGATTTAAGTTTAACGTGTGATTAAAATCACAAATATCTATTTCACTAGTTTTGATGAAGTTACGAACTGCACATTAAAGTTAAAAGTCAAATATTGCATCCGATTAATTCTTGCAACAAACTATGTTGTTTGAAAAGACAAAAAAGAGAAATATATGTATAAAAGGGAGAACTTAAGGTTCTTGAAATAAAGGGATAATCGCTTTTATCACATCAATCTTTCATTCTTATGCTAATCAAATTTTTTGAAATGTGTTGGAGGTTGGAAAAACGGAAAACTTCAATAACATTCGAATATTATTACTATGAAATGTGTTGGAAAAACATTTCTTATTGGAGTTTTTTATATTTTTTTAATTGCAATCCAGTTTATTCAAATCATTAAATTTTCTGTTGATTTACGAATGATAATAAAGGCTGAAACGCAATTAAAATTTATCTTTTTCTAAAAAAATAATTTTTTTTATTATTTATTTATATTTTAAATCAACTTCCTTTACTTTTATTAATTGTGTATAACTTTTAATGTGCTTCTTTGTAAATGTAATATATTTGTGATGATTTTTTGTATTGTATATGGAAGTTAAATTAATATAACTTTTAATGGATAAGAAATGATTGAAAAAAATAAATAAAAATATATTTAAAAAATAAGTAAATAAAAATAAATTAAATTAATTAAATGTTAATAATTAGATTCTTATAATTAATTATTATATTGAAAATAATAAATTAATATAATAACATAAAAATATTAATTAATTATATATCAATTATTATATTCTTATAATTAAATTCTAATATATAAATAAAAATAAATTAAATTCTATTATTCGAATTATTAAAATTATTCAAATATCAAAAGTCACTTATTCATTGTTAGAATTGGATTCAAATTTGCAACTTAGTATTCAGGGAATTAGTTTTCAAAATGAGTTGTTTTGAAAAAAAATTAATAGCAGAAATATTGTTGAAACAAAATAAAATTTAACACTTCTTTTGCTCACACATGAAATAAATTCTATTATCCTGACATCTTCATACGAATACATTATGCACACCAAATGCTCTAAAATAATCCATTTATTAATTCCACTTCAATACTTTCATTTAGAAAAAAGAGACCGGAAAAAAGGAAATGTCTAGAAAAACAATTCTTGAAATTTCTAAAGAATTCCAAACATTTTAATTTACATGGGATTATGCGAAACAAAAAAATTCTAGTTGACTTTTTACAATTAAAAATTACAGAATAGAGCCTCCAGGCATTTAAGATTGTTTTCGAATATATTCTGATTATTACCATCTGGAATTCGTAAAAATATTTATTTTTAAGTTTGAGGAAAAGAATATATTATAAACTAATTTATATATTTTTTATTTGGAATCATTAAAAAAAAAATTTTATTGTGACGTTTTTAGTTTTATTGAAATTTTAATTTTTTTTTCTTTTTGTGTTTGAAAACTAAGTTTTTTTTTTACAAAAAGTGAGATTTTAAAAGAATAAATATACCATCAGATTTTCTATTAATTAGGTTTTTTTTATTTAGAGATTGAAATTATTTGAATCAGAAAATACTTTGTTAAAAAAGGATCATCGGCTTAATAAACCTGTAATATTTATTTATTTTGCATATATTTGAGTTATTTGTTAATAATACGCATTTATTGTTTACAATCCCAATCTTTTAATAAACCAATCTATACCAATTTTATAAACCAATTTTAACCAATCTAAACCAATATTATAAGGCAATTTAAGCCAATAAACCAATATTACCCAATATTTTTATGAAAAATTGCAAGCTATAAAATTTCAATGCTTTCATTTTGAATTTATATCAATTAAACACCAAAATAGTTGGAAATAATATCTCTTTTACGGCTATAATCATCAGATTTTAAAAAAGTAAATTGTAAAAAATGTATACATAAATAAATAAATTCAGAATGTTTTTTGTTTCCATAATTCGTGATAAATATTAATTTGATCGACAATATTTATTATTTAAAAATTTCCTGAAGAAATTGTTTCAAAAATACATAGTTAAATACATTAAATTGTCTTTTTGGAAAAAAAGTTGCTTTTTATTTTAAATATGTTTCTAACATTAAAAAGTATTCGTCCGGTTATCAGTAAACAAGTTCCCAAATAAATTTTAATAAAATAATTGTATGAAAACATTTGAGGCTCAATAAAGTTAGAGAATTCAAAAATAAATGTAGACAAAAGAAAAGTTTTAGAGAAATCAATACACGAATTACTTATTTAACATTCTTTTTATATTCATCACCCAGATTAATGTACTCGTGTGTTTAAAAAATATTATTGTTGAATAAAATGACACTTTTAACTGGTGAAATTATTTACTGCAGTTCTGTAAAGACTATTCAGTTGCCTTACTTCAAAAATCCAAAGTTTCAATAAGTCAGATGTTTGTTGCTTTTTAATGTAAATATGTTTTTAACAGAAAAAAATATTTGTCTTGGTATCAATAAACGAGTTTCCAAATAAATTTTAATAAAATAATTCTATGAAAAATGTTGTATACTCAATAAAGTTAAAGAATTTAAAATAAATGTAGATAAAAGAAATAAAAAGAAATACACGAATTACGTATTTAAAATTCTTTTTAGAAAAATTGTTGCATAGAATAACCCTTTTAACTGTTGAAATTATTTACTTCAGTTCTGTAAAGACTATTAAGTTGCCTTACTTCACATAAGAAAAGTTTCAGTAAGTCAGATGTTTGTGTAGTATGTTGCAGTTACTGATTTCTCATTTTGTTAAAACTGAATAAATAAAAGTAGATAAAATAAATAAAAGCAGATAAAATAAATAAAAGTAGAAAAAATAATTAAAAGTAGATAATTGTAAATAAAAGATAAGTTTTAAAAAAGCAATACACGATTTACGTATTTAAAATTCTTTTTAAAAAAACTGTTGCATAAAATAACCCTTTTAACTGTTGAAATTATTTAACTATTAACTATTATGAAATTATTAACTGTAAAGACTATTCAGTTGTCTTACTTAAAAAAATCAAAAGTTTCAGGAAGTCAGGTGTTTTTTGCTTTTTATATTAAATATGTTTCTAACATTAAAAAATATTCGTCTTTTTATTAGATTAATGTACTCGTGAAATTAAAAAATATTATTGTTGAATAGAATAGGACTTTTAACTGGTGAAATTATTTACTTCAGTTCTGTAAAGGCTATTCAGTTGCCTTACATCAAAAATGAATAGTCAGATGTTTGTTCTGTATGTTGCAGTTCCTGATTTCTCATTTTGTTAAAACTGAATAAAAGAAGTGGAGGCATTTTGATAAAATTGCGGAAATCATTACATAAGCTGTGGAAAGTGTCGCCGAAGTCGCTTGAAGTAGTGGGGCTATTCGAAATAAATGGTATTCGTTTTAAAGTCGGTCGAAAAGGGTGCAATCGAAAATCCCTATTTCATGGCTTACAGCCATTTTCGTCGTCTGCCAGGACTTCTATTGAAACTCTAATCATTATAGATTCTTCCTGAATTTTACAAGGTCTACTTTCACTCTCACCAGCCAAAGAGACATTTCTTTTGATATTTCTTTTCAATCAATACCTTTTGTCTGTTTCATGAACTTTTTCCCTTCCACAGCCAGATGGGGGGAAAAGAAAGCTCTTTCAATCGAGTCACCCATAATCATTTCTCCATTCTTGTTCCTTACCATTTTTTTTTTTTTGAACTTCCACACAGTTTCTTTTTTCCCTCCAGAACTTCCTTTTATATATATATCTATCTATATATATATATATATATAACATTATATATATATAACATTGAATGATACCTTTTCATATTGAATTTATCGTTTTCTTTTAATGATATATCATTAGGATCAATGACATTGAAGACTTTCTGTACCTTCTCTTGTCCTCATTCATTTTTAAACCCTGACATCTAGGTCTAACCATCAACCTCTAAGGTTAAACCCCTTTCACTGAGGCGGAAGAATTTTTGAATAAATCCAAATAATTTGTGTTACATGTTCTTGGCATTTCTGTTTGATATAGTTCGTTTTCAAGAAATGTAAAGATTCCTTTAAAAAAATATTGTATAAATAATCTGCATTAAAAACATTTACAAATCTCATTAATTAGATGATATTATTTTAACAACAGAATAATAAATTAATTAAAGGAATTAAATCTAAGTCTGTTATTTATTAATTGCTTTTTAATAACGTATAGTACTTTTCATTGTTATAGATGTCTAAAAATTTTGTCTTTGGTATTACATATTTACAAGACATAGATGTTTTTTGTATTACATATTTACAAGACATAGATGTCTTTGGTATTACATATTACAAGACATAGATGTCTTTGGTATTACATATTACAAGACATAAATGTCTTTGGCATTACATAGGAACAAGTCTTTGATATTACATATTACAAGGTGATGTACATAGATGTCTTTGGTATTACATATTACAAGACATAAATGTCTTTTGTATTACATAGGAACTGTGATGATGTAACATTACAAATTAAAATATGATTTTTTGGCTGTAATGTATTTCTTTTAGAAAAATATGTTAATGTTAAAAAATTAATTCAATCAATATGTTAAATTAAATACATTGGAGCCAAATAAAATGATATTGTTAAATTTATTTTAATAAACATTTAATAAAATTGCTGTAATTTATCGGTGACAAAAATATTAACTATATTATGTTTCAAAAATTGCTCTTTAAAATGGGTATCGTCTAAGATTTCTGTAATTTGAAATGATACTGAAATTATAATCGAGCTTGAAAATAAATTTCTTGGGAGTCATTATCTTTATAAATCCATCCATTATGGGTGATTAGAAACTGCGGGGCATTTGACCACACTCAACGTTCGAATTAATTGTATAGAAGGTAAGTTGGTTAGTGAGAAATGGCGATATTGTATGTTTCCCAAACTCCAGCATCCATCACACAGACAGCAGCATCTCATCGGTGCTATCATACATCATTTAAAGTAATCACTTGTTTACTAAGCTTACCTGCAACTCCAGAAGGAAACGTAGCCTCTTGCGTGACACGGAAAGCTTTCTTGGTGGGCGTTTCATCATACTGGAGCTGTCTTCTCTCGTTAAACTAAGTGTAAAGTACATAAAAATTCAAAAGGAATCAATTAATAAAGGCTCCTTATGTATCTTAACTGTCGAAACTCTTACGCATTTTAAGCATTTTAAATGTAATGTACATTTTAGAATGAGTTCTAATGTTGTTGAATTAAAAGAAAAGTTGGATGAAGCCATTTTTACATGAATTTTGAAAGTATACAACTAAAAGAATTTAATGAAAATCAGGAACAAAATAATCCTATTTTTTAATGTTTCCTATTTATGTTTAATGTATTAAAAACTAAATATAAATAAACAAAACGTTAAAAAAAGCGACACCCGAATGAAATATTAACATTCTTTTTCTCTTGTATGCAAAAATTCCAAAGGAATCAATTAATAAAGACTCCTTATGCATTTTAACTATCAATTTTAACTGTGGCCTTACGTATTTTAAGCCTTTTAAATATATTGTCTTTTAGTGTACAATTTAGAATGAGTTCTAATGTTTTTGAATTAAAATAAATGTTGAATGAAGCCCTTTTTACATGAATTTCGAAAGAACTCAACTAAAAGAACTTCTAGGAAGTCCTGAACAAAATAATCCTATCTTTTTTTAAGTTTCCTATTTATTTCTAATGTACTGAAAACAAAATAGAGACAAATAAAACGTTAAAAAAAGCGACACCCGAATGAAATATCAACTTTTTATTTTGTATTCATCGTTTAGACTAATTTATTCGTGGATTTAAAAATTCTCTTTTTAAAATGATTAAAACGTTCAAGTGTTGAAATTATTTACTCAATTACGAATCCAACATCATACTCTAAGGAATTACAATTAACTTATTTAACAAAAATATCAACAGTTTTAATAAATCAAAAGCTTATGTAGTACTGTAGTTCTTGACTTCTAATTTTGCCGAAATTGAATAAAAGAATTCAGAAATTTGTTGTTGCAAATGTCCGGAAGATTTTCTTTGAATATTAATCAAAATAAAAAGTAATCTGACATATTTTGAAATATAATATGTAAACTATTATTTATAAATAACATTTGTTGTATATATATTTCTTTTACATATCGGTTCTTTGTAGGAGCCACAAATGGCAACCATCACTTCCAAAGAAGTGAAAACATTTCAATAGACTGTGATTTACAAATGTAGTGAGCTCAAGTTTTTGACATGTATTTAAAAAAAATAGGTAAACTCCACATTTCTTTTCGCTCTGTGAACTTTTTCAGATGTTTCTTTTCATCTCTTTCCTTTCAGCTCCTCAAAAGAGTTTTCTTAACTTCTATAAATTTTTAAATATTTTTTTTTTGGATAATGGAATAAATTTTATAACATAAATATGCTCAAAGAGAGATTTTTTTTTAATCAGGCATCTCATTTTTTTGAAATTTTATTAAGAGATTATATATTAAAAAAATTTTTATTATTCTTTCTAAAACTGAAATGTTTTATTTGAAATTCTTTGGATTTTTACAAAAATTTTGGTCATCATAAAATCGAAAATTTTTGTCATCGTGTTTTTTTTTTCAAAAACTAATTACTGTTTATTGTAAAAGAAATAGTTTAAATAACCTAAAATTAGTGCATAGTGCTTCTATACAATAATTTAGTAATAAAATCTTTTTTTGAAATTGCAACCACCATCATATGCTACTAACATTATTCTATATTATTATTAATTCATACAATATGATAAATGTTTATTGAATGAATTGATATAAAGAGTATAAATTCTGCCCCTGTAAGAGATTAAATATATCAATCCTTTATACTTTTATAGCATATTATAAAACGTATTGTATTCAAAACCTTTGAAAATAATTCTTTGTAAAATTCAACTGAATAATGGGAAACATTTGTAAAGTTTTCAATGAGCTATTAGTTACAGACTTCTTCAAGTTTCTTATTCGTAATTCTTAATATTTGAAGTCTATTTGATATCTTTTCACTCACAAAAGCTCTCTCTCATGAAATGAATTATGATAAAATATATGTTATAGCCCATTTGTGTATACATACCATAACTTGTAGAAGCAATTTACTACGAGTAAATGTTTATAAAAACAGTGTGTTTGTAAATATCATTGATGTCAGATTTTAGAGTTAACTTTTGATATGAATGATTTTTAAAAAGTTGATTCTTCTAAAATAAAAAAAAACTATCCTTTGAATAAATAGTAGTATAATCATAATAAATATCCAATTATCTGAATTTAAGGGGCAGCTATTGAATATTTAATAAAATTCACCATCAAAATTAATATTTCTTTAAAAATCTCTCCAGAAGCAGTTATCCTATAATAATATAAGGGATGATCAAAAAGCTTCTGTTCGAAGACTGTATAGATTAGATTTGGTATGCCAGACATGCAAAATCGCCCTGAACATTTAGGCAATCACCCCACTGCTTCACCAGGTTCAATATACCCCTTTGGTAAAACTCCTCTTTCTGATGCTCGAATAAGTTCGAAACTGCCTACTGCCCTTCTACGTGCGACAGGAACCGTCAAACTTTCAAGGACTTTTTCAATGGATTGAACTCTTGAAAATCTTATAGGGAGAGATCAGCACTATAAGGCGATTGCTCTAATGTCTTCCATTTTAGTGAGTGTAACTTCTGCATTACAACATTTCCGATATGGGGATGTGCGTTATAATGAAGCAGAATCAATCCATTTCGAAGTTTTCATGACTGCCTCTCACCTGTGTACAACGGCAAGCACATTAATAGTGGTACTGAGTTCATTCAACTTGGAATCTCCTTGACTAGAGTAGAATTGTTTTTAGTATTGAGTCCCATTTCGAACTGAGCCCTGATGACCAGCTAAGATGTTTAGAGTGACATCTTGGTCGACAGACTTGGAGTTTCCGTCTTTGTGATATTTCATTTTTTAGCTTCCCCCTTTTGTTATCATCCGTAACACTCTTTCATCAAGGCCTTACTTGAACAATAGTCTACGCTTCGTCTTATTTCCCTTCCTTTCACGTTATGCCAGGCTTACATTTTAACAAGATAAAGCTCAGCCATTTTTAGTCAACAGCCCTTTTTTTGTATTATGAGCAGAAATTTCTGACTATCCCAGGGTCTCGCCGATTTAACTTGATAAATGAAGAAATTTTGTAGAGAAATTTGACAATTCGACGAATGAATGCCAATCAATTCACCAACATCTCATTGGCTACTATGTATAGCTACTTCTCTTGAATAAATTTAATTAAATTTTTCTGCAATTTATGCCGTTTCTGTAAGTTACATGTTCATCACCCATTTTTATGTCCATCGTATGTTTTTACACGCATTCATCACATATTTTCCGTATACATCACATCTACAATTGTGGATCACATTTGGATGATTCCCTCTTGTTGTGTTTTTTCCATCATTGTTGAGTAGCATACAGATAGATTCTAAACAGATAGCTCGATTAGAATATCACCAGAAAAAATAGACGTTGAGTTGCCATAAATTTTACTTTTATCATCATACTTAAATTGTCTAACAAGCTGCCCACCAAATTTCTAAAAAGAAATTAATTTATTCCTCTTGTTTTCTGTGCTTGCTGAAAAAGAAATAATTGCAAAAGTGACAAATTTAAACTGTGGACTAGGGAAAAAAAATTTAAATCCACTAGTCTTTTGGAGAAATAAACTATTCCGAATTCTTGAAGAATTTAACATGAGAACGATAGTCAGAATAAATTTGCCTCTTAAACTACAAACCGGAAAAAAAAATTATGCACAATTTCCTGAATTCTTTAGTTCCAATGCCAAGTGTGGTGTTTCTTTGAAAAACTTATTACAGATAAATAACATATATTTAATCATTATTATTTCTTTGCGCATTTACATAGATAAAGAATCCAAAAGCCATATAATTTCATTAATTTTTTCTGAAATATTTGGAGCAAATAAATAATTGAATTAGTTTGACTAAAATGAGGACTAAGTATTCTTTTCCCGTGGGTTTTGTTGGAGCGGAACCCATCCATTGTTTCTAAACTTCAAGGTGGTCTGAAGGGAAAAAAGAAAGCGGAAGGATATATTGATAAGGTGCTTTGGAGAGAAAGTCCAGAAGATTAATTTCCTCCTGCATTGTGATTACAAAGAATGGATACATTTTCTTTGTGTAATAAGTCGCTGCCCCTCCATTGTTTTTTGGTGGAGTTTTGCTCCGGCAGTTTTCTAAGCTAGAAGAATGGGGCTTCTGCTGAACAGAGCTTAAGGAGGGGAAAGCTTATTATGGAATCGCTTTTCAAGAGCACGTTTCTTCCCCTTCTTTCAAGAGACTCCTTGGCCTTTAAAGCCTTCTTCCCCTCTAGATTACAGCTATTTTCTCCTATGTAATCTGCCATATGCTTCTCGAACTCTTAGAGTTATCATCAATTAGGAACTTGCAAAAATAGTACCATTTGAATACTTACAACTAAACAACACCTAACATTAAAATACTAACATCAACTTACAACTAATAAAATTAAACTTTATAACATTAACTAATAACTAACTAACTTTATAAACTAATAACAAACTAACTTTATAAACTATAATAACTAACTAACTAACTAACTAACTTTATAAACTATAATAACTAACTAACTAACTTTAACTTTATAAACTATAATAACTAACTTTATAAACTAATAACATTAACAACAACTAACATTAAATTTACAATTGACATTAAAGCAGTAAAATTCTAAAAATCGTTATTCTCCACCTAACTCTAAATAGAGTGAGCTCAATCTGTGACCTTCATCAAGCTCCATCTAATATTAGTTCTATCAAACTACAAATAGAGTAAAATAAGTTAATTGATATCTAATATATAAAATGACAAAAATGCGCTTATTAAAATTGGGAAAGATAGCTGAGCAAAGAAAGATAAACTTGTCAATATGTAGCTAACTTATAAAATATATTACGTTATCTTGGAAAAGTATTATAAAACTGTTATTTATATATATATTATAATTACACGTATATATTTGAATATATGATAGTTTATATGCACTGTATTCCAATATAACTTAAAAGCTCTGACATTTTAGCGTTACATTTTTTTCTGCTAATTTGTTATTCTTTAACCTCTTGTCTAGCCACAAAATGTACGAGCATGTTTTAATTAGTTCTTTTTTAATTAAGCAAGAACCATTTTCTGCCGCAGGCATCTGTCTGCAATGCATGGTTTCTCCTAGCGGCAAAGGATGTACTTAGATGTATAAAAAATATAAAGAATATATAAGAAATATTTTAAATATATAATATTAAAAATATATTTTAAATATTTTCATAAACTTAAAGTTTAGTGTTAAAAAGTTAATTCAATCTAATAGTTAAGTTAGCACATTTTTATTACTTCATTATTACTTTCAAATAATCTGTTTTATTTCTTATTCTGTTTATGTGATTATTTTCTTTTTTAATATATTTTTTGTCTGTTTCAAATATGTTTATTTATATTATAATGTTTTATATTATAATTCAAATATGCTTATTTATTTATTTATATTATATTAAATATGTTTATTTATATTTCCCTTTTTTTAAAAAAATTTATTTATAAATAATTATTCAAAATAATTATTTTTTTCAATTTTACGAACTATAATTGGTTATCACTATAAATATTTTCCATTCCCAATTGAGATTTCCTATTCACTTCGTTGCATTTTTCATTGTTATTTCTTCCTAATAAAATTTATCAAAACTAAAAATAGTCGAAATAATGAAAAAAATTCCTACTATTTTTTTTTATCAAAGTGTTTATTAAAAATAAAAATGAATACGGAAAATAAAGTATGTTATACGTTTAAGATGGACATATTCATGAATACTTTAATTCGGCGAATTAAAACAAATATTTCATTTTCTATAGATGGACAGAGAGTTGGTTTGTCACTCTACGGTCATTTTGTGCACATTTTGGGCTAGGGATCAGGTAGGACCGGGACCTACAGTTTAACGTGTATTCCGAACCACTGATAAACATCCATGCCACGATTCGAACCTGAAGCATTAAAGGCTAGAGGTATTTAGCCAATTATTAACCAAGGTATTTAGCCAATTGGCCATCAGGCCGCTAGACGGACGGAGAGAGAGAGAGAGATTTTTATAAATTGCTAATATCGAAATGGATTTGAGACTACATATCAAACTGCTTATAAACTTAAGATATATTTAATTTCAACAATTGGTATAATTTTTAATTCAATTTAAAGAATTTTTAAGAATCAAGAAATTTGTGTTTATTTAACGTCTTATAAATTCCTAATATCCAAATGAATTTCAGACTGCATATCAAGCTGTTTATAAACTTAAAGTATATTTAATTTCAACAATTGGTAGAATTTTTAATTCACTTTAAAGAATTTTCAAAAATCCAGAATTTTCTGTTTATTTAGCGTTTTATAAATTCCTAATAACGAAATGGATTTGAGACTGATATCAAATTGTTTATAAACTTAAGGTATATTTAATTTCAACAATTGGTAAAATTTTTAATTCAATTTAAAGAATTTTCAAAAATCAAGAAATTTCTGTTTATTTAACGTTTTATAAATTCCTAATATCAAAATGAATTTAAGAATGCATATCAAGCCGTTTTGAATCCAATGATATCTTTATCAAATAGCATTCTTCTTAGATCTACTGAATAATAAATGCCCCATAAAAAAGCTCCCAGTATCTTCTTCAATACCTACTTATCCCATTTGTTTACGCGGATTACATCTGAAAACAAATCTTGACATTCCTCAGGGAAGCACAATATGATTACCGCTAATGCTCTTAGTAACTCCTTGGGGGAAAAGATGCAATTTCACGATGAACTGTTGAGGAATTTATTGAATAAACTAAATGCAGGGAATGTTTCCCTGCGCAGTTTGCTGGAATGCATATTTTAATTCTTCATTGTGTTTTCATTCCGTTACCATTTTAATATTTAATAAACCATCACGGAATCAAAGAAATAAACTTCTTCTCCAATTGTGGCTGAAAAGTTGTTTTTAGTGTTTTTGAGAATAAAATCTTTATAGGGATACTTCCTTCCAAATTAAGAAAAATGTTATAGTGGTGTTAAAGTTCAACAAATAGACATTGAAAGGTACTTCAATGAATAGGATGTTAAAATTCTACCATTATGTCTATAAGGTTTCTGTTTAATTCTTTAAAGACGTCTATAAGGTTTCTGTTTAATTCTTTAAAAACGTCTATAAGGTTTCTGTTTATTTCTTTAAAAACGCTTTTTATTTTGATACATTACATGTCATAATAAAATGAGCAGAAACATTAAAAAAAAATTGCGCATAATAATTTCTTTATTTAAATTTTACTCGAAATTTTTAAAACAACTCAATGAATTCAACACTTGCTATGTTGAAATGATGAGGCATTCAAGTGATTCAATGAAGATGAAAATAAAGAATAAATATTTCCTCGATCTCATAATAATAGTAGAAGTTGAAGAATTTAATTTGTTTCATAATAATAGTAACAAAAAATAAATATAGAACGCAGCATTTATTATCAAAAAATAAATTAAATTAAACAATAAATTTAAAATATTACTCCTAATTTTTATCTTGAGTATTCAGATAATTTCGGGTTTATCAATAATTTTGTTGCTGCATTTTAAACATGTAGGTAGGATCCTTCGGCTACGAAGCTTTGCTTTCTCTATATGTGTGAACTTAAAGTGGATTTGGATTTCCTCGTTTTATGGATTTTTCCAAAATTCGGAATAATGTAGATTTATGAACTTCAATGGCTTGAACTGCTGAACTTATGGTGCATCTTCTGCTAAGAGAAATATGTCTGTTTTTCTCCATAATATTTGCATTTACGTCCATAGTTTTATTTTTTCCAAGAATCAACATTAGCATAAGATTCACCTTGACCATAATTTTCCAAATTCGTGATAGGGTCATTCTGTTACACTAAATGACGCAATTTATAAAACGTTTAAGCTGACGTAATTGCACCTTTTTCTGACTTTTCGTTTTTCTTTTGAAACATCATCAACTAAACAATCGAAACTCGATCTTTGCTTGAAAACTTTATTTTTTGCATCTTTCTCTTACAATGGGTTGATATTCCACTGAATTCGATCAACGGACTAATCTAACTTTTTCTAATTTCATCCGGATCAATCAACTAATTGATTTCGTACAACGGATGAAATTAGAAAAATAGTTATAATTCATATTCAGTAGGTTAACCTAAAAATTAAAAGACGTGCCAAAACAAATGACAAATGTCATAAAACATTTTTGATTGAAAGCTTCTCAATTTTGCGCTACAATATAACGTACATATGCCTACGCAAATAAATCCTATTTAAAAATTCACGTGCTACTATTATGGTACAGAGGGAGTAACACTACTCCCTGTTCAAAAATCATTAAAATCATTGTTTAAAATAAAAGGGGATTCATATTTTTACATCTTTAAACTATCTATATAAGTACATAAGTAAGAAAGGTTTATTTAAAAACATCGCTAAGTATTTCCTTAGAAAGAATTTAGGGTATGCTTTAGTGACCTTTTAGAAACTACAATTTTAGAAAAAATTTTATCATTCAAGGGAATAAATAAAATAGCTATTTTGCTTTACGTAAGTTTTACTTTTTTGTGCATAATAATTTTTTATGAATAAAAACTTTAAATTTTTAAAAAAATTCATTATTTTTAAAAACTTATTACTTTAATAAATTAACCAAATCAGTGCACAAATATGAAACTCTGCGATTAAAATTTCAAAGATTACTTAACATTATTTATATTGCCATTTTTTCATATCCAAATCATTCCCACCTACATTAATTCAAATATGTAGAATCTTGCTTCAATTTGTTTTATTTTTGTAGAAGAAAAATTTATTTTTACCTATCTCGCAAATCCAGATAAATTCCTCCTACATTAATTCAGCTATGTAGAATCTTCCTTTATTTTCTATCCAGTTAGGTTAAGAAATAAATGAATTGTTACTGAGATTTTTCCAGACTATTCGTATGTATATTGTTCAGATATGCAGAACGTTTGTTTAGTTTTTAAGAAAGCAGCAAATAGGATTTAACCGAATACCACCAGTAAACCGAAATGAGAAAGCACCATTTGTGACAGGGCTTTTTGCGTTTTCATAAGGGAGTCGAATTGCTAATGGAGTATTCCTTTCCCGTAGTGAAAAATTGCCTGACACAGCAAGTCTTCCTCCCACGGAGAAATACACTTCTTGTATCCAGCTCGTGATAGTTAATGAAAAAAAATCCAAACTGCTGGCTGTCACGAGCAGAGAAATGTAAAAAGGCTTCGCCTCTGAGATATGGGTGAAAAAAAATATTGCAAGCAGCTAATCATTAAAAGAAAACAAACGCTCTAAATTTTAAAATTTTCTGCATAAGGAAACCGTTCTTTCCTTTGCGAGTGTATACGTCATTAATCTGGGTAAAAGAATCTGGTAGGGGCAAAAATTAACTAAGGAATCAAAAATTAATTGGAGCATGGAACGGATCTGATTCGATCAATAACTCGTTTACTATTTGAATTTTCATTTCATTAAATTAACCAAATCAGTACACAAATATACTATAAAACTCTGTGATAAAAATTTCGAAGAATCTCTAATATTACTTTTATCGGTATTTTTTGAGATCCAGATCATTCCCACCTACATAAATAAATTTCGAGGAATACGCCATCTACATACATAAATTTTGAACTATATCTAATATTATTTATATCAATATTTTTTCATATGCAATCATTCCTACTTACATTAATTCAAATATGTAGAATATTGCTTCAATTTCTTTTATTCTTGTTGAACACAAATTAATTTTTACCTATTTCACAAATCCAGATAATTTTCTTCTACATTTATTCAGCTATGTAGAATCTACCTTTAGTTTCTATTTAGTTAAGTTAAGAAATAAATGCGTCGTTACTAAGATTTTTACATTATTCAGACTATTGCGTATACACATTGTACAGATAGGGAGAACGTTTCTGTAGTTTTTAAGATAACCAGCAAATGGGATTTAACAAAACACCATGAGTAAATCGAAATGAGAAAATCCAAATCATTCTCACCTACATAAATTCAAATATGTAGAATCTTGCTTCAATTTCTCTTATTTTTGTTGAACACAAATTAATTTTTACCTATTTCCAAATCCAGATAAATTCTTCCTATATTAATTCAAAGATGTAGAATCGTGTTTCAATTTCTTTTATTTTTGTTGAAGACAGATTAATTTTTACCTATTTCCAAATCCAGATAAATTCCTTCTACATTAATTCGGTTATGTAGAATCTTTAGTTTATATAGAATCTTTTAGTTTCTATCTAGTTAGGTTAAGAAATAAATAAGATGTTACCGAGATTTTTCCATTATCCAGACTATTGTTCCTTACATTGTTCAGATATGCAGAATGTTTCTTTAGTTTTTAAGATAAGCAGCAAATGGGATTTAACCAAATACCATGAGTATACCGAAATGAGAAAGCACCCTTTGTGACAGTGCTTTTTGCCGTTTTTTTTAGGGGAGTCTTGCTAATGGAGTATTCCTTTCCCTTAGTGAAAAATTGGCTGACACAGCAAGTCTTCCTCCCACGGAGAAATACACTTCTGGGATCCAGCTCGTGATAGCTAATGAAAAAAAAATCCAAACTGCTGGCTGTCACGAGCAGAGAAATGTAAAAAGGCTTCTTTTCTGAGATATGGGTGGAAAAAAATATTGCAAGCAGCTAATCATTAAAAGAAACAAATGCTCTTAACCCATTAAAATGTTCTGCATAAAGAAATTGTTCCTTCCTTTGCGAGTGTATACGTCATTAATCTGGGTAAAAGAATCTGGTAGGAGCAAAAAATAACTAAGGAATCAAAATTAATAAGGAGCGTGAAACGGATCTGATTCGATCAATAACTTATTTACAATTTGAATTTTTCATTTCATTAAATTAACCAAATCAGTACACACATATAAAACAATGTAATAAGAATTTCCAATATAATCAATTTCTTTTATTTTTGTAGAATACAAATCAAATTCAGATAATTTCCTTCTACATCAATTCTGCTATGTAGAATCCTCCTCTAGTTTCTATCTAGTTCGGTTAAGAAATAAGTGAGTTATTACTGAGATTTTTCCATTATTGAGACTATTGCATATACAAATTGTTCAAATAGGCAGAACGTTTCTTTAGTTTTTAAGATAAGCAGCAAATGTTATTTAACACTATGAGGGAGAAAATCCAAATCATTCCCACCTACATAAATTCATATATGTAGAATCTTGCTTCAATTTCTTTTATTTTTGTTGAAGACAAATTAATTTTTACCCATTTCACAAATCTAGATAATTTTCTCCTATAATAATTCAAATATGTAGAATATTGCTACAATTTCTTTTATTTTTGTTTAAGATAAATTAATTTTTACGTTTTTCCCAAATCCTAATAATTTCCTCCTACACTAATTCGGCTATGTAGAATCTTCCTTTATTTTCTATGTAGTTAGTTTAAGAAATAAATGAATTGTTACTGAGATTTTTCCAGACTATTCGTATGCATATTGTTCACATGCACAACGTTCCTTTAGTTTTTAAGATAAACCAAACACCGTGAGTATACCGAAATGAGAAAGCACCCTTTGTGACAGTGCTTTTTGCCGTTTTCTTAAGGGAGTCGAATTGCTAATGGAGTATTCCTTCCCCGTAGTGAAAAATTGCCTGACACAGCAAGTCTTCCTCCCACGGAGAAATACACTTCTGGGATACACGCTAGTGATAGCTAATGAAAAAAAAATCCAAACTCCTAGCTGTCACGAGCAGAGAAATATAAAAAGGCTTCTCTTCTGAGATATGGGTGGAAAAAAATATTGCAAGCAGCTAATCATTAAAAGAAAACAAACGCTCTTAACCCTTTAAAATGTTCTGCATAAAGAAACCGTTCCTTCCTTTGCCAGTGTATACGTCATTAATCTCGGTAAAAGAATCTGGTAGGAGCAAAAAATAACTAAGGAATCAAAATTAATAAGGAGCGTGGAACGGATCTGATTCGATCAATAACTCATTTACTATTTGAATTTTCATTTCACGTTTCATTGGTATGTCAAGTACAAAAAATTCCAGCGAATAGAATTTAGGAGAGTTTTTTTTACATATTTTTTTTCTCTCATTTCATGTGGATGCTCCATTGCAGTTCTGATTCGAAATAATTTCCTATTATTCAATTTCTTTTCCCCTCCACGTCACGAAGTATTAAAATTCATTTTTTTTCCATCGCCCAAAAGTGTTCTTCATAAAAAGAAACAAATAAATAAAACTTAGAGTATTCCCATTTCCGGCTTGAAGAGGTTCAAAAATTTTTCCTCCGAATAACTTTTTCATTTTTTTTTTTTTTTTTTTTTTTTTAGTTTTAATTTCAGCACCTTTCAATATTTCAATTGTGCTTTAGATTTGAAATAATAGAAAATGTACTTATTTTTGTTAATTTAATGTATTGCGTGATTATAAAGTATCGATAATTCACTTCTCGAGTGTTATCTTAATAAGAATCAAGTAATTAAATTACGGTAACACAACAAATAATTAAATTAAAATCTAAGAGATGTTTCTTTTCAACATTTTCTACAGTATATGGTTAAACCTTTCTTTTATAAAAAGGATTTCTCATTTATTATTTTAATTAATTCATAATATTGACTTTTCATTTATTAGTATTGTATTTAATTTATAAAATTGACTTTTCCTTTATTATTGTATTTAATATATAGTATTGACTTTTTATTTATTATTTTTAATTTATAATATTGTCTTTTCATTTATTATTATATTTAATTTACAATATTGACTTTTCATTTTTTATTGTATTTAACTTTCAATGTTGACTTTACGTTTATAATTAATTTATTAATATTTTATTTAAATATTTTAAATATGAAATCAAAAATGTAAAAAAATAATTTTTAATATAGAATAATTTAATTTTTAAATTAATATTTTCTAGATGTAATTCCCAATATTTAAAATTATATATCTATATGTTTTTTTCCGCTTTTGCATGGCAAATACAAATATTGTATATCAATAGCGTCTGTTTTCTGTTTCCGCTTTTTATCATAGTTATGGTATATTATGCTTATGTTATGTATATTATGCTTAAATGATTCTAAAAATCATATTATCATATCCTCCAGTATTTTTAAATCATTTTCTATCGCACTCAAGGACACAAATTGAAGTTTTAGTCATTATTCAAATATGCTGATTTTGAAATTATTTAAGTCCAATTAGTGGTTTAATTGGATACGGATGTTTTATTTTTTTCATTATACAATAATAACGCTGTCTATGTTTACAATATCTTCATAAATTATGAAATTATGCTAAAATGTTTTATTAATGCTAACGCAAATGAGAAACTTAAATTGTTTTAAGGTTCTCATTTGCTCTGATATCTCAATGTATGAAAAAATATCCCAATTAAATGTATGTATGAATTAATGATAAATAACATAAAGTAATGTAAACAGTAACAAATAACTTAATGTAAAATATATCTATGCATGAATTATTAATTTTTTTTATTTATTTGGCCCCTTCTAACAAAACTATTCATATACACATGAAACTAGTTATGAAAAATGTTACGACTTACTGTGCTTGGCGAAAAGGTGAATTCAATGAAAAAGTCCTTAAAATTATTATTTGAATGCTAATATTAATTACTTGAATAAATCTTTCGAATGCGAGGAAAAGCCGCAGGTGTGATGCACATGTATAAAGAAAGAAACGATTAAATTTTCAGAAAAATTGAATATTTTATTCAGAAGATACAACTATATTCAGCCAACTAATTAATAAGGTTTTTGTTACTTCTGCTTCTTATGTGATAAATTTAGAGACTTGGCCTTCATTTGTAAAGTTGACACATATGCCTTGGTAGGGTTTTTACTCTTCAAATTCACAAGTTCGACTAGAATATTCTGCAAATATCGAGGCCACTGCTCATTAGATGTCAAACGTGGTATATGGGAGAGGATTGGAACATAAAGACAAACGTGAATACAATCAATAGATATTAATACCATGTGAAGTCATATATTATCCTGTTTAAATGACAACCGTGGTGGGAGGTAACCTGAAAGAAGGAATAATACTGTGTGGCAGAGAATATCGTGGGCGGTATGCAATATCAATCATAACTGTCTTCTTCCACGCAAACTGAGCATCTGAGCATCTGAGCATCCGAGCATCTTGGAAGGCCTTTGATTTGATAGCCAAACTACTTTGACTGTCATTCGGGATATCTTCATAGTAAAACGTATTGATCATAACCAAAGTTGTTTGACTATCAAATGAAATGTGTCTCATACATCTGAAATGGTCATCGTGGCGCTATTAGAAGCGACACTCATCGTTTCAAGCGATTCTACTCCAATAAATGGAATTTCAGGTTCAACAGTCCTAACATTACGCCAAACGTGCTTGTTGATGTGCAGAGGTGAATGTTATTTAGCACAATGGGCACCATGAGTTCCAGCTCCGTTCCCTGAATAGTTGTCAAATAGTTGATAATAAAGTATCAGGCTGCACAACAGCCGCCAAGATGATTATTCTATCTCTGGTTCTGTCATCTCTCTAGACAGATTCTTCCTTCCTTGATTCCATTATGATCCCACGATTCCTTCCAAACTATGCCAATGGAGGCATAGTTCAAACCCAATTGTCGATCAATTCTTTGATACGATCATTTTGTTTCCTTTAGATTAATTGTACATGCTCTCACAAATGTTAACTGTTAATTTCCTCTCTTTTTAATCCTTGCATTTGCCAATAAATTAATTAAAAACACTTGTTTGCAGTAGGTTTTACTTACAGTATACAAAAGATGAAGTACTTGAAGGCATATCGGAAGGAAAATCATTAGTGTTCCCACTGCATATATTTTTGATAAACCTAAAAGAGATATAAAATAGTTTCCATAATGAAATATGTATATTTTTGATAATAGGAATAGAGATTAATGTTATGACTCTTAATATTCTTATAAATGTCTTACAGATAGTCAATAACTTCAAAATAGATAGATTTTTGTAACAATATGAATAGGAAAAAATATTATGAATTAGGAAAAAATCATTAGATTTTATAAGCCAATATATTGATTGAATTTCATCCTTTATGCCATCCTTAAGTGATGGCCTAATTCATCCTTTAGTGCCCAGATACGAAATTTCATGTAGAATTATAAAATATTTTAAATTAAATATTTACCTTCAGATTTAATAAAATTAATTACTGATTTATCTATCCCACGATTTGAGTTAGTAAAAAACAGAACTAATAGTTTTTCATAATCACACAAAGGTTTGGAAACTTCCCACTTTATTAAACGAAAACAAGAAATGTATGATGATTTTTTTAAGTAGACGATTAAGTGTGAGATCTTCACAAGAAAAAAGTTTATAAATAACATTTTTACAAAAAGATAAACATCGAATATAAGTTTACAAAGTCAGTAAGAGGTGTTAAAAAACTGAAGAAAAATGGCAGCGGATCTTTTGGATTTTTTGGGAAGGAGATAGTTTCGCACTAATGCATGCATTACTCTGCCAAAAGTGACAAACGCAATGAGCATTAAGCAGTCTCGCTCTCGTGTTTTCCGGCGTTATCTCTCCTTTCTATTCACTAAACTTTCGTCTTTAATGGGGTCATTTCCTAACCTGATTTTCTGAAACTAATCTGCGTGCGTTTCAATGGGATTTTAAGCCCCTTTTGAGAATCGTCGTCTTCAAAGGGATGGAGGAACGGAAGGGTGTCAAAATAATGCACTCCCTCAAATGTCTCGACCATCCTTTTATTTTCTGTAACGCCAGAAATGATTCTGTGTTTCTCGTCTCTTTAATGTTTTAAGAGTGTTTCTTTTTTAAATGAATTTCCGAATCGTTTTTTTTTTCATAAGATCTTTTAAAATGTTATCCAAACGAAAAATATTCCATTTTATTTAAAAAAATAAGTGTTTTTTAAATTATATATATATGTGTGTGTGTGTGTGTGTGTGTGTGTGTGTGTGTGTGTGTGTGTGTGTGTGTGTGTGTGTGTGTGTGTGTGTGTGTGTATACTTGCATGTATATATACGTATGTATATGCCACAAAGATGCCACCGTATAACGTTGGAGGTAAAATGTAGAAATTCAATGTATTATATATACTCAAACTCGATTTGCATATTAAGTTAAATGCAAACTGAAAATAGATAATTTGGTTATGGTAATTCTTACACTTTATACCATCTTAGAATTTGATCGTCTTCTTACTATTTGAATAGATTTCAACTTGAAATTTTATTATTTTAAGAGATATTATTTTTATTCCCTTTCTTTGTTTCAAAATTAAATTCTATGATAGTGACAAATGACCCATTAAAAATAAATCAATGACATGCAGTTGTAATTAATCATTCAGATTTAAATTTATAACTGAAAATTACTTCCTTGATTTTTTTTCCAAAATGCATAACTAGTTTGAAATTTAATTCTCGGAGTATACATGGGAACTTTCTATACGACATGCTTGTCAGGTTTTGAACCGAGCTTCCTCTGTTAGGTGAATTTAACACGCTATCCACCCTGCTTTTCCAGTCCGTTGTTTCAATATCTCAGTATAATTCAACCGTAGATTGAAAAGAAAATTCGCAAGCGCTTAATTACACGTATTCAACCAGAGAGACAAAATAAGGGAGAATGGTATTTTCGTTGGTGTTATTTTTTGTGCGCTATTTTTATTCTGTGTAATTGGGTTCGAATTTTTGCGCTTTTTTTTCTTTTCATTTATATCCATATATATTATCATCTGGAATTTGTAAGTTATAGTTGTAAACATATTACTTTCAGCTGCGTATATCTGATTAGCACCCTTAACAAGTAATCGATTAGTCCATTTCCCCTTTTAAAACGGATGTTTACCTTTCCACACAATCGGTGATCAAACTTTGCATATTTTGTCTTTCTGCAAGGTAGAATTTTATTAAATACAAATGTAATGATTTTTAAATGTAGAAAGTGATTATAGAAAAGTGTATTATTAAATTAATTTTTTTTTAAATATTCTATAATTATTAAATAGAGGAAAATGCATTAAGTAGGAGAAAATTCCATCAAAATCCCATAGTTCAAGATAAGGCACACAAGTTGCAGAAGATTATTTTTTTTTCAATCTCCGGTCACAAAGAAATGCAATGGCTTTTTTTTATAATGGTAAGTATGATATAAAAGTGGAGTTTGAAAGGCATTATCTTTTTCCGTAGAAATAGATTAGAAGTGAAAAAAACTTTGAAAGGAGCTGACGACTTCATCTATTCATAATAAATTCTTCCAGTGATAAATGATCTCCAAGTCCGTTGGTATAGTCAAAGAGCTAGGTTGGTCATGAGGTGTTAGGTTTGAATTTTTTTTGGGGTACTCTAAAATAATCAGGGTTCATGAATTGGAATTTTTTGAGAGACTGCTCTGCAATAAGCAGCTATATTAAGTTCAATAATATCCTTGACTTTTCGGAGCTACTCTAAAAGAATAAAATTCATGAATTTGGATTTTTGAGGGTCTGTACTGCAATAAACACCTATATTAAATTCAGTAATATTACTCTTGCAATTTTAAGGAGTAATTTTACCCTTGCCATCTTAAGGTAAACAAACAATCAGAAATATTATCCTTTCAATCTTGGGGGCCTGATGGCCGAGTGGCTAGCGCTGTGGCACTCGGTACCACAGGTTTTGGGTTCGAGTCCTGGCGGTGCCATGGATGTTTGTAGTGTTTCGGAATCTACTTTAAACTGTAGGTCCTGGTCTAACAAGAGCGTTGCGGGGGTAGTGTTACTCCGCGTCCGTAACTTATCTTCAAGCTACACGCCCCTCCTGGGTAGTTCTAAGTGAGTAACGTCGGTGCAGCGCTTGCCTTAAGGCATCAAAGACAACTGTCTAAGTGTTTGCCAGCTGCATTAGAAAAAAAATTCCTTGCAATCTTAAAGTAAACAAATAGTCAGTAATATTATCCTTGCCATCTTAAGAAAGCAAACAAATACAATTTTAACAATTTTTTTAAATCTAACAAATAAAAACAATTTAATATACAAAAACAATTTTTTTATACTAAATACCTATACTATGAAAATAAAGAACATGAAATCATCTTATTTAATAGGGCATTCAGTACTGAAATAATAAGTTTAACCCTTTTGTAAAAAAACTTCCTTTGAAAATTGTTTTTGTTAATGTTTTAAGCTATTTCATTTTTATTATAATATTTTTTAAAGAAAAGAGCGGAAACAAAAATTTAAATTTGATTCTATGAATTTAATTTATTAAAATAGACTTTTGATAAAAAGTTCCCGTACTCATCTTCCTGAAAAACAATTGAATCCAAATTAAAAATCATTCAATAACTTTATACAAATTCATTATTATATCTGAATGTCATTTATAAAGATAAATAAAAACATACTTCAAGTATTAATGTTAATTAATATATGTATTCCTCACAACTAATTAACTCACATCTAATTCACTTTATGTTGGATTCATTGTTATCATTCATGTAAAATGCTGTCAGAAACATATTTCATTTTAAATCAAAACATTATTTACTATTTGAAAGGAAATGTTTAATTTATTTTAAATATTTACATGATTATAATTAAGTGTCTCAATTAAATATTCACATGACATTATTAATAATTAAATTCTTATGTGATTATCTTTTGCGATTTATATGTACTTTATTAAATTTCTATTCAAATCCACATCCAAATGTTAGGTTAATTTTAGATTATTTTTGTATTTATTAAAAAATTGTTTTATATTACTTTACTTTTTATAACTTTTAGAAAGAACGTTATAGTTCTACATAAGAAGCATTCTACATCAGAAAAGACATTCTATATTTACATTTTCGAGAAAAGTGTGAAAGTCAAAGTTCGACGTCACATTCAGCGTAGGGAAAATAAGCTTTATTTGAATCCTGTGCAACTGCAGAATATGCAAGGTGTTGTGTTCTGTCAATAATGCAAAAACTGTGCGGAGCTACAACCTTCTCTCAGAGAGCATAAAAATTGACTATAAAACTATACCTTTACAACGTATAGTTTGAAAGGAAATGCCTGACGTCACGTTCGGGGCACGAAAAATAAGCTTTATTTGAATCATGTGAACCTGCAGGACGAATGAATAACAACAGAATTGATGAAAATAAAAATAAAAATGAATATTAAATCCTTAGGTTTGCAAAAGGGTAACAGTTTAAAGAATGATGGGTGATAAGTGTGTAGACCTAATTCTGTTTTTACACGATAAATACGTTTCCGAAGAATACATGTAAAAAACATTGCATCTATGGAAAAAATAGAAGATTGGTTCCAGTCTTAAGAAATCAGCAAAAATAATACAATAACCCATGAATTTTCATGTTATGATCTTAAACATTTTATTTTATTAAGATTTCACATGGATTGTACAAATTAAATCGTCCTTTGAAAAGGAAAAAAGCATATCATTAATTCATAAATACAAAATTCGGTCTTATTAGGAAAGACGAGATATTTATATTTAGTACATTATGGTCAAACAGCTTTCCAACATGCTTTAAAAGTTAATGGTAATTCAACTAGCGCTAATTCAATTTGATTGATACAATCCAGAATTGAAAATTTCTTCCACACATCAATGACTGTTAATGTTTCATCATCGTTCTATTTGTTCAATACAGATTGAAATGTTCGCTTAGGAATACATCATATTTTCCTTTCTACACTTTTCCCGAAAACTATGCATCGTAGAAGTATGATCATTTGGGAAACTTTTGTATACTCCAATCAAGGATTCTCACAATGCAAAATTTATGTGGTATATCCTATATAGCCAAGATAATGATTAACTGAGTCTTACTGTTAGTCTTCAGAGTTTTGATCTCATTAATTATAGGTTGATTGCTGTAAGAGATTCAAATCCTCCATGTAAGATTTTATAGCTTACCCAGTTAACCTATTCATATAACATCTATTGAAATTTTCATAGATATCTTGATATGTATACAAATTTTAAACTGGATGCACTATCTGTACTTAAACATCTAAATAAGAACAATGGTATTAATACTATCCACAATCCTACGCTATACACTATCCTTACACTATCTATTGGATCCTTTGTGCTCTATTTAGTTCTATGAAATCAGTTTTGCCCATCCAATTGTCTCATCATAGTCATATTAACACAAGCCATCAGAACCCTGTGTTTAATCTCCAAATATTTGCGATGATATATCTTTTCTTTACCCTTAACTTTTCATTTAGTTTGAATTAACCTTCTAGCTTCGGGTAATGTACATATTGCGTTTCACTAATTCTTTATAAATACAAGGGTTATATAATTCAAATTCTTCGTGGTATTTTTTTTCTCTGTCTTCTCTATAAGACAATGTAATTAAAAATTCCCTCATAATAAACGATAAATGTAAATAAAATTGCAAGTTTGCACTTTGCACATTCCCTTAATACTATCCTTATAATTATTATGAGTGAATAAAAATAGATCGCTACTTTATACAAAAAAAAATATAAATATAATAAAATCTGTCGACGCTAAAAAGGGTAAAAAAACATTACAAATACATTCTAATGCATTACAAACACTATATTTGTAAAACAAACTCAAATTAACTAAACTCTCGGTATGCATTGTTCTCTCAAATTGAATAATTGGATTTTTGCTGTTCAATTAAAAACTGAGTCATATTTGCTAAAATACTGAAGGTCACACACAGTTTCATCTTTTGTTAAATTATATCAGACAATTCTCAACAATAATTTTTATTTATTTATTTTTAAAAAATATAAACTTTAAATGTTAGTATAAATATTTTTAAAGTAAACCAACATTTTATTTTTACATATAAATTGATTTTTTTTATTCCTTCTTTCAAAAAAACTATCACTTTAGGGCATTTAAAATCTTTCAAATGACAGCCCTAACAAAACATTTTATGACGGCATGGTTTAATTTTTTTCTTTAGTACCAGCAAATATTAAGCAATGTAACTCGAGATTCTTGGAGGAGTTTTGGGACTTTATTTCAAAACATTTTACATATTTTGTTCACCTAGTTATTTGGAATTCGGAGAATATCACGCACCAAGTTTCACAGTTTGGGTAAATCTCAGGAAAAACTTGCGACAAGTATCAAACCCTGAACTGATGATGTGAGAAATTTTAGAGGTAAGATTCGAACTTTTGCTTGATGGCAAATTGATGAAGGCCGCTGCAAGTGATCTACTAGTTAATGGCCAAACGATGATATCTTTTTCTCTCTGAAAATTTGAATAAGTACCGTAAAAACTGAGTGAGTAAGTACTTTCTAAAACTCAAAAGGTGTCTAAAATTCCTTTTTTGAAGAGGGAAAATAAAAATATTCATAAACAACGTGAGAATGTGTGCGTTCTCTTTTAAAAATGAATCAGTTTCTTGGAGAATCTTTGCAAAATCACTTTTATCAAAATTACCAGTCTAAAATTAAAACTTTTCAGTCTTCACCGTTTTTACACCGAGTTATTTTTCATCCTTTAAATTAAACTTGGAAAAAGATTAATTTTTCACGTTTCATTAAATTGCAGATTCTCGGTGCGCGAATATTTATGAACTGTTACGTTAATCTCCTCTTAAGTGAAGATTTAATTGTAAACTTCCAAGAAGGAGGAAGAAATTACGCGTCTGCTCATTTCACATCTACTTTGTCCTTAAATATGAATTTAAAAAGAGTAAATCTCAGGTTATTTTAATTAAATTTAAAAGAGTTTCGTTTGTTAACTTTGTATGGTAGGTTCTCAGGGTTGAAGAATTTTATCTACAGTTGAAACATCTGGAATATTTTGAATAGACGAAGATCATTTAACATTTTGATTTATTTGGATTGTCTAGGAAAAATGGATTTATTTTGATTATATTGTTATTTAAGAAGTAATAGATATATCTTATATTTCCGAATATAAGCGGAGAGTGCATTTTTACTTTCCAAAATTCAAACTCGTTTATAAGCCGTAATGAAAAAATTCCTGAAGTGTTCATTATTTATGGTATTATTTTATTTATAGCACACATTTCTGTACTTTTCCATTAGCCAGGCTCAAAGTTTGCCAACATCAGATTATTCGTTTTGATGGTGTAGCAACAGTATAATGAACAGTATAAACAATTTCGAAAATAAAACAACTCATTTTCATAAAACAAATAGCTCATTAAATTTAAAATATTTTTTTCAAATACTTAAGAAATAAAAACATTATATGTTTAGCGATTTATCGTTCACAGTCGAATAACTTAAAAACACTAAGTTGTTCCAAGGTTAGTAGATTCGTATATAAGCCGACTATCGTAATTTATCTTTAGAAAAACTTCAAAAAATTCGTGGCCTATACATAGAAATATACTGTGCATATATATGATGTGTGTTCTTTTCTTTCAAGGGTCTGAATGCGAGACACATCAAGGTTTTTGTATAGTGTATGTTATCATGGTTTTGTTATACAAGTTGATTTAGTTTTTACGAAACACATGATAGATAACGCGTAGAGAATACTGTTGCTCCATTTGTTATGCAAATTGTTAAAATTTCATTAAATTCTAAAAAGTATTGTAAGAGTTATGACTGTTCTCTTATAGTGTTACATAAAAGGGAAAAACTCACTATTCATTTAATTTTTTTAATGTATGGATTCAGTATCCTAATAGCTCGTAATTAAGAAGCTGTATCTGGAATTTTAATGACTCTAGAATCAGAACTTTTAGAATCAAGACTTCTATAAAAAATAATAGTCATATAACAAAAGTGAGGCGAATAGTAAATATATTGGGTTGGGAAGAAAATAATTTTGTTTTTCATCATTTAAGTACATGGTAAAAACCGAAAGTGCTTTCTTGCCAACTCAATAGTTTTGATTTTGTAAAAAAGTTAGTGCAAAGGTTAAACTAATGTATTATCAATCATTTTTTAGCTAAAACATACATGTAGTTATGTTGAATATTTTGTCCTTATGCCTTCGGAAATACTGATGTCTCTAAATTCTATAAATGATAAGTGGGAAATCCATTGTAAGCAAATGTCATGATTTTTTTTTTGAAGGAAAGCTTTAAAAAGAAGTCCGTATGTTCCATCAAAATGTTCTGTTTTCGATTAGTTAAATACGCATAAAATGATGGAAAATAATACACTTAAATATATATTAATTACTTTATTAAAATTTCTCTGTTCAGTGAATAATGCCTCAATCAATCTTCTGTAATTAATTTCGTACTTTTTTCAAACATTTCTTTCTTTCGCATTGGATATTGAATTTTTATGATTTCATTTTTGTCGAATTTAATATTGTAATTTCGTTTAAAATCACCTTTTATAAACATTTGATTAATTAAATTTTCATTATACAGCAAATCAAAATATTTTTTCTGGTTCCTTTAAAATAAAAATTACTAACAGATTCAAGTATATTTTTCTAAATATAGTATCTGGATCTGTTTTAAATAATTATAGTTTTTCAGGCAAATAATGCTACTAATAAAAAAGAAAGTTATTCTTCATGCTTTTTCAATTTCTAACATTTAATTTTATTTCAATTGAAAATAGCATTCGGCTCAAACGTAATTATTTTATGCATTTAGACTGTTATAATCATAATAAATTATTGAAGTTCATGAGCAATTTATTTTATTCTTATCAATATTTATCTGTTGCCTTATTTGTTCTTATCTTTAAAAAATAGTATTCATTTAATTATGCATATAAAGATTAAAATCTACTACATGCTTATCAAAAAACTGGATCAACTCTGTGTTGTCTTCCATTCATCTTTCCATTTTTACCAATTTTTTTTTTTTTTGGAACAAAATATTGTTGGATTTTTATTAAATTCCGGTATAAAAATACTTTTTACTCTGAAATTAATACAAAGATTCGGTGATGATTTCGTTAAATTAACAATTTTAAAAAAATTGCAATACTTTGGAAAAATAGAGCGATAATCTAGTTAATGTTTGATTGTATAATTATTTTTTTTCTCTGGCAAATATAAATTAGATTTGCTCTCATTTTTTCTTAATATACGTATATATATTAATATAATTATAATCACCCTGCATATATATATATATATACTAGAAGACCCGGCCACGCGTTGCTGTGGCTTTCTTGTATTTCGTTCAATTATTAGATACTATAATTGGTATTGTTATCGTTTACTGTCGTGTTTGATTTGTTGACATGAGGGCCCTCTCAGCACGTCTACGTAGTGCCTCGCGCCTACGGGCATTGTTGAGGTTAGATTTTTTTGGTGGCATTTTACTGAAAATGATAATTGAAAAAATACAATACAATTAAAATAAAATCGGGATATAATAATAAATGACTTAAAAAAAATTCACAATAAAATGTAAACGATTGTTTAAGGTACACGAACACGTTCGAATGAATTTTTTTGAAATTTTTTATCTTTGTACACATTTTTGGATTGAATGTATCTAAAAACTAATGATTTCACATAAAAAAATTTCCTTATTATTATTTATTTATTTATTTTTTTTAATTTTTATAAGCTAAAATAAGGGTAAAAATTGCCAAAAATTGATACTGTTACAAAACATGATAACTCAAAATCAAATCAATATTTTTAAAATTTCTAAGTTTGTATTTGCTTGTACTAACATATTACAGGGAATGGACCTCTGGTAAATTTATATCTTTATTATTTTGTGCTAGTTTAAATGCTGTCGACACAAAATTCTTTCAAAATTTGCATGCAATTCCAAGCTTAACAATTAAAATAAAAAATATTTATGTAGCTATAATTATTTCAGAGTTTTATTACCTGTAAACATTTATGAAAAACATAAATACAAAGTTTTGTAACATTTGGATCAAAATTACTTGTGTTATGGTGTTTCACATGAAAACAAAAAGCATAAAAATTCATTCTGAGAAAAAGCTAAAAACAACTTTTAATTAGAGATAATACTTTTAAAAATGTTGTAAATATATTAAAATGTCATTGAATTATCAAGTTCATAGTCTTATTTATTAAAAAATATAGTTTTATTTTTCCTTAAAGCTCTAAATATTTTCTGAGTTTTGTTTTGAAAAAGTTAAAATTTGCTCAATAAATTTTTTTTTTACAACTTCCTCCTATTTGCAAAGGCTTTTTAATATGAAATGACCTAGATTTAAAATATTTAGCCTTTTTGCAAGTGTTTTGATTAAATATATTCAAAACCTTTGAATTTCACATAAAAATATCAACTTTACCTATTTTTTATACAATTTATTCTTTAAAATATGGATAAACATTGCAAAAATGTGATATTGTTGCAAAACTTGATAATTCAAAAATAAATAAAACATGAATAGTTTTTTCCTTTGCAAGTATTTTTATGCTGGGAATATCCTTATGTAGGTAATATACTGTTTTCAAATTTATATCTTACTTATTTATACATGTTTGTATGCTTAAAATTTGACGAAACAAACTTTTTTTTACAAATTTACAAAAATTCTTGGTTTAAAAACTGAAATAAAAATAAGTTATGAATTTAGGTTAATTTCCATGTTCTATTCCTTTCATACATTTAAAGAAAACTTTTACATGAAGTTTCAAAGCATTTAAATAAAAACATATGGGTATTATGATGTTTTGAAGGAACACAAAATGCATAAAAATTCAAATAAGAAATAATTAAAACCAACTTTTAAATGTAAATAAAAACAAATGTACATACATAAAAATGTTATTGAGCTTTAAATTCTCCTTTATTAATATAAACACTTATTTTTTTGTTTTGTTTTCTTTAAATAACTTCCAACTTAAAAGTATAATTTATCAATTTTTCTTCGACAATATTCAAATCACTCAAATTTATAACTCAAATTCTTTGTTTTTCAAATAACAAAAGTTTTTTTTAAAAAAATGTCTTTGATTTTCAACTTGCAACTATTATAATACCTTTTATAAAATTTTAATGTTATCATTATATCAAATAATTGCAGAGTTTACTTCATTTTCCCACTTTTCAAAAAATCCATAAAATTCATCATCTTTCTTTAAAATTATATTGTCTATATTATATTATCTTGGAGACCACATTTCATTTTAGAATTCTTAATCAAATAAAACCCATGTTGACAAACTTTAAGCATAGAAAAGTTCAATGTTTTGATTCACAACTTTTCATTCAATATATTTTATTTCAATTCAAATTTAGAAAATGTGTTTTTTCTTCTTCACAAAAAATGTTTTATTATTTTATGATGAAAGAAATCACAAAACAAATGGAAAAGTTATTGAGCTTTACATTCCCCTTTATTAATATAAACATTTATTTAGTTGATTTGTTTTCTTTAAATAACTTCCAACTTAAAAGTATAATTTATCAATTTTTCTTCGACAATATTCAAATCACTCAAATTCTTTGTTTTTCAAATAACAAAAGTTTTTTAAAAAAAATGTCCTTGATTTTCAACTTGCAACTATTATAATACCTTATATAAAATTTTAATATTATCATTATATCAAATAATTGCAGAGTTTACTTCATTTTCACACTTTTCAAAAAATCCTTAAAATTCATCATATTTCTTTAAAATTATATTGTCTATATTATATTATCTTGCAGATCACATTTCATTTTAGAATTCTTAATCAAATAAAACACATGTTGACAAACTTTAAGCATAGAAAAGTTCAACGTTTTGATTCACAACTTTTCATTCAATATATTTTATTCCAATTCAAATTCAAATTTAGAAAATGTTTTTTCTTCTTCACAAAAAAATGTTTTATTATTTTATGATGAAAGAAATCACAACACAAATGGAAAAGTTAATGAGCTTTAAATTCTCCTTTATTAATATAAACACTTATTTAGTTGTTTTGTTTTCTTTAAATAACTTCCAATTTAAAAGTACCATTTATCAATTTTTCTTCGACAATATTCAAATCACTCAAATTTATAACTCATATTCTTTGTTTTTCAAATAACAAAAGTTTTTTAAATAAAATGTCCTTGATTTTCAACTTGCAACTATTATAATACCTTAAATAAAATTTTAATGTTATCATTATATCAAATATTGCAAAGTTTACTCCATTTTCACACTTTTCAAAAAATCCTTAAAATTCAACATCTTTCTTTAAAATTATATATTACATTATCTTGTAGATCACATTTCATTTTAGAATTTTTAATCAAATACAATACATGTTGACAAACTTTAAGCATAGAAAAGTTCAATGTTTTGATTCACAACTTTTCATTCAATATATTTTATTCCAATTCAAATTCAAACTTAGAAAATAAAAAAAATATTGATAATGACATCAGGTAATACTTACATACATTTGATTTATTTCTCATAGAAATAATATAAATTTCATACAATATAATTTTCACAAAATTTAAAGTAGTACATAAAACAATAATATTCAGAACATGAGAATTTTACGGTTATGTAGTACAGGCATCGAGACACGGCGCCATCTAACTTACACTTTATTGTGGTATGTCTTTCGTCTGTGGTGGAAACAAACTTTTTACTCCAACGATGAAATTAGTGCAAATAAGAATTCTGCAATTAATTCTCGAAATAGCAATAAAATAGTCATTATATTGTTCGGAAAATGAAGCTACGAATTCCTCTAATTGCAGTATTGCAACCCTAAAGAAATTGGCGGAAAATTGGCGGAAATTCAGGGTTGCATGATTGGCGACTTCCTCAATGGTAGATTTTAACCGATTTTGCAATTAAATACAAAAAAAATCTGAATAAAAACTATCCTATTTCTCAAGTTGGAACAAAACACACATTAAAAAAAAAAAAAAAAAGTTAAAATCGGATGGTTAGTTTCGGAGTTCATCGCGAACAAACATCGTGACACGGGAATTATATATAATAGATATATATATATATATATACAGGGTGATTATAATTAATGTTCCATTTTAAAAAATACTGTAAGAATGAACTACTTGTCACAATGAGTTCAAATTTGAACTGAATATACTTGAAGAGGGGTAAACGGTATGGCATCAAGAAAAAGTTCCACGGATTTTTCCCATCCAATTTGGTATGACCTTGCCATAGTGGATAGGCTTTTCACTTACAGTATCGCAACTATTGAATGACCTCGGAAATCATTTCGTCCGTCGAAAAACCGAAACAGTCAAGTACATTGAACATTACAGTTGGTTTAATGTGCAATTCATGCCAAATACGTTGTCATTTCGATTCAAAATATCACTGACAGCCTAATTCACTTTCTTTATGCCGCTTACAGAGCCCTATATTGATAAACTTTGGAACTTTTTTTGATGCCATACCGTTTCCCTCTTCTTCAAGTATCTTCAGGTCAAATTTGAATTCATTGTGACTGAGTGAATCTTTTTATTTGGAATTTAATTTTAATCACTCTTTATATATGGATTTTTTAAATCATGAAGTATAATCTTTTCTTAATCGGATATTTTACAGTATTTTTTTCTATATTTACCTATTCTTAACAAAACTATTGTTTTAAGTGTACATCACGGAAAACTTTTTATGTTTCAAATATTCATTTCTCAAACATAAATATTTTGACTCGATTTTTTCCATTTCTGGTTTCCTTTAGTAAAAAAAAAAATCAGTTAATTTTCTTCTGGTAGCGTTTTAAGTGCTATCTGTTGGGTGAAATACAATAACTTGAGACAGAAAGTAAAATGCTTTCCCAATTGGTCACGCACACACACATTATCGTTTTCCTCACCGTAAACAAGTTTTAGTATTCCCATCTAAATTGTAAAAGGCGAATTCGAAAATTGTCATTATGAAAACAACTGGAAAAACTCCGTGAAAGTTCTTCTTAAATGGGTAAGTGATGGCCACTTTTATCCACCTCAGCTTAGCAGGCAAATGCAAACAAGACAAAAAAAAAATTAAAAACCCTTCTTTCTGGAGCTTAAGTCCTTTTTGGAGATTCAATCTACGTAAAGGAACGATTTATCAGGCGCTGTTCTGGAAAAAGACGCCAGGAGATGGAGAAATAATGCGTTCACGGCGACATTTTGTCATAAATCACGTCAAATGTCGTTTGTTTCGGGAGCAAAAGGCACACCTCGGGGTACGTCGCCACCTTAAATCTCTGTATTTGAAGGAGATTTCCAGACGTCATGTGCTTTTTTACAGATTACAGCTGAAATTGCTCTTTCTGGAAACATGGAAAACAAAAAAGTTCTCGTGTACATTGAAGTTTGCTATTTTTATGGAAGGAATTCTAAAACATTTGCTACATAAAATGTTTGTGAGTTGCCTTGAGTTATTGCAGTGACAGCAAACTTACAACATCTGTTAAATAAATTAACAACTAGATTAAATTAAGTAATTTATCTTTCAAAAAGTCTTTTTAATTCTCTGCTCTTTTTATTCAGTGCTATTAATAAATAAATAAAGATGCGAGGTATTGCTTCATATCAGATATAATTTTGTCCATCTTTTAAAATCAGTTATGGTCCTTAGAACTTTTGATATCATTCTTCATACTAGGCTTTCAAGTTTGCATGCAAGATTAGGGCATTTGTTCTAGATAAATCTGAGGCATTTTGATGAATGCAGAAACTCAACTTCTGAGTTGAATGCAAATTTATCCGGACGTAGCATGTAAGTTACGTGTTTTAATAAGTACTTAGGCTTGTTCTTGTTTACGTAATTATTTCGTTACGCGACATATTTAGTTCCTTGTTAAGCTATGTTTATTAATTTGTTTGTTTTAATAGAAATTTTTTTATGTTAGAAGTCTGATGCTTGGTGAAAACACACAACCTAAACCATTACAATACAAAGGACACACACATACAAAGGACACACACACTATAATATCTTAAAGGAAACATTATGATGATGTCTATTGAATAAGTAGTATATATATATTATTTTTCATTATGTAGTATGTTGTTTATTTATTATTTTTTAAATTTAAATATAACGGTTCAGATTCATGAAGATAATAGTAGTTTGCATGAAAACTTTTCCTGTATATCTTCTAAAAAGGACATAATATTATGTATATATACAAATAATTTATTTGTATTGGAAGTATTGACGATGATGGAATGATTACTGTTATAAAAAATCAAGCTTTCACAAACTAAAAATTTAAAAACAATTAAGCAATTTTAATTATTTCGATTTAAAAAAATTTTTTATCAAACAATGAAATAATTTACATATTATTTTTCATTTTAGAAAAAAAGTGTAAAAAAAAAGAAATACACATATTTGGCTCTGGAAGAATATTTCTAAATTGTATCTTTGGTTATAAATATAATAAAATAAACATTATACTAAACATTAAAAATGCTAGAGTGCAAGATTTTACTCTATATAACCTCTTCCATAATATTCTACACTAAATGCTTTGTTAACAATAATACTTAAAGTATAATTACTATATCATCAAACTCTGAACGTGGCTAACTAATATTATTGTCCTTTTTCCACAAAGCTTAAGCATTGAATAAATAAATGGCATCAATCTACATTGTGGAACCAAGGGAGCTATCGAGGAAGAATGAAAACATTAAGTTTCTTTCTTCTTAATACGAATCGTATCACGACGTGACATTCAGAAAGTTTTCACTCTTGAAATTGCGCTTACATGAGTGCAGATAAAGGACTCAGTGTTAGTTGCCATTCTAATCGATTGTTTACATCTCAACGACAAACTTATAACGATGGGAGAATATATTTATGCATATGATTATGTCTGAATGATAGCATAAAAAAGATTATTATATAAGCATACATTTGCACAATTGTCTAAAAATCTAGGAGTGTGATTTATAATATGATGTAGATTAGATGAGGTATGTCACATTTTAATGATGAAAGTCAACATATGTTTACCATTCGTTATCTGTGTAAATTAATATGGATATTTGTATATACAGTATTGAAATATATAATTTAAAAACTCAAACACTTGGCGTTCTATTTTTTTATATTCTTTACCCTTGTCTCCAACCAAAAAAAAAATTAGCGGCCGGATGGCCAACTGGCTAGCGATCTGACCTTTGGAACTGCAGGCTTCAAGTTTGGGTGGCATGGATGTTTGTGAGGGGTTCGGTATCCACGTTAAACTATACGTCCCGGTCTAATTAGCCTAAAGTGTGAACAAAATGACCGTAGAGCAACAAACCCAACCAAAAAATTAAGAAGAAATTCTATCAAAAAATTAAATTATTATTATACAACGATTTCTTCAATATTTTTCAAATGCTTTAATTCTATTTTCGAAGACAAGGCTTCTAATTTTTAGTTATTTTAATCGGCCTACTTTATAATTGCTTTGTTTGACCTTGCACATTATTTAAATTTTGAATTTAAAAAGATAATTCATTTTTATCTGAAATTCTATTCTTTTTCACCTCTTTAAAGTTAAATTGTAATTTTTACGAATTCCCTAACGAGAAGGACAGTGAAAAGCTTTATGATAAAGAAGGAACAAAAATGGGCTGCCTTGTCGATGCCTGATTTGACTGCGTTCTTCTCTGAAGACTGCAGTTAAAAGCTTCGGGAGATTTATTTCGTTTTAAGGAAACAGAAAAACCATTTATCTCACTTTGTTCTTCGACATTCAGGTATATGCGAGTTCTGTTCACCGCAAATGGCTCCTTAGGGTGAATCCCCACTTCTGTTTAAGAGACGCAGATGAGAAGCAAAGTTGATAAATTGCGAGCCAGTTAAAAAACTTCCTCTTACTTATAAGTAAAGTTTCATTATTGAGTTTACCATCACTGTTAGGGAAGATAAGGTTTGGTGAAAAATTTTACATCCTGTTAAAAAACTACTTAAAAAATGTTTTTGGCTAAAAATGCTATTTAATCGATATACTTGACATGATTTTGAAAACATCTGACATAATATTACAAGAATTGCTCACTTTTTTGGAGTAAATCTTACGCGCAAGCAACGATTACTCTTGGAGGAGTGAAATAAGAGCTTAATATTTATCTATATAGGTTTAACATTTATCTATGTATATAGTAAATATGGATATTTGTATATACAGTATTGAAATATATAACTTAAAAACTCAAACACTTGGCGTTCTAATTTTTTTTTATTCATTTATAATTTTATTATTCTTTAACCTTCTTACCATGCAAAAAATTACGAATAAAATACTATTATTTTTTTTTTATCTAAAAATTGAAAACCATTTCTGCCTCGTATGTATGTCTGGTACTACCTCGCCATCTGGTGGCTTGATTTATAAATGTTCTTTAATTTAAAGTTAATTATTAAAAAATTAAATAAATTGAAATTAATTGTTTAATTTAAAATAATTGTTAAAAAATTAAATGAAATAAAATTAATTTTTGAATTTAAAGTTAACTGTTTAAAAAAATTAAATAAATTTAATTAAATTGTTTAATTTAAAGTTAATTGCTAAAAATTAAATACAAATTAATTATTAAAAAATTAAATTTATTAAAATAATTGTTTAATTTAAGGTTTGTTGCTTCAAATATTCAATTTTTGTGTTTTGGATTAAACGCGATGATGTTTTTTAATATATTTTCTGTTTCCTTTAAATATTCTAATATTAAAAGGAAAGATATATATTATTTATATTTTACTTTCTAATGTTTTTTATTTGCAGACAATTATTCGTAATAATTTTTCTTTACAATTTGACAAACTACTTTTCATAATCGTTATAAAGTTTTCCACCTACAATTGAGATTTCCTCCTGATTCCTTTGCACTTTTTACCTTTTCTTTTTTCAGAATAAAATGTATCAAAACTAAAAATTGTTAAAATAGTCGAAATTTCGAAATTAATAATAATAATTCATTATAATAATTCCTGCTCATGAATTATTTTTTATTAGAATGTTCGTTAAAAATAGAAATTAATTCTAAATACGAAAAATAAAGTGAATTATCAATTTAACAGGATGGATAAATTCATGAAAATTTTAATTCCATGTATGAAAACATAAATTATTGATTTTCTGTAGCCGGTTTAATGCCAAGTCAGCTAATCTATAGGTCGCGGGTCAGCTAATTTGAAAAGAGAAAATAATTGGAATATCAGAGCTGTGATTTGTAGGAGGGTCCTTCTTCTAGGAAGCTTGCTAATCCCAAGTATCCCTTTCTTCAATAAATAACTCTTATGTAGCGGAATTGTAACCATGCAGGGTGAGTGAGGTAGGAGTCGTTCTTTTAAATAGTGTGATTGTAGTTTTGTTAGAATCAGGGAATGTAACGATTTCATTTTTACTTTTTGGTTGATTCTGTAAGTGCTTCCTGCTTTATTACCCTAACCATGCCTCCCAAGGCGAATGGCCAAATAAATTTTATCCTACATTCGTTCTCCTGTCTGACAAAATATAGGAATAAAAACTTCCCGGGCAACACCTTGTAAACATCTAGTTCATTTAGATATATAAAGAAAATTATTTACTTAGAGGTATGTTGTATGTTCATCTTTACTGATTTTAACATCCCACAAGCTCTGTAAGAGTTCTCTTAATTGTTTCTACATTGAATACATAAATACTGATTTATCATTCGAACTTTTATCCGTATAGCATGAATAACTATAAAGTTTTAAGAAATGTCATTATCATTCTAATCTTCTACCTTCTAGTTAAGTATTCAATTTCAAAGCTGTATTCAAATTTTGATGAAATTTTAGGCTTGTATGATACTAAATACAAATAACACACGAATTATCCGCATCTGAAATTCAAAAATTAGATCTAAAGCTCAATTGTATAATTATTAATTCAGCATTTAGTAATACGAAATTTTGAAAAAAAATAATAATAATTAGGCAAATTTAATAAAAATTATATGTAAAATACTGCCTGCATTATATGTAAAATTTCATGAAATTAATACAAATATAAATATGATATATTGTAATTATAAATCATATTTTTAATTTCAACTTCTAATTTATACGTATGTCAAAAAATCCTTGATTGGGATATTAATATAATTTTGTCGCTATTTAGAAATTGCAGTTAAATAATTTCATACATGTACAAATAAAGGAAAGTAAAAATATGAGTATAATACTTCCCTAAATATGTGCAAATGTTGAAAGTACTATATTTAACGCTTTATCACCCCAAAATTCTAACCTTCTGAGGTGTAGATTTAACTACATTCCGACCAGTGTTTTTAGCTCATTCCTAATATTCAAGAATATTTATTTTTTCTTAAAGTTTTTACTTTATTAAATATATATTTAAAATCTTTTCTACTCATACAATAAAATATTCTGTGAATTTATTTTTTATATATTGTTACATATATTATAGTCTGATACCAGATAAGTATACATGTAATACATTTGTACATCTGAACGGAATACACAATAAAGGTGCATTAAATTATAGGAATCAATAAGCATAAATTTATTTTAAACCAAAAATTTAATGTTAATATGTGCCATATACTGAACAAATATATACTGAAGATATAAATATCAAATTTAGCGTTAAATATTCATTTACTATAAATTAAAATAAAAAAATTTCAATATATAACGTGCATGTATGCCGTTAAAATATTATTGATTCTAGATTTTTCTATTATTCAAAAATACGGACAAAAGTGCAGAATTAATATTCATTTTTTGCTGTATAGAATATTAAATGCACTATTAATAGACTGTTTTCAATTGACAAGTAAATTTGTAGTTTCATCTCCTATTCACAAAAGAATTTCGAATAGGATAAAAATTTAGCTGAAATGAATAATAACATTATTTATATTAAATTACTTTCTAAATATATTTGAAATTAATAAAACAGTTAAGTTTTATAAAAAGGAAAAGTTAATGCCTATGAAAATTGTGTAGGTTTGAAATTTTCGAGTTGCTTTGAGTGAAAATAATTTATTCTTATAAATATTTCAAATTGAAAATAGTAAAACGCTTTAAAGTTTTTTTTTAATTCATGATTTGCTACAATAATAATGTTTAAAATACAATTGCATCTTCAAAAAATTATTTAAGGTTTTTTTAAAAATATGTTTAAGTATTATTTTTATGGTTTTTAAAGTATATAATTTTCTTATCTTAAAAAGTTATATTTAATATTTATAACTATATAAATATTTTCATATTTTGTTGTATATACATGAATAAGCCATTTAAACAAAACTGCCTAATACATATGTATTTCATGTATCATTATATTGCATATAAAATATCAGATACTTTGCTATCCTTTGCTTAGGCTTCTTTTAGTATTTGAAGGTAAAACTAAAACACTGACATGAATGTTTATTTCTGAAATATGAAAAATTGTTTTCTCTTCTCGTCATATTTCTTAAAATGAATGGATTTCTTTGAGAAAATATCATGAAAAATTCAGAAATTCAAAATTTCAAATTCAAATTCAAAAGAAAAGAAATTCAATTCATTTCACATTTCAAATTCAAAAGAAGAAGATTAAAATATTTGCCTATAACGTTGGACTAGATGTTAAAACTCAAACTGTAGAGCATACAGCATTTTGTAGTAAACATGAAATGTATTAATATTAGAATGATTTATTCCTGTTGAAACTCTAACTGTCAGCTGTCATACAAATCTGCTGAAAGAGCTTTTATTTTATCTACTAGGAAGTATAGTTTGAATTCGGATGACTCAGATTGTTAGTTTCCACAGCAGCTGATATGTTGTATCTCCTTCCTTTCCATCTGCCTATTATTTTGTAAATATGCTCGTTATAAGCATTTCATTTCAAAAAAGTACTTAAAAAATTGAGCCATTAATAATCATCATTTTTTATTTATTATTTTATCTACTAGGAAGTATTGTTTGAATTCAGGTGACTCAGATTGTTAGTTTTCACAGCAGCTGATATGTTGTGAATCCTTTCTTTCCATCTGTCTATTATTTTGTCAATATTATAGTTATAAGCATTCCTTTTCAAAAAAGTTTTTAAAAACTCAAGCCATTAATAATCATCATTTATCATTATTATTTTATCATCATTTATTATTTTATCTACTAGGAAATATAATTTGAATTCAGATGACTCAGATTGTTACTTTTCACAGCAGCTCATATGTTGTATCTCCTTCCTTTCCATCTGTCTATTATTTTGTAAATATTCTAGTTATAAACATTCCCTTTCAAAAAAGTTTTTTAAATAATCGAGCCATTAATAATCATCATTTATCATTATTATTTTATCTACTATGAAGTATTGTTTGAATTCAGATGACTCAGATTGTTAGTTTTCACACAGCTGATATATTGTAACTCTTTCTTTCCATCTGTCTATTATTTTTTAAATATTCTCATTATAAGTATTTTATTTCAAAAAAGTTTTTAAAAAAGAATCAAGCAGTTAATAATCATCATTTAATTTTCTTCATCAGAAAAATTATTCTAGTAAAATATGTGCAAAAATATGTTAATAATTAAATATGTTATAATTTTTCCAAAAGTAGCAATGTCATATTTTATTTAAATTTTGCTTATTGATTGACTTTATATTAGATGAAGTTCAACGAATGAAAACACAATAAAATGGGAAATTTACATTTATTATATTTATATAAAAATTTAAATATGTTCCAATTTTTTGGTTTAACAAATAGAAAAATTTATTTTCTATTTGAAATTATAATCGATATTTTTTACTACTCTGCATGAAATGTTATATAGATCCAGAAGCAACATTTAAAATAAATAATGCCACCGCAATTTTTATACATAAAATTTTTTATTTTTATTTTTAAAAAAGGTTCAAAAGAATTATTATAAATAAAGAAACATCTGCAAATAACGTTTATAAATTCATTTAAATTTAAATTACTGACTATTAGTACCTCTTATCTTACACATTCTTATTAAAATTATTCATAGATATTTACAAATCTAATTTTCCTTAATAAATCAGTAAAAATATTCTAAAATCAAATACAAAAAAAATTTACATTGCATGTAACTTTACACGTAGCATTGTTAAATGAACTTATTAAAAACCATTTTTGTGTATTCATTATTCAATTTTTTTCGAATCTTTATTTATGGAAACGACTGTAATTAAAGAATTCTTTAATGTTAGTTAAAAATATGAGATTTTTTTAAATTACTTCACAAATTTAAATTACTTTTTAGTTAATTAAAAAATGAACCATAATTAATTTTTCTACTGTGCCTAAAAATCCCATTCGTGTCAGGTAACAACACATCAGCATTATGACAAAACGAAAAGAACATTTTTAGAATGCAACAAAAATGTAATTAAAAATTAATTTTTTAAATTTTCTATTACATACAAGTGCTAAGATGTTCAGTTAGCCATTAAATTAGGCATTTTGAAAAAAACAATATGTAGTTAGAAAAAAAAAATCAATTTTTCGTGGTTAATTGTTGCCTCTAGAAATTTGATATGAGGTACCTTGTTCTTTGAAAGCACCTTAAGTTTATTTATAATAGCTAGTTTTAGGGAAAATATTATTTATTTTGTATTTTCCTTATGTATTTTCAAAGTTCTAGAAAAAATGTTTTGAATGGAAAAAAACAACAGAATAGGAAACAAAGGATAAAAAATGGAAAAACACAGTATAGAAAAAAAACACAGAATAGGAGAAAAGGAGTTAAATTTCCCTTGATTTTGAAATTCTTATATGTATATTAATTGAAAAGATGCCATCGTTTCTTAATATTTCCCATTTTAGTATCTTATGGTTTACCAAATTTGTGTTTTATAATTTAAAAACATTCTTTTAAAATCTCTTAAATATTAATTACCGTAAAAATAAATAAAGTTCAATTTAATAAATTCTGTTTGATTATCAAACTATTTTCATGAAGAAAATGTTTGTTATTTTTTTACTTGAATAATATAACATAATCTAAAATATATGGAAATCTAATTGATTTCTTTTTATAGTCTGAAATATTAAATATTGCCTTTCTTCATAATAGTACAAAAAGTAATTTTCTATTAGCAATATATATTGTAATTTTATTATAATTAGCAAATTGTCGACTTCTTGCAAACCCCTTAATATTATTAAGGTACTTTTCAAGGAGTATTATTATAATAAAATTACAATTATATATTGTTAATAAAAAAATTACTTTTAATAATAAAGTAATTCTCTATTAACAATATATATTGTAATTTTTTAATAACTAGCAAATTGTTGACTCTTTGCAAAGCACCTTAATATTATTAAGGTACTTTGAAAGGAGTATTATTATAATAAAGTTACAATATATATTGTTAATAGAAAGTAGTTTTAATATAATAAAATATAATTAGAATAGAAAATAGTTATTAGAGCATAGATAAAATGAAAGAAAATAATTTTAACTATATTAAACAAATGCCCATTGAGATTATTTCCTCTTAATATAAAAATTATCTGGTGCGAGGAAGGTTAGTAATTGAACTTTCAATTAATACAATTAATTATAATTTGCATTAAATGAAAGAGCATCTAATTTACACCCAAGAGCGGTTTAGCATAATATTAACCACTTTTCAGCAACCATTTGTCTGCGCCAATTAAAAATACCTAATTAAATAATTTGTTCAACAACTAAACCAGGCCACTGATGTAGTTGAATTAAATTATTTGCAAGCTACAAAAAAAAAAGTGTGCCACATGGCAGAATAAACAGTAGGTAATAGCGCTATCTCGAAGCATAAACGGTTAATTGCCTCGTCACGTCATTTCGCCAAGATAATCCTTTGGCTTCTAATTAAATTTATTGATTTACTGTTAAAAGATTATCGCCATGGGTTATTTGTTAGCCGGGAATATTTTTTCTCGATCAATAACGGGGGGAGCTTTCTGTCTTTCAATGAAATAATATACAATAGAATAATATGCAATAGACGTAAACTTGCTGTGTGGAACGCCAAAAGCGACGTTCGTTGCTTAACGCATTTCAATCAATTTAAGTACTAAAACACTGCCAAATAAAAATAAATATTATGTTTACAATTCTTCTATTTCTGAAGTGTTCAGACTGCATAATGCTAAACATAATTATTTGTTTTTCCAATTCTAAAAGAGATTCAGGGATTCTTAAACATTGTATGGATTAAATGTCCCATTGTTTGAGATACATAATATTTTCAATTCACAGAGGATTTTAATAACCCCTGAGAAGTAAAAATTTATAAAATCGTAATTTCTAAGATAACTTCCAGTTTGTTTATATATAATCGATTTATATGTAACATTAAAGAAGCAAGTTTGATGAAATTGCAAATGTTAGGAAAAGGAGAAATGTTACTGAATTTTTTGCCAAGTTTATAAGGAATCTTCATATTTTCTTTATCGAAATTTCTAGAAAATATTCATTGAAAATTTCAATGCAGAAAAATTACAAAATATTTGAAGTTTCTTTTATTTAAATTATAATTGCATCTTTTGTGTATGCATATAAGCATTGAAAATGTATGGACAATTAATAACTGCAAAACTTCTATGTCTATTTTACTAGTTGTAACAAAGTTAAGTGATTTCTTACGCTCCTGCCAATGAAAACCACTCTTATTTTTCTACTGGTAAAATTTGTGAGGTAAATTTGAAATGATGATAACACCATTCACTATCATTACAATACAATACAAACAAATTCAATACAATACAAACAAAAATTCTTCAAAATCCTGATGAGAAATCTTTTGAAAATGTTTCTTCCCTTATTTTAATCTTACATCTTTTTATTCTTGTTGAAATAAATAGTATTCATTGTAGGAAAAAATTGACTCTTCGGGAACTTTCCCTATGAGCCCTTTTCTTTGAAAGTGATGTAAGTCCATTTTTGACAAAAAGTTAGTTAACAATAACAATGAATGCTATCTGCTAGGAGCTTTTTATCTATAAAAGATTTTTTTGAGAACTATTTAAAGTGTTTCTCATTTTGTCTATACAAATTTATGTCGTTAAAAAAACTACAAATATAATAATTTTGAAAGTGGTGATGTCCACTTTTGGCAGACATACTATTTAGTTCAGAAATTATACTATATAATTTATCTCCTTCATTTTTATATGTGTGACAACACTGTTAATGTTTGATTGCTCACTGAAATTTTGTTGTTAACTTTTAAATCATTGTTAGGTTCGAATCCCGACGATAGCATGGATGCTTGTTAGTAGTTTGGAATCCATGTTAAACTGTAGGTCCCGCTCTAATTAGTCTAACGTGTGCAAAACATTACCATAGATTGACAAAACAAACCAAATCTAAATCATTCTCAGAGGAGGACTCCAGAGCTAGAGTGAAAATTCTATTAGTAGTATGAAGTTTACTTAACTTGGAATAAATAAGTACGATTACCTCTAAAATTGTTAATTGTTGTTGTTATTTTGTTTTTGTGACATATTTAATAAAAATTTCATAAAAAAAATTGGTTTGATTCAATTGAAATCCCATATTTAATATTTCATAAATGTTTTTTTTTCCTAATGCAGCTGGCAATACAGAAAGTTATCGTTATGCCATAAGCAAGGACTGCACCCGCTGTTACTTATTTAGCACTACCCAGGGGACACGTGTAGCTTGAAGATAGGCTACAGACGCGAGTAACACTACCCTAACAACGCTCTACGATCCTATTAGACCGGAACCAACGGTTTAAAGTGGATTCCGAAACACTACAAACATCCACGGCACCGCCGGGATTCGAACCAAAAAATCTGTGGTACCGAGCTCCAGAGCGCTAGCCACTCAGTCGTCAGGCCCCTATTTTATAAGTTTATGATTTCACATTTTGTTGACTTTGAAAGTGGTGTAAGTCCATTTGAGGTCATCAAAAATAATAAATTTCTTTTAATTAATACTTTAAAAACGATCCCATTATAAACTTAAATCAATTTAATATTTAAAAAAACATAAAATAAGAATATTGAAATTTACCAATTATTTTCAAACCATTCAAATAAAAACCCTTAAATATCTCCAAACAGTAATATAAAATGAACTTACACCACTTTCAAAGAAAAACGCCTATTATCATTTCTATTTAAAGTTCAAATAAATATTTTGTCTGCCCAACAAAGCCTTGGGTAAACTCTAATGTGAAAAAGGATTGCCCAAATTGTGTGCATTGGACAAAATTATTTCTTCCTCTTTCTCTCACTAACAACTTGTTTATTCGCGTTTCTTTTTCCCCTCTCCGTTCATTATGCGAAAGAAAAGGTATCAGTTGAGAAGAAATGTCACTCTTTCATTTGCATTGATTATCGCTCTTTCGTTTTTTTGCCAATCGCGAGCCCATCCATTTTTCTCCCGGGAGCCTATAATGCTTTTCCGATGCCTCAAATCCCCCTCCCGGCGAATTAAATGCAGACTCTGCATTTGAGGGGTTTAGAATTTTCCGGCAGGGAATCTCAACTCTGGGGGAAGTGATGAAGGCTGCATTGCTAGGAGTTCAATGCTTTCGCAAAAAACAATGTCGACGAGAAGTTCTTCTTTCTTTTTTTTCAAATTAACTATGATCTTGATGTTTTATTCATGACCTTCTTCTAGTCTATGCCTTTTCTTAACTTAATTTATCTATAAAGAAGCATATAATGGTTAAGAAAAGACAATATATTTACTAAATTTTGTTTTCTTTCAAATGTTGACGTATTTTTTAATTCTTTAAATATGAATAAAATTTATTTTACAACTAAAATAAATTTTATTCATATTTAAAGAATTAAAAAATACGTACGGTAATTTTATGTAGCATATTTCTTAAAAATGAAAACTAGTTTGGAATTCTCGGCCGTTCCCGGAGTTCAATGGCTTTCGCACACACACACACAAAATGTCGACAAGAAGTTTTTCTTTCTTTTTTCAAACTAATTAAGATCTTGGTTTTTTTTTCATGATTTCCTAGTTCCTGCCTTTCTATTAACTTAAAATCTCTTTTAAGAGGCATAGACTGATTTAGACAAGGCAATAATTTCCTAAATGTTGTTGCCCTTAATTTGGAGTATTTTTTAATTCTTTAAATATTAATAAAAAATTTTATAGTCCGGAAATTTTGCATAGTATATTTCTTAAAAATAAACCCAAGTTTGCACCTCTCGACTCTATGGGAAGTGATGAAGACTGCATTGCTAGGAGTTCAATGCTTTCGCAAAAAACAATGTCGACGAGAAGTTCTTTCTTTTTTTTTTCAAATTAACTATGATCTTGATGTTTTATTCATGACCTTCTTCTAGTCTATGCCTTTTTCTTAACTTAATTTATCTATGGGGAAGCATAGGTTGATTGAGAAAAGACAATATATTTAATAATTTTTTTTTCTCTTTAAATTTTGGGGCATTTTTTAATTCTTTAAATATGAATAAAATTTATTTTAGTTGGGCAGTTTTATATAGCATATTTCTTAAAAATGAAAACAAGTTTGGGATTCTTTTACTCTGGGAGAAGTGATGAAGAATCTGCAGGGAGTTCAATGCTTTCGCAAAAAAACAATGTCGGCGAGAGGTTTTTCTTTATTTTTACAAACTAAGATCTTGATGTTTTTTCATGATTTTCTTGTTCCTGTCTTTCTATTCACTTAATTTCTCTATTGAGAAGAATAGGCTGATTTAGAGAAGACAAAAAATTGTTGTCCTTAATTTTGGAGCATTTTTTAATTCTTTAAATATTACTAAAACTTATTTAATGGGACAATTTTGTCTAGTATATTTCTTAAAAATGAAACCAACTCTGGGACTCTCGACTCTGGGAGAAATGAGGTAGAATCTGTACTGCAATGAGTTCAATGGTTTCTCAAAAAACAATGTCGACGAGAAGTTTTTCTTTCTTTTTTCAATCTAACAAAGATCTTGATGTTTTATTCATTATTTCCCAGTTCCTGTCTTTCTATTCACTTAATTTCTCTATTGAGAAGCATAGGCTGATTTAGAGAAGACAATAACTTTTCTAAATTTTTTTGTCTTTAATTTTGGAGCATTTTTTAATTCTTTACATATTAATAAAATTTATTTTAGTCGAACAATTTTTTAACTTATATTTCTTACAAATGAAATCAAGTTTGGGCCTCTCGACTGTGGTAGAAGTGATAAAGAATCTGTACTTCCATGAGTTCAATGGTTTCGCAAAAAACAAAGTCGACGAGAAGTTTTCCTTTCTTTTTTCAGACTAACTATGATATTGATGTTTTATTTATGATTTCTTACTATGCGTCTTTATCTTAATTAATTTCTCAATTAAGAAGCATAGTCTAATTGAGAAATTGTACAATTTTGAGACATTTTTTTATTATCTAAATATTAATATGAATTATTTTATTAGGACAGTTTTGTATAATATATTTCTTAGAAATGAAACCAAATTTGTGTCTATATATGTATCTTAACAGACACAAATGCTAAAAATTTATCTCGATAGATACAAATTCAAATAGTATTCTATAATAGCTTCTTCAAGGTTTATAATTCACGAATCATAAACTTTGTTTACTTTAAACAATACTAATAGTTTCAAACTTTATTAAAATTCTTTGCTTAAAATTTATCCTATTACCTAAAAATAATAAATTATAATTTTGATATAGTTGTTTCTTCCATTCTTTTTGGAGGATTTTAAGTGTAAAGATTGAAATTTCATGTATTTTAACTAATATAAAAAAAAAATTAAAGTTTCTTCACTTTCACGAATCATAAACTCTGCTAATTTTAAACGGTGCTAATCTTTTCGAACTTTATTTAGAATTTTCGCTTAAAGATTATTGTATCATTAATAAATAAAAAATTGAGTTCCTGAAATAGCTGTTTCCTCTATTCTTTTTGAAGGAGCTTAAGTGCAAAAATATTTACGGTACATTTTAAGCATGAAATTTTAACAGTTCTGCTATTTGTGTATTTATTTTTTTTGGGTAGAGGGAGGTTTATTAGAATTAAAACCTTAATATTTCTATAAAAGTAATGTTTAAATTTTAAGAACGAACAATGTTTTCCACAGTTTTTAAATTTCTTGTTGTTAAATTTCTTCATTAATTCGCTGTCGTAATTAAGTTATAACTATTTAGAAACATCCTTAAAACATCTTGATTAGCTTGATTTTAATTTATCATTACATATGGATTATCTATAACATTAAATATTCTAACGTGTATTAACAACAACTGAAACTAATTAGAAGCTGAATTTAAGAAGCTTCAATAAATTGTATTTTAAATTTTAATGGAGATAATAATTCTGTTCCATTATTTTAAATATGTGTGGTCATTGGTTCCAAAATGTCCTTCCTATTTGAATCATGTGGCTCTGAATCAAAAGGAAATCCATTTCTGGGGTATATACTTAATCCTTGAACGTGAATATGTTTGAGCGTATTTAAAATTCTTCAATAAATCTTATTTTAAATTTTAATTGAATTTCATCCTTTTTAAAATATATTTGCTGTCATTTGTTCCAAAATGCTATTCCTATTTGAATTATGTGGCTCTGAATCAAGAGGAAATCCATTTGTGAGATCCTTAATCGTTGAACTTAAATATGTTTGACAGTATTTAAAATTCTGCAATAAATTTTATTTTAAATTTTAATTGAGTTCCATTATTTTAAATATCTTTGTTGCCATTTTTTCCAAACTGTCATTCCTATTTGAATCCTGTGGCTCTGAATCAAGAGGAAATCCATTTGTGAGATATATACTTAATCCTTGAACGTACGTCATCAAATGGTTGCATCAATCATTCCCTCCTAGATCATAGAAAAATGATTGAAAGAGGAGGAAGATAAAGAGTTCTGATAAGCCTTTCCAAGGATTGATGGATTGTAGTTTCTGTGACACTTTGAGGGTTATTATTTTTCGAAATAATCAGTCCCTAACTCCTAAATATTCTTACGGAATTAATCAGAAATCCAATACAATCTTTATAAGAATTAGGAGGGTTCATTCATCACTAAGACTGGGTGCTATTTCTTTCTTATAAATATCTAAATGTTAGATACCATAAACAATTGTAGGTAAAATTGATTTATTAAATTTAACAAATAATTTTTTTTCTTAAGTAAACTTTCCAATAATTTTTGTGCAAAATATAAATTGAAAACTTAAGATAGATTTCAAACAGAGATATTTTCTTTTTTTTCTAAAGGTTTTTGCGGAAATAGTTTAAAATATTACTGAAGACGATTGTATAATATTTACAACAACGAAGATGAAGCTTCACTTATCAATATTAAATATAATAAATAAGAAAATATTCATTTAGATTTATGCAGTTAACTAAAATAAGTTTACTTGTTAATTAGTTGTTATTTCTAGTCCGGCTTGGTAGACAGCAACATCTAGACCAAGTCCAAGAACCCATGCGATCTCATGGACGGATGGAGCAGCTTCTGTTGTAATGGAGCACCCGTAGGTAGAAATCTGGCTTGGCACCGTGCCGATGACTTTTTGTGGGGTTGTCAGCACTATGCTCTACATTCATATCAGACCGGGACTTACACATTAAAGTGGATTCTGAATCACTACACAAACATCCACGGCCCCGCCGGAACTCTAACCCTGTGGAACTGAGCTCTAGAGCACTAGTCACTTGGCCATCAGGCCCTTGATAACTAGATAAATTTAAACTAGATAATTAATCGCATAATAAATATATTAATAAATTAATAGAGGTAACCTAGATTCAAATAGAATCCCCAATTTGTTTTAAATGCATAATGAAATTAGTATTATTTAGAATTTGACATCAAATAATTTCAGAAAATTATACATTAGAATATTCTCGATATTTTCTTAATTTTTGACATTATTTATTTATATTTAAAAATTTTCTATCAATAAATTGTTGTAAATAATAGTCAAATAATTATTATGAGTTATAGCCTAGTTTGGAAATTCCCAAAACACTTTACTGAATATTTTACTAAGAACATGCTCATATATGTAACGTTTATATCAAAACTAAAGCTTATTACAGTATTAGATTAATTCTGGTATAGAAACATTGTTAAATTTATCGTGAAAAGTATAGATTGTAATTTTTAAAGACGATTAACGTTTAATACTCATTATAGTGGAAAAAAATGCTTCATTTTTTTATCAGTTAGCTGTTTATCGAAAAATGTTTAGTTCATTTTTTATACTTGATGAAATTCGATTTCATTTTCGCTTAAAGAAGAGAAAAAAAGTTAAGATAAAATAATTATATTGTGTTATTTTTAGAAACTTCATTACAACATGTGGTTCTTAGAGTGGTTCGTTCGATTAATTATACTACACAAAAAAATTAGTGATGTTTAAAGTAACTTAGTACAAATAACTATTACAGAAGAGTAGTTGATTACTATAGATTTTTTATCCATTCGAAATTTTCAACCATGAAGATAATATAGTTAAGATATTTTAAGTGCCTTGCATTTTTTTCTTTTCAAATAAAAATAATCAATGAATATATTTTAAAAGTTCAGATTTATCTACAAAAAAACCCCAACATTTTTTTTTACCTTCCTTGTTATTCGTTTATAGTAGTATCCGATAATGTTAATGGCTAATTATTATCATCAGATAAAAATTAATCATGGTAATTAAAGGGTTCAATGAAGCATTGTAATGAGATTAATTTTCAAAATAAGAAGATTTAAAACAGGGAATAAATTTTGTTCAAAATACAGAAACACACTCGACAGCATGGCTTGGAAATTCCCAGTACGCTCCAATGAATATTTTACTGAGAACATGCTCATAGTTCCTTTTATTTTTCGCCATCCTTAATTAAATATCATCCGATTTTCCACAACACGACAAGCAATTATGGCGGAGAAATCCACCCGTGTCCAATTTTTACACGAACTGTCAACAACTTATCTCTGATGTTCTTTCTCTCTGGAGCATTGAAGATTTGCCACCTTTTCATTTGCATTTTCTTTTGTTTCTGTGCTATTCGTTCATTAGTCTCAGTTGAAACATTCAAAAGGGACGCCTGTCAAAGTCTTGGTGGTGCTGAATCGATCAGACAGACGCCATTCATCAGCAACGTTACATTTCAATAGCAAAGCAGCAACAAAAAACAAACTTTTCGTTCCTTCTCGAAAGCAGCACGTTGAATAAATTCGATTACAATAATCTTGTTGTGTCTCTGAAACTGCATCGGCCTCATTATCCATTTGAAGATCGTTGGAAAAGTGCATTGTAATGACTTGATTGGCTGGAAATTATTGAATGGAACGAGGTCGACCAATTCACGGAATTGACGTGAGGCTTTATTATTTCAAGAGGGTCTTGTGATACTCACTAAATAGATGAGGAAACTTTGTTACTTGTTATATATATATATATATATGTGTGTGTGTGTGTGTGTATGCAAATGTGTGGTGTGGTATGGTGTGTGTGTGTGTGTGTGTGGTGTGTGTGTGTGTATGTAAATGTGTGGTGTGGTGTGGTGTGTGTGTATGTAAATGTGTGGTGTGGTGTGTGTGTGTGTGTATGTAAATGTGTGTGTGTGTGTGTATGTATGTAAATGTGTGGTGTGGTGTGTGTGTATATAGGTGGTGTGGTGTGGTGTGGTGTGTGTGTGTGTATATACATGTGTAAATGTGTGGTACGGTGTGTGTGTATATGTATATGTATGTGTATGTGTGTAAATGTGTGGTGTGTGTGTATAGATATATGTATGTGTATTTGTAATATAAAAATTTTTATTACTTTTATTTTATTTCATTTAAATTTAAATTTTTTCTCAGGAGAATTTATTCTATTATTCATTTATTATTTTTTGTTTGTTTTATTTCCTTCCAATTTCAGTTCTTTCAAGTTAATCGTTTTATTAATTTTATAGCATTTCCTTAAATTTAAATTTTTTCAAGATAAGTTTTTTAATTTTCTTTTCCTTTAAATTCAAATTTTATAAATGCATTTAATGCTCAATCTATGATTACGGCTTTATGTGTGCAAATAGCGAATCAATTAAAGTTGCATTTTTTTTTGTAATAGCTATATTGAAATTTAAATATTATAATTTTTCTAAATATCCTATGTCGAAGTTATATTCGTCTAATAGCTGTGAAAAAACATTTTCGTAGTTTTATAAATTGAATTAGTATTAAAATAACCAATTAAAATAATATTATAGTATAAATGTATTTGAGGAGTTATTGTAGAAATTTATCCAAAGTAATTATCCAAAGTTTATCCAAAAAAAAAAAGAGATAATGAAAAATTAAATAGAGGTTTTTGAATTTCATACAAGAAACAAAAAAATGTTAATTAACAAAAAGAAAAGTTTTTTTAATTATGTCACTATTTTTTATTCCACATAATTAATCATGCATTTTACTCTGAAAATTAAGTTTCACGGCAGTCTAAAATCATATGACAACCTGAATTTCCTAATAAATGAAGAGTATAGAATAAATTTACACTCCAAACTTTATTTTAGGATTTAGAATACACAAAAACCCAAATTTAGCAGACAAAACACTAAAATTTATTTCTATATTTCATTCAGTATTTAAATTACATGTAAATACAAATCCTTTACACCAATGTAATACTTTTTTAATTCAACACCTATTCAATTCTTTTGCATATTTTCAGGTCGCAAAGTTAAAGAAGAGAAATTTCAAGTTCCACTTAAATGCACAAATTTCTCCATTAGATGCTACCATTTCTAAACTTTAAAGTCATTTAAATGGACGATTGCTTGAAAGAAAAAAAACACACAAAAAATAAGAAAGTTCTTCACCTACTTTAGCCATTGGGACTTGGTTCCTTAATTGAAGTTAAAAGTTAATTTGGCCTTGACAGTACAGCTCCTTAATGTCTTCTTACTGATGCAAACAGTTCCGCTAAGAATAAATAAGAATTTAAAGTAAACATGGACGCGACAAACTGATTTTTTATAGCTATATTAAACAGTAAAAGTTGTTTTCTATACATTTATTCTAAAATATTCTTTTCCGACTTTTTTGTCCTTAGATTTAGTCTTTAAAGTCTGTTTCAATCATATTATATGTACTAATTCAGAAAATTTGAATAAATGGATATTCAACATCATTTAAGGCGTATCTTTTTTCACAATTAGTTCTCATTGCTCCTTTATTTATAATAAGTTAAATTTTTTTTAACGATGTCTTAGTGTATTTAATGTTAATTATTTTATGAGTAAATTCGTTTCATAATTAATTAAAATTAATTCATGTAGTAAAAATCATTTATAAACGAATCATTTTCATTCATTTCGAATCATCATTCATTTATTAATAATCATAATCATTAAAATGAAATTATTCAGAAATTTTACAGTTATTCTTTCTCAAACATTTAAGTTAACTCAATAATATATTGTTTAATGAATAAATGCATATAATTAGTTCATTTTCATTTTCATTTTATAACTGATAACTCGAGGGGAAATATCTAACTAAACTACTAAAAACTTAGTCTGCAAATTAATAAATTAAGTAATATTTAAAATAACTTTCATTTATATTTTAAATTGTTATGTTTATTCATACGCTTAAGAAATTACATATATTGCATTTAAAAAATCATTTATTCAGTAAAAATATTGATTGTTCTTGAAGGATTTTATAAAGGATGCTGCAAGAAAATAAAGAAATATTAAGAAATTTGTAATCATTGAATGTGTCTACAATTAGAATATATTTAAATTAAAAATAATAACATTAAATTAAAAAATAGTTTTGAAAAATGTATTTTTTAATTAAAATGATTTATTATCTAATTGTTTTATTACGTCATGTAATACTTTATTGGAAAGAAAATAGCCAATTCCAGGGCAATTTTTGCTTTTCGGTCTATTTTGTGACTGCTGTATATAAAATGACTGCCTTATGAAAAGAGTGATTTTTTAAATTTAAAAAAAAATTGAGAAATACGTTAATATATGCATGTTTTTATCTTTTTAAATGCATTAGTGAATACAACATAAGTCAATAATTATCAATAACCCAATTAATTAATTTGTGAGAGGGTTTCTTTTGGGGCAGTTTATGAGCCGATATGATAGAATAAAGTTCATATTTTGAGACAAATTACTTTCTTTGCTTCTGTCTCAGAAGACATGTTTGGCAATTCTCCAAATGAGCTCGCACCATAGCAGTTTGTACTTTCATAATTAAAACAACATTATTCATTTCTGACGTATTCGATAGATAATAGTTGTTTGCTCTATAAGTTCATCGCAAGTACTGTTCATGGCACAGTGGGGTCTCGGGTTCAAATAGGTTGGTAATGTCCGCTGAAATTAGTACTTTCAGAGACAACGAGAATAATTGTAGATTTTAAAAGCGGTTGTAAGCAACTCGCATCTAGAATGAAGCAGCCAAGTGGAAATTGACGGAATTTCTCCCATACCTTCCGCAAATGCAGAAATATACTCTTACATATCTTTCTAGAAAGCAGAGTTCTACTTTCATTGCCCATAAGTGAGATGTTTACGTAGTAAATGAAACATAAAGGCTCACCGATGTACAACAACAAAATAGGGTAATTTGTCAAGGCAAACTACAATAAGGTAGGGTTCATTTCAAAAACTTCTAAATTTTCCTCTGAAGCAAACTTTTCTCAGAAGGAACATTGGGCAAATATCTGCTTCTCAAAATATACACAGAGTGAAACCAAAAAGACTAAAAAGAAATATAGTTTATAGAATTCCACTCTATACAATTAAGCAAGATCATTAATGAGGGAGTTGTAATGCAACAAATAAACAGTTATATAAACACATATAAAGCTACACAAATTTTTAATGTATGTCTAGCCATAATTAATTACAATTGTGGTTTTGCACACACTTTTTGTATAGTGGCTATAATTGTTTTTTACTTTCTATATAGTGGCGTTCTATCTCATTCTTTTGATTGGATAAACATTTTTTTTTTTTTTTTAAAAAATGTAATTTTTTGGGGACTGAATTTCATTGATTTTCCGATTTGATGTTTTTTATTAATTTTCTTGTGTAAATATTTTTTTACACTGTAAACTGAAGCCATATTTTTTAATACATTTTATTTATACAAATTTAAGAAAAAAAAGTTGCACCGAAAAAACAGTCATCTGATTTTAACAAAAATTTAACATGCAAATACTTTCCTATTCAACATATAAAAAATTAAATTAACTAAAGAACAAACTGAAATTCCAGAGTGTCCCAACTAAGCATACTGATGGTGTGCGAAAAGGAAAAAGTTCCAAATCTAGGGTATAACTTTCAATCGAATTTGATTACGTCTACTTACTTTGACTGTAACCATGCCTAGTGTACGGATTCGCTCAATATATGAGAATATGTCAACACTTTAAGGAAGTTCAACTGGACTAAAGAAAGCAGAGCAGTCAAACCAAATGATCGTTTGACACACAGGCCAGAGTGAGTTGTCAAGGGTGATCCATGACAGAACACAACATCAAAAAGATTGACCTAGAGAGACAGCAGAACGTGAGGACAAAATGATTGACAGAGAGCCTTTCACATTATTTGATTCGCAATTATCAAAAACCTTATTTGTAACCGAAACACCTGTAATAGGAAAACCTTTTAATAGACGTCTCAGAGAATGGAATCTGATCTCACGGAACATATTGCGTCAACTGTCTCATGCCTTTATATAACAACTAACACGTTTTGTACTGGTTCTTAGCGCGTTCTACATGGAATCTCACTGACTGAGTAGAATTGTTTTCAGCTATGAATCTCTTCTTCTAATTTGCTCCTGGGCATGTCTGCATGCATTCAAGACAGTTGTGGAATACTAACCTAGTTGTCCTCCCCCCTCCATCCTCCCTCCCTACGCACAATCAGAAAATCAAGAGTTATGATTTCGCGTTTATTTCACTTGATACCCAATCCTTTTTGGTTGTCACCAATGACATCCTTAGAGCGTAATGGTATGCATGACACGAAACATATTACAATGTTTTATTGTCCTTCCTTTGACATTTCTTTTTCCTTTTCCTGATCTTTTCCTACAAGATGATGTCTGGTCGAAAATGGCAATAATTTCTAATGTTTGTCGTCCTATTTGTCAAACAAATTCCTAACACCTAGCGTGATCGCCAGATACCACCACATTCGAGCTCACACATAAGAATGTTATAGATATATGCAATGTTAATTTGCAGATAATTATAACATTCTTATTCTTTTTTCTTTAACTAAGACACAAAAGTCTTAGTTAAACGTCATGACGATGTACACTTTAGCGTAACATCACTAGGGTACACAATACAGGAAAAATCAGTTTCAAGTGTTTCTTTTCTGTAACATTATAAAATGAACAACTAAGCCAAATTTAAATTAAGATGAAATGAAAGCTTTAAAGGTTTCAAAGTTTAACATTAAAAATTTTCTATTTTCTATTTACTATCTGGTTTAAACAATCAATATTAAAACTATTTTCAGCATTTTGGCATAAGGTTGCTGAAAAGTACCTCTATATGACAAACAACAGAATGCGGATCTCATCTAATCTTCGAAAACGCCGAACGAAACCATCACAACATTAAATGCCTTTCATTTCCATACCAAAGCCATTGACAATAAAATTCGATACCAAAACGCAGTTTCAGCAGTTTTTTTACTCAACTTTCTAAGTCAATTCGAAAGACGTATCTAAGTTTTTTATTAAATGGTAAAGCAATTCTTTTTCCCCTCTCGCAACATAGATACGTCATTGAATAATTTAAGGGATTCATAATGCTCAAACCCCGATAACATTTTTTGATCTTATTTTTTTTTCTTATTAGTCGAAGTCTGTGCACTCAGTTATGTTATTCGGAACAATCCTGAAATATTTTCTCCTGATTAATAATTCATGAGGTTATGGAAGCTGTCAGTAGATCCCTCCGAAAGTAAAATGGCGACTCCGTCGCGGAAGACAGGTGCCCATTCAAGAAACGAAATTGTATCGAATTTTTCTACCCCGCGATTTTTCTATAAAGTTTCTGCTTTTTTTATTATTTCGCGTCTAGGATCGGAGTGTATTCATGGTAGAAGTTGAAACAAAAGTTACCTTTGTTTGTGTAAAGAAAAGCAATGGATACTGACTGATCTTATATTAAGTAAAGAGCCAGGAGGGGTTAAAGCAAACATACACTATGAGATTTTATTGATATTTTAACTATATCTTCAATGTTTTGTTTAGTGGCGTATAATAAAGGCGGGCATGGTTTGGTTTGGTTTGTCACTCTACGGTCATTTTGTGCACACTTTGGGCTAATTAGACTGAGACCTACAGTTTAACGTGGATTCCGAACCCCTAACAAACATCCATGCCACCACCAGGATTCAAACCTGAAGTCTGTGGTACCGACGATCAGAGAGCTAGCCAATTGGCCATCAGGCCGCAAACAAATGTGGTATATTATTTTTGAAAAGGCCATACCAAGTACTGTTACTATCGATTGTTATTATATTTCCTTCTTCAATGGCGCAACGGCCACATGGTGGGCCAAGGCTATCTGGATACTGGTAGATTCCGAAACGAGATGTTTTCTTTATACGAGGTATGATTATCAGCCCTACGCATTGGACCTGATGGCCGAGTGACAGGCGCTCTGGCTGTCGGTGCCACAAGTTTCTGGTTTGAGTCTTGGCTGTGTCATTGATGTTTGTAGTGGTTTGGAATACACTTTAAGCCGTAGGTCCCGGTTTCATAAGACTGTAGAGCGTCACAGAGCCCAGTCAGATTTTCTCGCCCACATCATTCCCAAACTGTAAAGGGGAAACTCAGTTCTAGGCACAGTGATGTGGTGTGGTATAGAAATAGTAGTAGTAGAATCCCTACGCTCTGGAACTTGAATGGCCTGGTGTCTAGCGTTCTTACACTAGGTGCCACAGATTTCGGGTTTGAGTTCTGGCTGTGACATGATGTTTGTAGTATTTCGGAATCCGCTTTAAGCCGTAGGTCCCGGTTCATAAGAGCGTCACGCAGCCCAGTCAGACTTCTCACCCACATCATTCTCAAACTGCACAGGAACAACTCAGTTCTAGGCACAGTGATGTGGTGGGGTGTAACAGTAATAGCCGTATGCTCTACTGTCATTTTAAACCTGACTTTACGATTTAAAGTGGATTCCGAGCCACTATAAACATCCAGCCCGACTCGTGGCTCAGTGGCAACATTATCCGCTGTTTAGAATTAGGGCTGAGGTTCAAACCACTGGCTGCTTTATTGTAGACACTGTTTCAAAAACTGGATGGCGTTTGGGATATTCAGCATCTTGCCTCGTTAGTCGAACTACCTGGTGGGACTGTCCCGGGTTTTCTCACATATGATACGCAAAGGCTGAGCAGTTCCCCTAAAAGTCCTCCAGGAATGCACTGTCCTCCATCTTCAACGACAAGAAGCCAATTCAGATTTTTGCTATCACAACAGAAGCTGCCCCCTTCCCTCATTCCACGACCCTTCCTCTCTCTTTCCCTCTTTCTCAAGATATATATCGAAATACATCTTGGCCTACATATTTTCTAGATATATTTCGAAATGATGGTTTTTATTAAAATTGACTTATTTCGGTGTTTTTACTGGTGTTTTTCTCGTTGGCACTCATCTAACTTTCAAAGGAAACTTCTTTAAAAATGTATTCAATGTTTACTTAAACTGCAAGCATTAGATGTATTATTAGTGTTTTCCTTGTTGTTAAACTTCTGATTTACAATATATGTAAACACTGCATACATATGTAAACACTGCATATACATACTTCAGCAAGTATGTATGTAGTGTTTTCATAAATTACAGGTATTAGAGACTGACAACCTTACACTGTGAAAAGAAAATATCTCCTGTCTCATAATCTGCCAGTAGGCAGACGGCCTTGGCCTACCATGGGGCTATTGCGCCACTGAAGATGATGATGAGATGTATTAATAATATTCTTTTGTAGTCTTAAATTTAGAAATGTAGTTTATATGAAGATTTATCAATAGAAAATCATGTATGTGATTTAAATGGAAATTTCATTCATATTACAATTTAGCCATTAACCATCTTACTTCCCATTATTTACGAAAATTACAAATCTAACTTTTCAATACAGTATATATATATTTATCATACAAAATTAAATCAAATAGAATTTGGAAAACTACTGATCCTGATTCTAAAAAAGAGCATTAGATCATTGCAAGTTTTGCATGTAAAAGAATTATTGTACATGTAAAATAGAATACAATTTGCGTTGGAATGTATGGAAATATAGAGACTCCTTTATAAAAATTAATCTGTCAAAAAAAGGCATAAATTTGATTATCTTGATGTTTGACAGACAGGGTATATTAGTTATTCAAACAAGAAAATTTGAAACGAAAAATAAAAGACCTCCGTCGAATATTTTGGAGGGAAGGTGAAACAACGCTTCATTTTTTCTTACTCATCAATATTCTTATAAAGATACTTCTTCTAAGACTTCCCGAATGACAAAGCAAATACGAAAAAATTTTACCTTATAGCAATGTGCACCTAATAGTTCAAATTAAATTCAACGAAAGTTCAATAAATAAAAATTATATAATTTGAAGTAAAACATTGACAAAATTATAAGACTGTTATCACATATCGAATGCAATAACAGTGAGGTTATACAGCACATTATACTAATTTCAATGTTATCAGTGTTCACATATTTTACTATTAAAGGGGCCTCCAACTACAAATGTTATTTTTTTTTCTTTAGTAAAGTGGATATGATTATTTTATTAGAAGCTATTCCAGTGACCCTAGTGGCAAAATAAGGAAAGGGAACTCAACTTGGTAACAAAATAAAATTTTAAACAATGAGATTTACAATGTAGTTCAGCATTGTTGAATTATGTAGAATTAAAAAGCAAAATAAAAAGAGATCAAGAGCCTGTAATCATGCTTCCTCCTACACATTGATAACAGCACCCCTTGTGGCGTTCAGGAGTAATGATCAGTAGGCTTCGAGACTCTCACCCGAGAGTAAATAAATGCTGTCTGGGGTCCCTCTATAAAACATCTCTCATCCTGAGAGGAAATATAGCTAGATCAACCATGCACTTTAGTTGGCCTACAGACTTTCTCACACGGAGAGGAAGTATATTTCGTGCAATCCTGCCCATAGCCGAGGTTTTGTTTTTCGGCTCTGAAGGGGATTCCCTCTACCAAACTATAATTATTTGTCTTTTATTTTAAATGTGTTAAATACTGTATGTATCTTATTGTATGTGAGTGGTCTTTATGTGTCTGTAAACTGTGTTATAAAACTGTGAGTTCTCAAACCTGTGCCTTAGGTATCTCAACTTAATCACACACATTTACAATCTGGTACCCGAACGTATGAACGTACCTCCTCATTTACAATCTGGGTCAGCCTGTACCAGCACACTACAAGTTTTAAATATTTACTAGACCTAATGCAGCATAAATTGTTAGAAATACATTTAATTTAAGCGCTATTCTAGAATTTGGTAATGCACTCACGCATTCAATTTTGTATAACCTCTGAACAGTATCAAAGTTAGAATTGGTTTGAATTTCCGCAAGCTCAATAGAAAATTAATACAATATACAAAAAGAAAGGGGAATTAATTTCTTACATAAACTACATTGACATGTTCTCCTCGATGCAAATCAATTCTATTTAATGCAAAATGTAAAATTAGAGACTAAATTATTTAAGGAATGTAATATTTATAAAATAATATATAAATGCAATCTGATAAATTTTTAAATCATAAGCCAACAGGATTTATCAATTATAGGTAATTTTCTTAATTAAGCGAGAAAAAAAAGCTTAAATATTTCTCCTTGTATAAAGAGTATGAGGGCCTGAATGGCCGAGTGGCTAGCGCTCTGGCGCTCAGTACCGCAGGTTTCGGGTTCGAGTCCTGGCGGTGCCATGGATGTGTGTAGGGATTCGGAATCCACTTTAAACCGTAAGTCCCGGTCTAATATGATAGTAGAGCGTTGCGGGGGCATTGTTACTCTGCGTCCGTGGCTTATCTTCAAATTACACGCGCCCCCTGGGTAATGCAAAGGGAGTAACGTCTGTGCAGCTCTTGCCGTAAGGCATCCAAGACGTCCATGCCTGTTTCCCAGCTGCATTGGAAAAAAATAAAAAATAAAGAGTATGACGGCAGGAATATTCTTTTTCTGCGTTTAAAAGCAAAACGAATGCTAACGTCAAGATTTGGAAAGGTATTGTGGGGAGAGACCCTTTTTTCAATTATTTTCTTACTTTTTCTTCATTAACTTTGGGAACAACCAAGGTTTCTAAGGAGCAAGTATTGGTAGAAAAAACAAATAAAAAGTGCTATAAATAAAAAGTACCACAATTTCTAGTTTACAAAAATAGTAAATGAGATATTTTTATGCGGTTAATATTAACTCTAAGCCAATTCTATGAAAATAACTAGAATTATTTATTTTCTGATAAATTTATCATCACAGAAAACAAGTATATATTTTACATTATTTCAATTAGCTCATTCATGTTATAATAAATTTTAATTGATTTCTTTAAAGGTTTTCAAATAAAAGGAAAACAATGTTTAACTATTGTTTGAATGGTACTAATCTGTATTTTTCTTTTTAAAATAATGGTATCCCAGTATCAAAAACTTTTAGGTTTTGAATGTTTCAGTATTCTTTTAATAATTATTAGGCCCATTGATAAAAATAAAGCCTTATTCTATTTATTTTTATCAAAAATTAATTTATTTGGAAGATTTTTAGTAGTCTGTCTAAATCGTCTTTATTATTAAAAAAAATTATGGATTATCAGGCATCTATATTCCTTTATTGAAAGAAATTATAGAGAAAATATCAAAAATCAATAATATAAGTGTCATTGCTTAAAGCTCTTTTCAAACAAATTATATTAAAAACGGATATCACAAATTGTAAAAAAAATAGTTGTAATTTACTTATGTCTGAGAGTTAGGAATTCTCATACTTAAAAACGGCCTTTTGTGATAAATATAGATAAAGATATACAAATATAATAAATCCATAATTTTCGTCACGGAAAGGTATAAAGGCACGTTAACATTCTTGCGAAAAAAAATCAAACAGTGAAGGTATGACAGAAACTTATTTATTAAATTGTGTACCATTCATTTTGATTTAAATCAAAATCAACTTTTTAACCATTGTTAAGGCACTTTCTAAACAAATTTTAAATGACAAAATTATGTCATATAATTTATGAAAAAAGTTGCAAAAGTTATAAAAAAATAAGTTGAAAAATTAAAAATAATAAGTGAAAAAAATAATTGTAACTTACTTATGTCTGACAGTAATACATTTTTATACTTGAAAATAGCCTTTTATGAAGAATATATAAAGATATACAAATATAATAAATCATAATTTTCCTCATGAAAACATATAGACACGTTAGCCATCTTGAGAAAAAAAATCCAATCAGTGAAAGTATGAGAGAAACTTATTTATTAAATTGTGTACCATTCCTTTTTTTTTCAATCAAAATGAACTTTTTAACCATTGCTGAAGTCTCTTTTTAAACAAATTATATGACAAAATGATGTCATAAGTTCTAAAAAAAAATTGTAACAGACTTATATCTGACAGTTATATATATGTTTATACTTGAAAACAGCCTTTTAAGAAGAATATATAGAGATATACAAATATAATAAATCCATAATTTTCCTCACGAAAACTTATAGGCTCGTTAACAATCTTGACGCAAAATTCAATCAGTGAACTTACAAATATAATAAATTCATGAAAATAAATTACAAATATTATAAATCCACGATTATACATTCCAAATATAATAAATCCACGATAACAAATTACAAATGTTATAAATCCACGATAATAAATCCACGATAACAAATTACAAATGTTATAAATCCACGATAACAAATTACAAATGTTATAAATCCACGATAATAAATTACAAATATAACAAATCCATAATTTTCCTCGCGAAAACAGATAGAGGCACGTCAACAATCTTCAGAAAAAAATTCAATCAATGAACTTACAAATATAATAAATCCACAATAATAAATTACAAATATTATATATCCACCATAAATTCACGATGATAAATTACAAATATAATAAAACCATAATTTTACTCATGAAAACATATACGGGCACGTTAACATTCTTGTGAAAAAGAATCCAATCAGTGAAAGTATGAGAGAAACTTATTTATTAAATTGTGTACCATTCATTTTTCTTCCAATCAAAATGAACTTTTTAAAATTCTTACTATGTGCTTAAATTTTTTCCAAAGTCCCTTTGCCAAATTTCCGGTCGACAAAGATTTAATGAACCCTTCTCGGATCAATTTCGTCATCGAGCTCTGAATTTGCATAGAATTTTAAACTTATGCAAATTTATAAAAATAGAATTACAAAACTATCCCATGCTCTAAACCACCCGTCTAAACTAAGTTGGTGCCGAAATCTGAGCAGGTTTTTCCAGTTTAACATAATTTGAATTTTTCTGCTCGAAAAGCTTTAATGAGGTGTGCTTTGCGAACCGACAAAAGCCGAAGTCGTGCTTAATTGCTTTCTCACTTAAGTGATTTTCGTAGCCGCCGCTTGTAAAATGAATCGCAAAGATGTGAAAAGGGTCACTTTCCATTTATCTGTGGAGTTTATGCATTTGCGGATAGATTTATTTGCCCTCCGCAATTAACCTCCAGAGATCACGCAACTTAACAGTTGTTTAACACTACGCTTTTAGCGATTGGGATTTCGATTAACACAAAGAGAACCTTGATTCAAGAGAACGCTTCCTCAAGAACATTTCCTGGAGGGAGTGCCAAAATTTCAATTCAATTACTTTCAGGCCTCAGAGGAATTGAATGTGCGAGAAGTAAAGCTCAAACTTGCCACACAAGTTAAGCTTCAGTGAAATCTCTTTTCGCATGATCAATTTGATATCTATAAGTTTCATTTAATATCATTTATTCTTATTTGCATATTTATTTATTTATTGTAATTATATGAGCTAAATTGATAGAGTTTAAAATATTCTATTTTTAATATTAATGACAAAACTTTTTTGATATAATAAAGCCTGAATTCTATTTAATTGTAAATTTTAAGTGGTTGTTATTCATAATAACCGCAGTATAACTTAATAACACAGTATGTACAAGTTAAAAACACAGTATGTACAAGTTAAAAACACAGTATATATTCATAATAACACAGTATGTACGAGTTAAAAACACAATATATTTTCATAATAACACAGTATAACTTACATTTGATTTATAAAAAAAGAGATATTTCAGAATTTGCAATCCCCTTAAAACCATTCTATCGTTAAGTAAGACGACTACTTTTGAAATATTAAAGACTTTCATCTTTTGATTTCCATAAAAACACTGAATAAAAATTTTTACCGTTAATGTTTACTTGACACATTCATATCAAAACTTTCGACTTGTTTTTATGGAAATCAAATGATGGAAGTTTTTAATATTTCAAAAGTAGTCTTCTTACTTAACGGTAGAACGATTTTAAAAGGAATGCAAATTCTGAAGTATCTCTTTCAATAAATCGAATGTATGTTATACTGTCGCTGCCATCATGATCTGATGGAATCTGATTCAAAATCTGATTTCGTGATGAGTATAATAAATCTTCCACAAAAAGACTTTCTCGGAATAGTTAAAAGTTAGTTAATTATTCTATAGTTAAAAGATTCTCTGATTTCGTGATGAGTATAATCACAAAAAGACTTTCTCGGAATAGTTAAAAGTTAGTTAATTAGTCAACTCCAGTGCGATCTTAATTCTTATCCATCCTTGAAGATATTTGTCCTTCTAGATAGATATATCAACACTGCTATCACATTTATGTCTAAAAGAAAAAGAAGAAAATATTTTAAAAGGCAAAACATAGTAAAAAACAGTTAACCAATTTAGGGTTCATTCCTGAAAATCTCACATCAATGTTTTAAAATATTATCTGTAATAAAGTTAAGTTCAGAGGTTGTAGTAAATTTTGCATAAAATGGCTGTGAAACTTTTCCGTGTTAAGAATTATTCATAGTCATCTGTGACCAAGAGGTTTCTTTTTAAGTTTTACAATAGTTTGGGAGGGGAAGAAATTGCAAACCAATGCCGTTGTTGGAAATGTAGGTTTGTCATTGTGATGGCAAAAGGAGCAAGCAGTTTGCAGCCTCCTGATGCTTTATGTTGCATAACATGGTGATGAGTCTGCTAAACAGTTTCCGACACCTAAGTCGAATTTTATATACCAACTCCTGACTCCTTATCGTAATTTTATGTACGATGATATTTATAAATGGATTTAGAAAACTTGCGAAATAAATGCAATGACTTTATTATAAAAAATATAATTTTCTTTAACTCACATATCCATAAAAACAGTATTTGCATAATAAAGTATTTTTTACAACTTTAAAGGTGTACTAGTTGCACTCACTTAAAAGACATCCTTGTACTCTAAATTTGTCTACAATAAAATAAGTGTCCTATAAAAATAACAGTACTAAATTAATAAGCACCAAAGTAATATAGAATAGCTTAAGTGAAGCAAAAGAAAATTGGACCTTTTAATTCCGAAGATACTATATTTGTACTACACTGAATCGTTTTGTTCTTAATAATAAAATTACTTGTATGAGATCTTCTTTCATTGTTGATTCAAGATTGTTTTTTTTTTTTTTATAAATCTCAGTATTGAGAATTTATCTCAGTATATGGTGCTCTGGTAAAATAACAACTATTTTTGCTATTGAATGTATTGTTAAAGGATACAATTGAATTAATTCTTATTTAATTTTAAAATTAATTCCTAGAATTTTGAAAAAATTAACAATTTTTATAAAAGAGTCGGAGAGTAAGAGACTCCTGACTCCGCCTCCCAATCTCTGCTGGAAAACATTGAATCTTCTACATACATTTTGAATTTTAAGCAATTTATACTATTAAATAAGTTTTAATTATTTATTAAACATAATTAATTTAATTTTTATTATTTAAATTTAAATATACCATAATATGATTTTTTAATCTATTTTAAGAATATTGCTTCATAATTATATTAATTTAAATAAAGAAATGCTGCAGAAATATTAATATAATACTTTTAGAAATTTACTTTTTCCCACCTTTTCTATTGAACAATACTGAATATTTTAATTTTTTACTCTGTTTTAGAATTATACGTAATTTAGCTAACTAATTAAAATATTAGTTGTGCCTTGTAAGTTTCTTATTTCTCTAAATTAAGTAAGGTATAAATCTGAGTCTTGAAATTCAAAGATGGATCTCAATATTAAATTCCCCTTTATATCTTATGAAAAAACTTGAACTGTATTTCTTCTATTTTTATTTCTTAGCTAAGAAAATTCTATTTGCGATATTTTTATATTTTACGTGGATATGCATTACAGGCTAGCTTTTAAAAAAAATAGGGAGGAGCATATTTTTATGAATCTTTCTAAAAGGAAAAATGTAGTTCTCAAAATACTGTATTTTAGCAATTTTTTGTTCTCGAATCCATACAACCATTTAGGGAATATGTTCATCTCTTTCTATGCTGCATGCAGTTTTTGAGTACTAAATTAAATGCATGGTGAATTAAAGCAGTCATAATACTTATATGTACCACATGAAATAAAAGAGTTAAATAATAGTATCATATAAAAAGGCATTTTTTTTTATATATATGCTCTGTTTTTTATTTATATTTATTTTTATTTTTTCTTTTTCGGTGTGGAAACGTTTAATTTTTATATTTTCCCTCATCACACCACTTTCTTAATTTAGCTATAACAGCGCAGTACAGAAACACTTATATTGTACTCTTAATTGGAATCTAATTGTAACTGCAAAATTTACTAACTATTACACCTTATTGCTGACACATATCTTCACGAATTAAAATTTCTTGTTTAAAGGAACATCTCCAACTTGACATCAGAGTTAACCGGCTGCAATTTGTTCAGTATTTGGACTTTTAAAGTAACTGTTGTTTTTCTAATGCAGCGGGCAATACAGAGACAGTTAATATTTATGCCATAAGCAAGGGTTGCACCGCTGTTACTCATTTAGCACTACGCAGGGGGCACTTGCAGCTTGATGATATACTACAGACGCTAGTAACTCTACGATCATATTAGACCGGGACCTACGGTTTAAAGTGGATTCCGAACCACTACACACATCCATGGCACATTCGGGACTCGAACCAGAAACCTGTATTGCCGAGAGCCAGAGCGCTAGCCACCCGACCATCAGTCCCCCTTTTAAAGTAACTAGTTCGAAACATTATTTTTTCAGATCTAACATATTTGCTAACAAAATAAATGTTAAATTAAGGCATAATTACTTGTTGGTATCTTGCTTACTTTCTTTCATTATTACTAAATTAAAATATACGAAATTAAAAAGCAATAATATTATTAAGTTTACGCGTAAAAATTTATATTTTCAATTTCAATATGTAATGACCGAAGTATGCATCTTTTTAAACCAGTCTGTATTGACTTCCAAACACAGTTTGATGCTCAATTGTTTTGACTTGTTTATTGTTCTGCACGAATGAAACTCAATGATCTTCAAAAGGTAATTGAAAACAAGGTGAAACAAATCTTAAATAAACAAAAAACATTAAAAAAAAGCCTACTCGGCTTCTTTTGAATGGCAATAGCCGAGAACTTTGCTTTATTTGCATATTTTAATACCATTTTCCCACCTACTCGAATGCAAATGAGATTTCTGTGGGCTTTCCTCCATTCAAATCCAACTTAATTTGTTTGTAAAATGGGTCACCTTGATCAAATAAAGGTACCAGAAAACTATTTAAAGCATGAAAGGCGAGATGCATTCCGCGAGAAAGCTTTAATTGAGCTTAAGAAGAATCGTTCATGTAAATTCCTTTCACATTTCCATATATTTAAACACAGAAGCTTTTGTCATTTAAACCAGATGGCTGGAGGTCAATCTAGGAAGAAACTCTCATTGATATTCCATGGCGCCTTTTAAGAATTTGCTTCGTACTCAAGAAATTTTATCAAATATAGAATCGTCCTTGTCATTCTTTGGAGAATTCATTGTCTTTATGACTGCATTTATTCTTAAATCAGTAGGAAACTTAAAAAAATAGAGCTCTTTTTTGTGTTTTGATTAAATAGAAAATTTCTAAAAACTGATCCTTTTAATAATTGATATATTCCAATATGTGTTTAATGTGATTTAATTGGGATTCGTTTTTCTTTTTTTAAGCTAAAATATCTTCTTTTTCCATGTTTCTTCCTTAAATAAAGAATAATGTTCTCAGCATGTAATAAACAGCAATATTGATGATGAATAATAAATATATGTCTATTTTTTAATGCATATTATTCGATGGTATTCAAAAATAAATTGAAACAAAACCATGGTTAGATCTGACAAAAATTATCCGATAAAACCTTAAGCGGCATATGGCCAATTGGCTAGTACTGTGGCTTTTGGTACCACAGGCTTCAGGCCGGAGGTAAAATGGATGTTTTTTAATTATTCGGAATCCAACTGTAGAATTTCAGAATCCATCCTTCGTTCCTGTCCATCCTTCCTGTAGGTCCCGGTCTAATAAGCCTAAAGTGTGCCAAAATCACCGCGACAAACCAAATCGATGAAACCTTAAAAGAATCTATAAAATCATTTGTAATAGCTCAACAGTATTATTAGCGGCCTGATGGCTAGAGCTCTGGCCTTTGGTACCAGAAGTTTAAATCCTGGTCCATCCATGCTGAATCCCTCCTGTATCCATCCATGTTACCGTCAGGTTTTAATCATGGTGGTGGCATGGATGAATACAGAACCAGTATAATGGTCCTGGACAATGGTCTAAATTCGGAATCCATGTTAAACAATAGTTCCCAGTCTAATTAGCCTAAAGTGTGCACAAAATGACCGTAGAGCGACAAACCAAACCACCATATTATTAATGGAATATAAAGTGCATTTCAGTGGATAATATGTGAATTTAAAATTCACCTGGCATTCGCATAGTTTTCTCGACCATTTTACAATTTATATTATATTCTAAATGTTGTACGTTTAACTGAATCAGTTCTCAAACTTTGCTTTTTAACGATATTTGTATTTTAAATCATGAAGTGGTGCTTTCTAAGTACTGGCTTCTGAGATAACTTTGACATCGGGAAAGGAAACTGTAGGGCATCAAATCTGGATAACAATGCGGAGATATAAATGGTATACACATAAAAGCGATTCTCTGAATTTTTCCATGTAAAATGAGTCATAAAGACTGACATTCGAGCATTTTTCTTTTCAGGAATGGGACTTTATGTAGTTTTTTTTTGACTGAACAAAATTTATACCATACATTTAAAGTGGAAAAAGTTTTTATCAAATAAAGTACCGGAAGTGTTTTATTTTTCGATAGTACTCTTGAAATTCACTTTTGTTTATTTACAAAATTATTTTTAAAATGTGGAATGAGAATAATTTTATTTTTAAAATTCATTTTATTATTTTAAAAAAATTTTTTCTATTTATTTTATTAATTTTAAAATTTATTTTCTTTTTATTTTATTATTTTTAAAATTATTCTCTTAGTTATTAACCTTATACTTCAAAATAAATCTCTATTATTCGAAGTAGAAGGTTGATAACTGACTTTATCTTTCATCATTTTCATATTTTACAGTTTCTATGAAATATTAATTTTAGTTAAGTAAATTAGTGGAGAAATTATTAATAAAATAATGATAATTTGTTATGAAAAACAAATTTCAAAACTACTGCGTGCATCAGTTTTCAATTTTAATAAGTATACCGTTGGAAACATATTGTTTCATGTAGCCAATGTCAAAATTCAAAATTTTTAATAAAGCATTATAAAAAAAAAAATAGAAATAAATAACTATAAAATTAAATGCTGTTAAAGTAGCAATTAAGTTGATAAATTATTTTCACATTAAGCATGATATAATAACTTGTAGCATCAAGAAGCTTAATCCTCTTAAAGAGTTAGTCTTGACAATAATTAAGTATACTACTTACCTATCTTCACACTACGTATATTGTAGTAACTTGCAACATCAAAAAGCTTAATTCTCTTAAGGAGTTAGTTTTGACAATACCTAAGTAGAAAAAATTCTACAAATGAACAAATAGAAGATCTCCCATTGCTTTGTCTTCGGCTAAAAAGTGTTATTCTGAAAATATTATTTCAACTTTATATCCATTTAACAGACTAAGTTTAGATATTCTATAACAAGTTTTAGCTCTCTATCTTTTATTTCGGATAAAGGTATAGAAATAAATAACTATAAAATTAAATGCTGTTAAAGTAGCAATTAAGTTGATAAATTATTTTCATATTATGCATGATATAGTAACTTACAACATCAAAAACCTTTAGGAGTTAGTCTTGACAATACCTAAGTAGAAAAATTCTACCAATGAACAAATAGAAGATTGCCTTCCATTGCTTTGTCTTCGGCTGAAAAGTGTTATTCTGAAAGTATTATTTCAACTTTATATCCATTTAAAAGACTAAGTTTGGATATTATGTAACAAGTTTTAGCTCTCTATCTTTTATTTCGGATTGCATTCTATCTGTTTGAGATCAAAGTAGCTCGCTCACGTTGCTCTTAACAGAAATGTCCTTTTCTTTCAAATGGAAAACACGTCTCTCTGGGAGATCTTCTGAACACGTGAGTGCACTAACACATATTTGAGAGCTTCCATACAAAGATATATGGATAATACTGTCTCCTTTTGATTCAAGTTGCTGAAGATTAATGGACTAAAAACTCGTGTCTTTTAAAGTGTCAAGAAACTACTCCTGCAATTTGAAATTCATTTTCTATCAGTAAATTATTTTTTAGCACTTTGCTGATCGTATAATCAATAATATTCTTCGTATAATGTCGTATTTACTTTTAAGAATATAGTCATTCAAAACAAAGAAGGTAAATTCTTTTTAATAAAAGTCATGATAATTTTATACTTTTTACTTCTTCATATTTTAAATATTATATTCTTTTATTCGTTTTCGTTGTTGAAATGAATATATTAACATATGCATTCTTATTTCTTGAAACGAAGATGGGTATTACTGATTTTAAGATGTTGTTGTTCTAATGCAGCTCGCAATACAGAGACAGTTAATCTTTATGCCATAAAGATTATTGCCAGCCTGTTGCCGATTTTAAGATGTTAATATTACATTTATCTAGGAGACTTTTTTATGCTTTAAAGTTAAAGTGAGGCATATAAGCCAGTAAAGTTAGGTTTAAAACGGTAACCATGTAAATGAATAATTACCATACCTACACTCAAAAAAGTATTGGGACACTTGGCATGTATAACATGTAAAGCTATTTATAGAAATATTAATCATATTAAAACAAAATTAATCAAGAAAGGATTTTTAAACATTTGGTATAAAATATATAAGGATTAATTTTTTTTACTATTTTAAAATTACAGTTTGATGAATCTTTTAAAAATATTTTAAATGCAAAAGCAGTTGTCAAAAAAGTATTGGAACGATTTTGAAATATGGAATTTATGAAATATATAGCTCATCAATAATATTTAATTTATTAACAATTTTTAGACTATAATTTTAGATATAAAGTATTTGCAGTAAAGGTTACGTAAGGCGCAATGGCGCGAAACAAAGATATTTCGGTTGATGTGTCGAAATCTGCTAATAAGTTGTTCGAAAAATAGAAAATCAGTTAATTATTTAGATAAGTCTTGCAGATCAGTAAGTCTACTGTTTTTAAAATTATTGGCAAATTCAAGAAAACAATTAGTATTGAAAACAAACAAAGGTCAGGGTGTCCAAGGACATTTAGTGAACACGAAGAGAGTTCTGTGAGATAAGTTCAGATTAATCCAATAACTAGATCGATAAAATTGACTCTAAAATGTAAAATTAGTTTCCGAAAATCTGTAAATCCTGAAAATATCAAAAACATTTTAAGAAAAACTTAAGTATCATGGCAGAGTACTTCGGCGAAATATCTACATCAGCAAAGCTAATCGGAAAGCTTTCCTGTCATTTACTAAAATGTACGTAAAGCAGCCAACAGAATTTTTGGAAATGTCATTTTTGAGGATGAAAGCAAATATAACATTTTCGGATCTGATGGCAAGCAAAAAGTTTGGCGCATATCAAATACAGCATGCATATCAAAATATTTTCGTCCTACTCTAAAATATGGAGGTGACAACCAATTAGTCTGAGGTTGCTGATATGGGGAACTTACATATACGTCTTAAACGTCTGAAACCCGTATATTCATGGTACCGTCAATATATATATATATATATTGATTCTATATATGTATATATAGAATCAGAAGTTTTTATTGATACGTTTGATCAATTTTACTTTCAGATACTTTTTTGTAAAGATTCCATGAACAAATAAATTCGATTGGAATTATCCCTGCATGTTTAATGATTTTCAGGCTTTGGATATTGAATCAATTTATTTCTAATTTTTTTCTATTTTCCGAACTTTTTTTTGTGTGAGATTGACTTAGCGCATGAAAATTTATGTGTAGAGAACGCTATTTTTGTGGTTTTATGATAGAAATCGATTGTTTCTGAAGTCTCTCGTCTATTTTCTTGGTCTTTTTGTCTTCTGTCTTTACATTTTCTGTAGTTTTCTCTCTCTCTAGATATATATATATATATAAACTTTGTTCAATCAAGCTTGAATACAATGAACTTGGCAATTATTTTGCTTTTAATATGTGATGTTTGTATTGATACGTTTGATAAATTTTACTTTCAGGTACTTAGTTTTGTAAAGAGTTCTTGCACAAATAAGTTCGATTGGGAACTATCACAGTCCGTGTTGTTTTTAATGATTTCTTAACAATCCATAAAAATTGTTGAGTAATAGCTGAGTAAGACAGTTCTTTTGTAAAATTTTCAAGTGAAATGTGACCTTTTCTAAAATGGGAGGAGGTCCTAAAAGAGTTCTCTGAAGTCAGCTGTCTTGTGCAGCGTTCACAGCAGGCAGATTGTTTAGGTAAACTGTCCCGTGAGACCAGAGCAGATGTTCTTTTTCAGGCGGACGAAAATATTTTTATCGACCCACATAATGTTTGTTTCTCGACTTCATCGTCTCCGCATAAATGGCATGAAACTGTTTCCATTCTTTTCCCACGAAAATGGCTTCGTTTTTCTCTTTTCAATGGAAAATCAGTGGTTGAATGTTAACGGATGCACAACCGTCAATTGACTGGCACGGAATGGGAAATTGTTTATATGTAACCAATTTTTTTTAACATGGAATACGTTTATTAAGGCTGTTAGAAATCCGTTAACTCTTTTAGTTAACTTTTCTCTAAGCATCTAATCTATTCTTCATTTATACACGGACAATAAATTAAAATCTCTCATTCAATATCACAGTACTAAAATGAATAAGTAAGTAAATTTTTATCTTATTTTCTTAGTTTAAAATATTTTGGTCTAAATAACTTATTTCTGTTTAATATTTTCTTAAACTATCTACTTATTAGAAGACCGTTTTATTTTTAAAGAAAATTATTTATTTATAGAAATTGCTAATTGAAATTAAGAGATTGATTCAATAAAATAAGTAGAATATAATCATATAAAAATTCGAAAAGAAAAAAAAGATTGATGAAATTAGTTTTAAGTTTTTTAAGTTGTTTAAGTTACATTCTTGAATATTATTCATAATATTGTTTTTAATATTATTCATTATAGCAAAAAATTGCAAAAGTAAAAGTTTTATGACAAAAAATTGGAAAATGTATGACAAAGCATTTATTATGACTTTAATATGACAAATATTTTATTTATGACAAAAAATTGCAAGAGTAATTATAGAAAATCATAATGAAAAGAATGAAAAGTTTAAAAAAAATGCCCTTTAATATGATGGTTTTTTTAAATTATTTATATTAGTTATTAAGTTAAATCCTATAATAATAATGTATATTAATATTATATCATTTATAATTAAAGATTGATAATTTATTCATAATAAATTCACAGGAAATATTTTATGTCACGAACTTGTCATCCAAGTTAATGTGTATCATGTAATATTAGAAAGATTTTAGTCAGAGTATATTTTCAATAACAGAAAAAAGGAAGCCTAAAATTCCAGATGAAACGGAAATAAATTTGAATCGAAATATAATAAACCAATTGCCAAAAGGTAAAAAATTAGCATAAAAAAATTATTTTATACATAATTTTTTCATGATATCTGTTCTATAATTTTTATAATGGACCAAGAGTTTTACATTTTTACAACATTATGATAAACGAAATGTAAGAAATTAAAGGATAGGATGGTACTAAAAAATTAACTTTTAAATTTTAAACAAACAACACATATGGAACTACAAACCTTTAGTAAAATGCATTTGTCTTTTAATTTAAAAAAATTATTCTTTAAATATGATATTTAAATTATTTTTATAGTTTTCATCAATAAACAAATTCTTTTAAAGAATTGTATCTGAAACTTGTAAGAATAGGATATTAAAAATTGTTTTCTAATTGTTGTTAATTTTAATATGTTTTCATTCGATTTACCATTTTCTCACAAGTTTTATTACAATATCTCCAAATGTATAATTAATGAGTTTTCAAAATATTCCGTGAAAGAAAATATTTTATATTATTAGAAGATTTTTTGAAAAATTGAACTTAAATATTGGTAGTAAATACAAAAAATAACATTTATTTATTTAGAAAAATCATGAGAGCAAGATGAAAACTAATTACAAATTGCATTTTAATTTAAATTTATACAGCCATATCCTAGTAAGACGCATGCAAGCTATTCGCTTATGCAAAGTATTCTACAACCATAAAACAAAAATAAATCATATGTCAGTAGTATTAAAATTCAATTATTAAAATTTAAATAAAACATTTTAATAATTTAAAATTATTTTTAAATTACTAAAAGTATTTACTTAAATTTTAATTAATTAAAATTTTTTAATCCTTTTAATAATTTATTTTTAATTTCTATAAATCCTTTTAATATTTATAGTAAAAAAATAATAGAAAATGTATATTTATATTAAACTAAAACAGAAAAAAAGTATATTAAGGAAAATAATTTTACAAAGAATTTATTTTAAATAACGACATTCACAAATAGAAAAACTGGTTAAAAGTCTATGCAGTGCCTGACTGTGGCAACATACGTAGCGAGGGTGCAGGAGAGTCGAGATTCAAATCCACTGGCTTCATTGTTATGTTCAATGTTTTCAGAAATGTGGAGACTCAATGGGAGTTTTTAGTGTTTTTTGCAATGTAACACGCAAATAGGAGATAGTTCAATTACTCTCGAAAAGGCACTACCCTCCTTTCATCATCTCTGACCTTTGGTACCATGAGCTTCAGGTTGGAATCCTGGCGGTGGTATGGATGTTTGTTAGTGGTTCGGAATGCACATTAAACTGTAGGTCCCAGTTTAATTAGCCTAAAGTGTGCACAAGATGACCGTAGAGCGATAAACCAAACTAAATGTGGCCTTTGGTACCATAGGCTTCAGTTTCGAATCCTGGTTGTGGTATGGATGTTTGTTAGGGGCTCGAAATTCACGTTAAACTGTAGGTCCCGGTCTAATTAGCCCAATGTGTGCAAATAATGACCGTAGGGCGACAAACCAAACCAATCCTTTTATCATTCATTGATGGCCTACATAAGTAGGACATGAGGCTCAGAGATGTTAAAATTCAAGTTAGTTTTCACGTTGATAGTAGAAATAATAGAAATAAAAGTAATTATACCATATTAACTATATTTATTATGGAAATCTATACATGTTTGAAATTAATTCACCTTTGAAAAATGATTTAATCAAAAATTTGATATATTGCTGGTCACGTTTATTACAGAAATATGTTAAAATTCAAAATAGTCTTCGCTTTGATAGTAGAAATAATAGAAGTAAAAGGAACTATATCATATTAACAATATTATTTATTATTAAAATTTAAACATATTTAAAATTAATTCACCTTTGAAAAATGATTTAATCAAAAATTCCATATATTGCTTGTCACGTTTATTATAGAAATATGTTAAATAAACCGGAAATTTATTTCAGTTAAGGGTGAGATCGAACGCCATTCCATTTGAAGGCTGGACAGAATGTAATGTAATCAAATGGAACAAAGAGATTAGAAATTCTTTTCCTCGATTAAACTCAATGAATGCCATCGTTTCCTTGGAAACATTCCTAGCAACACAAGGATTTCCGTTTTCTTAATTCGTATTTGAATATCCCGAATCTGAATCGATCATAACATTTACTATTTTTCTCTGCGCAAAAAAAGTATTTTTAAATTTATTTCAGCTTGTAAAAGTATTTTGAAATTAAATAAAAGCTTCGCGAAAGCATTTTTTAGGTTTCAATAAATGCCTCAAAAGCGTAAACACGATAAAGATGTTTTTTTCATTACTATACTGTTTTAGATTTTTTTATTATTATAAGTATTTATTTTTCAAAATTGATTATTAAATTATATATTAAAACGACAATTTTTTCTCATTAAAAAGGGAAGGAAAAATGCATCAATGTCAATAATCTTCTAATCTAACTGTACTAATGCCAACAATCTTCTACCCTAACTGTACCAATGTCAACAATCTTCTAATCTAACTAACTAACTGTCAACAATCGTTTGTTGTATAATATATATATATATGCAAATAAAGAGAATGAAAATTATTTTACTTTTAGAATATAATTTGTTTTTGTATGACTTTAACTCCAAGGTTGAAGGACATATTTTTAAATTATTCTTTTTAAAAGGATATTAAATTATGGCACATTATAATAATTGTTTTCAGTTAGAAAAATGGCATTCAAATTGTGTTAGGTACACCTCAAAAATTTTAAGGGTTCCATTGAAATAAGATAATGTTCATGTTTCACAAATTAAATAAATAAAATTAATACAATTATAAAAAAGAATATCTAAGCAATAATAATTCTTTTTGATAAAACTGATTCCATTAAGTTCCATAACGACTGAAATTGGTGACTTATTAAAAATATAGTATCAAAAATTATGATTTGATAAATTATTAAGAATTTTTCTTCTAAATACATAAATTCGATGGAACTTTTATGTTATAAATCGTACGTCCAAAGCAAAAAAATTGCGTACAAATGATAAGTGTTGAGGTAAATATAGGCCTCTTTTTAAGCAGTTCGTTCCGTTAAAAATGCAAAAGAGAACTCCCCCAATAGTTATAGAAATGCAGAATATATATTAAATTATGTCATAAATTCAAATGGTTGACGACCTTTCATCAAGGCTGATGAACTGAGTTTCAAAGTATTTATAAATAAGTAGAGTGTCATTGTGAAAAAGGATGTCGACCATGTTTGTTTTATATCACTGACAATTATATCATTCATATCACCAAAACCCAATTATTTTTGTACAAATTTATAATGTTCTATCTGTTTCGAATTTATTCTTCCTTTTAAGCACATTATGAAAATCATGTATACGTACTTTACACCTCGAAAGGCAACACAAATTTAAAAATGAATTTAAGCATTAATGGCAAAATAAATTCAATACAATAGAAAAAAATCACATTTTTAAACAAAAATAATGAAAGTAAACTAAAAATGTTTTAACTAATAATAATAATTATTATTGTTAATGCACTGTTATAGTAAAGTTATTCTAAAACTAGTTATATGGAGACAAAATAACATATCAAACTTCTGCAGGTGCAACGTATTTTGCAAATAACATCTGTCATCTTCACGGAAATTAATCCTTCAAATGCATTAACATTAACAGCAGCGGAATCCAAACATGGCAAGGCCATCTCTTCATAAAGATCTCAATCATTTTCTTGGAAGAGTAGGCAAAAAGAAATGGCAGCATCAAATGGTTCGGAATATATATTCATCTTTGAAGCTTTATGTACATACTTAAGTTATGTTAACGAAGTGTACAATTTGAACATAAAATTGTAAGGGAATATTTAATTTAAAATAATAATAAATAAGTGTTTTCATTCTTTACTATAATAAATGTTTTAAATAGAAAAACTTTTGCTTTTTCATCCATAAATTATCTGGGCAACTCTTTGTAACGTATAAAATAAATTCAAATGAGCATTTTATGGTTCTCAATCTTTATTAAACTCATTTCCTCAAAAATTAATAACATAGGTCATATATCTAATTTCTTTCACCAGAATATTTGTAAATTAAGTATAATAGACATTAAGCTTAGAAAATTTCCGTTCTTTTAATAAAGAAGGAGTGAGTTACTTCTTGTTTTAGTATGAATTAATTTACTACCATAAAATTTTTACTTTGTAATTGGGTAAATGAATAAACCTTAGCATGTCACTGTTGAACTTTCGTAATTATACACATTTATTATAAAAAATTAATTATCATTTTGTTCATTGCATGCTTTTGAAATAATTAAATGAAGAAGTCCTCCTACCTTATCTCTGGTATCAAGTCAGGGTTGTTTTAGGAATTCTTTTGTTAAGAGTCTTTCTCTGTTTTAGTTGTTTTTCCATAGAAACTTAATGCTGTTCCTTAGCCTCCTAGTCAGTAAATGGCAAGTAAGAAAATAAATAAATAAAACTTAATTAGACCGGGCTTTTTTCATTTGGCTGGACGGTTCACCTAAACCATTTTCTTGTCACTTTTAATGGCTTGTGAGTCGTAAAAAAACTTTCCTACAAAGAGGAAAGGTTCTATTTATCGGGAAAAGAAAATAAAGGGCATTCCTTTTTTTAGTGTTTCGTATATATCGCTGTTGGGCAGTAGGTCATTAAAGTTCATTGTATGTACATTGAGCTATGTACTTTTCCAGTTCAATGCTGATCAATATAGGTGACTTTGTAATCTATGTTTAGTAAGTCTGCGTTCGACATGTCAACTTCACCGTTTATGGCTGCTTTTAGTGAGGGTTTATTGCGGGAAACTGTCCATTTCATCACCGAAAGCTTATTTACAGGATGCGTCAACTAAGCTTTCGAGTCACATGAAGCACTTCCTCGCCAGATTTTGTTTCTGCTAGGCCATTTCATTTGCCAGAGTCTGAAATTAAATTCTCCGGTTTCCAAGGATTATCAGATCCGTGTTGCTGTCAAATGGAAGTTCCTTCGCAGGTTATCTAACCATTGTTTTAAGATTTTTCGTTTTTATGTGTTTATTTACAGTTAATTTTGTTTTCCTTTATGTAAAATATATTTGTATTGTACTATTGTGTCGTTAATCCACTAAATTAGTTAACGAAAAGTAATCGCTTTATTATCCAAAGCTTAAATTTATGATCTTCGAATATTTAAAGCAGCTTGAATTAACATAATATTTATACGTGAAAATTGCTTAAAATTTAAATGATTAGTACAATATTTTTAAATAACTAATTTGTTAACAAATCAAATTAGTTTCAAAGATTTAATAGTACTTTATAGAAAAATTCAAAGCACGTGAAATTTTGGCAAAAGTTTCTTCAGTTCTGTACGAATTACAATCGACATATAACGTGGTAATACTTATACCTCTGCTAAGCAGCACAAATGTAAATATATTAAATGTTCTATTAATTAATTAGCTGATAAAAAAATTTTTGCTCACTATTTTCCAAAAATTAACAAAAGATCACAAAAACAATCTGTTGATTTTAAAGAAATTGCTGTAAAGTATATGGTTTAAATTATGACGTAATGCAATTTGAAAACAAATTATCAAATTCCTTTATATCAGGTATGCAAATGATTAAATTTACATTCATTGGTCGTTAAAACATCTGTCATATCAAAACTAGTATTGTATAAAGCAGATAACAATTGCGGACAATTAATCTTTTCTCGTTGTCAAGATTTCAGTTCTCTGCAAATACAACCGATAATACAGTTACGAAGTTGTCCAATATCTTAAAGCCGATTGTCCAATATTTCCTGCATCGTACGAATACAGTGCTGCAAAGGTGCTGGCAATGTAAGGAACTCATCGATGGAATGACGGCTTTGTAAGCAATGATGCAAGAATTTGAAACAAGATTGGATGATTGTTCAACAGGTCTGAATTCCATCCTCTCACAACACCTGGCTGAGATGTGATCATGCTCACATCGTTACCTTCAATTTCTTCCCCAATACAAACAAAGCCATTTTTGCCCCATCATCTTGATTTTCTTTTGACTGGCAATACATAGTGTCCAGTGATGAATATAGTGTTCAGTGATGAATATAGTGTTCAGTGTGAGTTTAACGCATCACATAGTGTTCAGTGATGAATCCTACTTCTGTCTTAAGCTGATGATCATCTTATCCTCTTTGAGGACATAGACTCAAGCAGATTTTGTTTCACAAAAGTCCATAGTCATTATTCCTGATGGGAGGCTATAGAGTGTTATTTCCTTTGATAGCAGATCTTTCCTAGTAGTGTAAGATTCAACATTAAGATTTTAACGTTATGTGGAGGACTTCTTGTGACCTGCGAATTTCTAACAGCAAGGTGATATATTGACTATATTTTATACCACTTTGTGTTGCTCCTTTTCCCACTTTGGATTACTCCTTTTTTGTGTTGCTCCTTTCACACTGGGTGTATATTTCAAAAGGTTGTGCCATATACGATAACCATTTTTACAGACTGGCTTTACCAGCCAACTTGATCCCCACTGAACATATTTTGTATCTTCAGAGCAAGCACTTTTGCAGGATCTCGCTGATCTAACTCTGCAATTTTAGAATTTTTATGCAAAAAGAGATGGCGTTACAGAAATTATTCAAGAAAAATAAAATAGAATAATTCAATATTTCTGAAAAAATGTGATGAACATATATATTTGTTTTTATGTGGAAAATTTTGACAAATACCATTTGATATATTGAATATATAATTAACAATAGACACAAGATAATTCCCCTATTTTTTATTGTATTTTACTGTATTGCATATTTTGTTATTTTATCCACAAAATTTTGCATTTAATATTACGTATTAAATGCTTGATATTTTTAATGGAAGAGAAAGAAGGAAAAAACATGTGAAAGAGAGAAAAGTTGGACCTGGAAAAAAAAGCAACATACAAATAATATTTCTAGCAATATTAACCAACAACAAAAATTGAAATGCATCTGTCAGATGCAACGCGCATGATGGTTGAATGGAGTCCAAAAGAGTGATGAAGACTCAATTTTTTTTATAAAGGACAACTTTTCTGACAGCTGTGTGAAATTGGGAGAATGCTTTCATGACATTCTGAAATTTTGAATGTTTTTTTTTTTTCTCGATTGTGGTCATTGCACATTAAAGTACTTTTTGAAAATTAAAATGTTCCAAATATCTCCTTCTACTTTTATAATTTATTAAGTTATTATTTCTGGAAGATCATTTTTTTCATATTTAGCCATGAATAGTATTATAGTTAATCGTTTATAATTTGATATTTGAAGTAAATGGAAAAGTAGGCTTATGTATAATATAAACTTTGTTTGTGAAATTATTATCTTGAAATCCATCATTTATTTTTTGTCATGATGTTGTTGAATATTTCTGATGTTTATTGGTGAGCGTCTAAATCAGTGATGGCTAACCGAAATGCAGGCTGCATATGAAATTATATATCCCCATATTAGATGCAGACCCACTATAGAAATTTTTTTAGAGTGAATAATTGAAACATAATGAGTTATTATTATTGTGTTTACTATAATTCTTACATGTAAACATACACAATGTAATAATAATGATACTAAACGTACATTATAAATAAATATGTAACACTAAAAATGAAATATAAATAATACATAAATATAAATGAAATAAAAAAGAAATCATCAAAATATATTTTTTTTACTAGTACGAAATTTGTTTCTCCACTCTTTCATTTAGCTTTTGCAAATCGATCTCAATTTGCGTATTTGCACATCATAATTGGTGTTGCAGGCTAAGGTCCGTTATATGCATGTTTTGTGTTTCGCCAATTTCATTTTCGAAAAAAAAAAAACGATTTGCAGGTGTACGTTGAACCAAAAATGCTAACTCCTTTTTATGCCAGATTTCTCAAATTGGAAAACTTTTCTTTTGTGACTTAAGTGTTATAAAATTCTATTTTTGATTCTGATATTTCAAAAATTATTTTTTAATTCAATATTGCATTGTAAATCAACCTGTTCCATTTAGATATATTCTGGGGCCGACTCGATTTCAACATGAAAGGGAGATGAATATATTAAAAAAATTTTGTTGTATTTGTCTTACTCTAAATTACTGAATCGGATTTCAAAAGCAGCTGTTTTCACTACTTTGGCCATTATAAAAAATATATATTTTTTGAAAGTGTGATAAATCTCTCACTGGCCGCAAAACTGTTCAAGGCGGGCAAAACTGTTCATATGTAAAAAATTTATTAAAATAATTTTTATACCAGTTGCAAATAATTCATCGAAAAATATCTTATCAAAACTAATCATCAAAAGATAAATTATTGAAACTTTACTGTCCCTGTCTTATATTTTATAAGCCACAAGTACATAAATCGAGTTCAAATAAATCTCAATCATTAAATTAACATTTAATATTTAGAACTTTATAAAGAGCTTGTACAGCAAATAAGATTAATTTATAAAACTTTCAAATACCAAAGAAATAATCTAAATAAGAATAAATTTTACGTCTTAATTAGCAATCGGTAATTTTCTTTCAATATCAGACACATTTTTTTTTTATTTTATTGAATGAAAAATGCAGTATTGATTACAGATATATGTATATATAAATTAGTCGGGAACAAAATTCATTAGCTTCATGAATGAAAGATTGAAAATCGGTAATTAGGATGCAATAATAATATCTCTGTTGATACGTTTGATTTTAAAGCAGAAATAAGCTTTCACTTCCTTTCCCTACTTTATTTTTTCTTTTATATACTTCTACAGAGCCGTATTCAGTTGCACAAACCCTTGCATTTAATTTTCATCCCATTGATCAATACTTGGATTTAAAAAGTTAAAATAAATAATCTTTCGCAAGATTACTTTGGAAACAGTTGGTACTGTAGAGCCTAATCAAATTTCATAAAAACTAGAGGGAACGGATTTCTTAATTGTTGCGTACCTTCAATCAATTGACTCAATAAATTACTGACTATAGATTCTTTCAAAGCATAATTAGTATCGACGAAACTTTTCCGACTTATCTCATTTTTTTTCTCTCAATCTTGTGCTCATATATCTTGTTCAAAAAAGGGAAATGTTCTTTTTTTTTTTTTAGACGCTTTTAGCCGAGTCCATTTTCTTTTCGATACATTTGAGTCTTCTTTCGAAGAAATTTCTTTTGCTCCGTTACTTTTCAAGACTTGATTAGATACCATTGGCTTAATGGTGACAGCCCTTTAACTTTCCTTTCCTGGTAATTGTTTTCAGGGCAGTCTTTTTAATTTCATCATTAATACTTATTTCAAAGCTATAGTTGTAAGAATTATAAATAATTTGATGCAGCTGTTGTTAAAAGGATACATTTTTATAAGTGCCACGGAAATTTCATGTATGCTCTTTTTTCAATCATTTTCTGCGTCCGTTAACATGAACAGTGTATTTTGGATGAACATTTATTTTTAATTTATATACTTAGTATGTTTAGAATTGCAATCCTTATATTTAGTATCTTTAAAGTTTTAAGTTTAAATTAGATTTCGTCATATTCTAAAAGAAGTCTTTAAAAACTTGAATTGAGTCTGAGGTCTCTAACAATTCAATAGGTTAAAAGAAATTTTAGCAGACACTTGTAGACGTCATAAATTTAATAGCAGAAGTAATTTGCTAAAGTATTATTTACTTTTAATCAGTCATACACTAAAAACAAAGAAAAGTAATTTAAATTTTAAATATAAAAACTGTTGAACATAAAAAATGTCCAATTCTGATATTGACAATCATAACGATTGACAATCTTATAATAATTGCTATAATGTTTGACAATCTTATAATACTTGCTATAACGTTTGACAATCTTATGATTCTTGCTATAATGGACAATCTTAATTTAAAATGGAAACACATAATTGTATTTGGTAAAACTTTTCAGATCTTATTAATTTCTTATATTCCAAACATATTCCCATAAGTTTTTTAAATTATTCCTCTTTTTTTAATTTATGATTGTCAGATAGGAAAAAATTAATGTAAAACTACTAAATCAGATCTTTACTGATAGTAATGTGTATATTAAAGTAACTTTTCATGAGTATTGTTCATTTTCAGTCAGCTATATACTAAAAGTAAATGAAATTTTATGTATGAAAACTTATAAATTAAAAAAGATGTCCAGTTCTGATAGGAACAATCTTATAACACTTAATATAATAATTGTCAATCTTAATTTAAAATTGAAACACAGAATTATCTCTAGTAAAGCTTTTCATATATTATTATTTTCCTTTATTGCAATATAAGCACTTTAATCATTTTTAAAGATTTTCATACTTTTTATAATTTATAACTGTCAGATTAGAAAAAGGTAATGTAAAACTTCTAAATGAAATTTTTGCTTGTAGTAACTATATTGCTTAGCTTGAAAGCGGAATACTTGTAATACGTTTTTGCGTCGCAAATGTAAGGAAAATTTCTTGTCGAAAACCTCATGTTTTACTCTGCGAAACATTTAATCTTACATTCTTTGGAATGTCACAGCCGTCTGGCTGCTTTTAGCTAATGGGATAAGTGAGCTGTAAACCATTCAGCAGAATTACTTTGATTTATTTACATGAAAAGAATTAGTGGAATATATGGAAGAAGTTTGTATGACTCTTTCAACAATGCGAAAGTACTACTTTCACACATGGCTAAATACTCTATTCATAGCAATTCGAATATCATAAGTTTCAAACTGTTGGATAATCTGGTTTTCATTATATAGAGAGGATGTCAGGTAATCATTGAAGTTAAGGAAGAAAAAAAATTACTCCATCATAAGGGATATCTTTTGTCAAGCAAACACTTCTACTCTCGTTCGATAAAAAAAAGTATTGTTTGATTCCACCCTGATTGCGTTAGTATGCTGTCTTTATTCTTAAAGTGCAAAATACTGCCCCTCTCTGAATTCTATATCTCCCAGATGATTTCTTACGGAATTAAGTTAAAAAGAATACCGTTGCTTAAATTTAGCATACTTTGGTATAAGTGTATAACTGTTTCTTTATGGATTTTTACTGATTTCTTGAGCGACTTGTTTCTCATCCTGTATTGTTATATCTGTACATTTTCTTTTTTTTATCTGTTTTCGCAGAGTTTGCAATTTATCTTATGATGTATGATTTAGTATGATGTTCGATGTATACGTTATTCTGATGTATTTTTTATTACATTCTATTTTATCACTGCTCTACATATTTTGAATCAATCGCGTCTGATATCTTGCCTACTCTATCTTTATATATATATATATATATATATATATATATATATATACTACAACCGACAGAAACTCCTACCAGTATCGCTACACGCAAACTGTATAACACAACAATCATAGCATTCGCAAGGCAAAAACTCGGTGAGGCCTCACATTCGGACTTTTCAAAAAGCATTGCATTGGCAGATTGTATTGGCAGATAAAAAAAATACAAAATTTTGTACAAATTACAGGGTGTGAAATGATGTTGTCCATTAATTCCGTAAAACCTGAAATATATTAGAAACCCTAAAGAAATTAATTGCATCATCCAACCTGAGTACAACATTTTCAACAAAAAATCCCCCTCAAGATATTATAAACCATATTATTTCTGTTTGATAGATGACTGAAACCAAGTCATAGATACATATGGCGACGTGTACCGATAACATGGAATACACAGAATAATAATTTCTTTCATTTACATATATATATATATAACAGAGATAGAGAGAGATACTTCTTTCAATTCAAAAATTTTTGTGTTTGTATTCCTTATAAATTACAGTTTATGTCATATAGAAATATAATTTCTTTCCATTGATTTCCTTACAGCATTATCTATAATCAAAATCTTGTACAAATTATAATTTTTCTTTTAATTCTAGATTTTGATTATGATTTTCCAAAGAACGAAGTTTGTAAATAATTCCGAGTTTGCTTTTAGGATTGTATACTAATTAGTCTTTAAATTATTACTAATTGTGTAGCCTAACACTAAATTTGTAACTTAAAAAAAGTTACTGTTACATTTAACTGTTTTGGTAAATTTATTCTTAATCACTTCTCTGCTTCCTTTTTCTTTTTTTTCTATCTGACCTTTCAAACACAGTATTTTTTATCTAAGCCTAAAAGATGTTTATTTCTTTTTAATATTATGCATTTGTTTTTTTATCAGGTGGGAATCTTTTTATGCCATGATGTGTATTGTAGAAAATGAAGTGTTTAGTTGGTACTGTTTAATTTTAATTTTAATTTAAGAGAATATTCTCTTAGATTTTTAATCTTTTTTCTTGTTCAACTTTAAGTCATTTTCAAGCATTTTTGACATTAACTTTGTTACCATATTAAAAATGCCTTAGTTAGGTATATTAAAATGACGCAAAAATGTAGAGTGGAAACGAAGGTTTAAAAATTTTTATTCAACATTCTTTTGTCTCGTATGATGAAATTTCCGAGTGCAATGTTGTGGTGTGTACTACTTTAATTTGAATTTTGCTGTCCATTATTTTTCTGAAAATTCTTTCTAAACTAAAATGCATTATTATATTAACTGAAACGGTCATGTCTACTGCTATGTCATATATATATGCTGTTTAAATGTTTTTAAAGTCCCCCGACTTTTATTGTATTTAGAAATTAAAAAGAAATCACTCAATTTGTTAATTATTATATTTTTTAAATGTTTCAAGTGCAGAAATTTGTTTCAGTAACATTTGCACTGATTGATACATTCAAAAACTTTGAGTTAGATACTGTGAAAGAACTGCTTATAATACACAGTCCAGTCACATTAATGTGACCACCTGTCGAAAGGGTGTTTTGCCCAAATGGGAATCTATGATTTATTCATCCTCTAAGTACAAATTACTGTCTCTGTATTTTGAATTACATATTACCTTTGTGATTTCTTGCAGAATTATAGTAAAAAAATCATTGCCAAAGTTTTTCACACTAATTTATATTATATTAAGAGAACACATATGATAACCCATTTAAGTTTTGCTTGTGTTACCGACGTCAAGTTTGTCTGGTCTGCTTCAGAGGGAATCCCCTCTATTGTTTGGGATTCAAACAAATAGGCCTTTCTATGGTAATCATATGCATTGCCTTTCTATTTGCAACTTGTGATGGAGTCTACACACGTGCTCCATTGAAATGAGAAGCTATTACGTTAGTTTAGTTAGATTGTACTCTCGTTGGAATCCATCACATATCCTTGCCGTTCAAAAACGTATACGTAAACTCTTTACAAAACATCTATCTCGGTATTGATTAAGCCGTATTATCAGTTTGCTATTCAGTAAAGCTTTCACCCGCTTCGAATAAATTATTTCCAATTATTCCGTTGCTTTTAACAAGAGTGTTTCAATATTTAAATGCTACACTCGAAAGACTTGGCTTTGGAGAAAGAGGAAAGGGAAAAAGGTCTGAACACTTTTTAAATATGTACAAATTAGAAGCATCTTGTGTACATCTGCCTTCTCTGCATAATTTAAAGAGGTAATGCATTGTTTGAGCACACTTCAAACATTCAGCGCTTATAAACATTTGTTAGCGAAGTCGAAGTGACAATTTAATGATAAATGTAACATTTTAGTGAAACAATTTCCTCACTCATGAATCCATAATAATGACCAATTATTTCTGAAATAGTTAGCTATTTTAAGCCTTTTAATATTATATTAATTTATTTATTTAAAATGTCTTTCATGCTAAAATTACTTTTTTTTGTGGGGGAAAATGTTAAAATATACCAATACTTAACTAGGTATAAAGAAAATTTTAGTAATTGAGCATATAAGAAAAAGAAATGTACATTTTAGGAGTTAATACTAATTTAATTATTCTATATTATTCCGGAGTTTTGTCACTGTTGGAGCAAAGTGATTAGTGCGGTGTCATATATATATATATATATATATATATATGTGTGTGTGTACAAAATCTTAAAACGAAGTATCTATTCAATTATTTAAACTTCTCCTATTCAATTTGTTATATAAATGTTAGCGTTCATTCGAACTCAACTGCATTCATCGTAAAATTCCCGTTAATACTTGTTAGGTGGTAAAACATCTCAGAATTTTTAATTTGATTAAAGTAACAATAAATTATTTTAAGTAACTATGTTTTCATAAAATAATCATTTTTCTATCCCCAGTTATCTCTACCAATTCACTTTTGGATTGTTAATGATTGTTAATGTGTACTATTGTCATAAAGGACACAAAAATGTAAAACTATCGCAACGCATTCCAATGACTTAATAAATGTCAAAACCTTCCATGGACTTTGTTTATAGAATCCTTCCATAGATGTTGTTTATAGAATCGGTATGGAAAAACGTAATAGTTCATGTATAAAATTAATAAAAAATTTTATGTTTAAAATAACTATTAATTTTTTTACAAAAAAAAATATATATATATATGAATTTTCTTCAAAATATGTAACGTAGGTTTTATCGTAATCTTTTATTTATATAATATATAATTTTATTCAACATTGTTTGTTCGTTAGAAGATAACCGAGAAAAATTCATTAAAATCCGCATAGTAATTCTTCTTCAAAATAATAAATATGATTGACATATTTTCACATTTTACTGAAAGTTTTGCAGTAATTTATTAAATTAATATAAAGATAGTGCACAAAAAAATAAACAGAATGAATTTCTTCATTTCCTAAGATTAATTAAAACGCCTTTAAATTGAAAATTTCTTAAAAAATATTTTTGAAGACAGAAAAATATATTATAAATAAATAAATTTTATAATAATAAATTTTTTAATAACTAATAAACTTTATAATATAAAAATAAACATCATAATTTCTTACTTCTGAAGTTCAAAATAAAACTTCTATCGAGACCTAGTCACTATTACAATGTCCAAAAAGAAGGGTCCATATTCTGGTCTCCAGATTGTGCACACACTCTTGTAGTCGAGTTGTTTACTTTGTGTTGAGTGTCATCTGAGGGTTTTAAGATCAAACCTCAGATAAAAGACTGGGACTATTTATCTTGACATGTAATATATTAGTAATATAGAAATCCCTTTCAATACTATTTAATATTTTGTTTGGTTTTAATGGAAATACTTCCGAATCCCTCTTGTAAAAGATTTCCACCCTCAAGAATCCTTTAAAATTTGTTCGTTCCCTGAGGGTGAGTTTGCAATGGGAGTCTTCGTTTCAAGCTACCTCCAAACATCAATATACTCTTGGAAACTGAAGTACTCGAAGGGAACATGTAAAGGTAGACTGGAAGCTAAAAGTTTCACATCCGAATTAAATCAGCCACTTTCGAGGCTAAATGCACAGAACCTGCTGCTAACAATTATTTTAAGACTTCAGATTTAATTAAGGTACATAATAAGATAGAATTCACGGATCAATAAGTTCCTAGCTTAAATATATCATATGAACAATCTTTTGGGTAATAATGGAGCAGAAATCTAAATCAACAGTTTGCTTTAATTTATAATAATCTTTCATCAGTAATATATTATATCAATTCCTTCATTTTTTTTGTTTTCTTTGATTAAAAAGTAGAATTGTAAAAATTGATCTTTAATAGGTTATTATAATAATTCATCATTTTTCAGTTCTTTATTGAGTTATAATAATAACTCATTCCAAGTTTAGTAATAATTTTAAGCGTTATTGAAAGCGTTATTGCATATTCAACAGTAATATATTGAGATTTATCAATGAGATAGTCATAAAAAAACTTTTAATTATTTACAATTATAAAAGCAAAAATGCTAGTTTCGTATTTTTATGTGGGTGAGTTGGTTTGATTTGTCACTCTACGGTCATTTTGTGCAGATGTTCGGCTAGTTAGACCAGGATCTACAATTTAACGTGGATTCCGGACAACTAACAAACATTCATGTCACCGTCAGCGTCATTCATGTCAGGATTAGAACTTGAAGCTTGTGGTAACAAAGGCCAGAGCGATAGCCAATTAGCCATCAGGCCGCTTTAACTGGGTGAAGTTAAATATACTGTAAATACCTCTTACTTTATCTCTCTTTTATTTTTTTATTTCTGATCAGAATATTTTTTCATTTAAACTTTCATAATTTTAGTCATTTTTTATTTACTGTCTTTTATTCTTGGCTTCATTTCTTCGCTTTTTGTAACAGTGGTAAGAATAAAAAATGCTAATTTCTTGCATTACTATGTGATGAATATTATTTTGTTAAATATGATCAATATATTTTGAAAGATAACTTTTTCTAAGCTTTAATATTTATAAAAATTTGTTAAATCAAATGACAACAATTTTTGTCACATGCTTTTAGGTGTCAAAACTTTTTTAATAGATGAAAATTCTGCTTTAGAAATATTTGTAACGTATTCAATTTAATTTAAAAAAAAAAAGAAAGGATAGCATAACCGTTTGTTTTGTTGCTCTACGGTCATTTTGTGCACACTTTGGGCTAATTAGACCGGGACCTACAGTTTAACGTAGATTCCGAACTACTAACAAACATCCATCCCACCGCCAGGATAAACCAGATCTAGGAAGATATTTATTCTTGACACTAAGCCTTTGTTGTTCGTATTCTCAAGGGCAACTATTCGTTGGTTGAGAGCATCTATTCGAATTTTTGGCAAAATTTCATTACAAAAAATTGAATCATAATTCGTATTTAATCTCGTTCGTGTTTTCAATAATAAATAGGTTAAAGTAAATTAAATGAGTTAAAAATTCCAAATGACGAGTATAATTCTCATTAAGTCAAGAAAAGTCTGTTAAAATGAATATTATATGCAGTTTTCTTACTTTAATAAAAATATAAATTATAATACATGTTTAGAAAAATTTATGAAACTATTAAGAAAGACTGTTGTAAATTTGATCAAGAAATGATTTATCATCGCGTTGCAATATTTGATAAAAAATGGTTTCCATTACTTTATTTTGTGTTTCCTTATCTTAAACAAGTAAATTGTAAAGGTATCCTCAAAGATAAATCATTTGCTACTTCAACTATTATATTTCATAAGAAAATAATTTCATTTATTGCTTTTCAATATCCAAAATTGATGAAGTATAAATACATATATTTAAACACTATGCTTTGCAATATCTGCATAGCATGATGACACCATGTCAATGTAAATTAATATGATAGTTTTAAAAAGTGAAATTTTATGACAGGGTATTATCCAACTATACTTTAAATAACATGTTATTTTCATATATTGCTGAATATTGGATTGGATCAGAGATTTCTTTCAGAACTAATCAATAAAGAAAAGACAATTGAGTTTCTTTTGAATAGTATATTGTATTGAAGAGTGCAGAATATTTATTAATTGTTTATTTACTATTTTTTTGTTTAATATATGTAGAAATATGTATATATAATGTAGTTGAAGAAATGTATGTATATGAAGAATGCATATGTAATATATGTACATGAAGAAATGGATATTCAGTGTGATTAAATAGTCAGACAAACTTTAAGTGGGAAAACCTTTGAGGGAATTGAAACTTTTGAACTTTTTTTTAGACTTTGAGAAGGAATTGAAACTTTTTTTTTTTGCATACTAAACTATACATTTTTTGTATAGGAACGTAGGGTAGGAAGTGGCACACGCGTTGAGGGATTGATACACTTTCAAGCAAATTTCTCGTAACAGCCAGCCACAATGTCCCAACAGATACCCGTCATCTAGTCTTCTGGTTGGCAACCCGATACTCACTCTAATTTATTCTTACTCTGTGCTTGCAATTGAGTTTGCATTTACGAGACTCCAGTTGGCTCAACTGAGGACCTTGCTCGTCTATTGTTGTCGTCTTGTTCGTCTATTGTTATTCGTCTAACGAGGTCTTCTCGTTGCTTGGCTATCTATTGAAATCGTGCGCGAAATGTCGTCTTTGCAGTCATCTTTGAAACTGTTCTTCGACAGTACCGAGCATAGATTACTGCTGCCGTATGCAATTTTCAGCATTTATTGTAAACATTGATTCAAAGAATCACTTTGCAATCATTTTGCAATTAGATAATATTTTTCTTTTCATGTCACATTTTTTTTGTGTTCGTGCCTCAAAGCATCCCTTCCAATCATACATTCATGTATAAGAAATGTTTTTTTTCAGTAAGTTGCACTACCCCTCAAAATTTGTCGTATAAGACTTAAATCATCCAGTATATTTTTAATAAAACTTTTCAAACCAGCATAACGTGTGAATCAAAAAAATATTTCAGTTACAGGATATAGGCTACCTTCAGATATGCATTAAAATGCAAAAGTTAAATTGATTTGTTCTTAAAAGTATATATAATACACAGAATATCTTCTTTAAGAATTCCTTATATACTATTAGGAAATGAAACCACTCTTTAACTTCTAGTATTATATTAAAAAATAATTTTAGAATAAAGTTCTATTTTTCTGTTGCGACGCATTGATTTTAAATGTTGCTCAGTGTATGACCCGGCAGAAATGAGGGAGGGAAATCTATAGAAGTGAGAAAATAGTGTGTAGAAAGGATTCGAAAAAGGCATAAGCAACTCCGTGGAATTCAAAATCAAATTACGATATCGGAAAAAGATTGAAAAGCGCTTAAATCGAAATTCCTTTATGATATTTGCATAATGCTCTCCGATTTTCAAGGCGGGAATTCTATAACCTGGATTGAGAGAATAATTTTATCAGCTTTCCTATTTTTAAGAAAAGAAGCGGCGTAACTCTGACAGAGAGAATAATTTCGTCATAGAACTTTCTCCATCTCTCATTCCAATCAGAGCGGGTTTTCTTTTCACAATGTTCAATTGAAATTCGCTGGATATTTGCACACACTTTTGCAGGATGTGTTTCTCTCCTCCGGAGGAAGTTGAATTGATTTTCTGGATGAATATTTAATGTACTGTTGTAATTTCTAAATATTCACTATTAAGAAGAAAAAGTTTGTTTTTCAGCGACAGTTAACAAGTCTTTATTTGAATTCCTATTTTTAATTGAATAAGTAAAGAGAAGTATTTTGAAGCTGGATTTGGAATCTCTATCTGTTCTAAGAAAAGAAATAAATGCATAAAGGAAAACTAGAGTATTGAATTCTTTTATTTGAGGCATCAGGAAAATCGATTTTTATATCGATATAAGAAATATTTAGAAATTGTTATTACCCTATGGTGATTTTTCATCCTACTCTGTAAACAGAAAACAGATCCAAAAGAAAACTAATATCAGGTTTCATACTTTTAGCCATTTAAATAATTTACAGATTAAATTATCAGGATAAATTTAAGTAATTAAATAAATTATTTTTGAAATTAGAACAAAATTATTGGCCCATTTAATGTTATAAAGGTTAATTTAACATTCCAGATTTGAAACTATTGTTTATTATGTGTGCTTTGGAAAATCAAGTACAAGACCGAAAATTTTTAAATAATATACGATTATAATCTAAAGTAAGGTACCATTAACAAAGTACTATAATTCATATATTTATGTAGTTTTAGAAATATGGGTATTTACAACAGCAAATCCTCACTATTATTTTAAACATTGATTGTTCTTTCGTAACAAATAACGTTCAAAGAAAAGATTTTATATGAAAAAAAATTTAAATAATGCATAATTCTATGATTCAACAAGAGATTCTAAGTTGTTTTTTTGTTTTGTTTTATCAACCTTTTGCCAGTAAGGTGAAGATTAGGACTCCCTTTTTCAATAATTTTTTTTTAATGATGACATAAAATTTCAAATTTGATCAATTATATTAAAATACAAAGACAGAATAGGAAAATTATAATATGTGTGTCCCAGAGCAGCTGTAAATTATTCAGCCGCCGCGTAACCAAAGTGAAATGTGCAACTGAATCAGTCGGTGGCTAAATGGCTTAACTGATAAGTTACGATATAGCTCTAGCTATATCGTCCCACAGCTAGTAGCTACCTGGCTAGATGCAATTCAGATTGAGGGGCATTCTACTGCAGCTAATACATGCCTTCAATTCGAAGTACTGATAAGAATAAGGGAGTTTTGCTAAATATGCAACAACTGTTTTTATGTAAAAGTTGTATATGTGAAACACCTGTACAGAAAATTAAATTGCCTATTATTTCCATTGGTAAAATTGCATACAATTCATTCTAATGTAGTTTATTTTATGCATTTGTAGGGGAAAGAAATGTAATACTTAATTAGAAGTTGGTGAAAATAAAGATTATGAATAGATTCTTTCTTTCCAGTGGCAGCTTAGAATTTCTGAAATCTTTGCACTGACACTTGGTTAAGAATTAATGTATTAAAGCATATTTTTTTGTAAATTAATTTTTAAACTACAGTAAATTTTAAAGTTGATAGAATTCCAATATTTAAATTAATTATTATACTTTGTTAGTTTTTTAAATAATATACTTCTTTTTTCAATCAAATTCCATGCCATTAAATTTGAATAATCTTTCTGATATTTATTTTTTATTTTTGCATTTAACACTTCACCCCATATTTATTAAACATTATTTTTTTTAACTAAAAAATGTAACGATATGTTAAAATGCTATGTATTAAGTTGTTTTCGGTTCTTTATTTAAAAACTGTTATACAAACTAGCATTACAAGCTAATACAGCAATAATAGTGTCATTTTAAAATTGGTGTATGCCATTTTAAATTTCTAAATTCGATTGTTCATATGATAGAAGGAAATGACATAAATGCAGTTTGCTTTTGTACGAAATACCACATCTTGTCTTTGCCAGTAAAATATTTAAGTATATTAAAAATTCCACCAACTTTTTAAAGGTATTTCTTTTGAAGAACCTTACTGTATTATTTTGAACCCCATAAGATTGTTCTTAAACATTTGTTTGAGTTCCACTGAATGTAGAGGAGGAATGTGCTACTGATTATATCTTGCTAAAGATACCATGCAAGACTTAATGAAAACAAAAAAAAATGGTGTTTTAGTTTTGAAATAAGCATCACTTTATTAAATTAAAAATAGCAGTCTAACTAATCCCACTCGATAACTCTTTTGAATGCTAATTTTTCGAAAGTCATCCGTATTCCAAGACGTTCTAAGTAAACTTCCTGCTTTGAATCTCTGTTCATTCTTTCCGTGGCCAAGCTGTGAAACGAAAATTCTGGAATAAATAAAGAAATTGTGGCTGGAAAAGCTGTCCGAAAGGAAAAGAATTTGATGAATGAGGCTGAAGGGCAAGTGAAGGAAACGGATTTTCTCCCTTTCCTGTATCATTAATATTAATCTCTTTTGTAGGCTTTGTGACCCATGAAATCATTAACATATTCGACCATTATTCCGATGGAATTCTAATAGAATTCATTCGCCTGCTTTCGAACTAACACTTGCTTTGGAAGAATATTTTAAGAGGATAATCGAATTTTATTGGATATTCAAGATAACCAATGCTTTTGCTGTCTTTTCTTCTCACTTATTGACTGACTTCACATGTCCATTTTTAAGGAGGTTACACACCTTGTGTCAAATAAAGGAACTAAGGATTAAGTGCTGCTTTGTCTTTATTTTGCTTTTAATGGCTTCATTTGCTCATTTACCTGATGATCACTTCTTATACAATTCTTTTTCCTTTCTTTCAATTTTTAGAGTTACTTTCGTTTAAAATTTAACTCTGTATTTTTTGTGCTTATTTGTTAGTATTATATTTGACTGAAAGAAAAAGAACTTCAAATTTTCCTCGCTGTTACATGATTTGTTCATTTAAATTATTGACTTTTGTAGTCATTTTGGTATTTCACTTTACATTTTTTGCTATTTTGAGATTAATCTTCTGTACAGTTGATTACCTGGATCTATAAAATCTCCCAATAAATTGGTTTTTAGCTTACATCTCTAAATTTAGTTTGTTCTTATATTTAATGATTGATATTTTATAAATAATTAAATATAAAATGTTAACATTTTTAATAGATAAAAATGTACTATTCATTTCAATCTAATTTAACTAAAATTAAAAAGGTATTAAAAATAAGTTTATGGCAGGAATTTTTTACATGTACGGAGGTAGATATATATATTGGTATACATATATTGAAGTTAAAAGGAATACATGGAGAATATAGGAAATAACTCAGAGACTTGGCTCTCATAAGGCTAAATTTTTCCAGTTGCATGTTGACAGCTCGTAAATACGCTTTGAACCAATAAATTTTAAACGATGGTTTCTCAAACTTTTGACATTTAATAGCAAGGAATAAAATGTTATATAGGGTATTTTTCTGTAAGGATTGGCATAGCAAACTCAAAGTAGTTTTTATGAATATTGCCATCTGTATTTCAAAACGAATTTCAACCAAAGCAAAAAAAAACAAAATGTATTATTATTATTATTGTACAAAAATCAATTACTGAAAAAGTCGAAATATTTCTTTATTCTTTATTTTTAATTTATTACAAAATGAGCTTAGTTATTTAATGGAATTTAAAACGCTGCTTCAATTTTTGAAACTATTTTTTAATTAAAAGTTATGATAAATACGTACAAATTCACGAAATATAATTATTATTTCAGAAAGTATTTATGAAAATAAGTTTTAATAAATCATTTTCCTGAAGATATGCATTTAATTCTATTCTGACTTATTTGGCCTGTTCTTTTATCCCATATGTTGCATTCAATTATTTAGAAATAATCAATTCCTAAAACTTCACTCGGCGCAGTGCTAAAGGAAGATAGATCTTGAGCAATTTGTATGACAGAAATTTCTCGTCGAGGCACTCGTTTTAATTAAAAGAAAATTACAACGCTGCCTCTGCGTTGCTACGAAATCCTCTCTCTTATCAAAAGAGTAGCGTAGCAAAGTAGTTAATGAGATTTACTGGTGACATGGTACATCTGATATGAAATCAAATCCTATTTATGGCTCGCCCAAGTTGAACATTGTTTCCTTCAATACGCAACAAATGACAGAAAATTAATTGTGGTTAATAGGATATCTTAGTTAAGGGCTTCATCGCTGAATTTGAAAGAGGGTTCGTCGTAAGCTAATTATCTTGAGGACGAAGAAAAATATGGGTTGGACTTTGTTTTTTTTTTTATTTCTAAACTTTGCTTTCAATTACTTTGGTTATGAAAAGGGTTGTCAGTGACAGCAGTAAGCTGTTGAAAATTATAATGACTGGATATGATGGTATATGCAATGATTTTTATTTTCTTCCTTGGAAAGAGAAATCGAGAAAATATTTCATACACAGATCTTTCAAGCTTAAGCCCTATTTCATTAAAAGATGATATTTTACCAAAGATCTTATTATATAAAAAGTTTGAAGTCATAAATTATAATGAGTGCTCGGGTAATTTTAGAAGGCTTTTAATGAAGTTCATAAAACAAAGTAGATCTTAGCTACCTAATTTTCTGTCCACCTCTTTATCTAAACGTAAAATTATCCTTGGTAAAGACAAATAAAATAGCTTGAAGATCATTATAAGTATCTAGTTGTAAACTAATTAGCTGAATTATTTGTAGCCGAAACTTCTGGCAAAAATGCATTGGCTATAAGTTATTTTAATTTTTCAAAATATTTACATAAAACTTGAAATTTTTAATTTGGATCCTCTGGTAAAACGAAAACACGCGAGATTTCATTGCTGTAATTTTACTCTCTTAATTAGTTACGGCAAATTATGAAATAGGTAAAATCTTTTAGTCTTCAAAGAATAACTTCAATCTAAAGAGTCGCCTCAGAAAGTTAAAATGTGAACATTGATAAAGATTTTATTCCTTGAAAACAAGAGCATGAAGTAATCTACACTATAGAAAATTTAAATTATTTTGAGACAACCGACCATTCGAATCACGATTTTTGAGAAATAAAATCAAACTTTCCTTATTTTTTTTTTTTTTCTTTTAGAGATCAAAAGACCTTTTAGCTTTCAAAAAACAGTGTTGATTTTGTGTCTTGAGTTATTAGAAGTCGAGATACAGCCATTTAATCACTAGCTGTATAGGATACTGAATTCATGTATTCAAAACTTTCCAATTGAATTTCTGAAAACCGTGGTTTTTGAAAAACCTTGGTTTTGCCACCATTTAAATTCCGCCATCATAATAGTCATAACTGTTATAATAATTTTCAATGTTATTAATGAAATTATGTATGCATTGAATTAATATCAAACTTTTAAATATATTAATTTAGAGATGAATTATTGACATTTTTATTAAAAACATTACTTTTTTCTCTCGTATTTTTGCTCTAAATGATTCGATTGGCTGTAACTCACGTAAAGCTAAAATATAGACATTTTTGTCATTTTGTATCAAATTTTAACATTCCTGCATATATTTTAATTTCCCTGTTTGTCAATGTTTCATAACTAAATTAAAAAATATCATCAAAAAATTTCCACAATTTGGTCGGTTGCTTTAAAACTGATATAGTGTTTGAAATTCTTTTTTCCAAAAATTAAACGCACAAAAAATACATATAAATCTAGAAAACTTGAAGCAGTTAGATAAAAGCAAGTATCTTATGGATTTCTTTTTTTGTATCAAAAAATACTCAGACATATTTATGCGTAAGAATAAATCGAAACATTAAAAAAATGTCTTTCTGCCTGTCTTTGAAAAGAATAACTGAATTCGGTAGAAAAAGAAAAGAGGTTTAAAATGATACGATCTTTTTTAAAATATTGCCAAGCACCGTGGTTCAGTTTAATTTCATTGTTTTTTTTTCCTTTATGTCGGAGGTTGTATTTCTCTAGATAACGTAAAGCATCCTATAAAAGAATCCACATATGTTTTCTTTTTTTTTATGCCGTTAGGCTGAAAGCTCTGCTATCGTTACTTGCAGTATGATAATATGGCCGCAAACTTAGGTACGCCATCTTTTTATGGAAAAAACTGATAATGGCATGGAGTGGAGATCGTTACAGATATTCTAATGACTGAAGAAAGGGAAAGAACTCGTAAATAGCTGTAATCGCTTCACGATGTTTTTAATTGGATCCCAGAAAGAAAAAGTATCTCCTTTGTTGTTTTCTTTGAATTGTTAGATTGTCGATCGCCTATTAACTTTAGAATTAAAAGATTCTTTTATAAGAGATACAGCGTGGATTCCTTTCTTTTGTAATTCGGATACATATTCAACACGTTTAACTTTAACAGTTCTTCGCTTTGTTCATTTTAAGCACTTCTTTTATCCAATAATTGGGAGAAATATCGATTAAAAGAGAATGCATGATAAAAGAACATGCACGTTAATATAATTTTATTCGAATGCCAGTACTCAAAATTTTCTTTATTAAAAAGAAATAATAAATTGAATCTCTATTCGATCCAGGATGTACTTTGCACGAAGATAATAAATACTTGTTTTTCAGATTAAAAAAATATGTTTCGTCTCTACAGTTCAATTTTAATTTACATTTAGGTTTATTTGTTATCTTTACTGTTATAGAAAAAAGCTTGAAAAATTTAACAAATTGACTTTTTCTTATTTATGTGATGACTAAGAATAGTTCATCAATAATGGTACTCAACTTGAAAGGAAAACAAAAAGGTTTTTTATAAATTTTGAATTAGGTTTTCATTTAAATCCATTTTTAATTCATTTGTTTAATCCAGCTGCAAATTATGTTATTATTTACGTTTAGGTTTATTTATTATCTTTACTGTTATAGAAAACATATTGAAAAATTCCACAAATTGACTTTTTCTTATTTTGTTGTGATGACTAAGCAGGTAGTTTAGTGCTGAAGAATAGTTCATCAACTTATACTCAATTGAAAGAAAAAAGTTTTTTTTTAAATTTTGATTATTGGGTTTTAATTTGAATCCATTTCTAATTGATTTGTGGAATCCAACTACAAATTAGGTTATTATTTACATTTATAAGAGATTTATTTAGATTTATTTTATTTTATTTATTATCTTTACTGTTATAGAAAACATATTGAAAAATTCCACAAATTGACTTTTTCTTATTTTGTTGTGATGACTAAGCAGGTAATTTAGTTCGAAAGAATAGTTTATCAATAACTGTGCTCAATTTGAAATAAAAAAATTTTTTTTAAGTTTGAATTGGGCTTTTATTTGAACCCAGTTTTAATTTATTTGTTGAATCCAACTACAAAATACTCGATTAAGTATTATGTTGTACATAAATACTCTTGTTTATTAAAGCAATACTTTCTAAACTTTTTTGGAGGTTTGGGATGATACTAGGAATGAAATCTTAGTAAAATACATTATACATTTAACATCTTCATTTTGCTTTTAGTTCGAAAGTATTTTATGTCTCATTTTAGGAGATTATGTTATTTAGTATTCGTGTTTATATGCATGGTATATATTAAAAATATAATAATTTAAATTTAAAAATAATTTCATTTCAATTTACGATATTCTTATTTAAATCAAAATACTAACAACGGATATATATTATAAGTACTTGAAAACTATGCAATTATTGTTTCTATTTGAATTAAATAATGAATAAAAGACGTGCCTGTTATATTAAATGTAGAATGGTTGTGTTTAGAATCCAAATATTAGTCTCTCTAGCTATGATGACACAATAAACTAGATTTAATATCTCTAAATATGTATCGCAATTTCAAATTATCAAAAGCACCATAAGAAGGATACTTAAAATTACCACACCCAAAACCATAAAAGATCGTTAAGTTGTAACATCAGAGAACCATTTCAGAGTCATTCGATTTCGTAGCTTGTAGAAACTATTCAAGATCAATGTTTTGAATCATTTGACTTTTATCTATTTCACAACTTTATATCAAATAAAAGATATTATCCTTAGAGATTGTGCCGTTTATTTAGTTTTATTTTATTTTATTTTGTCCTCTTCTCTGTATTTCTGTATTTCTTTTGGCAAATTTCGTTTGAAGTCAATGTTTTTAGATTTACATTTTTTCTTTAAATATTAACTTTCTTCGTGTTATTGGTTTAGAAGGATGGGCAATTTTAAAGTAACACATTTAGCGTGTATTATATTAGAATTCTATACTTTTAATAAATAATGCTATCATAATCTTCATTAAATTTATTTTCTGGTTTTCATTTTCTTCGATTTTGTATTTTCTTTCTCAACTTCGCTGGAGCAATTAGTTTAATTTTTAGATATATTTTTCCATCTGATATAGGCAACATTACACACACTAAAAATTTATGCTTATTTACATATGCATGTAGTTATTGATAGTTGTATCTGATATTTGCTAGTGGTTTATACCAGGGGTGGCCAACCCAAATGATATGGCGGGCCACTTTGGAAATGCATCCTAACTCCGCGGGCCGCATATAAAGTTATCTATCTCCATATTAGATTTAGACCCACAATAGATATTTTTTGGAGTGAAAAATGGAAACATAATGAGTTATTAGTATTGTGTTTACTATTATTCTTGAATGTAAACATAGATGATATAATAATGATGATACTAAACGCACATTGTAAAGAAATATGTAACACTAAAAATGAAATATAAAAAATATATAAATATAAACGAAATAAAAAATGAAATCATTAAAAAATATTTAATTTTACTAGTGCAACATTTGTTTCTCCGCTCTTTCACTTAGCCTTTGCAAATCAATCTCAATTTTGGTATTAGCACATCATAATTGGTGTTGCAAGTTAGCATCCATTATGTTTGACCGTGTTTTGTGTTTGGTCAATTTCATGTTTGAAAAAAAATGGTTCGCAGGTGTAAGTTGAATCAAAGGCACTGACAACTTTTTGTGCCAGATTTCTGAAAGTGGAAATTCTCTCTCTCTCTCTCTATATATATATATATATATATATATCAATATCTGTCATATATTATCAATATCTTTCAATATCTGTCATATAATCGCAAGAATATTATTTTAAAATCAAAGTTAATTTTTCTCATAATTTTGACTGTTAATTTTTTAACATATGAATGCACAAATAATGTATTTTTTAAATATGTTGGTTTCCACTACCTTGGCCATTATAAAATAAATGTATTTTGTAAAGATCGGATAAATCTCATGGGCCGGAAAAATTTTGAAGGTGGGCAGTGGGTTCGCCACCCCTGGTTTATACAGTTAACAAATATCATAATATATTATGGCTGCTTAATTTCACTTGATGGAATGTAATAAATCACATAATTTAAATTATCATTGTTGCAGAGAATTAAAACATATAAACATGAAAAGTTCGATTAATTAATTAATGCGTGACAAGGTTTTATTCTTTTATAATCCTTTGTCTAAACAAATTAATACAACTTCAAAGCCGCATTTAGAAAGCTTGAGCAATCTCATGATACGGAAGACACTTGTAATCCATTCTTACAATTACTCAGGTATCCAGGGACGGTTCGGATCACAAATCTGAACTCCTGCAAAACTAATTAGAACACATTTATTTTGATTCTTAAGAATATAAATGACATTTCAGTATTTCCTTACAGAGAATTTCAGAGTTAAATGTTTTTAAATACCAAACAATAATAATTGGATAATTAAATAAGATGTTTGTATTTATAAACAAAAGACGTTAATTTGCAAAACTACGTTAATAGTTTAGTGTTTTCAAAATTAATTTATTTTCGAATCTAGGATTTTCTTATTTCTTTAGACACTGTTCATAAATAATCCTGTCTGAAAATCCTTTAACGTCTTTATGAAAGGAATTTTGAAAAGGTTTTAGGTTAATAACAAATCTACTTTATATACGAGAAAAAAATTTTGGAAATCAGTATAAATAAATCATTTCCAAATTCTTTACACTGAGATAATGTGTTTCTATTAACTATCACATATTAAAATGATACAGGACTATTAACCATTGTTAAATGGAGACAAAACAACGTACTAAAAACATAACTTTTAGAAATGTGGATGTGACATACATCTTATAAATAAAAATAATTCTAAATCATTGAGAAATATAACCATCATTAATATTATGAAAAAAAAATTTAGAACAAAGTATATTAAAAATAATTTTCCATTTAATTGTTTATAAAAATCGTATATGAGAACATACAGTATGCTCAGGATTAGTTCTTGCTTTTTTGCCTTATTCTTTTTCAGACAGTGGTGTATAGGTGCAGTTAAAATAAACTATTATTCAATTACAGCTTCTAATTGATCTCATTTTTGTACTTTGTTAAAAAGGAAAATTTAAAAATTGTCATTATCTGAAATATGGATAGATGTCGGCAAAGATTCCCCGATTATAATCCAAAAATCATTTTAAATTTCAATTCTTTTCGTAGTAATATTTATGGAATAATAGTTGTTATGATAATGACTTAAGACTAATTATTTCTAAAAAGTTTAGAGCATTTTTTTTATATATTAATTTTAAAATTTGTTTTCAAAACCAGAACCATTCCGTTCATAGAATCTTTTTTATTTAACTTTTTTTACTTGGAAAATTTCAATACTCCTTTGCTATTTATAATTATTTCTCAACACACATAACACTCGCATACCTTTTTTTCAAACTTAATATTCAGAATACCTTCAGCAAAAAAACAATCTACCTATGTACTGATATATTGCATAATAAACTAAATAAAACGAAATATTTACTCCTGATTTAACTCAGAAGAAATTTTTAAAATTGTGAAAATTATTATTTGAAAAGGGATCGAAATTCAATGTTCAATAACCACTAATATAGAGAACATAAACTTTTCAAGGTAAAGGGAGATTTATAGTGAAGGTCTTGTACCATTTTATACCAAGACAAGTATGACCCATATTAAAGGAAAACCTTTCATTTGTTGTAGATTTTGAAACCCTTGAAATACTTTCCTTGAAGTGGTGTGCAGTTTCGTTGATCTCGAAGCACTGCTTCTGACAATGGTAGTGGAATGTCTTGATGGAGTGCACCACATGCGCTTGATACCTTTAGGCAAGGCTCCCCAACAGACGTTGGATTTGGCCGGGAGGAAAAGCCGTTTCTTCAAACCCATAAAGTCAAGTAGTTTCATGGTTTTCGTAGCTAAAATGGTCTTATTTTCTGCATTGGATTCAATTCCTTTGTTACGCCTTTCCTTTAACTTGGTTCCTCGTCCCTCAAAAATTTGAAACACTTAAACTGGATAGGGTTTCACATTCGGCAGACGCATTAGTGGTGGATTTTATAGGGGTGACTTTTTTTATGACATAAATCTCACTTTGTATTTTGATGTTTCTTTTGAAATTGATTTTTGTCGACTCCGCTTTTTATTACAGTACGTTTGAACCTTTTTTTCACTTTGTATCTATTGATGCTTTATGCTATCATTTAAAATTCCATTAGGAGGTTTAACTTTAACAGAAATTGAAACATTAAAGTACAATTCATATATTCTAATATGCTAGGACTTTTTTTATATACATCCTTTAAAAATGAATGTTTTAATATCGATTTAGTTTTCATAAAAAAAATAATAATAACTTCTTTTTATTCATGTTTCCTAATAAAATCATTTTTTTAAAAATGGATACTAAGCAAATAGAATTGTAATGAATTCGTCCACCTATTAAAGCCAAAAGAAATTTATATTTGAAACGCATTATTTTAATCTGAAAATATAGGTTTAACAACATTAAAAATATTGAGAATCTTTTATATTAGTTGCGTGATTAGGGGTTATAAATATTTTAAACCCTTGAATTTATGAGTGTAAAATTATCGGTTTTAAATAAATACAAAATTCTGTTTTATATATGAGAAATAATTTGATCTTTAGAAATAAAAAAAGATCTTTAAAAGTAAAGACAAGTATAAACCTTTAAAGGTAGTAAAACAAATAAGTCATTTATTATCTTTTTTCAATCAAGGGAGGTTTCTTATACTCACTAAAATCTAAATCTACACTAGGTTGCATATTAATATTTAAATTCTCAAGTATGTAAAAGATTCAAGAAAAATTAAAATTTATTTCATTATTTATACTTGTTGGTAATTAAAAATAATTTTGTGCCAGTTATAATTTTATACAATTATAATTGTAATTTAATTATAATTATAATTTTTTTTTTACCCCTCAATAGCTATATATTTTATGCAACTAAATTAAAATATCTGCAATATATTTTTATGCAAGTAAATTAAAATCTATGTGATATATTTTTTATGATATTAAATTAAAATGCATGCAATATATTTTTGTGCAATCAAATTAAAATTGCAGCAGAATCATGATAGTAAATAACAGCAGATTTACAATCATGTTAGAAATATTTATTCAAGAGACTTGTGAACCCTACTATGTAAAATTGCAAAATGAACCTTATTTTTGAAGATAAGGACATCAAAGACATATAATCTTTCTTAATATTTATGTTTATTTTTTGTATAAATCTTTGAAAAAGTCACATTAAATAACCTTTTAGTTTTGATAAAGCATGCACCATCCATATTAGATTAATATTACAAAATATAAAACTAAAATTTAGGGCATAATTAAATATGAATGTGGATTTAAATAGAAAATAAAACTGAAGAAATAATTCAAGACATAAATATAAACATACCAATACTGTATAATAATAACATACGTAATACATAAATTACATACATAATAAACATAAAAAAACATAGGACATAAATATAAGTATAAACATAAAAAAATAAAACAGAGAACATAATTAAATAATTAAATCCTGTATAATTTTAGCTAGTAATGTTTCTAATAAAATTTTTATAACAGTGAAATGAAATAATAAGGTTTAACTGCAAAAATAAAGTAATACATATTACTCTTTTCCAATGAAGATTAAAAGTGGTGTCCATCTCTTGCAATTTAATCGAATATCATTTCATTTAGTGTAAATAATCTTTTGGAGATTAAATGTTAACAGAAAAGGCCTCTGGAAAACAAAACTGCAATATTTCTTTCCTTTGAGCTCAGTACCCCGAAGCCAAGAGTAAAACCATTTTTGGAACCATCGTACTGTCTCTAAAGTATTTCATTTCAGACGGTTGCTTTTCTTCTTACGTCTTTTCTTCCGGCAATTCTATAAATGCCAAATACCGGCATTTTATAACAAATGTACCGAAAATGTTTCATTTCTCACGATGGGGATCTTCTCTGGTGAAATGATGTACAGAAAACGTCCAAAGAGATCAATTGAGGTTCTCCCATTTGCTTGATAACATTCTAAAAATAGACACCTGTTAATTTCCGCTCTGGCAAAATGCCACGCATTCCAAAAGCCTGCTGTGCCCATTTAGCACGCGAAAAATCGTTTTAATCATAGAATTTGCATCCCGCTAACTCGAGCCTTTTCACCCACGCTCTTTAAATGCGCCACCAATTGTGGGTTTTAGTTTTTAGGAAGAATAATCGCTGTTTAGTGTTTCCCATTCCGACACACGCGGAATTGCGAATAAAAGACGCTGATAACTATTAAATGACTTGACTTGCTCGGAATTGCTTCTTTAAAAGAGACAATCGTGTTATCATAAAAGTTATTGCATTCGACTAGAATTCATCATCCACTTAAGGGAATGGGTAAAAAAGAAATCACGATGAAGATTTTTCCATAAATAGTGATAAATATATTTTATTTTGGTACATTGAAGAATGAATCAATTGTATTTTGAAATTTAAATAAATTATTTACATTTTTGTGTCACTAATAGACTTAAAACATGTTTTTATTCATTCAGAACATTGTGTATTTTTAGCAATTTTTCTGTCGTGAGGTGAAAGAATCTGTTTGTTGTTTCTTGTTCCATTTGGTAGACAGCAACATCTAGACCAAGACCATGAACGCGTGTGGTCTCATGGTTGAAGTGAAAAGGGGCAGCTTCTGCTGTGATGGAGCACTCATAGGTAGAAGTCTGACTTAGCTCCTTGACGATGACTTGTTAGTTCTTGTTTTCTTCTTATTCCATTTATGTATATCACAAACAGCCTACCGAAGGGAAACGATAGGATGGCCTTCCTAGGAGCATTTGTATGGTAGTTGTATTGCATTTGTGAGTCATAATGAAGAAAACCCCAAAAAATCACACCAATCTAACTGCCGATGGGAATGCTTATATATGTTGTTACAATCATTAACGACTCTCCTCAATTCTGAAAGCAGCAACCGTAACGGGTACCACCAACAGTTTTGAATTTGAAACCTTCTGCACACAAGCTGTACGCATTACCAATTGAGTGCAGATAGCGCGCAGGAGGACTCTGTTAAATAATTTGTAGTTTGGGCATTGGGAGTAATTTATAGTTATAGGCAATAATTTGTAATTACGAATAAAATAAATACATGTTTTAAATATTAACTCTATATTTATAATGGAATAAGAAACATTATAAATCCCTACTTGACAAAAACTAGATTTAATATCGGCAAAAAAAATCTTCCCCCGTGTAAGATATACCATTAAATGATATCCTGAAATTCGTTGAATCTTCCCCGTGATCTTTTTTCTTCCGTTTCGCATTTGAAAAGTTTCTTGTGAAGTTGGCAGGAGTGCTTGCGGCCATTTCCTCTCTCAAAATTAATGTAAGGAATGGAAGTGGGAAATAAATTGCGCCGGCAACTCAATCGAGTGCGCACGTACATGTGACAATTAGATCAGGATATGAAATGTCGAGTTCTCGGTTGCTTCAAATGATTGGTGGGGCTGCAGGTGTGCTTCAGAGCACTGGAGGTTAAATAAGAACCAATAATTTTTCGCCTCGGTATCTGCCTCATTTGCATAGCCACCGTTGGATACTAAATTAAAAAAGTGTCAGAAAATCGTGAGTTGGGTGCGCTATCTATGAAAGATATTTTTATCGGTGTTATTCTTTCTTATTTCTCGTGAAGTTCTTTTTTTTCTTCGCCTTGAAGTTAGAAAGTTTTCTTTCCCTGAATGTTGACAAAAAGTTGTTCGAATAAAAATCGATAGAATATTTATTAAATACTCACTGAAGCAAGTTTCTTTCCTTTCAAAGCTTTCGAAAGCCTCTTGACTTACGAAACGGATCATGCAGATATTAAATTTGGCTTTTTAAATCTTCAGTCAAATATTTTTGTCTCTTGACTCATGGCCTAGGGGAAACATACGCAAATGAATGCAACAAGGTGGTGAAGATTTGAAAAATCAGTTGCAATCTCTGATTTCAAAACTGAGAAGATACAATCCTATTGGGACAATATGTGTGAACAGCTCGCGTTAACATCGGATTGCCTTCTGGAAGTTTTCTACCCTACAACATTCAAATATGAGACAATTATGCTTTAAAATCATTCTCAGAGATATCTTTTTAATACTCGTCAAGGACTGATAGTAATATAGTATGTGGACAGGAGATTTTAATGTAAAGGTTATTCTTTTGTTGAATTTGTTCAACAAAAGATTTCTGAATTAGTTCAATAAAACCTTTCTGAAATAACCTTTTCTGAATCTGTTCTTAGTGGTAAGATAAGAAATTTATGTCCTCAAGGGGGTGATTTCAAGTATCCATTTTCACTGATTTCATAAACGACTAGATACAATCCCGTCGATTTCAATTCACGTTAGCAATTCGACTACCTGCTGGGAATTTTTCCAGTATTCCACCATACGATACTCATATGTAAGATAATTATGCCTTAAAGTCCTTCTTAAGGAACAGTTAGTAGTTTATTATGTTTTTTGGGTTTTTTTTCCAATGGAAGATTATGAACAGTTACAGCAAAAAAAGAACAATGAGGAAAAAAAACATACAACATACAACAACAACAAAATAATACAACAAATACAACAAAACATGCTGAAACAGAGTTCATTAATCTAACAAAAATGCCAAGTTGCAGATATTTTAGCCACTAAAAAGTGTTACTAGGTGCACCACGGGGAGGTAGATCTTCTGCGCACCCGTAGTTTATTATGTTGTGCATAAGATTTTAATGTAAAACATATTCTCTTGTTGAATCTATCAATTAATTTTTGAAACCTAGCAACTTGCGTGTATGTTATTGTGTGTTAATAATCTATTCTGCCTGTTATATTTTCGTGCATATCATAACTAAATAACATAATTTTAATTATTGTGGAAAACATTAGTCTTTAAAAATATTTGGAGAATTTTTATTAAATCCTAAAGTGTTTCAAAGATTGAACAAGTTATAAAGTTATATTAAAGCTACTTACAGAATATTAATATTATATTACTTAACGTGATTAATATACGTTCATTTTTTGCTTCACTTTTTTGTCTTGACGTTTAAATTTACATTTTTCATCCTATTATTTTGATCCATTTTAAATTTCCATTTTTCATCCTATTATTTTGATCCATTTTAAATTTCCATTTTTATGAAAGAAATCTTTTTTTTTTAATTTAAATATTTAATTTTTAGGGAATATTATTTCATTTTAGTTTGTGCCTTCCTCAAAAGAACTCAATAAAAGAAACTTTTTAGCAAACTAATTTATACTCCTCATCCCTGACAAACATTTGCAAATTTGACTTAGAGCTTTTTTTGACTGGCTTTAACTTGACTGATTTTCTATTCGAATTAAGGGAAGTGAACAAACAGAAAGCACAGTAATTGTAAAGAAGTGTTGATAACGATCTCCGGATGTTCTCCAGAGCCATGAAACGAGCTGGCGTTTTTTGTAACTCTCCAGTGTTGAAAACAAATGACCTTCGTAATTACCTGCCTTCACTACAGCTAACAGATCCCCAAGAAAAGTTGGCTGCTGCTTTTGCTTTTGACTGTTTTGGTTTTGTAAGAAGTGTCATAGAAAACAAGTTTTTCTTTACTTAGCAACAAATTTCTTTTTTTCCATTGGCATTCTTCCTTTTTGGGAGGAGTTGGTCCTTGATTCTCAAATCAACTTTTTCTTTTGGCCTCTTGAGAAGAAACATTTTAACAAAGAATAAAACTTTTATTAGTTATAGATCCCTCTTTATAAATTCAGTCGTACATTTCTCTTGAAAAGAAATGCAAAACTGCCAATTGCAGAAATTAAAATACTAATCTCTTTTTATCTTTTTGCAAAATGTTGATTTGCAAAAAAAAAACGCTGCTACTTTCAAAGTATTTGAAAAATCCAATGAACTGTGTCTCATTGCGAATATTGTTTAAGTGAAAAAAGGGTCAAAATAAAAAGCTATAATTTCATGACGCTATTATAAAAACGACGGTTTTTACTTTCATGTTTATAAAGAATATATGTATAAATTAAGTATTTAGTTACATTTAATTAAAATGCAAAGAAAGTAGTATTAACTGATTAATTAAACCTGAATTTAAAGATTTGTTAATTCTAACTGCTACTGAGAGAAAAAGATTGAATTTTAAATATCTTCGTTGTCTTTATTACATGGTAATTTAAAGGTTATTAAAGATTACTTACAGAACGGTTTATTGTAAAGTACTATTACCTGAATTAAATATACAAATTTGTGAGATTTTAAATTTTCTAGCTAAAGATATCTAAATGTATCAAATTCTGCTAATATATATGCACAGCATATCAATGCAAAAAATCAAAACAGAACTGACAAAAAACAAACTAGAAAACCATCAGTTTGCATATCAGAAACCACAACAGTATTCGCTACACGTAAATTATTATGTGCCATTGTATAATAAAACCATAAAACCATAATAATATTTGCTATACAAAACCCCTGATATGTCTCACATTCAAAAAAAGAAAAGAAACAAAAAATTGTTCAAGCTCCAATGCATTATAGTTCAAATACCTTATACACATAATACATATTAAATTCTGATCGATTTATAAAGACAACGAAGTTATTTAAAATTCAATTTTTTCTCTCAGCAGCATTTAGAAGTGACTCAATTTATCTATGCCAGGACTTAAAAAATATTTTTTTTAAACTTGCCTATCGAGTGCTGGAGAATATCGGAGGAAACATTAAAGTAAACATTTCATAAAGTGAAATACAGCATCTTATGTTCGGAGCAGCTTATAAATTTCAATATCTTAAATCTTAGATTATGGCATAAAAGACTTTCAAATACCCCATAAATAATGTTTATCTTGAAGATTGACTTGACGAATGGGTGGCAACTTAGAAACTGTAAAAGGTGAGTCCTAAAATAGGAGCATCTATTTTAAACATCTATGTGAAAAAAAGTTTTTTTTATCCTATAGATTTACATTTTTTTCCTTCTATAGCTAAATTGTTAAATATTACTTTGTATGAGGGAGTTTATCATTCTGTGTTCATCTTAAACAGCTAAATTCACTTGTAGTAGATATCATAAATAGTATTTAAAATAAATAAGTTTATTATTCAGTTAGAAGTGCTTCATATTGATTCATATTCTTTGAAACAAAATGAATAATAGAAGGTGCTCGGGAAACTCATTTGTTAAATATGGACTTATTTAATGTATTTAAATGTGGTTTTAAAATTTATTATATTTAGTAACTTTATAAGTAAATTACTTGCTTGTTGAAATTTATATTTAGTCTTTTTTATAGCAGATAAAAATAAATTCGCCCATTAAAAAACTTTGCATTGCTATTATAATCTTTTTTTTAAAGCTGATTAAATCAATGCTAGAATTTAAGGGAACATTTCTAAGAATTATAGAAAAAACATAGTAATGACTATTCAAAAAACTTAGAAATAGTGAAATCGATGTTTATTTCAATTATTTATTAAGAATATAAATATATTGTTGATAGTTTAAATTCATTATGCTAATAAAAATACAAAATAATACTTCACATACACTGTATTTAACAATACAGAAGGGCGTATATAATTTTAAGAATTTTTTATATACCTTAAAAAATTATTTCTTTTTTATTTTAATGAGCCACGTTTAAATTTATTTGATAAATGAATCTGAATAGAATTTCGTTTTTTACTGTAATGATGAAATTTACATCGCCATAAAGCTGCCTGTAAATTGTTTGTACAAACTTAGTCCGTCAAATTTATCAATCAGATTTTAATTAAATGTTGTACAGCTCTAATTTCTGGAAAAATAAATTAGTGACAGTTTTGGTTAAACATATTTATCATCTTTCCTATAAGAACGCAATCAATAGTATAGAGCAGGAGTCTCAAAACTTAAGAGTCACACTGACTACTTCACTAAGTCCCAAAGACTTTGTTAGCTCATCATACCAACATACTGCAGTTTTGAATTACGTGAAAATGTTTGTTTCCGAACTAGCTAACGAGTATCTAAGGCTCGGAGAGTGCAATGTAGTCAGCTACTTATGGGCAAGGACAAGTCATTACAGCTGAATCATTACAGAAGTGCAAGATGGCAATCTTGCACTTCTGTGGTACAGCAATATATTCTGGGTAGTTTCAGAATTAAGCTAAAATTTCGTTTATGCTTGGTTAGACACACTGCCAATACTGCAATATACACTGCCATTTTGTAGCAAATAGCAAAGCTAGAGTCAGGACACGCGATAAAAGTGCATGAAACAATAGAGAGTTGGACAGGTTCAAATTTTGATTTCAGAGAGACAAGTGCATTCTTTTGACTTGGAATTGCATACATTTTGTGTGGATTTGTATAAATATGGAAAAGAAACGAAAGATATATAGCATGTAAACAGCAATGGGGATATTAATATTTACAGAATGAGTCAAAGTAATAAGCCAATATGTATAATTTGCAATGTAACAATATCAATTCTCAAAGAATACAATAAAACGTCATTATGAGACTAAATATTCGCAGAATTATTCTAAATTTACAGACATCCTACGGTTAAAAAAAGAATCTTTGACATTGTAAATTTTACAATATAATCAAAATAAACTGTGGTGGGTCGTATTGATAGGGCTCGCGGGCTGGTGTTGTCCCGAAGGCCTTAATTTAAAGACCATCGGTAAAGAGCATACTCACTATTATTTAGGCCAAAACTATTACATTATTCAAATCTAAACGAAACATTTAAGGTCATTAATATCACAGTTTACGATTAAAGATATTTAAATCACTTTTAAAAAACATCGGCTGTGTTAGTGAATCGATGATTATGTTTTCAAATTATTTCTTTGAAATTGAAATGTTTGTTCTAATGTTTCGTTATTCTTAATGTCCTCAGTCCTAATCAGCACTTCTGTTAACAGAGATCTCCTCTTGTGGAATTTCTATGACTCGGGAAATTTGCCTCCAGTAATTAGAAAATAAATTATTCTTGTCCTTCTCTAATTACTTCAAGTAGCTCATTTAAAGCATTAATAAGGGAAATAATTAGTTCCCAGATTTTGCATTCATCACATGAAATGTCTGCTTTAAAATTAATAGAATTTCAATTAATGTAAACATTAAAAAATAAGTACTGTATTAAAAAATAATGCATGGTTTTATTGTTCTTGATTTCATATAATATGAGTAAGTGAGATTTGAGAAATGTTTACACAAAATTTAACAGAATGAATCAGTTTATAATTAGTGTTAGAAATTTCTTTGAGTAGAAAAACTAAATTTCAGTGAATTTTTCTGTAAGGTGGACATGACATAAGTTTGTGAATCTCATTGAATATTCCGATTGACGCCATTCTATTTGTACAGAGGTCGCCAATTATATCTATGCCTATAGAATGCATCTTGTGCTTATAGGATAGAATTTTACATTGAAATACTGTATGAGGTTTAAGAAATGTTGATTTATTTTAACTTGGTTTAATATCCCGATTGACGCCATTCTATTTGTACAGAGCTCGCCAATTATATATGTGCTTATAGGGTAGAATTTTACATTGATATAATGTATGAGGCTTAAGAAATGTTGATTAATCTAGACCAGAAATTTACAGTTTATTTGTATGGTATTTTATTTCTTACCTAAGTATGTGGAGACTAAAATGTTCTGTGATTCCTTTTTTTAATTATTCGATTTATTTATTTTAATTATTTAAGATTTCACTTAAAGTTTGCTTAAAGTGGCAGAAATACTAACAGTATTTTTTGTACATTGACAATTTAATGTTATAACAAAAATAATTTAAAATTTATTTGTTTGGGTTTTTTTATTTCAACACGAAAATGCTTAATAAGCTTGCTGCAAGTTGTATCAAATATAATTTATACTTTCTTAGATGAAAGTTCAAAGAAATGTAAAATGAAGTTTATTTTATCCAATCTATCCTCAAGTAGATATAAAAAATATATAGGTAGATTACAAAAAGTACAGAAAACATTATCTGTAGACCTTCTAATAATGATATTTTGACCGAAAAATTAATGACAGGAAAGTAAAATTGCCATCTCAGAAATAAAGTCTATATCAAAACTAGTTCTGCATTTTCAGAATCCGTAATGCATTCATAATCGAAGTAGAAATTAGTTTCCATGTTAAATTTTTAGTAAGAAATTGATTGATAAAATTATACAACAAAAGAAGTGTTAAAACTGTTTTGCAGATGTTAATGCACAAAATTTTAAAGGCGTTTTTTTTTTATCCATTATAACATTTATGCACTGGTTACTACGCTGACGAGACACTATGTAAATATGTTAGTCTAACATTTATAATGCATACTCATTAGCGAATATATTTTTTTTTAAGTTTTAACTACTTATATTGTTATTAATTTTTCTGGATTTTTTTAAATACGGCATAAAAAATATGTTTCAGAAATTATGGTAATCTTAATAAACTTAAATATTCATGTTAGGTTTTTTTTAACAATTCCCTCTTATTATTGAAAATATAATAATATAATTGAAATAAAGAAATTTCTAATAATTGAAAATATAGAAATTTACAGAATTTAAAGAATTGTTACTTATATATTTACTGTTATGTAAACTTATTATAAGATATAATTCGCAGAGATATATCTTCAATTCATAAGTTAGTGCACTTGTTTTCAAAGTATTCAAAGTTCGATTCAATTCGAATCTATAATTGACTGAACGAAGGCCTCGATAATTCAAACAACCCCCTATCATTACGCGTAATCAGTTGTGAATATGCACCGTTTCCGGGTGCAATTACTAAACCCATCATTGTTGGTATCAACGATTCCGATGTAATCTAAATTACATCCCTGACAGTGCACGAAGCTCAAGACGAAATTGTTAGCGGTCGGCCATCGTTTGTCATGCATCTTATTTCTGGCGGCTTCAAATCTGCTTTAGGGCGACGGATATGGATTCAATTTAGCAGGATTCAGGGTTTGGAGAAGGTGTCAGGAGTCTAGCATGTTTGAAGGAGTCGGCTTAAAATCCGACTCTCTACTCTTCAATGAAAATAATTTTTAGTTTCTAAAACTCTAGGAAATAATTTTAAAAATAAATGTTAAGCATATAATTCAATTGTATTCTTTAATAACAGAGATAGTAATGCTTTACCAGTAAAAACAGTTACTGCTTTACCAGCAAAACCTAATAAGTATTGAAAAACTTTTCTCGGCACTGAAGCTTGTATAAAAAGCTAACTTGGTTCAGCGATGAAGGTAGATCTTAAAAAAGATATTTTATTATTAAAAGAAAGAAGATTTAATACATTACAAAAATATCATATTTGTGCTTGAATGCTTGAATTTTCTTTTGCATGTCTTAAACTATTCTATAATATTCTAGTACCAGTTAAAAAACAAGTTTTATAAAGTACTAAATGTCTTTTTTTTTCATTAAAAATAGATCTACAAAATGCGTAAAAGAATTTCATATAAACATTGAACAAATTTTTGACGCATTTTTGTAAAGAAAGCCTCAAACAATTCAAAATTAGCATTAGACTTAACTTCCCAGTAAACAGGGTTTTTGCAAAGAATTCTCTTATTCTTCGCTATACTAGTGTGTATACATATACTAGTGTGTATTCATGGTAATGTACATGATAAAAATGTAAGAATTAGAATGTCGTTGGAAAACATTTGATGAGTAACACCATCCCAGATATAGAATTTATTATTTTATTTTCATTCTGGATATAAATTAGAGAATAAATATTGCGAAGTCATTGTCCAAGTAAGAGGTGCATTAATAATAAACTGTCAAAATACATTTAGCTTGTACTGAGTGAATGAAGAACTTTTACGTGTCATATCCTCGCACATTTACAAGCCATGGGGGAGAAAATCTTGAAACTCGCATCAGACAGTCCTTATAGGGTTTCCTTGTCCCTATTTTTTTCGTTTGGTATTGATTGTCATACATGTAGATGCATGTATGTTATATGTATATACATGTATGCATGTATGTTATATGTATATACATGTATGCATGTATGTACATGTACATTTATGTATGCATGCATGCATGCACATGCGTATTTAAGTATGTATACATACATGCATAGTATATGCACATGAATATTTATGCATGCAAACATGTACATGTATATTCATATGTTCATACATGTACATTCATGCATACATATATGTATATGTATACGTTCATCTTCATGTGTATTCATATATAAATACATTTTCGTGTATATCCATAGTGCATACATCATGTATATTCATATATACATACATGCACATTTATGCGTGCATCTTTATATATGCGTACATCATGTATATTCATATATACATATATGCATATTTTTGCATGCATCTTCATGTATGCATACATCATGTATATTTATATGTGCATACTTCATTTATATTCATGTATACTGTCTTTATATTCATGTATATTCTTGTATGCATACATGTTCATGTAAATGCATGCCGTAGTTGCATAGATGTACATTGTCATACATATCTTATTGTCATACATGTTTTATTCACAGTAAAAATAAACTTTTTAGTAAAACGTTAGTCAAAAATGAAGTACATTCATGATTTTAAGTAAACTAACAGAACTTCATTTTATTTTTCTATCCAAAGGGAATACTTTTTTATGGTGTTTATATCAAGAAAATGAAAAGTTCCTTTTATGTCATTTACTAAAGGAAACAGTTTTCTATTAAACATTTCTGTTTGTACCCGTTTAAACTTTTTCAAAGGAAAAGTTTCGCAGAATCCGTATAGTTCGGAGTTGCCTTGACACTTTTAACAATGCTTTTCTTCTCTGTACTACATAACACAATTTACAAAACGTAACGTGTTACAAAAGCTCGAGGTTTCCCTTTCTTAACATCCATGATTGCTATATTTCTTGAAGCCTAAAAACTTACTTTTCTAATTTTAAGGTCAGAATGCATCGTTTTCTATCACACACTCTTTGTTGTACTAAAATGCTCGAGAAAACTTTTCTGGAACGTATCCAAGTATTTCTTTTGCTCAGTTGTACAATTCTCAAAATGCAATAAGTGTGAAAGAATGTGTTTTGTGAAGCTGTTAAAATTAACTAAAGCTATTTTACGTTATTTAAATAATGTTATACACTTAAATTAAACATTGAAAAATAGTTAAGTTCATTTGTTAGTATAAATGAAAATATTTAATAAAAAGCAATACAAATTATACACAAAAATGTAATATTCGTTTAAAGTTCACTATTGGACATTAAAATGTAAACAAGGAAGGAAAGGCTGTTAACCTTCTTAGAAAGATGTCACCATCATATGTTGAAATGTTCTACAGAAAGTAAAAAGTAAATAGTTATTCCCTGTATGCCTATGTTTGTTAGAGCTATTCCAAAAACAGGAGAAAACCGGAATCCTGTTAAAGAGTTCTTAATTTGGGAAAATGTGCTATTTGGAGATAATTAGAAAATGCATTTGTATAATTAAATATGTGATTTAAAAATTCTTAGCCACAACCCGATGGATATTAAAATTAATCCGAGGTAACAAGGAATAAAATTAAATAACATATTTTAAACGCAATGCTTTTCCTATAAGTGAAATTATAATTATAGTTATAATTATAATTTTTTAATTATAATTATTATTATGTATTTTAATTATAAAATAAATTATCAAATTCGCTTTCATGAAACTACTAAAAGAACATTTTACTGTGTTTGATTGAATTTAGTAACAATTTTCATAATTTAAAAGGAGTTGCCTATCAGCCATGTCTTATCGGTTTGTATACAATGAGTATTCATTTGCCTTTATTTGTGTTTAAAAAGTTCTTGAAATTTTAATTCTTGAAGTAAATTTTTTAATAAAACTAACATACACTAAAATATTTAAATATTATTTTACATATGATTACGATTAAAACATATTAATTGTTCCCTTATCTATATAAAAAAATTAATGCATCAAAATTATCTAATTGATTAAAAAATATTCGTACATTCAAAATACTTACAAATTTTATTACAAATAATTTGCAATTAATGCTTAGTTGGATATCTTTTAGCTTTTATAATAGTTTTGCTGTGTTTGTGCTACGGATTCGACCAGGTTTGAATTAATTGAATTCGTAATAGAATTGCATTCTCCATGAGGAAGAAGTATTAAGTCATTTTTGTTAGAAATTGATATTAATCTTACTTTGTTATCTAAAATATCCCACAAACACTTAATGGGAATGATATCCTATGAAGACTAAACACAAAATGAAGACTAAACACATTTAATGCTGCATGTTTAGGATTATTATCGTGAATAAAAACGTAGTGACGATTGAATCCCATTTTGTAGTATTATACTGTAAATTATTCATTAATATATCATTATACATCTTACGACCTACAACATATTATTCACTACAACAGAGGCATCCATCCATACAACCACAAACAAGTGCAGTAGCCTGATGGCCAAGTTACTAGCTCTCTGGCCTTTGGTACCACAGGCTTCAGACTCGAATCCTGGCGGCAGCATGGATGTTTGTGAGTGGTTCGGAATCCACGTTAAACTGTAGGTCTCAGCCTAATTAGCCCAAGAGTGAAAAAAATGACTGTAGAGCGATAAACCAAACCAAACTTCTTGCATACTTCATTGTTGAAAGATTTTTTGGAAGTACTTCTGTGTTTGGGTTTCTTTACACCTTTCTTGTACCATGAAATTAAAAAACGTTAAACTAACTGTAGTCCAAGAAGATAAGTTTTTTTTAATTCAGAACCATAGTGTCGAATTTTTCTGCAATAATTAAGCGTGTGATAAGATTTTTCTCGCTTACGAAATATTTTCTTCTAGTAAGTTCTTCGGTTTTGTAGCTGAACTTTAATTTTCAAGCACTAATACTCGATTTTTTTTTCATTTGACAAACAATAAATCGACGATCACAAGTGCCTGAGGAACGATGGTCGATCGTTGTGCGCTTGGTTAAGTAGTGATAAAAAAAACCAATCTTTTAATTGTTGAATTATGGTAGAACTAGGTTTACCAACAAAATTGAAATCTTATTTTTTGTTTTAACCTTCGTTACGAGGGTGTAAAATTCTTTTACTTTCGGAAATAGCTGTCTCCAAGCATTTTCTCCCCATTTTAAAGAAATATACATTTCAAAACACAAATTTCAAATTGAATTTTTATGTCAGAATATATACAAAAAACAGGACAAAAAGACGATCATAAAACGGGACAAAAAATTAACATTTTCCACATATACAAATGTTGTTTAAGCCTTCAATATGCATTCGTTTTAGATTTTATTTTTAATATATTTAATAAAAGTTTATAAAAATAAAGTAATGTCGATCATTAATTTAGAATTCTATTTCGAATAGTTTCTGAGACTTCTACTAATTGTTTCCAAAAATATACTCTCCATTAAATAATGACGTGTTTCCAATTATAAATCCGCACTGTAAGAATACTTTCTACGCTCATTATATTACTATATTAAGAAGCAATTTTTACTTATTTTTAGCTTCCTAAAACTAATCACTGAAAAATTACTCATGAATAATAATTATTTGAACTTTCGATTCTTTTTCTTTTAAACAATTACAGAACTGAACTCCAATTTCTCAATTAGATATTTTGTCAAATGGGAAAAATATTTCTTATCATTAATTCTTCTCGATCCAATCAGTATTATTTATTAATTTTTTTCGTTATTAGATTCTGTTCTTGAAAGAATCTCAAGCAAATGAAAACAAATCATTCTAAACTCATTAATTCGCATATTGATTATTTATCATTCACTATTTCTGAATTTAAATTATTTATTGAATGAACCCAGGAGTAAGAAAAAATAACTGAATATCCTTTTCCCCTTATCTATTATTGATAACTACATCCTTCTGGATCCAGAAAATGGTTTTGATTTGGTTATGTTAAAATCTACAATGCAATGCAATAAAAACTACATAATATTAAAACTAATTTTTCCTATTGGTATGGAAAAATTAATTCTATTGGTATGGAATCGTAAGGAGAAATTAATTCTATTGGTATGGTATAATAAGAAAGAATTGAGGTATATTCTCTAATAATGGGAATAGATTGCCAAATGTGAATTTTGAAATCTTTTTAGCATTGTTTCTGTACATCAGTGGCCTTATTTTCTACTGATTTACCAGAAACAGACCATCGACAGACGATGAAGTGAGGGCATTGTTCTCCTTAGGTATAATATGGAAGAAAACGCAGAAAACTCCTCACCAGTCATCAGGCTGTCGATATGAGATGCTTACACACACTTGCAAAATCGCCATCAAGTTTTTTCATTTCTGAAAGTAGTGGCAGCAACGTTATGATGCAACTTTTGCTAAACGTTATTACTATCCCACGAATGGGACATTATCCAACGCATACTTCCACTTTGAATCTCCTTTTCATCAAGTCACAGGGAAATGTGATCTTACCAACATAATGATTTTCTACATTTCCGACATCTTTTCGTTCTATTCACCACTGCAACGAACACTTGTAGCGTGTTCGAATCTCAGCTCTTCTGCAGGTTATTACTGTCTCACGAATGGGACTCCCGAATGGGACATGAACCAACGCATACTTCAATTTTGAATCTCCTTTTTATCAAGTCACCAGGGAAAAATGTGATCTTACCAACATAATGATTTTCTACATTTTATACGCCTTTTTCGTTCTATTCACTACTGCACATTATAATTTTTTTCAATAAATCAGATTCAGTAAGAATCACGCATTATCTTTTTTTTAACAACATAAAAGAAATGATTAAAAATCCAATTTCACTAGAGAGTTTTCTTAAATAAAAAAAAAATGATAATGCTATTCTCTGTCTGATTAAAAAAAATTTAACAATAAAGATAAAACCGCAATTTTTTTACAATAAAAAAAAAAAAGAGGAGTTATTCTCTGAATCTAAAATAACAAAACCAATAAATTGATTTTTCTCGACTCTTCGATAAGCCAGCTAGCTATGATGATAACTTTCACAAAATGTGAAAATTCCAATGAACTCTTTATGGTTACCTTACGGATTTAAAAAAAAAATGCATTATATTTATACTTTAAAAATATATTTTATGCTATAGTTCAAAAAATTCCTTGGTCTACAGCAATGAGGACTTGTATTTAGATAGAATTAAACGACGGGGAAAGTGTTAGTGAATCTAAAATGAATAATCCTTAAAAGAAAATGTAGAAATTTTATTGAGAGTAAAATCTTTTTAATCTAAATTAAATGAGTAACCTCTTGCTAACAAAATAGCATTGCTTTAGCATAAAGTTTTGCTATCGTTGAGTAAATTTATGTGGGTATTTTTAAAGTTATCTTTAAAAGGCAAATTTCATTCTGTTTTATACAAATGAATGGGTTTCTTTGTTCAGTTTGGAATCTTCAACTGGTGAAAATTCAATTTGGAAGGTTTCTTTGTTCAGTTTTGTTCAGTTCGAATTCATTTGTTCCAGTTTGGATCATAGTAATATGTTACTCAAACCTGTATATCTAAATTCTCATTTATTTTGTTATCGGTTGTCAAATCTCGTATATTTTTCTTTAACATCCGTCGATTAGATATTACTCTTGCTTTTATTATGCATGTACGTGATTAAAGTGTAAGGTGCAGTATTCACATGGAAATACAGAACATTACTTCCTTCCCTACAGTTATCCTAGATGAAATATTTCCTCTTAATAATTGGAATTATCTGGCATAAATAGGTGGTATCTGTAGTGAAATCATCCGAGGTGATATCTGTAGTAAGGCCATACAAAGTGGTATCTGTAGTTGAATTATCCAAGGTGATAATTGTAGTGAGGGCATACAAAGTGATATCTGTAGTGAGACTGTTGAAGGTGATATCTGTAGTGTGATCATCCAAGGTGATATTTTTAGTAAGACTATTCAAGGTGATACCTGTACGGAGGACATCCAAGGTGATATCTTTAAGTGGAACATTGAAGACTACATCTGTAGTGATGTCAAACAAAGGGATATCTGTAGTGAGATCATCCAAAGTGATATCTTGCGTCGCAGCTTGGCCCAAACTGATCCTTGTGTCACAAAATAGCACCTACCTAACTAGCTGTTAATACGAAATGCTTATACACTTTGTCATAAACTTTATCGAGCCTTCTAATTTCTTAAATATGGTACAGCAATCTTTGATGCTGAGACATCTTTCACTTTGTCTACGTACATCGCCACTGGGCCAATAAGAACATTATTTCATAATCCTCACAACGCTGCCGCGTATTATTTTTTGAATTATCCAACTCTTTTCTTGTTTATTCAAGTTTCAGTTCTTATTATCTTTCTATTTCTTTTATTGAACGTTTCACTGCCACATTCAAAGCCCATTTACAAATTGAAAACGAAATCCATAGCGATAAGAATTGCGATGGAAAAGATGTCTTCGAGCCGCAAGCCCTCCAGACTGCGTCGCCTGCTAATAAACCGAGTGTAATCTGCGGAAGTAACATGGTCGCGTGCGGAAGCGATTGTCACTCAAGGGCTCTTAAACCTCTTAATGGCTGCAGAACATCCCAAGAATGGAAAAAGGAACAAAACGTTATTAATTAAATTTCTTCCCGCTGTATCACGAGAAATATTTCCAACTTTTTGTATCGTTTATTAGGACTCCTTGTTGGTAGTGGCAGGAAGAGCTTTTTTTCCCCGCTATTTCACGTTAATGAATAGATTTGGCTCCGTTAAAAAAATATTTCTCCTCCCTTTTTTTTCTCTTCCTATTTATTTATCTCGATAGATAATTTTTTTTTTTTTTTTATCGGGAACAATGAGACTTGTTCTCGGTGGTTCGCCTGCTTCGGTGCTCTTCGCTTGGGGTTCAAAGGAATGAAAGCAATGATTTCGAAATGATAATGAATAGTTATTTTTACATGGTCTCCCGCTATTCAAAATGTTTGCGGAGCGGGGACTGGATGTTTATTCTTCTTATCAATGCGTAGACAGTTGGCTGGTTTTTATTAAAAATTACAATTATAATTAGTTGCTTTTTTTTTATAAAAATTAAAAAGAGAAAACTCATTTAATTGTTAGGTGTAAAACTAAAATAATTGTTTTAATTATTCTGGCTACATAAACCGTTATATGCAGGATAATATTATTATTTAAATAATAAAATTTGTTAAATCAATATTGTTTTGCTACAATTTTTATAATGGTGCCATTAATCTGTATTAACGTAGAATATGTTTCATTTATGATTCCAGTGAATGAAAATATTACATAAATGCATGTTAATCAAAGGCGTGAAGCAATAAAAAGTTGGATTGGTAAATAATTTTTTTTCTGATTCCATTATTCTTATTTGGTGTGTAACCAAAAATCGAAAATTTTTATAAAAATAATAGATTTAATAAGGATTTTAATGATGATTTTTAATAATAATTTAATAATATTTTTAATAGTAAAATTCCTTAATAATAACTAAATAATTAGTTAGCGTAAATTTAAAATATCTACATAAAAAAAAGTCAATTTCAAATATTGGCAATTTATTTGTTTTGACTTCAAAATTTTTTTTAAAAATTTAATACTTATCAACATAGAATTTGTTTTATTTATAGGTCAAACACTTGAATACAGATTGGAAATATTTTAACTACAATAAAAATAATTTTAATTTTTAATAATTAAAATTTTTAGATTGCATAATATTAAAACTTAGATGAGAAAAAGTTCACAATAACTATTGAACGCGGTGTCTGTCTGTTTAGCACCCCTAACAAGTAATCGATTCGTCCATTTCCGCCTTTAAACCAGATGTTTACTTTTTTAAATAATCGGTTATCGAATAATAATTGTCTATTTTCTGAATTTATCAGACGATAATTGTCTGTTCTCTTAATTGATCAAACAATAATTGTCCGTTCTCTAAATTTATCAAACAATAATTTTCTGTTCTCTGAATTGATTAAACAATAACTGTCTATTTTCTGAATTGATCAAACTATAATTGTCTGATTTCTGAATTGATCAAACATTAATTGTCTGTTCTTTGAATTGATCAAACAATAATTGGCATTCTACAGAATAAGTAAATAAAAGAAATTCTGTAGTTATAAAATCAATGTTGACATGACTATAATATTTTTCAAAGTGCCAATATCATCTCTATAATGAAATATTAAGGCAGCAATTTGAAAACACACTATATCTTAAGAATAATAGAATTATGATGCTCTAAATTAAATCCTAAATCTAAATTCGACTCTTTTGAAAAACGATTGTTAAACATAACAATCAATTCAAAAATATTTAATAATAAAAACATTTTAATGCCAAATTCAGTATCTCCTTTTGATGTGAGATTCTGTCACCAACTTTAAACAGCAAGAACCGTAACAAAATTTCATTTGCTGGCTTTTATTTTCTATAAATGCATTAAACATTTCTGAAAAATAAAGGTGTATTATTTTGTTCCTTTATAGCAAAATAAGCAGATTTTGGAACAAAATCGTTATATTTTTAAAAAAAATAAAGCTGTAGTTATTTATTTCTTAAATATTTGAAAGAAAATTCTTCCTTGACTTTTTATTTTTATAAATATAATTATACATTCATTTTTCCAGAATTTCAATTCTATCTTTTCTTTTAATTAAAGCTTAATAAATTAATTTTTTTTCAAAAGATGGGCTTTTACAAATTTTCTAGCATTAAAACAACATCCAGTTAATTGATTGATTTTTTTTTCAATTTTCTTCTTTTATTTAACTATTTAAATTGTATTCCTGTATCGTTTAATGATATTATTGCATTAGTATCGTGTTTTATTTAATGAAATTATTCCTAATTCGCGGCTTCTTTTATGTATGTTACATTTAAGTAGAGTATCGCTTTAAAAAGCTCTGTTCTAATTAAAATAATTTCTTTACAATTCAATCAAAACATGAAATCTGATTATGATTCAACAAATACTGATCATTGTCTTGCAAACACCATTATAAATACATTAAAATGCTGAAACTTTCTTGTCAAATGAATAATTAAAAAATTTCTTCTAATTATTTACATGAGACAAGTGCATCTCAAAATTAGTGGAAAACACAGAACAAATAAAATATGTAATGTGCAGGTTGGGCAACCAGATTGTAACTGGGTGTGGTTGTGTTGAGATACTTGAGGAACATGTCGGAGAACTTACAACTTTATTAACACACGTACAAACACCACAATTAGAGGCATACAATATTTAACACATTTAAAGACAGATAATTAGTGATTCGTGAAAGGATTCTACTTCTAAGCCGAAAACCCCAAACTCGGCTACTCGCAGGGTGTGCGAAATATACTTCCTCTCCGTGGGACTGTCTGTATGCCAACTAATGCCTAATACGCCGGGATGCGCTAAATATATCTCCTCTCGAGATGAGAGACTATAAACTAAATGCTTCTCAGAGGAAGCGCAGGTTGCTTTGTACTCCTCTCGGGTGAGAGTCGACTAACCACTTCCCCTGACCACCACAGAGGGGAGGCATTCTTGCCAATGTGTAGGAGGAATCAAGGTTACAAATATCTTTTTACAGAAAAAATGAACTTCAAATGAAATCTAAAACGAATGTTTTTTTTTCGAAAGCTGAAGTAATTTAAAAATTATAAAGCTGACGTAAATTTAAAATTTATAGAATGAAATAAAAGTTTTGCTTAACAACATGACAATAAATTTCATTGTATCACAAAAATAAGTCTATTATTTTTATTCCCATTAGTAATACTCAATGAAAGAAAGTAAAACAAATGAAAACAACGTGACCCAAATTTTGCAGTGGAGTCATATTTCTTGCAATCATTATTCTATGATAAGTTGTTTCTCCTCCTGGAAGTTGTTTCTGTATATTTTGTGTCAAATGGAAATAATAACAGAGAAAAAGTGAAATTTTTGTAAGAAAACTAGATTCTGTTTGTTGAAAACAGCAAGATCTATTTTCTGAAAGGTTTAAAAGAATAAGCTGAACAAATTACGAGAAGTATAGGCTCAATGCTTTTCTTCTATCTGTAAGAAACTGAAGTCAGTGAATAATATGTATTAATTGAAAAGTCATTAAATTTTATTTATTCCTTTTTATTAAATTTAATTTTTACCAGAGAATATACATCTTAGACAGGGGTCTGGGAGCTTGAATCAGAAAAGATTTTTTTTATTTTTTATTTTCGATTAAATCTATCATTAATTCGAATGAAAGTAAAAATCAGTCAAAACAGCATTACTGTTAATTCTTCTCATATGAATTATAGCTCCATACTTAGAACAAATCCCTTATCTTCATCAATACTTTTATATGATAATTATTTTAAACATTCTGAGCTATTTATTTTAAAAAACTGGTGCAAGCAATTGAAAATTTCATCTGAAATAATATTATGTAATACTAAAAAGTTAAAATTATCCTCAAAGTAACCTCTCATTAAAAAAATATATCCCAATTATTCCTTTTTTTTTTCAATCTTTTTATTTGGCTTAATTAACTTTTGAAAATGAAAATTGTTATCTATATAGATTCTCTATTTTAGTCTACATTCATTTGATCTTGTTCAAGTTGATTCACCAATTCGGGTTGTTGCTTCAGTAAAGAAAGAAACTAGTCTTCCTAAATGGACACCAGAAAAAAGTATTGCACTATCTTAAACTTTTTTTTTATTTCCAATGGTAGATTATGAACAGTTACAGCAAAAAAAAGAACAATGAAAAAAAAAACATACAAAATACAACAACAACAAAATAATACAACAAAACATGCTGAAACAGAATTCATTAATCTAACAATAATGCCGAGTCGCAGATCTTTTAGCCACTAAAAAGTGTTACCAGGTGCACCACGGGGAGGTAGATCTTCTGCGCACCCTTATCTTAAACTAATGATACCATTAACAATAGTGTCCTTAGAGCTCTGTAGATCCAAATGGCAAACCGCTTTTATCTCTGCAAAGATGAGCATATTCGGAATGTCATGCTGTCTAAATGCCAGCCACACCTGATTAAGTGAAATGCATTAACAATAGTGCATTGTCTATAGATTTGCATCTACTGTTAAGAGCTCGCTATGTTAAAGCGGTTGCCCGCACTTTCTACAAAGATAAGAACATTGAAATGGCATATCTTCCTTGTATGTTATCACCTGTAAAGTTTCATTGCTTATTTAACCAACCACATTCCGAACCAAAATTTTGAAATAATATTTTATGAAAATATTTAATGAGAGCAAACTTAAGAAATAAAATACAATAGCAATAAAAGAAATTGTTTATTAATTAATAATTTCGATCTTAATAAAAATAAAATAAAATGAATATTTTTTAATAGTCAGTATCTCACCAAACGTTAATATATTTAATTTATCTAAATCTAATGACTTTGTTTATTAAGCTATAAACTATTAAAAAATTCAATAGGTGAAAATACAATGCTAAAAAAACAATAATTATACTTTTTGCAGGTAATTATATTATCATTCGGCTACTTATTTTAAAAAACTGGTACAAGCAATTGAAAACTTCATTTGAAATAATATTATGCAATACTAAACAGCTAAAATTAATCTTAAAGTAATCTTCCATTTAACAAAAAATATCTCCCAAATATTCCTCTTTTTTTTTCAATTTTTTATTTGGTTTCTTAGATTTTAAAAATGAGAATTACTGTCTATCTAGATTCTCTATCTTAGTCTACACTCATTTGATCTTGTTCAAGTTGATTCGCAAATTCAAGTTGTAGCTTCAGTCAAAAAAGAGACTAGTCTTCATAAATAATAGCAAGAAAAAGGTATTGCATTATCTTAAACTAGTGATACCATTAACAATAGTGTCCTTAAAGCTCTGCAGATCCAAATGGCAAACCGTTTCTATCTCTGCAAAGATGAGCATATTCGGAATGACACGCTGTCCAAATGCCAGCCACTCCTGATTAAGTGAAATGCATTAACAATGGTGCATTGTCTATAGATTTGCATCTACCGTTAAGAGGGCGTTTATGTTAAAGCGGTTGTCTGCTCCTCCTACAAAGATAAGAACAGTAAAATGGCATATCTTTCTTGTATGTAATCACTTGTAAAGGCATCGTTGCTTATTTAACCAATCACATTCTGAGCCAAAATTTTGAAATAATATTTTATGAAAATTTTTGATGCTATTGTTAAATAAGACGACATATATAACAAAGACAAACAGGAAAATTGAAATACATAGATGAATTTTTTTTGTTAAAATTCAGCAAAATATTGACGAAAAAGTGTTTTTTTATATTTTACGTAAGCACTCCTAACTATAGCAAACTATACAAAACGTATCACATATATTTGTATAGATATAGACATATGTTCATTATTTGGGGGCTGATGGCCTAGTGGCTAGCGCTCTGGCCCTCGGTACCACAGGGTTGGAGTCCCGGTGCTGCCATGGATGTTTGTAGTGGTTCGGAATCCATTTTAAACCGTAGGTCAAGGTCTAATAGGATAGTAGAGCGTTGCGGGGGTAGTGTTACTCGCGTTCGTAGCATTTCTTCAAGCTGCGCGTGCCCCCTGGGTAGGGCTAAATGTGTAATAGCGGTGCCACCCTGTTATGGCATAAAGATAACTGCCTATATTGCCAACTGCATTAGAAAAATATATATCCAATATTCTTTCATTTAACTAAGAATGGTGATATTCTAAAATATAGTTATAGCTAATCGAGTGATTTAGAACAAAAATACAAGAAAAAAATGCAAATAACTCATCGCTTAATTTCTATTTAAAACCTTTAAGTTCGATGTATACATAACATCATTTTAAAACATGCAATTGAAATTTCACTCATTCTGGAAATTATTATAGCACTTATTACTGTTATTGTATGGCGGTTTAGCAAACATAATTTTTTTTTTTTCAAAAAATTTAAAAGAAAGTTCTTAATGCGTGAATTCGGTGTCTCATTAGCTCGTGATTAAATAATTGAATCTCGATTTGTAACGATTGTCGCTGTTCTGATATCATTGAAAATATTCATTGCTGTATTGAATTGATTAATAAAATTATTTATTTTTTCAGTGATTTTTTTACGTTACATTCTAATCCAAAACTTTATGATAAAGAAATTGCTTTCCAATGTATTATTTAGGTTTAAAATGAATTAAGTTCCATTACTTTAATTTGAGCGGAATATAACATCGTGCATGATAATGGCAAAATATCTTGCCACGACAAGCACGTTTTATCTTCCTTAACTTACACTTACTGAATAAAAAAGCATTTTTTACCGCGAAAAAGCTTTTATCGGATTCTTTCCGATAAGCATCTAGAGACGCATTTTTATCCTCATTAATTTGCATTAAAACGACGTTTATTAAAACAAAGTGAGATTATGGCATCTTTTAAAGGGAACATCGGGATGAATTTAAAACCCCCATATTTCATAAAAACCACTGACAACCCTACTCGAAGTAGTTTTGACATTTTAAGCTGATAAAGAGATAAATTCTGGAATGTTTTTATCAGAATCACGATAAATCAAAAGTTTGGAATCTCTCGCACTAACTTGGAAGTAATGCAATTGGGAATAGCATACATCGTGATTTTAAATGGTTTGTTTTCAAAAAGAATTCAGCTTTTAAAGCTTGTTATTAAAATTAATAGCTTCGAATACAGTTGATACAAAGAAGTGTTGTTATTCTTACGACTTTAGAATTGGGTGGAAATATTTCTTTATAACTTTTTATGCGCACTCATTTCTTTTCATTTTCGAATAATTGTCCTAATCACAGCAACATATAGATATCTTGGAAGCGCCATCAATATTTATTACAGAAGCCATTGACAGCTGACTTACTTATTTTATCCTTGCTAGAGTATTTCCTTATAAATACTTCACAACACGTACAGACATGTCTAGGCAAAGGGCAGAATTTTGATGAAACTCTTTGAGCAATTTTTTGTACATATTCCATAAAGATAACAAAATTTCCATTGGATAGATATTCCTCTACAGTTAATCATTTGATCCATTTTATTTTGAGATAATATTTATATGGTATTGTCATATGCATCAATTTTCCATGAGGGCAATTCATGAAAAATGGGATTTCCTGAAAATTATTTCGCCCATTATATATAAAAATATTAGCACTGAATTGTATTGAATACTTATTCATGTGTAGTTGATTATTATATCGATTTTGTTTCTAAAATACCCGTTCAATTCCCCCATATGGTAATAATCAATATGGTAATTAACACCCATATGGTAATTGCCCAAAATCTTTTGAACAATGTTTTCTTTTTCTATTTCATAACGTTAACAAAATTTTCGTTAAATGCATGTTCTTCTGCAGTTGATTATTTGATTTATTGTATTTCTAGTTAACCCCCATATGGTATTGTCATATACATCAATTCTTCATGAGTACATTTTCAAGATAAAGAGGTTAACTTTCTGAAAATTATTTCACTAACTATCTATAAGAATATCATTATTAAATTGTATCTGAATACCTCCATTTCCTTTTCCAAGAAATTTATGAAATATGATGTAATATATTTATGAAATATGATGTAATATATTCATGAAATATGATGTAATATATTTATGAAATATGATGCAATATATTTATGAAATATGATTATTAAATTTTAGATGCCTGGATTTAAAATGAAATTACAAATACGTACTCTTGATAATAACTATTTATACTGTAAATATTTTACGAAACAATGTTTCGCAATGTATTTATACAATTAAGTACTTTTGGTCATATTTATATTATAACTATAATAAAATATTAGTTAAACTTCATAGTTACATAGTTAAACTTCATAGTTACATAGTTAAACTTCATAGTTACATAGTTAAACTTCATAACATTAGTTAAACTTCATAGAATGTTACGATATTTTATTTATATATTAAGTGAGTGTTTGTAATGTTTTAAAAGAAACAAAAGACATTTAAGTATTAGCCAACATGTATTCTATTCAAAATTATTTCGTCTATATATTAAAGAGCATATTTATGTATTTTATTATTAAAAACATAAATAAACCCCCAAGTGCTTCAACTACGTTTCTATTTAAATTACGAAAAAATCTTTCTAGGTATATGTTTCATATGAATGATTTTTTTTATTTTCCCATAAATCAACAAATTTACTAATAGTTGTTGTTGATTAATGTTACGTCATTATGTTGATGTAAATGTTTATAAATAAATTTTTTAAACCAAATAACTAAGATTTGGGAAACTAGGTATTTCTTATATTCTTAAAAATCTTTTTACTGCTAAAAATTGTTGTACATTAATTCGTTATTATTTGTTTAATGTTTCGAGAACTCAGTATCTACTGACTAAATTATTGCTGAAAATTCTTCTACTTTTGTTCCGAGTTTAATTATAGTGATAATTATCACATGTTATTTTAATAAAAAAATTAATTGCTATAATAATAAAACTGAATGAAAAAAAACGTTTTTTAAATTTTAAAAACAATGATAGATCAAAAACATAAATAGATGCTTTTTTCCAAAATTTAACTCTTGCACAAGTGAAAAAGCAATGTACTTGAATTAAAAAATAATTTAACTTGCCTGTAAGATATTTTAAAGTTATTTTCAATTCTTATTTGCCGTTACAAAGCAAAGGCAGATTTACCATCAAATGCTTTGTAAATTATCTAACTTTGTCGTAATGTTGTTGTAAATTCAATTAAAAGAAAAAGCATTTAAAAGAAATGCAATGTTTTCTTTAACATCACAATTATTTATATTCCAATGTTATGAGTTTTTATTATTTCTGACCCTCTTTTGATAAATAGTCATTTTCATAGTTATAAAATGCCCCAATATTCTTATTTTACGAGTAATAATTATTATTAAAGTTAGATCAATGGTCCGACACAGCAGTTATCTTGAAACATAAGAATGGATAAATTGCAGAACTCAAGTTGTTATTTCTCTCTGTTTATCTGGCTGTTACACTCCCGTCAATAAATACAGACTTCCAAGAATTCCTTCTTAACTGTATTTATGAAAGCTAAGAGTACTTCTTGGCTGTTAGTTTTTCTTTATTGCGTTTTTATAGGATATTTATTTTGACACATACGGATTATGCGCCATTGGTAACATAATCCTATAAAATAACACTTAGAAAATGTCTCTAAGCTTCAGGCCGTACTAAAAGCAGCTTATTCCAAAAACGTTGCTCTTGTGTTGCGATAAGGATTGGCTTTTCGTTATCCATAACTTCGCAATCTAATACAGACGTCACAGGCATTACAGAAATACGAATTTCGATTTGAAACCTACAAACAACTCCACTCACTCAGGGATTGAGACGCAAGAGCTTTTCTTTGAATTTCTGAGTGTAATTTCTTGCTTTCTTCTTTTATTCATTTATTTTGTGAAAATACTTTTGAAGAAAGAATAAATAGAGTCGAATAAAAATTGAGTGAGGATCGTGCTATTTTATTTTGTGGAAAGCATCAAAAGTTATATTGCGAAGGACTTGAAGAGTCCTACATTCGGAAATATGGCTTCACTCTAAATCCTTTGTGCTTCGAAAAAAGAAGTTTGTATTCGAAAGATATTTTACTTGGGGACCAACTAAATATTAACCCTAACTTGTATTCGATAAATATTGCTTTCTCACATTTTATAAAATACCTAATATGTGTGTTATAATTACTTATTACTAGTATATTTACATGCCTTAAATATGTTAAGTTTAAACATACAGATACTTAAGAAGCTTATTTTAGAATTTGAAAAAAAACTTTCAGATTATCTGGATAAATAAAAACGATTCAATTAGATTTGAATTGACGAGTTTGTTGAGAAACAAAATTACTATAACTTGAACTATAAGGAAATTCAAATAAATTGGTAATGTTTTTTGATACCACCAACAATTCACCAACATAAATTGAGATACTTATGAGAACTTTCCCCTTAAAAACCCTCTTTTCTACATTTGTTTTTTAAAAATATCCAATTTCTCAATGTATTTAATCCTTGACAGAAATCCACATTATTTAAAAACACTTATTTAAAAAAAATCACCCCAAATGTATCTACTTTATAGTTAAAAGTTCGTGATATTGAAATTTTACTTTAAAAAATAAGTATTTTTAAAAAAGAAACTAAAAGGAAACGTATGTCCTATATTTAAATGCAATAATTAATTTTTATTAAAAAATATTAAATAACATATTTAATTATTTTAAAATTAACTCCTGTAACTTTAATTACAAACTGCAGAATTTTGCATACTTTAAATAATGCTTACAAAAGTATCATAATAAACATATTGATGAACTTTTTATATAAGCATGGGCATTAAATTCTTTAAAAATCCTTATTAAGTGAAAAAAGATCTTCCCTCAGAAGAGGACTTATATATATTCTTTTCTTCTTTACTTAAATTGAAGTGTATTTTGGAGATTTCCCGGCCAAAAAATTGAAATAAAGTAACAGCTATTCATTTAAGGAATTTCACTTAGCGCCATCTATTGCATAAAAGGAGAAAATATCCTGGTAATACACGTGTTTGTTGAGTATGACTTGTAAGGTGATTCCTTTCAAAATAGCATTAGTCCTACAAATTATTTGTTATATTTATTGTACGAAATTTTCTTTTAGATATTTTTGAGCTAATAAATAATTAATCATAATTTCTTTATATGAAATAACACTTATATTTTTTAATTCTTGGGATAGTTGTTTTTTTCTTTATTGCTTCTTTAACTTGAAAAGAAAGTTCTTTAGCTAACTGGCAGATTTATTATAATCCAGATAATAATTTTAAAAATATAAATCACGTAAGTTAAGGTTACTTATTTATATTTTAGAATGCTTGTAAAATTCTTTCGAAAATCAGAAATATATATGTTCTTCTTTATTCATGTTATTAATGTTTCATTATGAGTCGAAATCATGACCTGAAGTTCTAAATATTAAAAGTTAGTCATTTTTTATTTATTTTTGTAGCATAATTAACTGAAAATGTTTCAAAATGTTCTGAATACCAAAGTTAAAAATTATTTTTAACTTTTGATAGATTACTTTCAACATTTTTTTTTTAAGTTAAAATTTTACTTTTACTGCAATATTCAAGTTTTATTCATTTTATTGATAAATTTATTTTTAACACATATTTAAATATAAAATATACAAAATTTTAAAATTATTTATTATTTTATAATATTTTTTAAACTTTATTTTAAATTAGAAATTGTTTTAGAAATGTTTTCACAACAGTTTCATCCATGCTATGATAAATAAAATGATACAAATGAATATGAATTTAATTTTGCCATTATGTTTTGGTAAAATTATGTTAGTCTTTCAAAATATTTTTATAGCCGATTTTTTTTTTGTTACATTTTTCAAACACGAATATTACTATATATATTCACATACCTTATATATTTCACGAATATTCTTTTTACTTAAATATTTATAATTGTGTATCAATAACAACATTTTTGACTCAAATTAAATTAAATAAAACACAAATATAATAATCAAAACATGGAACCTTATAACAAAACAAATGTTAAAATAAACTTTTTTCACTAAGAAAAATAAAGACTGATATTTACAATATTCTACATTCTATACTACTCTGCAATATTCTCTATTTACAATATTCTATAGAATATAATATTCTTAAATATTTATAATTTTGTATTAATAATAACATTTTCCACTCGAATTAAATAAAATAAAACACAATTATAATAATCAAAACATGGAGTCTTATAACAAAACAAATGTTAAAATAAACTTTATCACAAAGAAAAATATACTGATATTTACAATATTCTATAATATTCTACAATATTCTACAATATTCTATAGGATATTGTAAAAATCGGAATCAATCTCTTTTCGATTCATTCTTCTTTTCGTTTGATGTTTGTTTTCAGTTGTAAGTTGTGGTGAAATTTTTTCTGCAGTTGAATTGTTCAACTTGTTTGTAATCAATATATGTTGCCCATTAATAAAGTTAAGTCCTTACTAATAATTAACGTTGATTTAATTGTATTATCTGGCTACGCAGATTAAGATGCTTATAAATTTTATTAATATTTTAAATCCGTTTTTACACGTTAAAATAAATCAGAACGCAATTGAAATCTTTTCAGCCTACATTAGTATATAAAGAACAAACTATTTAATTCGTCGAAGTTTCACATATCTAACTTTTTCTATAACGATTTCCTTTTTGGTAATAATTTTTATATTGAACATAAACATTTTTCTTTTGATTAAAAAATTAAAGAAATACACTTATCTATGCCCATGGCATCTATCTAAAAATATAGTACATAAAACGAACAGATTTTTAACCTTTGAAACATTTAATTAAGTGTATTGATAAGATCACATGCATTTGATTCTTTGATTTAGCTTTTATTAGGTTATACATTTAGCACATAGTCAGCCATTATCTGAATCGCATCTGACTCAATCTGTTACACTTCGACATAATCACATAAAAATTTTAATTTTTAAATTTAAAAAATTTAAAAATTTGGATTTTTTTTAATTTCTAAAATTTTTTTTAACAAAGGCTTAAAAAAAAGTTTTACTTAAAAAAATGTATACCTGGAAATTTTGTTAACATTTATTAAACTATATTACACAAGTCTGTGGGCGAATATTTAGATATACCTAAAATTACATTTATTATAAACTTTTTACTGTGCTATATAACGAAAAATGATGAAAATTAATTCTTCAAATCATTTTATTAATGAAAAAATATTAAAAGCATCAATGCTAATTCCATCAACAGTTTTATCACATTAGAATATTAGTTTTTAATACGATTCGATGAAAACTGAAAAACTCTTTATGAATAAAAATTTATCTTGTTATAAATATTTATGCTCCCATTTGATTCGATACTTGTCCTACAAGAGCATAATTTTAAGTCTGTAAAATTTAAATATTTTTCACTTTATATGAACTTACTGTAAGGTAATCTCCAACTTTTAGGTGAATTTCCCACAAAATTTGGTAAGAAATTGTCACGTAATTTCGGATTTTGCTTAACAAAGTCATAACCCCTTTTGCTTTATAAATTTAGGTAAGTTGTCTTCAATATTTAAATGTATATGCAAATAATAATGCACCATTACTTTGAATATAATGAAGTATATGTTTTTATTTAACATTTAGCTTAACTACATCAGCACTAGATGAAAGAAAAGATTTGTTTTCTGGAATTATCTATACTCTTCAGTATTTCAAAAAGTTTGAGACAAAAGTGTCCCCCATCTCATACAAATTTCTGTTCTGAAACTTTAACACGGTACTTTTTCAAGTTTTTTTTTTTAATTATTTATTAATACAGTTAGAATAATGATAGGAGTTGCGATTGCATTACTTTTCAATATTATTTTTAAAAACATATTTTGAAAAAACTTTTTAACTCCACATTTAATTAAATTTTTTTTACATTTATGGTGTAAAAATGATTGATTTTTTTTACTAAACTATATTGCACAAGTTAGTAGACGGATATTTAGATACATCTAAAATTAGATTTTTTATAAACTTTTTACTGTGATATGTAGTGAAAAAGGACGAAAATTAATTCTTCTTCAAATTATTTTATTAATGAAAAAAATACTAAAAGTCTTAAAGCTAATTCCATCCACAGTTTTATTAAATATATTTTACAGAATATGTACAAAAAAATCATAAACTTCTACCTCAAATGCAAAAACATCCTTGGGATTTTCAAAATATGTAAGTGAAAAAACTGAACAGGGAGAAAAAGGCATTTACAATTTTCATTTCTGAAAAAGAACCCCTTAAACTGCAATTCTGTACATGTATTACGCATATAGTAATGATAACTGTATTAATAAAATCATATGTAAAATATTTCATGCACATATCTTCAACATAAAATATCTTATGTTTTAAACACATGTCATTAAATGAAAAAAAAGAATTAAAAAAATAAATCTTGGTAAAAAAAGAACTTACCTACGACTACAAATTTATTTAAAATTAAATGCAAAACCGTATCTGTGACATTAATTAGAGTATAAAATACTTCATACTTGTATCTCTCTTTCTCTCTCTCTCTCTCTCTCTATATATATATATATATTACTTAAATATTAAAAATAAATAGTTTAGTACCCAAAACGAAAAATGGAAAACGAGAAAAATGTACGTTACACTTTTTATGCAGAATTTTAAAATATGTCTTACATATAAACATGTGTCTTGTTGATTAATAAGTCCTTCCTTTTTAAAATCAGAGTATTCTCTACGTTTTTTAGCAAATGTAGTTGGAGGGTTTTCATGGTAACTTATACACTGTAGCATTTTTACTTTTTCTTTGATAAACACGCATATAATCTCTCCAAATAGCTAAATATTTGGCATATCTATTAAAAATAGTGTTATTTTCAAAATGTATGGTTGTAATGGTTTAAAAGTTCCTGTACTGAATTTATAACTGCATCAACCACTGCAATTTTAACACGGTAGAGCAAAACAGAAGCCTCTTTCGAATATTTACTCCATATCACACTATGCAGGCTTTCATCTGCATTTTGTGTCAGATATCTCAAACAGCCTTCAGGAAGTTCTTTTGACGCCACTCTTTGAAAAATTGTCATAAATTTTTGGCAAATTAATTTCAATGTTTTTATATGAGTTATATTTGGACCAGGTGTTTCACCACTTGCTAATGCTGCTTGATAAAAACACCAAAAGTGTTTCCCAGAAAGACACTTATTGTGTTGCAGTTTAGTATACATAGAGCTGTTATGCAACAGTGTTGCATGAATGGTAGTTTTCATTGAGTTTATGTCCTCCTTATTTTTACGAATAGTATTCTGATAACACCATAAGAGTTTTTTAATAGTTTCTTCTTTCAAACTTCAAAATGTTGTGCACCGTAAACCTGTTTCTTTTATCTTGTCCATAGATTATATGTTGTTTCCATTTCCGTTGAACCTGGAGATCCGTAACGATTCACGCTGCGTGAGTATTTACGACCTTCATACCATATATAACATTTTGAGTATTTTTCACTGACGTCTGATTTTGCACACTTATACATACTGCAATGTTTTGACTATAATCCTTTTTTATGTGTAGATTTCGCTTTCCAGTTATTCGTATACATCATACAGAATTTGTGGTTTGTAAGAAAATTTACATTTGTTCCCTAAAGCAGTACATAAAGAAATACAGAAAAAATTACATATGCTTCCCACCAGATTTGTAAACAATTTGGATAGCATGTTTACATCTACAATTACATAATTTGGATTAACATAACATACAATTACATAACTTTTGCTTTCTGAGGTATCTTTTTAATAAGATTTTCTTGTGTAGAACAACTTTATCTTCTGTACATTCTCAGCATTATATAGAAGGTCTTCAAAAATATAACTTTAATTTTTTACATTTGAACCCCATTGCTTCAAAGCTTTACTTCTTTTAACCACACATTTCTGTTTGGGTTTGGCATATTGCTGATAGAAATATAAAATAAACTAAAGATATTTTCTTCAGTATATAAAGAATCGAAATATTTTAAACTCTAAAATGAAGGATAAAAAGTTACACTTTTGTAGTAATAGATGGTTTGCTTTAAATAAATTTTACTCATAGGACAACGTATTTACAGTACAAACAAAAACCTTTATTTGAATAAAATGTAATAATTCAGTATTCTTTGGGGTATAATACTAGTGAAGGAAATATTACACCATCGTTTAAAGGTTCGTTTGCAGCTAGACGTCCCATTAAATTTCTGGTATCTTCAATAAAACTTGAATAACTTCTGAAATATTGAAGATATAACTTTAAAGTTTTGTGGGGATTTAAAAGAAACTAACAAATATAATTTCAGCTAATAAAAAATCAAATTTCGGCCATTTTTGGATATTATATCCCTTTAAATGTTATTTAATAAAGGAATAAGTAAAAACGATAAATACGAAAAAATATATAGATAAAAAATCATGGTCTATCTTCAATCTCATTCGATGGTCTATCTTTTAAAAATATATAATTTTTAAAAGATAGACCATCGAATGGCATCTGATATTCTAAATTAATTAAACAAAAGTTTCAGTGCCAAAAAACATTTCATTTCGTTGAAATGTAGATTATAAATATTTGTATGTTTTTGTTTGCTTTGGTAATGTATGTATATATATGTGTTCGTTTTGAGACTGTATTTGTACATATTATATTTGTTTTTAGCATATATATGCTGTTGTGTTAAAAGCGAATCTAAAATGCAGGAAATCGTTGTTTTAACCTTAAAATTATTAAACAAAATGTAAGATGAGAATAAAATACTTTACCATTATGTGAGAAAAAGATTCATGTGGAATTGCAATTTCATGTGAAGTTGTATTCCACATTCCAAAGATTCATGTGGAGTTGTATTTGTATATATTATGTTTGTTTTTGGCTTGTATAAGATATTGTGTTGGCAGGGAATCTAAAATGCAGGAAATCGTTGATTTGACCTTAAAATGATTTTAAAAAATGTAAGACGAGAATAAAATACTTTACCATTATGTGAGGAAAGGATTCATGTGGAGTTGCAATGAAAGTTGCATGTGGAGTTGCAATGAGTTGCAAATGATTCGAAATTTTAATTCATTAAATAAAATCAATTATGTGTGAATATCTATTAAATCTGTTATCTAATCTTTAAATAGTAAATATCCATAAATTCGTTAATTTTAACTAACTAAGCATTAAAAATATAAAACATCTTTCATTTTCGTAACACTAAACTTAATTGAATTGACATTTTTATAATTGTTTCATTTTTTTATCATTTCGACCCGAAGCATTAGCTCATTATTTTACCATATTTCATGAGGTGTTCATTTAAAGTGTGCGTAATTATGTATATACCACATTCTGTTTTTTTCTCGAAAAATCTCAAAATGTTAAATGAAATATCGAATTTCTGAAAAATTTTGACTCTTTTAAAATGTCTTGGGAAATGTAACGCATAATAGGAATGGGAAGGAAGGAGATAATTGAGCCATACTATTGTATCATATACTGAACGCGTATAGTATATTTCCATTTGGTTTATTTTCAAGATAAAAAGTAATTGTTTTATGTGTGAATAAGTTCAATAACTTTCAATTCATAAGAATTACACAGTCACAATTTTTCTGATTTGTCCTTAGTTTTTGGAAACCAATATATAATGCTATTGGAATATATTGAAAATGAGAGCCCTGAGGTAAAAAAACTTGACCGTTTTGTTCCAATCATAACATAAAAATATTATCTAATCATGTATATCCAACTCAACTTTAAATATGTATATTACTATATCGTATAATGATGATTCTTGTAAAGAGTTCTATTCTTTAAAAGGACATAAATCATCCATCATTTCCCCATACACTCTTATTGTTGATTGTTTCCTTAAAAATTCCAAAATTCCAATTGTATAATAATGATTCTGGTAAAGTGTTCTAGACTTTAAAAGAACATAAACCGTCCATAATTTCCCTATGCATTCATACTGTCGATTGTTTCCTTAAGAAATCCAACTTAACTGCTTAAGTTAGTTGACTATGAGTAGAGCCAAAATTTTTAAGTAGTGCTTTATGGAAATTATTTTGATGCTATTGTTACATTATATAGCATTGACATAACATTTAACATTGACAAATATGAAAATCAAAATATATGCATTAATATTTTTTGCTAAAATTTGGCGGAAACTGAAATAAAAGTGTATTTTTTTATTTTAAGTAAGCAGTCCTAACTAAAAACAATATGCAAAGCATATCACATTTACTTGTATAAACGTAGACCTATATCCGTTATACGAGTACATCCATTGAAACAAAGGAATGATAGTATTCTAAAGTATAGCTGCGTTACAATCAATCGAATCATTTAGAGTAAATATGCAAAAACAAATTCAAAGATGCCAATAATTCATCTCTAATTCAATATATTTAAAACATGCACAATGCATATATTGCATCACCAAAAACATTTAATCAAAATTTAATGACAGTTATTTTATAGCGGCTTTTTTAGAAATTCAATTTACAGTTTTGAAAGTATAAATTCAATGTCCTAATAGCTCGTGATTAAACAACTGTATCTCCATTTCCAATGACACTCAAAACTGTTTTCAAAATCTAAAGGTTTCATATTTAAAATAAAATAATAAAAAAATCCAATTTTTTTGCACGAAAATCGTGATTGGCAAGTGGTCAGTTACCTTAACAAGTTTCGTGACTTTTACATCAAGGAAACGTTAAAGAATCCCTAATGTTAGAGTAATTTTAAAAATTGCAGATATGTCTTCATAAAAGTGCGTATGTCAGAATGCTTTTGCAATGTCCTCCATGCATAATGGCAAGTAAGTGAGCCGGTGTTTTGGAAAGCCAATCGCGGCGTATGGCCGGGGAGTGCTGCGGGGGTGTTCGTTATCGATCGACGCATCCTCCTCAGCGCATCCTCTCGAACGGCGTGCTCCAGCCAGATGCCGCCCGTCCTCCGATCTTCCACCTCCTTTCGCTGCTCGACGACTCCAAAAACTTCCATGGCACCGACACCCATGGCCCTCCGAGGGGCCCTTGCCCTGGCCGTCCTCTGCTGCGTCCGAGTGGTCACCTGTGCCCCCAGCGACCGGGCCCACTCTGCTGTCATGTGTATAACACCCACTCCGGACAAAAGTCAGGTCCAATGGAAGAACTTGACTGGGGAACACGCCATTGAGCTCCATACCGACAACGTAAGTCCTCTTATCAATAGATCCAACGCGCAATTCTTCGCCAACGATTTCTTGAGGTAGCGTGCCACAAAACTGCGAGGTAGCTTTGCTTTGGAGATGCTTCTCAATGCGTTGGCTTTGTTTACGAAATGCGGGGGCGGCCCTCCCTCCGTAACATCTTCTATAAATCGTTTTCTTATCAATAAAAAGGCCTTTTATGGAAGATTTTGTTAAAATTGTAGAAGATTAATGAAATGACATAACAATAAGTTTATAACGTTCTTAGCCATAACTGATAAATCTAGTTTTGATGTTATCCTTTAATGGTATTGAATTTTGTTATCGAAGGTCATTGTATGAGAAATAATAAAGGTAGGACATAGATATTAAATTTAAAAAAGTGGAGAAAGGTAACTTAAAGTCTTACCTTCGTATATCATAAACAATATATTACTCAATTAATAACCTTGAAATAAAATTTACTTAATTTATAACATTTGTTTTTGATATAATTTTATTTAAATTTTTAGATATGCCTTAAAAACGAATAATTAAACATCTAAAATATTTATAAAATATAAATGGAATTTTTTTGTGTTTTTCTATGGGCCTTCATCTTAAGATTAACTTTAAGAGATCTATTAAAATATATCATTCCTAAAATTTTTATAAAGCTGAGAATAACTTTTATTTAATGTGTTAATGAGTCAATAACTATTATTTACTTTTTTTATTCATTTTAAGAATTTATCCCTGTAAAATATTTTTCCAAACTATTTTTTGAACATTTCTGGACATTATCAAAATTATATATTGTGAAAAATATATCTGTTAATTGTTTTTATTTTCATTATAAAATGTTGAGTGTTTTTATTATTGATAAAAAGGAAATGAATTAATTAATATAAATTTAATCAAGGTGTTTGTAAGAAAATAGTTTCAATGATTATAGTTTCATTGAAGTTTTATTACCTGAAACAAATTAAAAATTGTAAATAATTTAATTAAATAAAATACTCTTTGAATGAAACTTTATAAAATTGTATGAAAGCTTTCTGTCATTTGTCAAAAGACTTGTTCTTGCTCATGTGATTTACTATAAATTCAAAAATTTATCTCTTTATATGTTTTCAGAGTACATGTAATAATTGATTTCTTATCACTAAATATTGAATTTTTGTTTTTTATTTATTCGGCTTGAAGTAACTACAAAAAGTGTTAAATTTAACATTTGGAGAAGGTTTAAGAACTTGATCATGAAATTTTAAAATACCATTTTTTTTTTAGCTCTATTTTTTGCAAAGCATTGAAATTGTTTTAAGAAAAATTAAAATAAAATTTATGAAAATTTTGGAAAAGTATAACTATTAATTAAATTTTTTGGTTGAATTTTCTGTATTGAAAAATATTTGCTGGATGAATTTTCATTTGATGTGACATTTACCTCTAAAGAAAAAAATAAAATAATTAGAATGAAATAAAATATTTAGCATTAATAATAAAATAAAATTGAATACAAAAATATCTCTAGTTGTTACATTATTAATTTTTTCTAGAGCAGTCATGTATGTATTATATTTATTATAATTAATATTTAATGGAAATCATTTAATTTCCTTTATTATAATTTCGAATAATATTTCCTTTAATATAATTTTTTATAAATTTTTAATAAGTTTTAAAATAAGTCTTAGTTTAAGCATATGCATAAAATGTAATACGAATATAAATATAAATCTTTATAGTATATAATAACTTATTAATTAATATATGATATTAATATAATAAATATTCAAATTTTAAATATTCACAGTATGTTTAAAAATTTATTTTAAATGAATGAAGTAATATTTCTTAACTTTTATAAAAATGAATATTTATTACAACTAGAAAATGTTTTAAAATTACAATTATTATATTAAAATAGAGTTCTAATAACTCATTTCTTTAAAATAATTCAATGATAATTCCCGACAAAAAAATTAATTAAACTTGCAATTTCATTTTATACCATAATGTACCTATCATGCTTGTATCATAAAATAATTTCATAATTAGTATTGGTACAACAGGATAAAAATACTTCTTTAATTCTCAACTAACTAATTGTTAGTAAATTTTCAAAATGTTATTTGTTGAAAGGAATTTTTAATATGCTACTGATTCATAAAATCAAAATGAAGAGTATACTATGAACTGAGAATAACAAATAAAAAGAAGATTATTTATAACATCATAAAATGGAAGTGATGGTAGAGAAATAACAACTTTTCTAAATTAATCATTGGTTTAATTTTCTTAGTAACATAATATAAAAACTTACAACTACTAACTTTCAAATTCAAGGGGAAATGAAAAAAAGTGAAGCAATTCCTTTAATCAAAGAAACTTCTTAAGTTTAAATTCGTTTGGTTTTATATTGAACTAAGCGTAAACAAAATTATTCAGAACTTGTTTGTTATTTTATAATAAAAATTACTCTCATTTCTACTTAAAGCGAATTCCTTGAAGTTATATTTTGTTTAAATGCAGCTCGTTATTTAAAAGAAATTAATTTGTCTCTCAAATTTCAGCACTTAATTATTGAGCTCTATATACAATTAATATTAGAAAATAATGATGACTAACATCTAGTTATACAGTAATCTGCTTTATTTTTGTGAAAAGTGATGCGATATCGTTAAATCTTCTTCTTTATCCGCCATACTTCAAAACATTCCTTGTCATAGCCTGCTATCCAGTTTTGTTAGTTTGTGTGTTAGGTCAGTCAAAACTATTTGAACTAACCTAAAATTGCTTATTTAATAAAACCACTTCAGAAATTCAATAGTAGCTTGAATAATTTTGCATGGATTAAAATACTTTCTATCATTATTTTTTTGTTAACACGATTTAAAACAAAACTATTCACTCGAGAAATTATTATTGACAATACATCAGTTTATCAGAAATACGAAAATATACGAATGACTCTCACGAATATTCGCGCACTTTCTTTGTACAGTTTGCAACTGTTTTGCTGATTATTGACCTAATTTAACTTTTTAGTTAGCCCTTTCCTTAGTTAATTTCTGTTATAATAAATTAAATAGAACTATTAAAACCACATTTTTTTTCTATTTTTTTTATTAAGTATTATTTTATCACAATCAGCTTTTCTCATTCAATCAAGCTAGAGAAATTATACTTGACAACTTATCAGTTTGTCAGAATTACGAAAATATAAGGATGACTCCCACAAATATTCTCACACTTTCTTTGTATAGTTTGCAAATATTTTGCAGATTAGCGGCCTTAGTTAACTTCTTTAGTTAGTCCTCTCCTTAGTTAACTTCTGTTATAATGAATTAAATAGAACTATATATTATTTTCTATAGAAATAGAACTATTAAATAGAACTATGCATATATAATTCTATCGAAATATATTATTTTATCTCAATGCACAACCTTTCTGTTGCAGTCAAACTATAGAAATTATTATTGACGATACATCAGTTTGTCAGAAATACAAAAAATACGAATGACTCTCGCAAATATTCTCACACTTTCTTTGTATAGTCTGCAACTTTTTTGCTGATTAACGACATTTCGGAAACTAAGAAGTGGTGTAGGCTCGGCCCTACGATTTGACAGTTTCTCCCGCAAAAGCACGAGCCCTGCAAGAATGGCACTTGCAGCAGTCAAGTCAGCAGATTGGTTTCCTTCTCCGGCACGTCGACTAAATTCGGAGTCATTACCGGACTTCTCAAAGCGAACGTTTCCAATCGGAGAATCCAATTAGAATTCCCTTCCTTTTACCTGGATCTCCAATTTCATCCGACTTCAAAAGAAACTTTCGGGGGAATTGCATTGTTTTCGTTTCTTTTTTTCCTCAAAGAAAACAGAAGTGTAATGGGCTTAGAACCGACTCCCACCCACCTCCACCCACAATTACGAGGGATTAAATTTTGATAAAAGAGCCGCAAAGCTTTGAAATGGGGAGGAAATCTGTTGAAAATATTGATAAATGTGGATTTAAAAATCTCGGGGCCAAGTAATTCTATTTTGAAAAGGTCGCAAAGCGAAAGGAGAGAATGAGTACTTGTTTTATAAGTTGGTAAACAGAAAGATTAAGGCTATCGGTTTTATTTTTAATTTTTTTTCAATTTGTGTGGGTGTATCCATTCTCTAGTATTTACTCATTGTGTAATTTTGTCCTGGTGTGAGTGCATGCGTGCGTGCAGGTATGTGTGTGCATTCATTCTATTTTTTATATTTGTGCATTTGTTCTTTCTGTAGTGTTATCCTGCATATGCATGTAAGAGCATGTGTGTGTATAGATACTTGTGTATGCGTGCGTGCATGTGTAGATAGGCGTGCGTGCACGTGTGTGTATATATGCGTGCGTACATGGGTGTGCACTGAAATAAAAAAAAATTCAAACTAGAAAATCAAAGTATTAGATTATAAAACATAAAGCTAATATAAACCTAAATAAAATTTATTTAAAATTAATTTTAATTTCAATGAATATGTCCATTCTCTTTTTTATTGTGCATTTACTCATTGTGTAGTTTTGTCCTGGTATGTGCGTTTTGTCCTGAATGAACGCACGCGCGCGCTTGTGTGCTTGCGTGCGTGTGCGTTCATTCTTTTTTTTATATTTGCTCTTTCTGTAGTTTTGCCCTGCATTTGCATGTAAGTGCATGTTTATGTATAGATACATGGATGTGCGCTGAAATAAAATTTTAAATTTAAATCAGAAAATCAAATCATTAAATTATAAAGCATTAAATTAGAAAATCAAATCATTAAATTATAAAGCATTAAATTAGAAAATCAAATCATTAAATTATAAAGCATTAAATTAGAAAATCAAATCATTAAATTATAAAGCATTAAATTAGAAAATCAAGTTTAGTTTTTGACAAATGCAGTTATTTTATCAACATTATAAGCTCTTATTAAAAGAAAGTGAATAATTATTTGCTATAAAAAATTTATTTTAAATTATCTTTATTTAAAAAGGTAAATAAAAATTATTTAGAATTATCTTTATTTAAAAATGTAAATAAAGTTTATTTAAAATTATCTTTATTTAAAAAAATTAAATAAAATTTATTTAAAATTAGTTTTAATTTCAATAAATGATACCTTCAAGTCTTAGAGTATCTTTTAATTTTTTTTGTCATTAAGTATAATTAATATTGAGTAATAATTTATGATTGTTTTTAATTTTTATTTTCTAGCTTCTACGGGCTTTGGGGCCTGTTAATTTAGTATACTGTTATTTTTATAGCATATATGTATTTTTGTTATATTTTGTAAGCAAATTTAGAGTAATAATACCTGAATACGTGAATGCAACAGTACTTTTAAAGTTGTAAAAATATTTAATTAATGCAAAACTTTTTTTACAAATATATCAATTCAATAAAAGTCCTTACATTTATTTCATAAATTTTCTAATAATGTATTAGAAAATCATAATCATAATAATAAAGATCAAAGTTCATAAAATTAGGTTAAGAAATAGAAAGAATAATTGACCTTTGCTGGAAATATGGGATAAATTGGATAATTGTGTAGATATGCGACTAAAATGACAATTGACAAAACTTTATATTTAAACATATAATTTATATTTTACCTCAAGTTTGCATGTTTCTTTGCTTAAAAATTGCATCCCATAGTCATCATATGAATATTTCTATTAGACTCAATGTACATTATCTTTTTAATAAATTCAGCATTTCTTTAAAAACGTTTCTTCAACTAAAAATAGATTTATTTTTATAAGAAACAAAAATAAACAGTTTAAATCATGTTTAATAAGCACATTTTAAAGATAAAATAAAAATATTTCCAGTTTATTGCTTCTTGTAAATAAATTTTATTTGCCATAAACTATTCATTAGAAAACGAATTGGATTATGTAGTGTAAGAACATTTTTTAACCTCAAAGCATATTATTTGTACCTTTAAGCTCTATCGGTACGGTACAAAAAAACTTTATTTGAGATACTTCAAAAGACTTAAATTGTCATTTATCAAAAATACTACTTGATCTGAAAATATATTAGTCTGCAATAAATTTCGGTTCTGTAAAAAATAGTTCAAAAAGATTTAAGGTGATTTTAAGTATGAAATATGGATTTAAAGATGAAGTATGAAAAATAAATAAATATAAAAGACGTCATTTTGGCATAGTGTCTGATAAAGTTTGTATCGCTTGATTAATTGAAAGAAAGGAAATATCTGAAGGATATTTTCATTTTTGATTCCTTAAACTTTTGATGAATGGTAAAAACAATTTGTGAAATTCGGCACCTTTTTCCTTCATTATAAATCAAACCTTGAATTCTATTTGTTTTTTTTATTTATAAAATGTTTTAAAATTTTAAAAATTACATATAAAAAAGAGTAATTTAATTAAACATTCTAAAGCAATTAAATTTTGAATAGATAACTCTTTTGAAAACAAAAATGAAAAGCTGGAAGTAGGTTTTAAAAAATATTGAAACTAGTAATAGAGAAATAAAAGTTATTTTCTTAAATCTTTCTCTTCCTTAAGGAAAGTTTTTAAAATATGGTTCCCATACTGTAGGACATGATCCCCAAGGAGCACAAAAAGGGGTTGAAAGGGGGAGGACGATAGATTTAATATACATAAAAATTAAACTATCCTTAATGAGGTAGCAAAATAGGATTTAATAAACACAAACATTAACTTCAAAATGATTGATTCAAACTTTCTTTGTTTTTAAAAAAGTGTATCCCAGAAACATTTTTTCTTTAGCAAGCAGATTTTCTTCTAGACAAACATCTTAAAGCAACTATATTCAAAAAGTCAATATCTAATGAGAAACTCTCATTGGACAAACTTTTAAATTCTTACCTTTGTCAAAAATTTTTATATACATTAATGAAAAGAACTCTCATTGATCAAAATTCACCAAGCTTGTGTTTGTAAAATTTTTTTATACATTAGTGAAGAGAACTCTCATTGATGTTGTCAAAAAATTTTATATACATTAGTGAAGAGAACTCTCATTGATCAAAATTCACCATGCTTGTGTTTGTCAAATAAATTTTATGCACATTAGTGAAGAGAACTCTCATTGATCAAAATTCACCATGCTTGTGTTTATCAAAAAAATTTTATGCACATTAATGATGAGAACTCTCATTGGTCAAAATTTTAGATGCATTTCTTTATATGTTTTTTACACATAAACAACTCATTCGTCTATTTATTAAAGGAATATTTGTATCTAAATGTCCGAGAAACAATCTAGGGGACTTAATAGTCATGCACTTTCTTTTACACGGTAATTAATATATTTAGCTGAAAAAACTTATTTATAAACAAGAACAACGCATTCGTCAATTTATTAAGGAATTGTTGGTATCTAAATTTTTTAAATATTTGAAAGAAGATCCTCGTCATTTGATCAGAAAAAATTTAAAGAAAGATTCTGATTCTTTTAGCAACTATTCTTACAATGATTTTTTTTTTTTTTTAATTTAAACTTATTGAGTGGTTCTTTTTGCCTTGGCAGCTATGAAGTCTAAACTGAAAATTCTAATATTTCTAGAAAACTTTGGAGGATCTTACTATTGTAATTATTTTCTTTAAAAAATTGCTCTTAAAAACAGAAGCACAACTATCAAGTAACACTTAACTAATGTTTGGCAAAGAGAAATTAGTATTTTATTAGTAATCTTTACATTCTAATTTATATATTAGTTAATTTTAAGAAATAATATTACTTTCTTAATAAAATATTGTGAATCCTTGAACTTTTAGTAAAAACAATTATATAATCTTATATTGCTGTCAGAGCAAACTAAATATAGGGTGTATACTGCTAAAATACTTCTTAATACTACTTTTCATGGGGAGAGGGAGACATATTTTTCTTTATTTGGGAAAGCTTAAGATAAAAAATTTTAAATATCCATGAATGTTTTGTAAGCATAGGTTGATTAGCTGTTCGTGGGATACACATGGAGTCCGAGGTCCTCTGATGTAGAACAAAAAATATATATTGTCAATTGAAATAGTGAGAAAAAAGGAAAAAATTAAAGGTTATAAAAACAGTGATTCTTCTTTAAAGATATTCATAATACAACTAAAATTTCATCATGATTATTTTTTGGTTCATGAGTGAAGCATGAAGTCCACCGATGTTAAACAAAAAAAAAATGTTTTGAAGTAAATTGAAATCTTGTAAGCAAATAAAAAATTAAAGGTTATGAATTAAATTTACTTTTAAGATATTAACTAAACAACTATAATTTATCATGATTATTTAGCATATTTGGAAGACGAGGCCTACCGACCTTTAACGAAAACAAATGTTTTAAATTGAAATCGGAAAATTAAATTGAAATTTTTAAAAAATGAATCGTAATCAAAAATTAAACGTTATAAAAAGTATTGATTTTTCTTTAAGATATTCATAATACAATTGTAATTTTATCATGATTTTTTTAAGATTACCCACCGACTTTTAACAAAAACAAATGTTTTAAAGTAAATTAAAATCGTGTAACCAAAAAAAAAATTAAATTATAAATTATGAAAAAATATTCAGTTTTCTTTTAAGATATTCATAATACAATTGCATTTTTGTCATGAAATTGTTGGCAATTTACACAATGTAATGCTGATAATAGGAATTAAGCATTCAAAATATGTTCTTAAATTTTAAAATTTTAAATAAAAAATGTTTAATAAATAGCATTAATTTGCTTTAAGGTTTTTTAAATCTATTTAAATCTTGCAGTTTATTTTCTAATTAGCCTAAAGTGTGCACAAAATGACCGTAGAACGACAAATCAAACCAAATGAAAAAATTTTGAAATACGAAGAACATTTAAAGTTTTAAACTAAAACCGTTTATGTTTCTAATTGCTGTGTTTTTGACTGACATTTGCTTCTTATAAACGTAAACATAATAATTATTACGGATAAAAAATTAAATTTAGGAAATTGATGATAATTAAAGGCTGCTGTGCTCTAAAAAAGCAATTATTTCTTTTTTTAAATTTTATAACAAACCTAATTACAGATATTTGTCATTGGCGGCGGATGGCTGGATGGGTTTGTCTCTAACTGTAAACTCCAGCTCCGGATAATCGAGTGAGGATAATTAAGTTATGGGTCGCCATCTTCTTTTTTCTGTATTTTAACGTACTCCTGTCTGAAGAAACGTGGAGTTCTTGCTGGCATTTTGATCTTGCTATTTTTAATTGAAAATTGAAATAATTTTGGAAATAACTGCTACATTAAAAATACTTCAAAATCTGAGGAACCCTTTTATTTACGTCATGACGTGATGTACTATAACAGTCTGGCATTTGCGAAAGCCAAAATGCACTTTACATCCAATGGTACATTACACTTTGAATTTTCTGTAGAAATATTTCGCTCCAACTTGTTGTCTTCTCTACCAACTGCTTGAGAACCATATATCTTGAGAGATGTGTTCTCGCCATATTTATTTTATTCCGATCAATTTCCTTCCAATCTGTTCCAGTAAGTTTTCTTAATTTCAGTTTCCTTTAAGCTTCAAATGATGCCTTGAGCAGTTGAGATTGCATTGCGAAAACTTTGTTTGATGAAGCAGGTGTGTTGTAAAAGCGAGGATCTGCCATTAATCCTCTCGGTTGACAGTCATTGTTGTCGAAACTCAAGTGTTCGTTAATCATTGTCCATGCCTAGTTCGAGCATTTGTCTTAACTTGTAGGTTTCGACTGGTACATATGAGAAAACTAAGGAGAGATTTCGATTCAATCGATTTGGTACAAATCAACTGCTACAGATGGGATCCGGATCCTCTATATAGTAACATTTTAGTGGCGAGACAGGATTTATATCGGACTGATATCTTTCAAGATTTAATAGTAGTATAATTGTTAATTAAAAATTATAACTAGATACAGGAATTTAAGTTTAATCTGTTTTTCAAAGTAATAAATAGTGAAAGTTGTGATTAAACCACTTCTAAACGAAATATTTTACAATCAAAATAATACCGAATATTACAGTTAAAGAATACAAAATTTATATGTTACAGTTAGAAATATTACAGTTCTGTAGTTAACTGATTAACTGGATTTTAATAACTTAATTGGTTACTAATTAATCCAATAACTAAATTTATATTATATTTTGTTTTAATCCTTATTTATTTAACTGGTTAATTAATTAATCTAAATGTATTGATTCTTATTGTACCGAATTCTACAATTAAAAATTATAAAGTTAATTTATATGAATCTAATACACCCCTCCTAAGGCCCAGTTATGGTTATAACGCATGTAGAAGGAATCACCTTAAGAAAGAACTGTGATCAGATATAAAAAAATCTTGTTTTAATAGGTATACAAAAAAGCATTTCAATTATGTATACGTATTTATAAACTTTCTACTTTTTTCGATAACTCTCTCAAAGTATTAAGTTATATACATTCAACTGTGTTGAGTTAATGTTGAAATGTCTTCTAATAAAGTATTCTTTACGGTATTTTGAATTCAAAACATTTGCTAAATGCTGTATTTTAAATATAACTATAAGGGATTGTATAATAGCCATAATCTACCGTTCCGTAAAAAACAAAGTGAACATGAATCTAGCCATAACACATACTGTTATTTTTCTATATTTTAATTTATACTTAAATATTTTCATTTTTTCTTTATTTTAATACTTAGTATTATTGATATTAAAATTGATATTGGTTATGTTACAACATTAACTTAATAGACATTATTTTTTTATCATTTTACTTTGAAATAACGTGATTTTCCTGAAACGCCAGTGTAACAGAAAGGCCGCGTTATGGCAACATCATACTGTACTCATTATTTCCATATATATATATATCTTTTTTTTATTTCCAATGGCAAGGCAATACAAAACGATGCAATACAAGGCAATACAATGGCAAGGCAACGATGGAAATGAGTTCGATTAGTTTTCAGCACTATTTCCATTTAACAAATGTATTTTCAACTGAAATTCCTTTTTTCAGAAGGTTTCCCACCCCATAGCCATCCACTAGTTTTATTTAAATTAATTACCTAATAAGTATACATAAACCATTAGGCTAAATCCGCCAAAACTAAATTATGAGATAAGGGAAAATGTACTTTATGACAGTCTTTGATAAAATCCTTATTATTTGAAAGAAATGGATTTCATAACGCTCCATCTTTTTCAATGCTTTCATTAAAATGGAAAAGAATGGTTAAGTTAAGCAGAATGGTAAATAAAATAATTCTTGTTAATAGTTAGCTCATATTGAAAACTGATGAAGTTTACTAATCCATTTTTTAGTATTTTTTCAATTAATTTGAAAATGTTTAAGCTAATTTTATTGTGGTATGTTTATAATATTTATATTCTTTACAGATCTTTTTTATTAAATTCAGAATTTGATCAATGACAAAAAGTTCTGAAAGCTAATTTGTAGGTATTAATAATTTATACTGTCTATTTTCATTCATTTATTATGAAAATTTAATACATCTACAAAGTACGTAATTTCTTTGCATTTGCTATAGGTTTCTCTTATTTATAATCAATTCTAAACATTAAATAGCTTTTAATAATAGTAATATTTTATTTTTTTAATACAATAAATTCTTCTAATTCTTAACAAGGCAAAGACAAAAAGAATGGGGAAAATCAGTAAAATCTTTAAGTCTTACATTATACAGACAATATACATCCTCTGTGACAGGGGTGACCAAACTAAATTATCTTGCGGGCCACTTTGGAAATAAATCATAACTCCAGGGGCCGCATATAAAATTATATATCCCCATATTAGATTTAAACCCACTACGGACATTTTTTGGAGTGAAAAATTGAAACATAATGAGTTATTATTTCTTACTTGTAAACATAGATAATATAATAATAATGATACTAAACGCACATTGTAAAGAAATATATAACTCTACAAATGAAATATAAAAAATATATAAATATAAACGAAATTAAAAAATTAAATCATTAAAAAATATTTATTTCACTAGTGCGTTTCTCTGCGTTCTAATTTGTTTCTCCACTCTTTCACTTAGCTTTTGCAAATCAATCTCAATTTGAATATTTGCACATCGTAATTGGTGTTGCTTCCGTTATGTTTGAGCGTGTTTTGTGTTGGGTCAATTTCCTTTTCGAAAAAAACGATTCGCTGGTTAAGTTGAACCAAAAGTGCTAACAACTTCAACTAAGAGACTGGTTTGCTCTGCTATCAACTATCAACTGTGTGAATCTAGAGATGGTCACTGAGGTCACTTAAAGCGAACTCATAACTGTAATCTCATAAAGAAAACAGGCAATATCTGTCATATATTTGCAAGAATATTATTTTAAAATCAAAGTTAATTTTTTCTCATGATTTCGACAATTCCTTTTTGAATATATGGATGCTCACATAATGTATTTTTTTAATACATTGGTTTTCACTAATTTGGCCATTATAAAATAAATATATTTTGTAAAAGTGTGATAAATCTCACTGGCCGTAAAAATATTCAAGGCGGGCCACGGGTTGCCGAACTCCGCTCTTTGAGTAAAATTCCTATCTATTTATTCTGTTGTTTTTTTTTTTTTTTATGTCAAGAAATATTTTTCTGACGGACAAACAATATTTTCCTTAAAAAAAAAAAAAAAAAAAAAAAAAAAACATCTAAACAATAAAAAGCATTGCTTATTCTCAGGAGAAACGGTTACAGCTGAAAAAACAAACGACGTGAATCACCCCTCCCTTCCCTCCATCCTTCTTGACAAACTGTCACTTTTGACAGGAGAGAATTCGAAACAAAAAAGGTTTCTTCTATCTAATTATATTTTTATAATTATATTTTGGTTTTTGAAATAAATAATATTTTTCTTATAGAAACTTTCCGTATGTTGAAATTTCAGAACAATATATAAAGGTAAACTAACACTTCGTATGATGTCATCAAAGAATTCGTTTGCTCGTTTTTAAAAGTCATTTTCTTGTCAATTATGTAATCAAAAGGTTCTTTGTAAGTTTAAAATAAATATTTTGTTTCGATTTGTATTTGGCAATTGACAAATCATAAAATTTTAAAAATAGTACCAAATAAATTCTGCGAAAGCAATCCGTATTTTTAATATTTTTTTTCATTTAAAATTAGAAATTTATTGAATTAATGGAATGTTAAACAAAATGTATTATTAATGAAAATAAAAAAAGTTTAACAAATTAAATATTAGTTAATGTTTCAAAAAATTATTAAAAACTAATTTTTCAATACAACTATTATTAATTAATTATTCAAACAAGTCATTATCAATTAATTTTTCAAAAAATTATTAATAATTAATTTTTCAAAACAACTATTGTTAATTAATTATCAAAACAATTATTATCAATTTTTTTTCAAAAAATTATAATTAATTCTTACTTAATTATTAATTATTTTATTCAAAAGTATTATTATTAATAATTTTAATGGAAATCCAGATTAATTCTAAATCAATTATTAATTAATAAATATTTTATTAAATATTCTTATTAATTTAATTTCAAACTGATTAAAGTTCAAAAAGTTTTGTCGTAACCGTATTTTTATTAATTGTTCATTTACTTAAAATATTTTAATTTTTATCTGTGGAAAATATTTTGTCCCCTTTCAAGAAATCCTCTCCTCCCATACGGACAGTGGACCTCAGTTTGAGACCGACTGCACCTAGATTGTATGATTTTTTCCTAAAAAGCACCAAATTTTAAAATTTCAATTGATTCACATATCTATCGCTATGTCGTGCAGATATAAAATGATTTATATTTTTAACTTAATTTATGATGATATTATTTTATGCATATATAATATAATCAGCATAAAATTACATTATAAGTTATAAATGAAATACAATAATTATTGTTCTATATTTTTTAAATAATTGTTTATTATAAAATTTTTTAATAGAATATAGCTAATTTTACAAATTTAGTTTAAAAGTTTAATTTGTAAGCTTACTGCTCAGAATTTAATGCAACATGTAATATTAAACTTTAATGTATTATTAAAGGATAGCGAATTTATAAATTTTTTGCTTGTTTCATCTTTAAAAAAGCTTATATGATAATATTAATGATATCATTTTGCAAAAAAAAAATATTCACTCAACTGCTCTGATTTTTTTAATACTATAAGGTATTAAAAAAAATCCAATAGGTTAGAGTATTTCATTAATTAGCAGCGTGGGAAAGTGGAAGTAGAAATTGATGGAGTGATTTATTGTTTCTTGAAAGACATGTAAGAGAAAACTTCCAAAATTGTAAGCTATGGGGGAAATTCTTTTAACAATAATGAGTTAGGAGATTATAGATTTAAAAAAATACTGGCGAAGAAATGTTTCTGAGACACCATTCATAGAAAAGGTACTTATAGTTTCTTTGTTGCTGTTTAAAAGTATCGTTGTTAGAGGTGGAATTAATTCTGAGCAGTTGATTAGTGATGTTGTAACTCTATTGATAGTGAATTGGGATTATTTTCTTTTGTCAAATATATTAATTTATGGTGTGCTATGAATGTTAATGTTGATATTAAGAAAATCAGCTTCAAGGTTATTTATATTTTTTAAATAATCTCTATTGGATAAATGCCATGACAGATTTTTTTTTAAATTTGGATAGCTGAAAACAATTATATCGTCCATATAAAAGCCTGTTTGGGAATTAGACAATTTTTTTCGATGTAAAAATTATCTAGTACTAATGAATATATTGTTCCTTGTGAAATACCTTGAGTTTGAATGTAGTAAAGATTTTCATTTTGTAGGAGAGATTACATAGTTTTATACAGTAATCGGAAATTTACTTTTATAGTATTATAACAATTGTAGTAAAGTGAGTTTAAGGTATTTTGTAGATTTTTAAGAGAAATGCTGGTAAAAGATCCTTAAAATCAAAAATAGCGAATTGTGGTAGCCTTCTATATATATATATAAGAATATATGTTCTCTAATCTAAGCTTGTGGTACAAAAACTTCCCCCTATTTTCTCTTCACTTTTAACTTCCCCATAATCTTTTGTATCAAAGTTATAAAAAAACTATGCATTATCTCTGCTTTTATGTCAAGACCCATTTTTTTATAAATGACAATGTTTCAAAGTTTCAGAAATAAACAACAAAGCCCTCAAACTAGCAAACCCATTTCGAGTTGTAAATCGAATTTGGCGTGCTTTCTCGCCCACTTGAACAACCGTGTAAAGCACTGAATAGGAAATTTATAATCATAGCCCTTCTTCTATGCAAGCCAGGGACTCGAATTTGTTGTGCCTTTTGAAGTAAAAGGCCGAGATCAATAGATGGTCTGCGAGACAAGCCACGCCATCTGTTAAAGAAGAAAGAAAACGACATGGAATCCTTCCTCCTTTGGGACTCTAAACCACGGTATCAAAACATTACAGCTGGGTATAATAAAAGAACCAGATTGTCCCTCTAGGACTCTAATATAAATTGACTTTCAACTTTTAGATCGAAAAAAATCGAATTGCCAACTGACTTGGACCATTGTCATAAGCGATTATTCCCTCATTGAATAGATGGACCGTAATATGCCCTCCGTATCTTTGATATCGTTATCACTGAGACATCGTTTATTCTGTATTCCTTTTTTCTTTATCGAGAATTACGAAATATCTTGTAATTTCAAATAAAATTTTTGAATCTTTACATTAAAATACAGGGTATACTCGTATTAAAATTGGGATAATCACTATAACTTTGCATTAGTCAACAATACTTAAGTCTTATAAAAATAAAAAAGCATTCAATTTTTCATTACTTAACTAGCCTTTATTAAAATCAAATAACGAAACAAATATAGTTTGTTTTAATTTTAAAATAACTAATATGTAATAATCAAATATCTTTTAAGAAGTATTATAATAAATGCGGATTTTAACTTCAGTGCGTATATGTTATCACAGAATACATGATTATTAATACTTGTCTTTAAGTATCCTTTTTTGGATAGAATCACTATCTTTACAATAAAATGTAAAAAATAGTAGAATGTTAATGAATCCATAAAATTTATTAGCACCACTCTTAGATAAATGTTTAGTCATTTGCTTTCTTTCATAATGTCTATCAAAATGATTTATTGTTTTAGCCAGTGATTTTTATTATTTTCTTACGGAGTTTTTCTTGTGCCTATCCCATAAAACATTTTTTATAATAATTATTTAAATTAAAATAATTAAAATTATTAAAAATTTTATACATACAAAAAATGCTTCATCGGTTTTTATATAAATTGCATTTGTCTTATTTTTATATATTTACTTTACTTATTTACTTATTTTTACATATTTACTTTACTTATTTACTTATTTTTATTTATTTTATTATTATTTACATTAACAGTAGGATAATTAGTTCAGGGAGTTTAAACACCATATATATTTACATTTTTGCATATATATAGTACATTTCTAATTCATGGTAGACACATGAATGGGACACATTCATGGCATGATTTTAACACTAACAATCAATTAAATTAGGATAAATAAAGTATTGGTTTACTTTGTTACTTAGGTAAAATAAAAAATTTTTAAAAATTTTTAAAAACGGGCGTTTACTCTGTAAAAGTAGTTTATATCTTACATTTCAATTATATAAAAATGTGTAAAATACTGGCGATTAAGATACTTTCCCAACACAGTTTTCTGTAGTACCTCTCACAGGTTTATTTTTTCCCATCTGGAACTTTTTATCGATTTGTACATTAAAATCTTGTATAGTAAAATCAAAACTAACATTATTTGAAAGTTTTCAATACACATTTTTTGGTCATTGTAAAGAATGCTTTGCTTTGCTTTTACATTGTTTTTACCAAAGGAATTTGTAGCTCTTGCAAATGACTGCTAAGAAAATATTTTCTGATTAGTCCTAAAAAATTCATAATACATTATTTGAAATAAATTGATGCAAAACAGCAAAAACGAACTAGCTTGCGCAAATTTTACAAGAAGTGTAAGAAACTTGTTACCTGAACAGAGAAATTGTATTTGGTTCAGCGACGAGATGGTAGCAAATTGGTTTAATCATTGAGATTCATCTAAGTGTTATAATTTAATAAAGAGGAAGATAGATCATTTGTAACATCTCTCTAAAATGAAACTTTCTCTCTTATTGATAAAAATCATCGTTTAATCTACATTATTTTTTTAATTACGTCGAGGAATGGGTCGTATTGGCCATTTCCCTGCGAGCAGCCCAATACAAACTAGCCTTGCAGAAGGTATGTCGTGTGGGCTGCATCAACGAATGCTGTTACTCATTTAGCACTACCCAGGGGGCACGTGCAGCGTGAAGATATGCTATGGACGCGAGTAACACTACCCCCATTAATCTACATTTTGGACAAATTCAAATCTCAAAGCACCTTGAAGATTCTCTCTCTCGAGTAAACTTAGTAGAAACTCATAAATAATTTTTCATGCTTTTGAAATAATATTTCAAAACATTTACTTTTCAAATAAGCTTCAAAAGATGATGCTGGTAAAGAAACACATTACTAATGTGTGTATACTTTAATAATATAAAATAGGGAAGTGATTAACTTTATTCATCATTGTGAATTTGACAAAAAATTAAAATTATAATTGCGAAGTACTTTTTATTTATAATTAATTTCTGTTGGATGTTCTTCCACATCATTAATTTAAGGTGGTATAGTCACCAAAAATAGTATATCATTTAATAATATGTACTGTATATTTATTTTTCTTAAATATTATTCCTTTAACGGTACTTTGATAATTTTAAGTAATAATTTAAAACCTGATGATCATTATTCGAAATATTATTATGGTTAAAATTAAAAAGGAAAGTATTATTAATAATTATACTTCAATATTATTGATTTTATTAATTAATAATTTTTCTTAATTTGCTTTAATTTTATGAACTAATAATTTTATTTAATTTACTTTAATATTATTAATTAATAATTTTTCTTAATTTACTTCAATTTTATTAATTAATAATTATGCTTATTATAATGCATCACTCTTATAAATTGAAAGAAAAAGTTATCTTGACAATAGCTTACATTCACAATACTTTGTAATTTATTTGAGAGGCTATTGAGAATGATACTTCATAATTAATAATTATACTTGAATATTATTAATTTCATTAATTAATAATTGTACTTATTATAATGCAACACTGTATAAATTGAAATAAAAAATTTTCTTGACAATAGCTTACATTCACAATACTGTGTAATTTATTTGAGAAGCTATTGAGAATGATACTTCATAATTAATAATTATACTTGAATATTATTAATTTCATTAATTAATAATTGTACTTATTATAATGCAACACTGTATAAATTGAAATAAAAATTTTCTTGACAATAGCTTACATTCACAATACTGTGTAATTTATTTGAGAAGCTATTGAGAATGATACTTCATAATTAATAATTATACTTGAATATTATTAATTTCATTAATTAATAATTGTACTTATTATAATGCAACACTGTATAAATTGAAATAAAAAATTTTCTTGACAATAGCTTACATTCACAATACTTTGTAATTTATTTGAGAGGCTATTGAGAATGATACTTCATAATTAATAATTATACTTGAATATTATTAATTTCATTAATTAATAATTGTACTTATTATAATGCAACACTGTATAAATTGAAATAAAAAATTTTCTTGACAATAGCTTACATTCACAATACTGTGTAATTTATTTGAGAAGCTATTGGGAATGCAAATTTGAAATAATGGCTAAATGTTTAGTGTGAGACTAAATAATTATCATATACATTTGGAATTTAAATGTAAGATTATCTTAATTAATCTAGTTACTACATATTTTCTCTAGTTAGTAATTCTATTCATATTTCACAGATCAAAGCGATAAATTTCATTATCAAAATTGACATTTTAGTGGTAAAGTATGCGAGTAATAACTTTTCGGAAATGAAGTGGTAGTCTGAGAGATAATTAAATTCGAGAAATTATTAAAATGATTTTATTACAACTGTAATTAATAAAAACTAATCGAAAATCATTGAAAGTAATTATAAATTTCAAGAATTTTTATATAATAAGATATATATATATCTTATTATATAAAAATTCTTGAGAATCTAGAAAAAATCTAGAGAATTAAAACTAAGAATTAAATTATCTCATATATATCAAAAAGCCGAGTTTGAATTTTTTTTTTATATATAATTTATGGTTCAAAATCTCTAAGTTATAAAAAAATAAATTCAAAGCATTTAATAAGTAAACAATTATATTTTTAGAAACATTAAAAATGAACTCGCATAATCAGTCGTGGATAAAAAACTTTTTCCATGATTATTTATTCTTTTGTGTTGGAGAAAATATATCACAAAAATTGTTATAAGCAGTTTGAAATAATTTCCATTAAAATAGTTCAACAATTTCAATTTTTAAGTGAATATAGCAAATCGCTGCAAAATAACTTTCTTTTAGAAATTTGATTTTAATGTACTTTAAGTTTATAAAAATATTATAAATGGCACGATAATCGTTATCAATAGATGATCAAACGTAATCAAAATCATTATCAATTGGCGCTCAAACATTTTGATGTAATAAAATGATAAGAAAATATTACATCGAACAACTGAAATTGCATTAAAATTAGGACACCAATTTGAAAGCAACACCAAAGAATTTAAAATTTATTTTGAAGTAAACCAAACCAATTCCAATACTTAGAGATATAAAACATACAGCTGCCAATCTGCAAGACAAATCAATACTGAATTTATCGAACAATTAACAAGATAATTGAGTATATTGTCAAGTGAAAAAAAACTCATCCATTAAGAAAAAAAGAAAGTTGAGCCTAGCATTTATAAAATACTATATATAGAGTGGCCAGATCTAAATTAAACCAGAAACAACATCACATGGTGAATATGACTCTTTTCTCACTGCTCTGTTTGAAATTCATAAGCCAATCAGCACAATAGTATATATTAAGTAGTATATAGTTAATTCAACCATTGTATTCGCAGTAAAACTTCGAGATCTACCTTACGCTGTCGATAAATGTAAATAACTGTAACTTCAGTAAGCAATAATTAGTATTACTGGGAGTCAATTTTGAGTTCGAAAGTTTAATATTAAGAAAAGAAAGAAACAGAAATCGATCTTGTAACATAAAGGAACCACCAAGTCAAATTAATCAGAAGAATGTCGTATGTGTTTCATCAAAAGTTGATGAAAAGGTTATTTCACTATAACAAATAACAGTTTTGGGACCATATATCGAAAACGCAATTCAATCTTACACTGTCTCGGTCGATCCATTAAATGAAATATGTCCTCCGTCAAGGTTGAAGAACCTTTTCTTGCGAATCCGAGTTGCCATTTTTGCCTTTCAATCTATTGAAAATTTTATTTTAGTGCTATGAATACAAGCAATACTGTAATTTAAATGCAGGCAATTTTCTAAATTTTCTATAGAAACTTTTAGTTTCCAAAGAAATGGTAAATTTATATTTGAGCAGATTAAATAGAATTTTTCAATGTTTTAATATTGTTTATTTCTTAATAATTATACATTATTGGCTAATGTAAGAATAAGTTTAATATATTATTCGTAAGCAACCAAGTTATTTATTTATTATTTCAAGTCAATTTCATTGTCTGGCGAGCGTTGGTTTTTCGTTAGTAAAGATTGAGCACTGCCACCTAGTAGAAGCAATTGGAACTTCTTCCGCGTCATTGAGAATTGAGTAGTGAACAAATGTTTGCACTTCTTGAATCTCTGTTGTAATAGGAGTGCGGAAATATATATTCTATTATATATTTCCGCACTCCTATTTACTTGAAATTGGTAAATTAATTTTTGAATAGAATAAATAAATTTATATAGATAGCAATTATTATTCTAATGTTTTGCGGTAAATTAATATTAATAATATTTTTAAGTAATAATATATTTTAAAAATAAAATAAATTATATATTTTAGTATAATTAAAAATATATTTTAATAAAATATTTTTAAGTAATATTTTTTTTAATTTTTTGGTAAATAAATTTTTGAATAGAATAAACAAATTTATATAGATAGTAATTATTTTTTTAATGTCTTGCAATTTTTTCAATTATCTTTATGTGATTAGCACGGAAGAATAAAAGGGGAATATTTCGTAGTTATCTCCCTAAATATTAATATACAGCTTATACTAATTATGAAAACAAATATGTACCACGATAGTTGGAAACACTTTTTAAAAAATTGAATAAAAAACTGTTACATTATTATTCATGTAGAAAGCTCCGGAATCCATTGTTACAGAGAAAATGCTATCGTATAACTGCTAGATTTACATTCATAAAATGGTTTTTCGATAATTAAAACCCAAAAGAAATTAATTTCAACAGCGAGATGCATGAAAATTTCTATTTCTGTATTCGCCAATGTAGAAAATGGAAATGTATCGAAATTGGAATGATGAATTAAAAATGATATAATTCAGGTTAAATCAATCAGCAATTTAATTTCCGGTGTCATTTAATGCTTTTTTTTTCATTATTATTTTTTGAAAATATGAAAAAAAATTATACAGAATAAATCGAAATGATTAATTTTTTATTACTTATGTGCTCCTTTTTTTTTTAAATAACTAGATTTGTGTGTGTGCATTGGATATTCGATGGAGCATATAGCAAGAAGGATCTTTTTTTGTACATTGATAGATCTTGTGTTTCATTTATATAACCACAAACGAGGTACTGACGATTGGCTAAATATAAAACATTGAGTTTCGAAAGGAATTTTAGTCTTAATTGCATGGCATCTCAGTTATCGGTAAATTCAGGAGTGATGAGTTGGCCAAAAAATGTCCGTCTCCTGAGTCAAAATTTTTATAATCGACATTTTTTTCAACTCCTGACCCTGATTTTTCCCCCTAACTCCTGACGGCCTGATGGCCAATTAGCTAGCTCTCTTGCATTTGGTACCACAAGCTTCAAGTTCAAATCCTGACGGTGGCATAGATGTTTGTGAGTGGTTCGGAATCCATGTTAAACTGTAGGTCCCGCTCTAATTAGCCCAAAGTGTGCACAAAATAATAAAAATAATGCATTTAATATAATACATTTAATTTTTTATAATACTACAATAAAAATAATACATTTAATATCATTTAAATAATACATTTAATATCATTTATTTGAATATAAATTTTCCTAGGAATTTTAAAAAGCAACTTTTACAAACTTATGAATCTTCTCTTCCTTTACTTTTGTGCAGTTCATCTGCTTATTAAATAAACGTCTGATTTGTATCTCAAATCAAGGGTGGAAATCATAGAATCTTTTAATTATAAAATGAATAGTATGAATAGCTTTTCAAAAGCATAACAGTTGTGTAATTAAGATTTAAAATATGTTAATACTTTTCCATACTCAAATTCATTTCTATCATATCAGTTTATTTATCCTTTTTTATAGAAAAGCGTTTAAAAACGATGTAAATATCGAATCACTACATGTTATACAAAATAGTTACGATTTAATATAAACTTGAAATAAATTATAGTATATAACTGTATAGTTAATCTGGATCCTTAATATACATGCTTCATTCATAATTGAAATGATCTAGAATCTAATATTCAGGAACGAAATTTTCAGGGGAATTGAATACCATTTATTAGTTATTAAATACCTACCTTATACCTTACTATAACTACCTTATATCACCTATACCTTACTATCGTTGTTACTTACTATTTCTGTTTAGTAAGTAACAGAAATAGTAAATTTCATAGTTAGTAAATTTTATAAGAGAAATTTCGAATAGTAAAATACCAAAATGTCAATAAATATGGCAAATTTACTAACATTTTGGGAGCTATTTCGAAATAAGTTAAATAATATCCCCCCCCCCTCCCTCATAAAACAGTAAGTTATCATGTGTTAAATTAAGCAAAATTAAATTTTGACTGAAATCCTGATCATATAAGTATCTAAATGATACTTAGGAGTCAAAAATTGTTAGTAATTACATTATTGTAATGCAAATTCTTGTTATTTTAGCTAAAAGATCATACATATTAACGATATAAAATGCCTTGAGGCACTATGATATTCTTAAATTTCAAAAGAAGCCACTTTTGTGCAGGATTTGCTTAAATTTGTTTTACATAAAGTATTTGGAAAAAAGCACCAAAAAAAAGGGAAAAACGCCAAATGTTAGGTATTTCAGAATGCATATGTATTCGCTTATATATAAGAAAAATGATCCTATTTATCTCTATGTTGAAAGCACACGCAAAAAAAAGTTTATTTATCAGAAAATTCTTACTATACGAAGCAAGCATTGAAAAAGTGATGTCATCCAATTTATTTCTTTTGATGTTCGAGCAATCTTTTCGAAACATATTTATGTTTCAAGAAGGATTTCTCCATTCGGAGCTCCACCCAAGCTTCTAAAACGACGAATGAGCCATCAATCTTCTCAACAACATCAATGATTTAAGCAGCCTTTATAAAGTCTTCCCGTGTACTGCATTCTCAACCGAACCGAACACAGCATGTACAATTTTTTATTTCTGAAATGGCTCTTGAAAACATAATCCAATCTCTATATGTATAAATGAAATGTAATATTTATACACTGAATATTTTAGTCCAAAATGTTCAGTTAGCTTAACATAAAATTCTTTGCGTCTTTGAATTATTAATCAAACAGACAGCAAGAAAACCCATCTTGTTGCTTCCATTTAATTAAATGAACAGAAAAACAGCCATCTTGGGATAGCATCTGAATACGGTTTGGATGCTTAACGTTGTGAAGCTTATTAAATGAGATCTTTATTTAACTTTCTAGCTTTTTTATGATAACTTTTATAGTTATTTTAAATTAAAGTTGTTAGATATTGTCGAATCTTGACTGCATAATTTATTTTCTTCTGTAATATTACCAGGCCTGAAAATGTATGAAATGATAAGGTTACAGAAAATACATATTATAACAAACTACCAATTATAAAAAGATGTCCTGGATCAAGCTGGTTTGTTCCAGGGTAATTTAAAATATTCTATTTATATTATTAATTGTTAAAATAAAAAAAGAATTCACATTAAATAGTTTGGCTCACGTGAGCGCTATGTACACTACCAACAGTCATTTTTTTTAAACTCTGGAAATATTGACAGGCGGCACGCGATAGGTTGTGTCGAAAGTCTTCTGTCAGCAAGAGGCATCTGAATGGATCAGGAAGATCTTCTGCCATCCTATAATCCCCTGTTGAAATGCCACAGTTTGGTTCTTTGGCAAGTTATGGCGAGCTTGGAATACACTAGATAAAGTTAGAAGTTTCAGAATAGAAACATTATTGTTGGCGTGATGTCAGGTTAGCAGTTTGCTATAATATGTAATATTTTATGTAGTAGTTATGTAAAAGATGCTTTCAAAATATTTTCGGATAAATTGTTTTGTTTTGAGAAGATAAATAGATTGTTTTTTCTCTATACACGCGTCTTTAATGTAAGTTCATGTAGGTTAATCTTACACTTCTAGATACAAAAAAAAAAAAAAAAAAAACGCTGAGAAGGATAGCTTTAGGATATAGTTTAGATTTTTAAAATATAAAGTGTTACTCTTAATTATTTAGATTTCAAATACATCAGTTAAATAACGCGAATTGTAGGATATTTTACTTCTATGTTAAAAGATAAAAATTCAATAATAAAATCCAATATAAACTTTTTTCAAATATTTTTCACTAAAATTTAAAAAAATCAATTTGAAAAAGTGATATATTTTACAATTATTTACGTAAATTTCATAATTACACCTTTTAATGTAAATTTTTAAATTCGAGTGTGTTATCATTTAGACCAAATCTAGGATTGTTTCTATGAAATAGTAATTTAAAAAAAAAAAAAAAACTTTTTAAACAAAAATTTGCACTTTTATCATTTTTTTCAATTGGAATTTAATCACAAATAAAATTTGGAATCCATTAGTTTTCAGATCTCCAGAGATATCGTCACAAATTTGTTAGGAAATTTAATATATGCTTCCTACGCCTTATTTAAAAGAACTCACATTCTTCATTTAAAATTTTCCTTCAAAAATATATCATTTATTAAACTTCTACTTCAAAGCATAGAACCCTCTTCTTCATCTTAAAAAAAAAGATGTCTATCTACTTTTTTTTTCTGATCTTACTTTGAAATAAATGCTGCAGTTGTATATTAATAAATCTTATACTTGAAATCTCTTATGACGATGTTATGCTTATGCTTTAATTATGCCCTTTTTTTCTTACTTTAAATACCGGAAATGATTAATATTATTTGCCAGACGGCATTGGTCCACCATGGGGCTATTGCGCCAATGAAGAAGAATATTATTTAATATTATTTCTAATATTATTTTTGTAAGATGATACACGATTTCTATATTTCAAATTCGTTTTGCCTATGCGTATTTTTCTCCTACATGCAGTTTTTTAGAATTTTTTTTTTTTATTGAGCATCATAGGTTCCGTGTTCCAATTATGTATACCAAGAACAGCCCACCGATGGGAGATGACAACAGCCAGCGTTTCTGGGTCTTATGAGATAAAACACGGAAAAATTCCTACCGAACAGCCTAATCTGATTATCGCTGAAAAACGTTTTACATATATTTACACACTCTCCGTCGAATACCTTTGTTCCTAAAAGCAGCGGTATCAAACCTGAGAACTCTGTACTCTAGCTGTGTATGTTATCAATATGATACAACACTGGTAGTTTCGTATATCTGAAATCATATAATTATACTTTTTTTATATGAGACAGAATGGTTTGGTTTGTCGCTCTACGGTTATTTTGTGCACACTTTAGGCTAATTAAGACCGGGACCTTCAGTTTAATGTGGATTTCGAACCACCAACAAACATCCATGATGAGATAGAATGAGCTTTTAAAATAAAAATATCCCATTTGTTTGAAATCTATTGTCTAATTATTATAAAAATTTCATTTCCCTTAACATTTTGCTAGGAAAAAGGACCTCACAGTATTTGCTACTCTAACCTTCTTAACTGTTTCCCAAAGTATTTCTTTCTGTGGAAGAATGAGTGATATCGGTGAAGAATAATCTATTCACAGAAACAGAATGTTCACCATATAAACTTGTATTGGGTCTTGCCAGATTTGGCACATCTCCAATCGTGCTGAGTACAGGAACTGGTACATAAGCAGTTGCAAAAAGGAACCTTACATCTGTCCTTTCTCCTGACCGTTAGATTGATGGACTTCCGATGCTGGCCGCCAGGAAATGATTCTGGTGGGGCGCATCGAACAGTTGGAATGATTCGCCTTTAAATGCCAGCTGCGGTGGAATGGATCGAGTTCTCATGCGAATGGGATTGAAACGTCCTAACAGCATTTCGTGTCAATGGCTTTTGGCTGCTGGAATAGGCGTTCCCAACTCCTCTTGAGTTCACCAATGAGAGTGCTTGAGGTGTTTGTATTTAAACTGAATACACTAGATAAAGGAACAAAGATTTTTTTATTCCTTTGTATATTCCTGTTAGTAGCCATTTAACTTTTATAAATCTGGTTTGGTTGTGATCAAAATAATTAAAATGCTATTTTATATAACTTCTCAAAAGAACGAAATTATTTTAATCGGGATAATACAGATGTTATCGTGATTTCAGTTAAAATATTAATTGGGAAAGTATGTTCAACATTATTAAAACCGTTTCTCTTTTAATGATATTTTGAAAATTGTCTTTTTGTTCAATTCAAAAACACTTTCAAAAGCTTGAACCATACTGTAATGGAAATCGCATATGGTAAGATCTACTACTGTTAAAAAATTAATTCATATCTATTTGTAATTCTAATATCACAATAAGTTTTAAAATAATTTTAGTTTATAATGAATAAATGGATTGAAAAAGCTCTCCATTTAAGTTATATTGATTGTATTGAATTAAAAAAAAATACAAAATTGATTTATAAAAAAATACTTGAAACTCTAGGTTACTTTTTCTGTTCTTCATTAAGATTTACGTTCCTTGAAAGAGTTTGAGTTGACTTTTGGTTATCTTCCGAGATCATTTGTTATTTCAGTAAGAGATTTGATTACACGTTCCTTATTAGTCATACAAATATCATATATCCTGCTATACTAAAAACTATCTACATGTTCTGTTATTTCAAGTATTGTGAATTTTGGCATGCTATATCTTTATAATTTAGAAGAAATTTTTCGTGAATTTATTGACAGAATGTGTTTTATTTCTATCATTCTATAAAATAAAAAAATATTCTGTTTGAAAGTTCCAAGTAATACATTTAGAATTTTTATAAAATGTTCCCAGTTTTAATGTATTACTTTCAGTGTAATATTTTAGATCGTGATAAAAGCATACTGATTATGATATTTATTAATAATTCTTAGAAATATTTCAAATTTTTAAAGAATTTTAAATAAAATTTTAAATGTTTTTGCCAACTTGTTAATTAAAACCTTAAATATAATTATTCTGACGACACCAATGCACAAAAATATATTTTGAATAATCATTTATGCTTGAAATATTTCATTTCAAATTGAGAAATTGCCATCTTTAAGTTTTTTTCAGCCAGTTCATTTGAAATATACTAAAATGAAAATAACTTACATATTTCTTAAAATTTATCATCAGCAGTATTCAGTGTTCTAAACCACTATTCTGTGTACCTAAAATATTATCTTCAGTACTTATCTTCATATTCAGTACTGCGGTACTTATCTTCATATTCAGTACTTCAGTACTTATCTTTATATTCATACTTCAGTACTTATCTTCATATTCAGTACTTCAGTACATATATTTATATCCAGTACTTCAGTAATTATCTTTATATTCAATACTTCAGTATTCATATCTTCATATTTTACTTAACAGAAATACTTTTATATTTATTTATAGTAATATAAGTTTACTTAGTTAAATTTTGAATAATTTAACATCTTTCCTTTTAAGAATATTATTTAATTAAATATAATTTTAATCATAACTAATTATAATTGAATAGATATCATAGGAAAAAAGCGTATATTATTTTTATGTTTAATGATGCTTTTTTTACACTAATGTCATTTTAAACTACGTTAAGGTTAAGGCGATCACTTACATTTTGTTTGTAAAAGATATTTCATTGTTTTTAATATGAGTTCTTTCAATATTAAATTGATCAAAACTCTCTATGAAACGAATAGGAAGTCTGATAATGACTGATTCGATATCATAGAAAAAAGCGTATAGTTTTATTTTTAATTAATAATGAAATTTTTACACTAATGTCATTAATTACATTAATGTTAAGTCGATCATTAACATTTTGTTTGTAAAAGTTATTTCATTGTTCTTTAATATGATTTCTTTCAATATTAAATTGATCCAAACTCTGTATGAAACGAATCGGAAGTCTGATAATGTTTCTCTGGCAACATCAATCAAATGTTTTTCTTGTTGAAAAGTATCAATTTTGAATCTTCATGAGAGCAGTCCCAATCCCTTGATATCGCCACAGATTTTGGGGTAACAGCCTCTGTTTATTGAATTCGAGAGCATTAAGTGGAAAAATGCACCATTGCGAGATAATTACTGGAGCGATCCATTGTCATATCCTACCAATTCATCATATCCTAAAGCATTTTGTTTTGAAACCACATCATCTGTTATTTCCTGATATAACACACATTCATCATCATAGACTTGGAAAAAGCTATTCCTCCATCTATTGGGGCTCAAACGGGGTTGCTCCAACAAAGGAAGGAATCAGAAGACAATAAGTCATTTATAAAGAGAAAAAACATTCCTGGCTTTCGATTTTAAAAGAAAAAGTAAAGTAAAACAACGCTATTCAATTCATATAAACGTAAAGGGGTTTTAAAATCCATTAATTTTAAAACTCCATTCGATGTTGTTTGTTATATTACATTAAATGGTTATTGACTTCTTTGTAAACTTTCTTTTGTTCAAATAATTTTTATTCGTCGCTATTTTAGGGCATATTCATTACAATAAAAAATACTTTTAAAAATCACGAATTTTGAGTTACAAGTTTTAGTCAAGTAAAATTGTTCCGTTAAATATATAATTATGTATTAGAGGGTAAAAATTTGAAACTTTACAACTACAAATAAAATTTAAATTAATAAAGCAAAAATTTAATTTTTATCTAGATTTAAAGCTATTTACAATGATAAATATTATTTAAAAATAGTAAGAATATATTTATTTTTATTTTAGAATCTATTTTTTTTCATTTACTTTTTTGTAAATGAATTCAGTGAAACAAATTATTTTATAAACCTAAATATTAATCACATTTCGGAAATGTAAAACACGTAAACCTGTTAATGTGATTTTTAAATGGTTTGGTTTGTTTGTCGCTCTACGGTCATCTTATGCACACTTTAGGCTAAACAGACCGGGACCTACAGTTTAAAGTAGATTCCGAACCACTACAAACACCCATGGCACCGCCGGGACTCGAACCCGAAATCTGTGGTAGCTTTTTAAATGAGGAAAACTATGAAACCTAATAAGATTATTATTTTAATATATTTATGTATAACAAAAACATTTCAAATCCAGAATGTTGATTGTATGGGTCAAGAATGAAATAAATTATTTTGTAAATCTAAATAAATATCAATTGCATTTTGGAAACATAAAACATACACGTAAACCCGTTAATGTGGTTTATTTGGCAAATTTGGTATTTTTTTTAAATGAAGAAAACCATGAAACATGATAAGATTATTATTTGAATATATTTATGTATAACATAAACAGTCTAAATCCAGAATGATGAATGTGTGAGTCAAGAATGTAAATGACATCGGATTAACTGATTCTATTTTCGTGTAAGAGACCCTGAAGGCTGATCACATAAACAGCAGATCGATCAATGTCCACAAGTTTTTAAGAACTTAGGGATCTACCAAGAAACAACATTAAGGCAACTTTCTTTAGTTGATTTTATGTCCATCTAAAAATGTGAAAAAATAATAAAAAGGATTTAGCTTAATAAAATCCCATTTATCCCTTAATAAAATCTCTTATATCTCTTAATAAAATCCCTTTTATACCTTATTTTTAATAAAGGGAGCAAAAATAAAATTTTATTCCCAAAATTAAAAATATACTACTGAATACGTATTTCAAATTGAATCCTAACTTATAAATTAATTCCCTATTGTCGTTTATGCAATATTTCAAATTATAAATATAAAATATTTTTATCGTGATTTATTTTAGTTACAATAATTGGTAAGAAGAATATTTTCCTTCACTAAATAACAATTTTTTTGTAAATGAATTCAATGAAATAAATTGCTTTATAAATCTAAATAAATATTAATCCCATTTAGAAAATATAAAACATACACGTAAACCAGTGAATGGGATTTATTTGCTTTTTTAAATGTGAAAAACCATGAAATCTGATAAGATTATTATTTGAATATATTTATGTTTAACATAAACAGTCCAAATCCAGAATGATGAATGCATGAGTCATGAATGTAAATAACATCGGATTAACTAATTCTATTTTCGTGTAAGAGACCCTGAAGGCTGTTCACATAAACAGCAAATCGATCAATGTCCACAAGTTTTTGAGAACTTGGGGATCAACGAAGAAACAACATTAAGGCAACTTTACTTTAGTACATATTACGTCCATCTAAAAATGTGAAAGCTTAAATGTGAAATGATTTAGCTTAATAAAATCCCTTTTATCCCTTAATAAAATCCCTTGTATTTCTTAATAGAATTCCTTTTATTCCTTTTTTTTTAACAAAGGGAACAAAAATAAAATTTTATTCCCTAAATTAAAAATATACTTCTGAATACGTATTTCAAATTGAATCCTAATTTATAAATTAATTCTCTATTGTCGTTTATGTAATATTTCAAATCATAAATACAAAATATTATTATTATTGTGATTTCTTTTAGTTATAATTAGTAAGAAGAAGCTTTTCTGTACTGAATCCCAATTTTATTTGTAATATTTGTTTTGTTGGTCTTAAATTAGATTAAAAATGTTTCTTTATTTTTCTCAAAATTCCTCTTTTTGTTCTCATTTTATTAAAAAAATTGTACAAAACATAATTCTGTACTTAAGTCTAAATACTGATTCCAGGTGAAAAGGTTATGTACCTTTTTATGTAATCATAGTTTTTTATACATATGAACAATGCCAGTACAACAATGTTAATAAAATATAAAAAAATATCGTTATGAATTTTATAACTATACAAAATGTGCATAAGTTATTCAGTTAAGAATATTACCTTTTTAAAATTGAGCTTTGTGAAATTAAAAGTAACTCGCTTTTCAATTTTCTTGAGAGCAAAAACCAAAACTTGCACAACATTTTTAACAAAAAGAAAAGTACATTTATATTTATTCCAATTGAAAGTGGAAACTCTGAAAAATAAGTGAAAAAGTTTTATAAGATCTTATTCCATATTGATATGCATATGGATATCCATTTTGCAACTGAGAAATATGCTTTCTTGAAATTTGAGCCCTTAAAAGCATATTTTATATTTTGATGTTTATGCAAAAAAGCAAACCTCCTAATGTTCCAAAATGCAATAATACCTGAAAAAGGTCTCCCGAAAATCTCGTTTCGAATAGTTACCATCGATTATTTGGAAAGTAACCACCAAGTCATAGTAAGCTAACAAAACTTTGAAAAACACTTTCTTCAACTTCTTGTTTTGAAATCCATTCAATTGGGTCTCAGTAGGAAGAGAATTAAAGGAAATCAATTGCCATTCCCTTTCAACAACCTTTCAACTGATGGAGGCACCCAATTCTAATTAAGTCCATGAAAATGACCTTTCTTTTAGAGCCTTTCAATTAAGAGAATTTGCAGACAATGAGCCGTGGCATCCTGCTATGAGAAGAAAGTTAAATATTCATTAATTAAATATTGATCTAGCCATTAATTTAAGAATAAAGGATATCTGTGCTTTTCAGTCTGCGACTCCATTTTTTGAGCGCCTCTTTTCGAAACATTTTTCTGATCCTCCACATTTTTCTTTACATTAGCCTCTGAATTAAGCAGCTAAAAATTTTAATTTTTTTTTTTTCTTCTTTTAAAAATTATTTCTTTGTCATCGACTTTGAGAAAAGGATTTAATTATTAGAAATTCTCATTATCTTATAATAAAATATTTTCTTCCTTACTTGTTTTATTTTAGATATTTTAATAATTCAGACTTTTTCTGGGACTTTTTAACATCTATTATTAACGGGGAACTGTATAAATAAACAAAGAGAAAGTTTATTTTATATAGTGGTAATTTTTTGCCTTTTTCAACCTACGTAAATTTTAATTTAAAATTTTTCATAAAACTGTAAATGGTATAGTATACTTATCATTACATATAAAATAGGAAAAAAAGAATTTTAAAATAATTATAACGGGCCTGATGGCCGAGTGGCTAGCGCTCTGGCGCTCGGTCCCACAGCTTTCAAATTCCGGTAGTGTCATGGATGTTTTTAGTGATTCGGAATCCACTTTAAACCGTAGGTCTCGGTCTAATATGATCGTAGAGCATTGTGGGGGTAGTATTACTCGCGTCCGTAGCATATCTTCAAGCTACACGTGCCCCCCGGGTAGTTCTCAATGAGTAACGTCGCTGCAGCCCTGTCTTACGGCATAAAGATTAACTGCCTCTGTATTGCCAGCTGCATTAGAATAACAACAATACTATTATAACAGAAATAATTTTAATTTTTCATTATTAAATCTCTTTTTAAATTTTTGATATTGAAAAATGAAGATTACAAATATGCAGATAATTCAATTGACATATTTGTCTGAACAGGATCTTATTATTTTATAATTCATAAAATGGTTTAAGTAATAAAAAAAATATATTTCAGTCAATTGACCAAGAAAGTCTTAAAAAAGAAATCCAAAATGAAAAAATATCGACACTTTTTCATGAAAAACGACCTATCAACAAATATTTGAGTTAGCTCCATCATGCTTCTACTCTAGCATATCTTCTTTACACATGTTTCAGTTAAATTGTTTCAAATGTAATTGCTAGAATTTTTCTCCTTAATCTTGAACTGAATTAGTTTTATTGTGTATTGGGCATCGTTTTTCTATCTGGTTATTAATACTAGCTTTTTATTTGGAGAAGTTAAATAAAATATTTTATGATGGTTGTAAAATCAAACTAATTTCTCACAAGCTTCTTACAAAAAAAGACAATCCAAAATATTTTTTTAAAATAAAATCCAACCTCAACTTTGCGAATCAATTGCTTTGAGTGCTATAACATCATACTACTTCCAAGCCTAAGACCAAATCTTCGGATTTAAAATGAAATTATTTCTATGTCAGTGAATATTTAAATTCTTTATAATGTGCATAAAAAATAATCAATATTTTTCAAAAAAAAATACTTTCTTAGGCTTTACAATATTCTTAAGGTTTGAATATGGATTTGATCATAAATCAATCTCAACATTAAATCAAAATCAATCTCAAAAAGTTCATGAAACTCGAAAAAGTATAAATATTTTTTAAAAATCTAAGGAGACTTGTTTTAAAAATAAATCTTAAATCCATCTCAAACTCATAATCAAATCAATCTCATAAAATAGTTCATAAAATTCGAAAAAGTATGCATATATATATATATATATATCTTTCTTAAATCTGTTTGTTTGGTATTTGTTTGTAAAGGTTTGTTTGGTTTTTTTTACCCTCTTTTGAGTAATTAAAAACCGCTGATTTTTAATTACCAAGTCACGAATTCTAAAAACAAATATTAAATCTATTTGTTATTCGCAATATTGCAAACTATTAAAAAGAGAATTTTAATAGTTTAAAGCATAGGAAATTACTTATTTATACCTGTTTGCGTTCTAGGGGTAAAGTTATGTAATCCTGTGAATCATGAGTTCAGATTGGCAAAATTAAAAATCAAACTCTTATATATAAAATTGGTTTAGTTATGAGTAAGTTATCATTTGTAATGTTTGTTCAGATGTAATAATGTAATGTTTGTTCAGATGTAATAATGTAATGTTTGTTTAAATGTTATCATATAATATTTTATTAAAACATTATTAAATGTAACAGCTAATCAAAAAAACTACACGGAAGTATTTTTTATTTATACTTTCGTATCGATTTCTTCGTATTTTCACTGATAAATTCAAATAAAACATCAGAGATGACAAAAATGAAGTAAATATTTTTAACCAACTAATGCTATTTATTAATGATATCTGATCTATAATATCTATTCAAAACCCTTACTTTGTATTCCTTAAAAATTATTCATTTCTCTTTATAAAATATTGTCATGTAATATTTATATTTGCAAACCATTTTTAAATATTGTTTAAAATAAGCTTTTATCATTATAACTTTTATCATTTTTGAATATAAGTTATATGATTCTATAAGTTAACTATTCGTATAAGTTATATTCATAATTTTAAAAGAAATTTTAACTTAACGTAACTTTGGTGGTTATATAAAAGCTACGTATTGCAAAAAATTGTAAATTTATAAACTGGAGTTATTTTCTTCCCAATCTTGAAAAACCTTGGTGATTTAACAAAACCATGATATTTTCCATTCAAATTTAAAGGTAATCTCTTCAAAATTGAGTCAACAAAGTGAGGTTGAATAAAATTCCTCTCCTGATTACCAGAAAATCAAGTTATGGCAGTTAATTCGGCGTGGAATTGCTTCGACGCTACATTGATTTGGAAACCAACTTTAAGACGGCTGGAAAGAATATAATGCGATCTATTGATTTCAGATGAAGGAGAAACTATTCTTCCCCAGTATTTGTTTCTAAAAAAATCTTTCTAGAGGGTAATGGGAAAGAAATAACTTTGACGACGAAACCATTCGCCGGGAAGGGTACAACAATGCTCATTTCACATTCCAATGAACTAGATGGGAAGGGTAAACTGAAATTGCGTTAGTGGGGCTTCAACACAAACTGTCACTCAATCATCACCACAGATCTAAAAGAGATTGGAATAAAATTGGACAAAAAAAATAAAATTTACATATTGGCTAGACGTTAAATTCTTTTCTTTTATGTATGAAGAATAAAATTGAATAAAATTATTTTATTGCTTACTAAAAATACAGGTTAAGACTTTTCTATCCGATTTCAGTGGTGGAAAGTTGGATTTTTATATCAACTTCCGACTCCTAACTCCCGACTTTTGGTTCGTTTCGGTAATTTTATGAACTATGATCATTATTATCATTCGAATTTTATGAACTATGATTATTACTTTTATTCGGATTTTATGAACTATGATCCTTTATTGAACTATGATCATTACTTTTATTCGGATTTTATGAACTATGATCATTTATTGAACTATGATCATTGCTATTATTCGAATTTTATGAACTATGATCATTACTATTATTCGAATTTTATGGACTATGATCCTTTATTGTACTATGGTCATTACTATTATTCGAATTTTATGAACTATGATCCTTTATTGAACTATGATCATTACTATTATTCGGATTTTATGAACTATGATCCTTATTGAACTACGATCATTGCTATTATTCGAATTTTATGAACTATGATCATTACTATTATTCGAATTTTATGAACTATGATCATTACTATTATTCAAATTTCATAAACTATGATCACTACTATTATTCGAATTCTATGAACTATGATCATTACTTTCATTATCATCATTCGATTTTGAAGAATTTGTGAAATAAATTCATTGGTTTTTATTGAATTCATATGAGTTATATATCAATAAAAACAATTTTTTTCAAAACAAAATGTTTTTACAACATTTAAGGGGTAGTATTTTCATTAATTTAAAAGAATCTTCTGAATTTCTTTACAAAAAATACATATATCCTACAGAAGTAACAGTACCAAATGAACAGATACCAAAGTATTATAGAATAGCTTAAGAGAAATAGAATAGAATTGTACAATTTAAACACAAAGATGTTACATTTGTCATACATTAAATCTTATTTCTCTTAATAAAAGAACAGCTTCTATAAGATCTTTCATTGTGATCCAAGATAGTTTTTTATAAGCCTCAGTGCTGAGAAAAGTCTCTCAACACATAACAGGTGGGCTGAAATGTTCGTAGGCTGACACATAGATGACACACACACGACACGAAATTCCTTTTTATCCATTTTTTCAAACTAACAAAAGCTGCTTCACTAAAAATGCTATAACTCACATACTAATAGTGCAACAGCTGTCAAATTTATGCACGTGTCTTTTGAAGGTTAGGGCTAACTAAAAATTATATGGATTTAATACTAGTAGCGCCATCTATGTGTCAGCCTATGAACCTTTCAGCCCACCTGTTACTTGAAATGTTGCTAAAGAAGTTACTATTTTTGCTATTGGTTGTAGTATTGAAGGATACAATTGAATTACCTCCGTAACATTTAATTTTAGCATTCATTCTTAGAGTTTTGAAAAAATAAAAATTATTTTTAAAAGGGAATTGGATTTTTACACCTATTCTCGAATGCCTTTTTCTCGAATTTTTACACTTATTTGATTTGCCTTTTCTTTCAATTCCATGAATTGAAAGAAAAGGTAATTCAAAGTATTTAGCATGTAACATGTGGCCCACCAATGTTCAATAAAAAAAATGTATGCACCATTCAAATTAATTTACTGTATGATTGCCTTGCATCACTTTTTCTTTTTATATAATAGCATTTAAATATGAATAATTCTGAAAAAAAATTTAGTAATGATGTTCTAAATTTATTTGTGTCATTAAACAACGTAAGTTGTGTTTAGAGTGATCTGTAAAAGAAATATTGATATTATCATATATTGACACACGTGCATAAGCTTGTACACTTCGTATCTCATACGTGATAATTGAAGCTAAAATCCGATTGTGATTTGAAACCAAACAATTGTTTTAATGAACGACAAAATGCATAACTTTATATCAACACCATGTATTAATTGAAAACTCTCCTAATTTTATGGATAATTTTACTTTATAATGAATTTTTTAGAATAAATAACTGTTCTGCTTATATTCTTTGATTGTTTTATCAAAATTAGCAGGGTTTTTTTATTGAATTGTAATTTGTAGCTATTTTCATATAATATAGCAAAAATCAATAGCGTATGTTAATTGAAGGACGTTCTTGATTTTATGCATAATTATACTTTGTAATAGACTTTTTAGAATAAATACCTGTTTTGCTTATAATATTTGATTATTTTATCCAACTTAGTAGCATGCCAGTTTAATTCACAGTAAAATATTTGTTGATTAGGTATCAAGTCTTACAGAAATGTGCTAAAAATTATCATTTTATTTTTATGCAATCAATTTTTAAAAAAAGAGAAGAATCTCTTTCAAATATACCACAAATGGTTTTCGCTTTGCGTCTAATAAAAACTACTAAATATTCTTTGCACAAAAAACTGTCTAATTTCGGAAGCAAAATTTTTAAAAAAAACCTGTTTAATCGATTCTACTGTATTTCATATTTCATAAGACTGTCACATTTGTTATAAAATGTATCCTCTTGATAAAAACTGAGATAAATATGAGATAATTCTTCTTTTCAGGTGGTTTGCCATTACGTCAGGAAATGCTTTCAAAAGAATACGACGGGAGATGGCGTCACTATCGAATCTGGTCATGTTATGCAACTGGAATTGCAGGAAGGAGATTGGCTTGTGTAAGTATACGTCGCATTGATATTCTAAATTTTCAACTTCTTTTTGATGAAAAAAGAGAATTAGAAAAATAAAAAGAATAAAATACATACCGCAATCAAAATTATTTATCCTAGAATTATCATTGGCCCATTTTTATAAAGAAATATATTGTTGAAGATTTATTTTTTAAGAGTAAAACGTCGTTGAATTTTCCATTTTTACATGAATAAATAAAATCTAATTTTGATTAATTTTATTCATAATCCACGTGAAGGAGATGCTCTTTAATTCAACTCATTCATGGTGACAGCAGTGCAGGGTCAGCGATTTTGTCAGATTATCGAGCATCAATGCAGTTTTAACGGGGATTCCAAAGATAAACCACTTGAGATAAAAATTGAAACGAGTAAAACATGCACATATATAATGTGTTTACGATATTGTAACGTCTCGGCATATGCTAGACCTTTAAAGATTTCAAGAGGAATGCCACCTTCATCACCACTTAATTACAATTTATTATTTACAAAAAAAATGAAAAAATAAAGAATTAAATTTGATTCGCAAGGGCAGTTCAGAGTTCTCGATTTTGCTGCGAATCTATTTCACTGGGTCTGCGGAAGACCTTAATTATTACACGGCGTGATACACAATGATATACGAACCCACAAGGGGCTCACTCTGTAAATAGGCGAAAACTCCAGCCTGTTGTTGTTTAAAAAAAGAAAAAAAAACTTCTTGATGACTCGTCGCAGAATACTCTTCTCTTCTCCAAAAACCTCCTTTTGAGAAAATCCGTCAAGAAGGTGGTGATGAGCTTCTCTCACTTCTCATTGAATTCGACACTTCCTCAGCCCATGATCTATCATCCATCACGATGCAACAACTCATCGCTAATTTCATTAAGTCTCATTATCCATGACACTGATTATCTGCTATCATTGAGTGACAGGTTGTTCTCATTAGTACAAAACACTAATTGCATGTAATATAAATATTCACAACACTGCATATCGGCGGTCAAATTTGAGTGATAGGTTGCTATTATGTACTTGTTAAAGAATATACATTCATTTCTCCTGGGAACGAAATGCTACAACTCTTCTCGTAGGAAAAATGCTACAATATAAATAAATATCCGACTAAGTGTTTCTTCATTCTATCAACTACAAAATCAAAATTCACAGATTGAATATTAATTTAATTCAATATTCTTATTTTGATAAAAAAAATACATGTCATAAAAAAATTAATATTCAATGATAGTTAAAACAAGTAGTGACAAGTTACTCCATGGAAAGAAAAAATACACATGAGAGTTACTATTTAAAAAAAAGTGTCTGTTATTGTGTTGCTTCCGTGGTTCTTTTTCAAAAAAATTGTTAAGAATATACACAAATTTATGATTTTTGCAGATTTATTAGTTCTACGGGGGAACTTATAGTTACTATGAACATGGAGCAAAGATGCAAGCAATATTGTGTCGTGTCTTGGCTGTCAAGGTCAACAAACGCCCGAATCCACATGAAAAATTTCTGTGCCGAACCATAGAATGCCGGATTAAAGAGCGCTTACATTATTTAGTAAAACTGCGGCACTCTTAGCATAGAGTTGTAATACAATAGAGAGAGCATAGGAGTTGCCAGTTTGTGGCAAACATATTATTCACGTGATCATACACCTTGCATGATTTTTATTTTGTAGTTTAACATAGGCGATGATAGATTGGCTATTTACTGTTGGAGCGAAGTGAAAAAAAAGATCTACTATCATACAACGTTTTTCAAAAGAAATATTTCATTTTTTTTTAGCTGTAAATAAATGTAAATTTAATTTTTCTACATATTTGGCATTTATATTATATTAATATAGTTTCTTGTGCAATATTTTCCCTCCAAAATAATTGAAAAATAAAATATTCATTTATATGAACTTTTTGCATTGTTTTATTCTATTTCATACACGATGATCAGAGTTATAAACAAAATAGCATTCCTTATAATTAAATAAATGCATGACTTGAGAAGTAGAATTTCAGACATTTTTCGGAATTTTCAGAATCGCTTCATAACGTGTTTACGTTTTATAAATAAATGCGCTTAGGGAAAAGAAGCCAAGCTGCTATAAAGCGCCAACTCTAGTACGAAAAGGACGGGAGATGTTTGTCCCTACTTTCTGTTCCTTTAAAATAGGAGGACGTACTCTATTTTATTAGTACTCTATGCTTCAAAGCACTGAATTAATGGTAGTATTTCTAACCATTAAGTGAACATGAAACAATTGTATTCAAATATTTAGTACAGTAGATTCGAAAGCAATAATTTTGCAATGAAACTATTGTTGTTCTATACTTAAGCAGTATATTTGGAAGCAATTTTTTAAAGCATTCTAACTAATTTTTGCACAAATGTTTATTTTCAGACTTCAAATGAATATTTCCGTCAACTCAAGCTATGAAGAGACTGAGAATATCGAGGTGGTACTGGACCCAGTTCCCGAACGAGAAGCCGTCTCGTGCAATTTGGCTGTTTTGCCCATCGAAGCAATGGCTCGCTGGCAGATTGGAACCGGTGACAACATCACACTGAAAGATGAACTGCTCTTAGCTGGAGTCCATATATTTAGCGGTACATTTATTAAAAATCAGACCAGACTACCATTTCTCATTTTTCAAACATTAAATAATTTAAAGTAGGCGGAGAATATTCGATTACAATCTAGTAAAAAAATTAATTAATAACTCTTTGATTGAATTCCATTCCATTGCATTAAAAATTAATTAATAACTCTTTGATTTAATTCCCTCCAATTGCATTAAAAATTAATTAATAACTCTTTGACAGAATTGCATTCCATTGCATAAAAAATTAATTAATAACTCTTTGACAGAATTGCATTCCATTGCATAAATTAATTAATAACTCTTTCATAGAATTTTTATTTCAATTCTATTTTATTAAAAATCACATTTTTGTTAGCGAAATTCGGATTTTATCCGTATACCAACAATTTAAAATATTCAGATTTTTTTTTTTAATCCTCCTTCTTTTTAAACTGAAGAAGCTTAGTTTCATTTGATTCTAATAATTTATTATTTAATTTAAAATTAAAATAATCATAAATCAATAGCGTATAAGTCAATTCAGACTAATTTGTATTTTCATAATATATTTCATTTGATGGCATAAGATTAATATTCCGAACATTAACATTCTCATTCATTAATTATTAACATTCCGAATTAGTGTGTTAAGATTTACAGTGATGAGCAATTCTTTCATATTGTTAATAAATTCCTTGAAAATTTTAAATTGAATTGAACATGATGAATAATTATATGCATGTGTATAGTATAAATATATTTAAAAAAAAGAAAAAAATGAGAACATTTTTTTTTTTAAAAAATCAGTTTTTTGTTGAAATTTGTTTTGAAAGAGGTTAAATTTATATATATATATTATCGAAAATGGGAGGAAATTGTTCTCCAATAGATCTCAAATCATGTTGGGATTTCTGCCAATGAAAAGATGGATGCACTTGCAAAATCGACCTTGTTTTTGTCACAACACTTATTATCCAGTCCCCTTAAGAATCATTGATCAAGATCAAATTTAAGGACATAAAAAAATTCCGGTATAGTAATATTGCTGCTGGGAAAAGTTGGGAGTGTCTTTTACAAGATAAGAACCTGATTCCTCTTGATTTACCAAAGAGTATCAGTATCGCTTGTTTTCGTATGTTGACGGGCCATGATTATCTTTAGCAGCATCTCAATAAAATCGATGTAACAACTTCTGCCCCATGCCCTTTATGTGGGGATGATTCTATGAATGGGCGGTATCTCCTTATTTGCTCCAAATTAAAGTTTACACTGGAGATGCCTCTCATTTTAGTCTTTCGCTCTTATATTGGACACCGTATAGCCGAATGGTCCAGGCTGGGCGTAGGATAATAATATATATATATATATATTTAGATTTAGAATCTGGAATTCTTACCAATCAGAGATCAATTATTATTAAATTTGAAGCGTATGATATTTAAATCTTGCGAACTTCAAGAATTAATATTATTTTTGTAAAATTTACATTTGCTTAAAGTAATTTAATTTTTATTTGTTGAAAAAACTTCCCACTCCTCTTTCAACGTATATTGTGTTTTGCTCAACAAAATAAATCACAAAATCACTACACGAAGTAGCTGAATACTTTTGTTAATAATTAATGGTTGAACACTTTAATACGCTGTATTACAAAAACTGTACACAAAAATATATATTTGTCATTTTCGATCATTTAAGTTGATTTTTTTTTCTTCTTAATTATTAAGTTTAATATCAGGATCTTTTAGAACAATAAATTTTAATTAAATAAATTGCCATTGGATGTTTTACTATCATTTAAATGATCAAAATTCACATTTTAATTCAATTCAAAATTAATTAAGTAGGCTAATTTCATTTCTAAAATAAATTTGTATTTAAATAATTACATTTGTAAAATATAAGGACTAAATCTTGAAATACGCTAAATTGTATTTAAAAGAAGAATAGATTAATGTAATAGTTGATAATTAAAAATTAACGCTTTAAAAAAGACTTACTAGACTTTCGGTCTCCATCTGAACCCTGCAAATGAAGGTAACATAAATTTTCTTTCTATTCTTGCTATGTCTGGGATATTCAGAACAGATTAAGGTCATTAGAAATGAATTTGAGTGGGAATTTTAAACATTTAACAGGTACTAAAGCAACTAAAGATTGGTTATTTAACAAAAATTTATTGTTCTAAGAGATACTGATGTTAAACTTAATAAGTAAGAAAAATAATAAACTGAAAATATTTTTAATTTAAGTAATTTAAAACGACAAATATACGTTTTTGTGAACAGTTTTTATAATTGTTCATATACAACTAAAACCATGACATATGTTGATTTTCCATAGCTTAATTATGGTTTTCATTATACGGGAATCGTAAACCAACCGAACAAGAATGGAAGAAAAAACTATTTTACTTTTCATAACTAGGATAATATCTAACAATAAACAAAAAATTTTAAATAAATCGTTTCTTTTTTTTTTCCGCATTAATATCGTTTACTTTATGTTTGTTTTTTAAAAACCCGTAATGAAATATACCATTTATCGAAAAAGTTTTTCTATATAAATTATATTTTGCAGACATCTACATAATACTTACGTAAATATTATTATTTTTTGCAAAATAGTAGAAAAAAGGCAATATTTTGGATTCAAATCGAATATGTATTTCACAAATCAGTAAAAAATAAATCCAAAAAAATGCGTTACATTGTAAACGATATTAATGAAGTCTTGTTCATTCTTGAAATAATACTGTTATATATTATACAAAAATATAATAATGTAACATATAATACACTCAAACCTGTTTTGAGGTCATTTTTGTGCGGTATATAAAAAAATTATGTCAAACGCATATTATGAATAAAAATTAATGAAAAAATGTAATTTAAAAATAAAGCAACTGATGGTTGTCAAATTAAAAAAAAATCCAACAGATGGCCCACACAATATTATAGCATCACATTACCACGAATTTTATTAGATGCGAGACGCTTATGAAGTTGCAGGATATTATTCTTCAGGTGACAAAAGTAATTTTTAACCAGTTCACCACAAGAAAATCTGGGTACTTGACTACGATGAATAATTTTAATTCTACATTTTAGAATCTATATAAGCAAATAAAACATTTAAAAATGCTAGGGTGTATCAATTCAATTTTTCCTTGTTTGGCCCAATTTCTAGCAACAAGGTAACATATTTTTTACGTGGGACTTTATTTATGTGGTACCTATTTACCCCATAAAAACTTTTTTTTTAAATATGTTGAAAATAATATAAATTTATTAATTTAAAATTTAATAGCTACTTATGAAGTTGCAGGATATTTTTAAGCCGTCCCTATCCCCCACACAAAAACAGGTTTGAGTGTAACTTTCATCGTACAGGTTTTACGAAAAAAAGGGATATTACTATTGATGTGATAATTTTTATTTAAGAAAATAAAAGGTACTATCATAAGCATTTGAGAACAAAGGGGATAATTTAAGTACTTTTGCTTATTCTTCGTGAAAATTTGAAAGGGACTATCTATCAATTTAAAAACATAATAAAGCAATTACAACAGCAATCTACATGATTCCCTACTTCTTAATATATTGCTTTTAATTTTATTCTATTTATGGCCTTTTTACTATTATGATGTTAATGATGTGTTTACATAGTGAGGTCTCGTTTGCCCACGACTGGATGCGAGGTGTCCTGGACTTTGAATGTCACTGTCCGTACCCAAGAATGCTCAAGACTCCCAGAAGATGACATTTGCTCTGGTAAAGGAACTTGTCTCACCGATCATACGTTGGTAAGCGTCCTTCTTTAAATGAAAGTTACATAGTACAAAAATGATTATGTAGAATTTATCGAGATCCATAAATTTAAGCACTGTCTCTGACTAAGAAAAGGTAAGCAGGTACGTAGTTTTTGATTTGATTTTCTACAAAAGACGTACAGAACATATTCTATCAAACCACAGAAGTAAGTATTCAAAATTATTTTATAATTAGTTACTTTAATATTACTGATTAAATATTTGATGTTATTTAGTTTACTTTATTGAATGCTTTTCTTGTAGTAGAGTTATGAAACTTTTAATGAATAATAGATTTAAAGACATCTTTATAACGTTATATATGTTTCCTTATTGAGATCTTTCGTAAAAAAATTGCCGAAATATTTCTAATTCTTAAAATTTTCAGATACGCGAGATAAAGCTAATATACATTGTTTCTGTTACTAAATGCAAAATGAAAGTTAAAATATATTTAGAATTAGTTTTTAAACTCTATAATAATTGATTAAAAAACGAAAACTATGTTTGTATTTTGAAATTAAATCCTTAAAAATTTAAATCCATTTTTTCAAACCTTTTCTTTGCAATGATTTAAATTTATTTTAATTCGAAATTCATTTAAATTCATTTCGAATTCAAAAATAGGAATAAATTTTATTATTTTTAATTGTGATAACTTTGATTTTTAATATATTAAAAAAAGATAAATTTTTCAAGTATTTACCCATAAGTTTTAAGCAAATTTCACAATTTTTTTTTTTTTTTTTTTTTTTTGAAGTTAGCAAATCTAAGTGTTTAAATATACTTTTACAAAAAAATTATACTCTTAAATTTCACCTAAACACTTAAAATTAATAAAATAAACCCGTTAATTACGAATTTATTTCTAGATTTTATATTTCGTATATCCCATTTAAACAAATCTTTTCTCTAACAATCCTAAGATTTAAGCTTCAATATTAAGCAATAACTGGCAATTTTTTCTATGGAAATATATGCTAAAGAAAAACTAGCTGTTCTCTACACAACCAAACCAAAAAGTACCGGGATTTTCTCAAATGGAATCTCATGAAATAAAGATGTCCTTCTCGACAGCTCTTTTTTTGAAGAAATCTCGGTAGCTTTTTACCTAAGTGAATCCTTTGATCAAGTGACTTTACCTTTGTGCCTATTCTTATCTTTTTGCACAGACTACATTCACCTGCCACTGCTGCCCCGGATTCGTGGGACGTTTTTGTGAGGAGCGTGATGGTTGCTATGCCAACCCTTGCCAACATGGAGGCTTTTGCGTGGACATCACTGAGGGACTTAGCGGATCAACATATCAATGTTTATGCCCTCACGGTAAGATGCATCCAGCGTTAACCGGAATCCACTGCAATTTATTACTGCTCTCTGAGCTTTGTAAAAGACGAAATGATTTTCTGGTTTTCTCTCATATTCTCGCATAGCAAAATTGTAACTTTTTCAGCTAGGATACACAGAAAAAAAAATGCTACACTTTTTTTAAGATCTCATTTAGTCTAATTTACGATGAATAGAATATCATTTATCAGTATAATAATTTTTTCGTTTGATAGTTTTAAATGATTAGGGACTCGTAAAATTGCTCATCTTGGAAGTAAAGAATGCTAAAAGTAATTTCGTTCATCAAATTGGCTTCATTATAAATATCCAAAATAGTGCAGTAGAATCAATGCTTCATCACAGTTTTCAAATGTGAAAATTTTTATAAGAACTGGCTCTCAAAAACTATATCAGGTTCTATATTTTTTACAATGCCTTTTAACGCCTTGTTGTTATGGAAAATAAATCTAGGCAATAAATGCTTTTATTTTCTTAAGATTAAACTTTTCACACGTTTGACATTCTTCAACAAGATACTTGCTCCAATTTCTCAAACAAATGAAATAAAAAACACGTTAGGGATCCCCGATACTAATGATCATTTGTATATAGTTACAGAAAAATTTGCGAAATATTACTTATTTGATTTTAAGAATGATACTTTTATGATGAAGAAAAATAAATGCGATTTGCCATAATTGTTCTCATACTTCATCATTTCCAACATTAGTTATTAATCTAAATGGAACATTGTATATACTTTCGTGAATAATTTAATGACGAAAAAGATAAATTTACTAGAGTTAAAGTATCAATTAAGAACGTCAATCAGAACATCAGATGAAGCAGAACATTTAAACATGTTATAAAATGTGTCCTCTATAAAAGCACAGAATTTAGGTGAAAGACAATAAAAGGTGTACAACATGTCTAAAGTTTGAAGAAGGCCGAACTGTAAGCAACGTAATAGAAGAATTCGGAATCATTTGCAGCATTGTTTGAAGGGTGTAGAATGCTTTTGAATGGTCTAAAGAGCTATTTAAAAGTTTAATGGACACCATTCATGAAAGTCTATGCCACCAAAAGGCTTTTATATGTCTTACACACTAAGATAAACCACAAGCCGACTGCGAGGGAAACCACAAAACGCTTTCAAAGAGCTAAATCTATGTTTTAATACATCTTGATATGGCATGGTCTGTTTAGTCCAAAGTTTCGGTAAACTGAGTATGTGACGGCCATGTTTTATTCAGATTATTAAGACTCTACTGTATATATTAAAGAGTAGCCATGACTAAACTGACATTACTCAAAGCCATGTGTAGCTAATCCGGAAAAACACGAAATGTGATAAGAGAACTCATAATGACATAAGAACGAAAATTATGTGTAAAAATAATCATAAAATTTCACGATAGGGAAGAAATAGGTCGATTTGCAATGTTCAAAGATTTGTAATGGACAGACCATTGGCCAGCAGTGACAAAGCTAAACTTCTTCTTCAGCCAATGGCCGTCCATGGCATCTCGGCCATTCGACGCCTTGTTTTCCAGTAAAGATTTGCCATTCCCTCGTAGCTTTTGTCGTGGTCGACATCGTTAAGTGCACTACAAGATGGGAGGTGGTCTGCAGTGTCGTTAGATTCGGAGCAAAGGGGGCAGGTTGGCGAACCAGCGATCCCGATGCGGCTAAGAAGCCCTTGTAGGTAGTCCTGCCCCGTAGTTATTCGGAAGGTGGTAACCGCGACTCTCTTAGGAAGGTCTTTCGGTATGTTGAGATTTTCCCACTTTTTACTCTTGGCGGCCTGTTTTTTTGCATTATTGTCGTAATTGGTTACAGACAAAGCTAAACTGAATCAGTATTTCTTACTGAGAATTATGACTCATTTTCAGTGTAACTACCATTCTTGTAGACTGGAAGTCGTATTGTGGTGATAAATCAAATATAAGATCTATTGTAGTAGGATTCCGTCTGTTTTAAAGAACAAATTTAGCACAAACTATGATGGACATTCATCCGTGTCATGCAACATTCAGCTGTAAGGCATGCTTTTCAAGTGATGCATTTCCTAATTAGCAATAAAGGTGGGTACATTGAGCATGAACTTCAATGTCCACAATAAAATGCAATACTTCATTTCAGTTTCGTCACTTTAATTTATTGGTATGTCTATCATAAGACTGTAAGAATTGCAAAGCACTGTATCGCCCCTTAACGGCAACTTGATGAACTAATTATTTTTTCACTGAAAACTTCTTTCCAAATTTTTGTTTGATCTCCTCAGATCGTGCCGTGGTTATTCTTGAGTGGTATCAGTTCAATTATGGCCACCGTCCATTTATGCATTTTTGGGTTTTAGACAACAAAGAACTGTGAAAATGTATTGTTCAATAATATTCTGAGATTAAAAACTATTTCAAAAATATTTTTATGAATATTTTTAAAGGAATAAGTAAGTCTGTGGTCTAAAATGCATAAATTACTCATATTTCAAAAAGTGCGCCTAGAGTAATTGGTAGAATAACTTAGTATGCTTTTTGTCTTAGTTTTTGTTTCACATACTTGCTAACAGATGGCGGCACATCGAATGCTCTTTGGGAAATATTTCGTTCTCAAATATTTTTTTAATAAATCTTTTAATTTTGCTTATTTATTTGTTTTATCAACAGAAACAAATAGCCGTTCATAAAATAAAAAAATTATAGCTGGATTCTAAGCAGTCCAAGTTAATCTTAAATTGTTTAAAATTAAGTTTTTTGATATTTATTATTAAAGAATTTTGAGCACAATATATCTCATTAATATAAATATCTGATTAATATATCCGATTAATAAAAATATCATATATATTATATTGGTGTTTCGGATCCAACTCATTTCACATATTTCATATTATTTTTGTATTTAGGGCAATTAGAAAAATTCTAATTTTTTAATGGGGACCTTTCCTTATTCCATTCTACCGATACCCATGGGTTCTTCGCATAAAGAGTTGAAATAGCAATGATAGGACCGAATCCGCTGGTAGGTTCCATTGCAGTCACTGTATTCAGATACGAGAAGACTCAATGGTGCTTGTGGCATTGTGTATAAAGCGTCTTGCATCCATAGTCCGTTTGCCTGTGGGTGTTTTCTGGATTTCCTTCCCCACGACAAGCAAATGCGAAGCAGTCACACATAAAAGTCCTCCAGGAAGGCTATGTCCTCTCTTCATTACCCGTCGGTGAGGTATTCGTGGTGCACATAAGTAGAACAAGAGGCTCACTGATTTTCAACAACAAAAAAAGTGATGGATATTTTAGATACGTTAAACTTCAGAAATTCTATATGCAGTAAAAATTATGCACAATAATCAATAATAATTCAAATAAATAGTTTAGTTTAGTTTGTAGCTCTACGGTCATTTTGTGCACACTTTAGGCTAATTAGACCGGGATCTAATGTTTAACGTGGATTCCGAACCACTAACAAATATCCATGCCACAGCCAGGATTCGAACCTGAAGCACCAAGGGCCAGAGTGCTAGCCAATTGGCCATCAGGCCTCATCAAATAAATAAGAAACAATGTCTTCTAAAATAATCGATCATTGTTATATACAATATTTATCTCTGAATTAATCTGGTAAATATTGGATCTCTAAATTTTTTCAATAAATGTATGAATATTATTTCTTTTAGTTTAGCAAATTTGATTTAATACTACAAATCATAATTAGTAATTCAATACATTATGGGGATTATATGCAACTTTTGTAGATGATTATTTACGCATCTCGTATATTTTATGAGAAGAAGTGTTGAAAATTCCTCTAAGATTTGAACGTTTTCTTGCCCTGAAAAATAACAACCAAACTGCAAAATCTTTTGAGGGTGATTTTGACGTTATCAAAAAAGGGAAAAAAAATGGCGGCATTTTGAAAAACGGTCTATTTTGATATAATTAGCTAATTAATCTTCTCTGTCTTCTTTAAGTTTCGTAAAAAAAATTTTTTTTAGATAATTTATGCTATGTAAGTTTTTATAACCATTTAGGAGGGGAAAAAAATCATTCTTTGACATTCTCTTTGTATGAAAATTTTAAGAATCAAAGGGCTATTAGACAAGTCGAGTATATACTGTCGTGAACTTTTACTTGTCAGAAAAATGCATTTGATCTTTAATCATTTGGAAAGGAACACAATTTTAAAATGCAACTCATGATTAATATCATTTATTAAAAATAATTATGCACATTATTTTACTTCTGGTATTCGAAATTGATTTTATCCTCAGTTAGATTCAATACCTTTAAACTGTATAATTTAAAAACGCAATTTAAAAAAAATAGAGAATAAATTATTACCTTCAAAAGCATGAATAGGCAAAATTCAATTCATTATAATTTTTTTAATTTTTTTAACAAGTTTGCAGATACCTTTGCTAAGGCCGGATCCGCCTATTAACTACCATAGTATTAAGATAATTATTACAGCCAGGTTTAAGACCAGATATCGTGAAATTATTTCCAACTCAGTTAGAGGGAAGACGTGGAGTTTCTTGATAGATAATCCCATTTCATGTGATTTGTCCTGGCAAGTAAGGGTAGCCAATTTCAGAACAATAACTGAACATGATTATCTTGGGAAGCACCTTCACAGATTTGGACTAGCAGACTCTCCGACTTACCCACTTTGCTTGACTAATTCTGACATGAGTGGTAACCACTAGAATTACTGTTCTGGACATATGGACGTAGTAGCTGTAAATGCTGCAAAAGATTTTAATTATTTTATGTGTGTTCCTGAACTGTATTGGGCTGACCGTTATAGACTGTTGACAGTCATACCTAGGTCTGGCGTAGGTTAAAAAAAATAATAATAAAATAATTTTGTTAATACTTAATTACACAGCCCGTTAGAAATTTGAAAAGAGAAAGTAAGATTATGCATATAAGAAAAATGTGCATTAGTTTCATTAGTTGCTAGGATAATATACCGGCTATTTCAAAGCAGCAACTTAAAAAGGAAGCAAAATATTTGCTAATATAAAGACACTCTTACTAAAGTATTAATGGCCTGTTTAATATACCATACATTTTATGTAATGTTTTATGACTTACAAAGTACTATTAAGAGTTTTAACAGAACAGCTCATATAATTTTATTTTTATTTATTTATTTTTCTTTCAGAAGCAGAAGTTCTATTTTTACACCATATATTTTTATCAGTTCTATTTCACTTTCTTTGCTCTTATTTTCTATAATTAAATTATACTTCTTCTTTACTTCGGTAAACGGAATGAAGAAACAAATCCTATATCAATCTACCATTCTAAATATTGTAAAACAATATTTAAATATTGTTAAAACAGTTCATATTTTTAGAGAAACTTGAAACAAATTCAATTTAACACCTTTGTACCAAAATATTACCTATTACTTAACCTATTTTGTATCTTATATTCTAATTTTACACTTATTTTTAGCATTGAAACTATCTAGAATGTAAAATATACTTCCTTTAGTAACGTAAATAATATAATATAAAGGAAAAATTATAGATTTTGTTTTTTATTATGCCGTTTTTTTTTCTTAGGGTATCGGCAAAAACGAAAGGTAAAAAACCAAACCAAACATGTCTTATTATCAAGAACACAAATAACCCAGTGCTATAAAATCACATCATTTCTCTATTAATCTTTATATGTTACAAATTATTATTACAGAAAACTATAAAAAAACTGTTTAATTTTTTATTTATAAGTTTTATTAGAGAAAAAAAATTGCAATTCTGCATAAATATGACACACTTCTTTTACTGCTAAACGAAACACATTTGTAGACCACAACTGTAGATCATGCATTCATTCATACGAAATTGAACTATAATTTCTGACGAGTTTTAATATTAATTATAAATCTATTAATTCAACTTAAAAAATATCAATCTCTTAACAATATCCAATGCGAAAAATGGACTTATTCTTGTCGCATAAAACAAGCAAAAATTGTATTTTTCTCTTCAGGTTTTCGTGGCCAAGCATGCGAAGAAGAAGTCAACCTGTGTGACCGCAAACCCTGTTTGAACAACGGTACCTGTCGAGGTAATCAAACCACTTACTGGTGTGAATGCCCACCTGGTTACAGTGGACGCCATTGCGACGCTAACGTGAATGAGTGTTTATCCAGCCCTTGTGTTCATGGAGTATGTGAAGATGGACTGAGCGGATACAAGTGTTACTGTCTACCAGGTGAAAGATTCGTTTCAAACAATCTTGACAACGAATTCAAATCAAATCCCATTGTACTCAATTACTCTTATTGATTTCCAGGCTACGGTGGCGACCATTGCGAATTCGAATATGATGAGTGTGATTCCAGCCCTTGCATTAACGGGGGAGCTTGCGAAGATTTAGTTGCCGGCTATCGCTGCCACTGCGGACCCGGCTACCAAGGCAGACGTTGCCAAGTCAAAGTCGATCTTTGCCAACCTAATCCATGCCCCCCGCCGGCTCACTGCGTCGACAGAGGAAATAATTATAGTTGCATTTGTCACCCTGGATACAATGGTTAGTTTCCGCATTTATTGGCGGTTCTCCTATTGATTGCGCGAATTCCATTAACGCTGGAATTCTAGCGTCGTACTTAATTTGTTGTCAATGCTTAGTTTGCTGTCATTCTTGTTATGCAGTTATTAAATAGCGGGGAAATAGTTGCCAGTTTTCTGTATACTTCCTCATTCCTTTGTGTAGGAGGTTCGGTTCTTTGATTTTACTCGTGATTTGATAATCACGTTAGATCTTTGGTACTCAAGTGGAGTATTCCACTAATAAAAGAATGTATTCAGTTAATTTCCGGAACTCAAAATTATTAGGTCAGACATATTGGAACAGAAAATATTAAAATCTTTTTTAAATTTCATTAAGCCATAGCACATCAGCAACAGTTATTTTAATTACTCAAATTGGCGTTTTCTCCTATTTCAGGTTGAGTAAATAAACTTGGATCAATTATAAGAAAATGTTTATTCAAATTATAAAATAATAAGTCTATTAAAATAATGTCAATGCCTTCATGTATATATTGGAAATTATATACGTAACAGACAATAATTTCATCAAAATATTATCTTTTATGTTTAAAAAAGTTATTTTTTAAAACTTAAGAGGGTATTTTATCATTCCGATTTTAAACTGAATCAATTAAAACAAACCTAAATAAAAATTCTGAAAATAATAGTTTTATTCGTTGATTTTACAGAATAGTAACAATTTTATGTGGCCATTTTTGTGACATTTAGAAATTTCTCAGAAATGGGAATGAGATTCCTTCTTTAACAGAGAGACCAATTGAGCCATCGCTTGCATCATCCCATGTATATGAAAGAAACAATGGTTCTTCATTGATGAATTTTTTTCCCCTTTTGTCACTGGAATCCTGGATTTAATTTTTCAAAGATGATTTTGCTGGGGGGTGGGGGTTATATACAGCTCCCGTTATCTACTCATACAGTTCTTTAGATCATTTCGAATTTATGGCATTAACAAGAAGGCTATTTTCCATTTAACTACAAATTTCAAGAACGAATTACAGTTGTAATGAACTTGTGTATTTTTCTTTCTCTTCCTTGCAGATTACACATTTATTACTCATGTAGTGATAGAAAAGAATATCTTCAAACTTTCTTCAGAGTTTTTGTCTATTAATGAAAAGTACAGGAATGAAACGTCAAAATAAATAATTTATATGGTCTTATATTTTTCTGAAGAACAAATTTTCCTCAAATATTTTGACGTTGATTTCAAATAAAAAGGAAATAATTTACGTTTGTAAGTTGGTAATTAATATTACTTGCAGAACTGCAACCTTCAACTGTGGTTTTCTCTCGTCCATAATTTATTCAAAAAAACAACACTTTCCATGGGACCATTAGTTCCAAGCAGACATAAAATACATTCAATAATTATAGGAAAGTTCATATGATTCAAATTATTGGTATGAAAATAAACATTATCAATCCAATTACATTATCAACCCCACTTCAGCCACATTTTTACAATTTTGAGCGAACTTACAGAGAGGAGAACAGAACTTGCACGCTTCTTCAATGAACGTGGTCCATTGGTCCAAATATTTCTTGTTTATTTGATAGAGCTCATGTGGTTTTCTTATATCCCTTATTATTTTAATACCCTTTTAGCCACTTTCTTGCAAATTGTGATTTTCAGCGAACTTGGAGAGAGGAGTGAGCGAGCTTGCAAGCTTTTATCTTGAAAGAACACGGGCTATTCTTAAAAATAATCTTTGATTATTTGATAGAATCAGCACCTGTGGTTTTCCTATATTTTTTTTTTCTTTCAATACCACTTTAGCCACTTTCTTGAAATTTTGAGCGAACTTAAAATAAGGAGTGAGCAAGTTTGCAAGGTTCTAACCGACTTACATATATGTGGAACGTATTGAGCATGCGATCATTGCTGCGCTTCAAGGCATTACATTCTAATATCCAATTTTTAGTGCCTTTTAAATAAAAATGCTGCAGTGATTTTTTTTAGTTTCTGAAAACGTGACATTTTGGTGTCCCGAAGCTGTGCTTGAATACAACTGAATGAGAAACGTAAAAACGTGATCTATGGTCACTTTTTATATGCACCACATGAAAAAAAAAATAACTGAAAATTTCTATTAATTTGCACATATCAGTAAACTTGGCTTGTTTCCAAATAGAAAAGCTGATATCAATCAGATCAGCACTGAATACCTCCATGAAAATTCGTACTTAATTCATAATAAGATTCCCATTCTTATTACATCATTGCATTAATAACACCATAATGATTATTCCTATACCCCAGTCTTCTATCCACAAATGCGCTTCTAAAAGAGATCTAATAAAAAAGAAAATACTGGGAACCATCACAAAAACGAATCATCATCATTACCTTAAAAAATCGAAGTCGACAAAAAGTGCAAATTTTTTATTTTTGGAAACTAGTTATAAAAAAAGAGTTAAAAATCTAGTTTTATAAATTTTTTTAAAATGGCATCTTCCTCGATGGTTCATGAGATTTTAATTCCTCACATATAATTATTATGAGAAATTACACTACTTTAATTAAATTATGCTTACAGTTAATTAAATTGCTATTTTGGAATACCTAAAACGTTACAATTGGCTTAATTAAATGATTTACATTTTTTAAAGATTTACATTTTTTTAAATTTACTTAGTTACACGATTCGAAACTTATTTTTTCATTTCAGTAATAAAATTTTTTCTTTAATTGGCTTTGTATTTTCCTTAATACCTTTTTTAATTAAATGTACAGCATGTACAAAAATTTTAACTGCGCTGATTTCAAATTCAACTTTCTTTATTATACCAAAAAATGAAACCCATGATAATGAATTACAATGTGATAAAATACCCATGGAAAAAGTGTATAGTATATTCCGATAGATGTATAGTCCAACCACTGATCTTGTGAAAAATTGGCAAGTGGCCAAGTCAACAAGGGGTGAGGCATATTGAGGAAAATGTCATTTAGGACGGATTTTAATTGCAATGAAAAGAATTTTAATTTTTAATAATTATAATTCTAGATTTCACAATATTTAAGAAAAACTAGATGAAATTTTTCACCTTTGTTATTATATACAGGGTGATTATAATTAAAGTCCCACTTTCAAAATGCTGTAAAAAAAGAACCACTCGTCACCATGAATTCAACTGAAGATACTTGAAGAAGGGAGAAACGATATGGCATCAGAAACGTTCCAAAGTGTATTAATAGATGGCGCAGTAAGCGGCATAAAGAAAGTGAATTCGGCTGCCAGTAATATTCTGAATCGAAATTACAACGTATTTGGCATGAGTTGCATATTAAACCAACTTTAGTGTTCAATGTGCTTGAATGTTTCAGTTTTTTGACGGAAAAAATTACTTACAAGTCATTCAACAGTTGTGACACTGTGAGTGGAAATCCCATCCACCACGGCAAGGTCATATCAAATTGGATGGAAAATATCGGTGGAACTTTTTATGATGCCATGCCGTTTCCCCCTTTTTCAAGTAGTTCAGCATTTTGAAAGTGGGACTTTAATTATAATCACCCTGTATGTATATTTTTTCTTTCAAAGTAACTTTGCATCGTGTATATCTGACTAGCACCCCAAATAAGTATTCTATTCATCCATTTCTACTGTTAAACCGGACGTTTTCTATTCCACAATATTTGTAGTAGAATTATAGGTAAATTCATTATGATAATAATCTACATTGAGTGGAGTTTTTCATAACAAAAAAAAGAATAAACTAAATTTTTCATCACAAATATTTTCTGTCTTGAAATTTTGTTTCTTCGTTGAGAACAGAAAAATATGATTGCCATAATATTATATTTTTTCCAAATGATTACGCATTTAATTTTTATCTATAGTATAGATCAGGGGTGGCCAACCAGCGGCCCTCCTTGAATTTTTTTCCGGATGGTGAAATTTATCACACTTTTACAAAATATATTTATTTTATAATGGCCAAAGTAGTGTAAACCAATGTATTAAAAAAAGGCATTATGTGTGTATCCATATATTCAAAAACGAACTGTCGAAATTATGAGAAAAAACAACTTTGATTTTAAAATAATATTCTTGCGTATATAGGACAGATATTGCCTGTTTTATTTATGCATTTGCAGTTATGAGTTCGCAGAATAATTAAATTATATTCTGCGAAATCATGATGCGCGTGCATCTTGGAACATCTAATATAACAAGTTCTTTTTTCACTTTAAGTGACCTCAGTGACGCAGTAACCATCCCTAAATACGCACAGTTACTTGTTGATAGCAGGGCAAACAAAACTCTTCGTTCAAGTTGTTAGCGCTTTCGATTCAACTTACACCTGTGAATCATTCTTTCCTAAAATGAAATGGACCCGACACAAAACACGCTCACACATAGCGGACACTAACCTGCAACACCCATTATGATGTGCAAATACCCAAATTGAGTTCGAATTGCAAAAGCTATGAAAGAGTGGAGAAACAAATATCGCACTAATAAAATAAATATTTTTTAAGGATTTCACTATTTTATTTCGTTTATATTTATATATTTTTTTATATTTCCTTTTTAGTGTTATATATTTCCTTACAATGTGCATTTAGTATCATTATTATTATATTATCAATGATTACATGTAAGAATAATAGTAAACACAAAAAGAATAACTCATTATATTTCAATTTTTCACTCCAAAAAAATATCTATAGTGGGTCTAAATTTAATATGGGGATATATAATTTTATATGCTGCCCGTAGAGTTATAATATATATCCAAAGTGACCCACAAGATCATTTGGGTAAGCCACCTCTGGTATAGATTATACTTGATTTGTTTACGAATGTCTTTATTTTGTTAGAAACTTACATGTATACCTGAATACGTTTCTATACATTTAGCTTCAATGTATTACAGGACCTGGATGCACCCAACAATACGATCCCTGCTTCCCTAACCCTTGCCAAAATGGAGGAACCTGCTGGCCTAGTCTGGATTCCTTCTTCTGTTCTTGCCGATCTGGGTACACTGGTGATACTTGTGAAGGTAGGTAGCAGTCGAATGTTAGCATAAAGTAGTAACAAAATAGAGTGTGCATATGGATTGCCACATAAGTGTCACAAGATGGATGACAATCACGTGACTTTTACATATGTCACTATACATTTACGACCGGTTTAGTCATTCTGCCACTGATTTGCATGCGATTGATCACTTTGCAATGATCGTGTGCAATGATAGCTTGGCGATTTTTGGCAACTATCTATACTGTCGCCGCGAAGTGAAAAACGTCGTCTATCATACAAAGATTTTCATAAGAAACGTTTAAATTTTTTTCACTGTATCCTGTTACCGCGAAATGTTAAAAAGCCCTTTATCATGCAGCGATTTTCAAAAGAAATGTTTCATTTTTTTTTAAGCTGCAAACAACCGATTTTTTTTTTTTTTTTTTTAGTTTTAACACCGTCACTATGCTATTACAACCTGCTTAGTCACTCTTCTATTGATTTGTATGGGACTAGTCACTTTGCATAACATATGCGCTGATAGTTTTGCGAATTTTGGCAACTATCTATATCTGTTCTGAGAAATTACAGAAAGAATTTCACCAATGGAGCATGAAGATGGTAATCAATACATTTCTAGTGATAGGCGTGAAGTAGATATAATCCCTTTGTTTACCCTTGCGCAAGCACTATAGTAATTTAAATGTATAAGGACTCGCAAAATATTTTTCGATAGATTGAAAAGAGATCAAGAGTTAACGACAAAAAAAATTTTTATAGAGCTTTATGAATTTTTACCTCATAACTTGAAAATTCCTCTGCAGAATGTTAGATTACACTATGATCCCAGTTTGTTTTATGATAAGTGTAAAAAAGAAACGGAAAATCCATCTACACATTCTAGGTAGTTTTTCAATAGGTAGAATAAACAGGTAGAATAGGTAGAATAAACAGGTTTTATATAAAAGTGTATAATAGATACATAATCGGACATCTGTCAAATCGAGAACTTCATATCCACTTTTGCTTTTAAAAAAATAAAATGGAGCAAAAGTGTTATTAATCAAAATTATTCAAATATATGATTAATACATTGCAAATACAGGGTGTTCCAAAAATGAATGACCTATTTCAAAATGAATTAAAAGGAACGGGGCTGTGCTTGGGAAAACAATAAATTTTCAGTCACAGAATTTCAAAAATAGTAACAGAGTTTGCCAATAGATGACGCTGTAGTATGAAAAAAACTAAAATAAGATATTTTTAAAATGTCCACCATTTGCTGCAGTAACATGGAGTAGCCTCGAAGCAAAATTGGTAGAAACCTGTGCAAATATCTCAGTCAAATTAACCTCACGTGCAACAGAGATGCGTCATTCCAGTTCTACAGCAGTTTGTGGATTGTGAGAGTACACCTGGAGAGTACACATTTCAGATGTTTCCACAGGAAAAGTCACAGGGGTCAAATCTCACCGTCTTATTATCCCCGCAGCCAATAAAAGTAATGGCTTTTGTCGTCATTTTCTCCAAAGAACTCATTAGCCAAGTTTTCTCACAGCTGACATCAATCAATTACTGTAGCATATTATCTTCACATTGTGCAGAAATTTGGGCATTTAACCAATACTTGGAGGAAACTAAACCTAATGTCTTGCAAAACAGTCTCTGGCTATATCGAACTACTGATGTCTTTAATTTTCTCTGTTTGCATTTCGATGATCGTGTCATTGCTTTGGAGTATTACAAGCATACAACAAGAGGCATGGATTGGCCAACCATGTTCACTAGATTTGACTACCTCAGACTTCTTTCTGAGAAGCACTTGATAAATCAGTTGTACTGTCACAACCCACAAACGACATTAGAACTGGAACAGTACATCTCAGCTTTGAGAGAAACCATTCCAGCTGAGATGTTTACACCAGTTTCTGTCAATTTTGAACATTAACTACGCCCTGTTGCTGCTACAAGTAGTGTATATTTTAAAAATATATTTTTTTATTTTTTCGGAATACAGCGCATCTGTTGACAAGCTCTTAAACATTTTTGACATTCTGTGATTAAAAAATTTATTGTTTTCCCAAGCACAATGCAGCAATCAGTACATTTCTATCACTTCCAGTTTTTTTTATTCGTTTTACAAATAGACCAGTCATTTTCCGGACACCATGTAATAAAATATATCTAATTATTCACAACAACTGTTTTAAAAATATTTCTGTTCTGTACTATTTTTCGGAATTGTAGCATTTATTTTATGAATGAGGGATTAAGTTGGACAGCTTGCCTAATTCACCGTAGATCTGACATCTGTTTCAGAACTTCGTTACCCTGGTATGCCCCTGGCTCACACCCTGGAGGACACTTCGGTGTATCGCAGCGCCACCATCGGCCCTGCCAGCGCTTCTCTGGATCACTTGCACAACCTATACATTGCTGCTGCCACCCTTGCTGGGGCTTGCCTCATTGTGCTAGCTGTGGTCACGGTGTGCCATTGCAGAGTGCACAAGACCTACCGCCGCTTCACTAGAAAGCTGAGTCGCAATTCTTCAACAGACTTGAAGCAAGACCAGCTGTGAGTATACTATTTTCTATTTATTTAATCTATTCCCGTGCTTTATTCTGAGAGTTATACAAAACAGTTACTCACTTTAGACAGCACTCACTATTCTCTCCTTAGACAGCACTTTTTATTCTTTTATAGAGACAACACTCGCTGTGTTTGATTCTTGGGGCCTTAATAAGGGTGGGTCCTAAAGCGTTGCGGGTTTTGAAATAAATTAACTCAATAAATACAAGCAACTCAATTTTATGTTATAGCTTTACAGTTTAGTATACCATTATTGAAATCTATACATAAGCTACGCCAAACATGGCTAATTTTGTTGGGTCAACTGCAGTGGTGTTGTGAGTGGGAACAGATGGCCATTTCAGTTGCTATAGATTGGCTCTTTCGTGGAATGCCACGTATCATGCTTTAATAACAGGTTGCAACGTAGTATGCAGTGTAAATATTTGGGGTGGCCGGTACGATTTTGTTATGAAGATGATCAGACAATAACTGTGAATGCAGAACGATACATTACAAGCAAGAACTTCCTTCTCCCAGAACTTCTCAACAAGTGCATCAATTGAATCAACCTGTGATTTCAACAGAATGGAACAACTACCTTCACTGCTTGAGTTTTTGAAGAATGTTTCTGGGCATTTGAATCGCTACAAAGAAAAGCCATGTGTCCATCTCCGTCATCTGATCTTTAGACGTGGTGTCTTCTTCCTATGGGGCTACTTAAAATCGTGAATATAAGTCAACAAACTGCATTACTTAATCTGCGTCTAGATTTAAAACATTTGGCTGATTGTTCGTCTGTCCCCGGGAGCAGTTTAAACTCGAAAAACAAATTTACCTTCTCCCCTTAAATCGCATTCACACGAGAGTAGTCCGAGGATCTCCGTCTGACCTCGAGAAACAAGCCAGGTTATCTCTCTGTATGAGTGACAGCTAGTCGAAAATGGCGTCCACGAGAAATCCCTTTGATGTGCGGCAAAACCGACTCTGGTTAATTAAAATTTATTAAATTATTACTATGTTTATTTGCTTACAATTTAGAAACTATTACTATGAAACTAATTTTTTACTCGCTTCAGTTTTAAGATTTCACATTAATAATTACAAGAAAGATTGTTATGTTTGTGCATTCAGTGCATTTTGGGTCATGGAAGGTGGCATTAGCAAAATACCAAAACATACCTACACGAAACTGTAAGACTAATATATAAACTATTACTATATTTATTTATTTATAATTTAAAAACTATTACTAGGAAGCTAATTTCTTACAAACTTCAATTTTAAAAGTGTTTTTAGTTTGTCTTAGCAGGAATTTTCTTCCAACAACAAGTGTTTTAATTTCTTTCACATAATTCCAATAAAAGTTGTTATGTCTGCGTATTCAGTGTATTTTGGCTTTTTCCCAGCGAAGACCCAGACAAGTATTCACTGAGGTGGTGTGGGAGCGCTTTTGAAGTCTCTGGAGCGGAAGGTAGAGGAGGGAAGCTGGACACACTCAATAGAGACCTGCTGGATACGGTCCGAACTCCTCTTATTCACTAACCTACCTTTTTCTTGTATATTCATCGACACCTGGATTGGATCCAAGATGGCCGTCAACTACCCGCCCTCTCACATTTTGCGACTTAGAACATTACTATTGCAATGCCTGCTTTCATTGGCAATTATACGTGAAAAACGAGCAGATTAATAGAGTTGTCGTAGTTCATTTATGTTATATGTATTGAAATGCAAATCTAACAACTAACACGGTCATTGTATTGCACACAATAATTGGATTTTCGCTTTTAGCACAAACCTTTATGTTTAGATAATGCGATCAACTGAAACAACTGTACAATTAGATATTTTAATTTACCTCTCAAATCTATATCATGATAATGGCCAGATATGTTATTTAATGAAATACTTTGACTGATATGGCTTGTTAGATTAGCAATTATGATCATTAGAATGTTCTTTGCCGTTTTATTAAGCTCCTAGAATAATGTGATTACAGTGTTCTTTGATGTTTACGCAAAGCTTCAAGTTGTCCACATCGAAACACGTCCAACACTGTGGGGTCAAAATGCAATGTTAATTCCCCACATTAGCTGATACACCACCCCACCTAATTTAGCACTTTTGATTAGAACATTTTAGAAGCAAACAATATGATTTGCTTTCATCCATCTTAGATGTAAAAATCACGCCAAATGTTTCCTTCCAGATATTTAAGGATAATGTTTTTAAGGATGTCTTTTTTTCTCTCTGGCAATTTTTTAAAAATATCTAATCTATTTCTGGATAATTGTTTTAAAGATTTAAGAAAAATTCATGTCATCTTTTTGAAAAAGTTAAAAATATCCTAATACATTTTCGTTAGGAAAGATGCATTATTACAGTTGCCAAATATATTTACCATTATTTCATCATTTACCAGTTCAGTATTGATTTCCAATTTAATAAAATAAGACACAAAAATTTAACTTAATAACAAAGTTTTTTTTGAAATTTTTAGCACATATTTAATTTAAAGTGTAAAATATTTAGTTTGTTATAATAACGCATTTAAAAGAAAACAAACAATTCATTTTTTCCAAATAAAAACAGCCACTGAATTATTTCAGAACATAAAAGATGATGTAGAATATCAAAAATTTTAAAAGATTATAAATTTATTATCTGATTTTCTTAAAAAAATATAAATATGATATCAAAAATTACATAAGATTTCTTCAAAAAACAATACTTATGTGCCAACAATCATCATTGTTCTTAAATACAAAATACTTTTTTTTTCATAAAAGTATGCCACAATTTATGAAAACAGTTCAAAGTATTCATAAAATAATAAGAGCTTTATTTGAAGGAAGTAAAAATTTTCTTTAATTCAGACACAAATCAAGTTGAATTCAATAACTTTGGACACCACGATTAACATATTTGTAACCGTCCGATGAAAGGTTTGAAAAAAAAAAGCTCATTTGAATGTAAATTAAACAAATTTCAGATTGCAAGTAAGCATACCGTCCCGTTCCTATAAGAATTTTAAAAATTAAATCTATTTACCCTTTTACTCTAAATTGTTTTTTCTCTCGATTCTGAAAATACACAATGTCCATTAAATTGTACATGCTTAGTTTTAACAAATATTTACCAGATATGAATCATCGCTCATGAAACTTATATCTCTTTAATGTGAACTAATTTAAAACTAGAAAATTCACACAAGTTAATTATTCAAATTTTATGCACTTTTTATTTCCGTATAAACAAATAGAAATGACTGTTTACAAGTAAGTTAATCATGTGGTTATAAGTACATTCTGCAACAAAATTACTTTCAAAATAAATGCAGCTTTGTCTTGCTACGCATTCGTCTAAGTTCTGATCAGAATTTCCTTTCTAGTCAAGTAGGGGTTATTAGCCACATGTTGTCATTAGATGTTAGCTTTATCTCTGCATTATTGTTGTGGAAGTTGAATAATCACAAGCACTTTATAAATTGAGCTTAATTGAATTTTATTAGATTGCCATTAGAAGTAGACCATTTCAAGCTGCTACCAAATTAAGCTCATGTAAAATTACAATTTGTTTTTTGTGTATTCAAAAATTTTTGTTTAAAATGTGTAACTTCATATTCTGTGAATAAATACAGTGTTTTGCTTTGTTTTTATGCATTTTCCTTCATTATTCCTGTACTTACAGTTTGTCATTTTTTTTCAAATGCTCTGCTCAAAATAAATAGGAGATATTATGATTTTGAATAAAAACTGCTGATGAAGAAATGTTTTGTTGATTGTTATAAGATTTATAATAATTGTAAAATATGAGAACGCGAGGAACAAGGAATAAATAAATTTTAATTACTATATTTGTCAGTAAAAAAATGTACAATTGGTACATATCATAAAATTTAAACAAAATATAGGTTTCTCAGGTATAAAGAAGTTTCACTAATGGTTTCCAGTGAACAAAAGCAATGTCGTACACCTATAAGGCATGAAATCAATGAGATTATCAAGGAGGGATTGGGGTATTCACTCCCACTTCTGGTGAAAAAAGGTTTCTAGCTGCTGTTTCTGAGACGGATCAACAACCCTTCTTTCTAGAATGTCCCAAACATGCTAGGTTTCGTTCATGTTCAAGGAACATGCTGATCAATCCATTTAAAGGATTCCATTGTCGAAAAAATAGTCTTATCATATATAAGAAAGAATTCTTCCTCGATTGTTGCAGCATGCTGAACAACAATAGACCTACGAATCACATCCTTATATCACTGATTCATCAGTGATCCCTTTCTGATGATGTATAAATCGGTATAACTCTTGATAGCGATATCAGATCACACCCTCACACCGCTTCACTAAATCAGACACTTTCATGCACGAATACAAAACTATTCTAAATGCCATGTTCTATCCAGAATATAAGATGCCTATTATGAACTAAAACGAGATTCGTCCATGAAGAGAACGGTACACCATTCATCTCATCCCCAAATAAGACACTTTAGGACTCCCTTTCTGAGGAAATCACTGTGGCTTGCTATTAACGGAACACAAACTATAGCTATGCGAGCATACAATCTAACATGATGAAAACTGTTTCTAGTAGAAATTATGGTGCCAATAGCCCTTTGTTGCAATGAAATGGCTTTAATAATGTGGATTCTTCTGACCACTAGTGTTAAATATCGATCCTCATTTTGTGTTATTACATGACTCTAACATTTTCCTGCTCTTCAGTTAAAGTTTTATGTATCCAAATACCGATTCTATACTCTGAAAATGGAATTTTCGATAATCTGAAAGCTTCCACTTCAATGGACTGTGTTTGGCCAACCTCTAAACGACTCATGGCCCTTCGGACCACCGATTCGGTTAAGTTGATGGGACATCGTATTCACTGTTATAAAGTGCTCAACATATTCTTTCACCGCAATTATGCTGCAGATAAACTTTATATAAAACGGGCAGTTTTCTACATTACAAATAAAATTAAAATATTCCCAAAAGTGAAACGTGATAATTTTTTTATCTCTTTTTCCTCCATGTTTGCTGAAAATGTAATTTGTTATATTATTGTTTCATACCGAACACACATTAATCTCTAATTATTTTAAACATCTCATATTCTGTAAATGTTCAGAAATTAATGCAGTTGTTTTTAATTTAATTTACCAAAACTTTTAACAGTAAATGATATAATTTAACTACTATTTTAAGCTTTTTATGTTTTTTCTTCCTTTAAGTCGCATTTTCTTTCTGAGAATTTTAAATTTAAGGTGACAAAACAAAAATTTTACCTTATTTGCTTGTATGAATTCAAACTCATTCCGGAAGCAAATTTAAAATATCGGTTGAATTAGTGTCGTCATCAAACGGAAGAATATGAAAGAAGTTCGTCGATCGTTGACATTAAATAGAAAACAATACATGTTCGAAGTAAACTGTTATGAACTAGGATTTGCCAGCATACTTTGTCCATCCATCAGAATTTTGTTTTGTTTTTTCATATCACATGGACTTATTTTGTTACTTTCAACATGAATCAAACCTACCTTGCCATTCAAAAAATAAATTTGTGACGTTCTCAAATGTTGCTATTGAGTTTGTTACCTTCGACGAATTTGTTTGCGAGAGAGAAAAGTCATATAATCTTAAGCCGCGCTGTCCTCATTGAGTCCTGTGAACTGGACGACACAGTCATTGCCATTGAGCTACAGAGGATAAATGTTGGATGTGCATGCAGAGATAGCTCAATATGTGAGTGGCAATGAGGGTTTGTTTTTACGTAAATTATAACAAAATAAGTCCGTAAGAAGTTCAAAAAAGATGATGATGATCTGAACTCCAAACCAACTCAAATATTGTAATGAAGTTCCCTCTTTTTTAAGCGACGACACATTTTTGCAACTTATTTTTATGAATGATGAAACATGGATAGTGTGCAAGAACTAAACACTTTCAATTAAAAGATAAAATCGATGTAAAATCAATAAAAATTTTCTGAAATTAAAATTGTATCTTGAAAAGAATTATGGTCATTACTTGCAAGTCTGTAGCTTGAATATATCGAAAATTGCAACTTATATATTCATTAATGACAAAAAAATATAATATATTTCTTCACAATAATGTTTGAGCACGAATCAAACAGCGAACATTGCAAAATTGGAAGGACTTGTGATACAAATATTCGCCTCCCCTCCATACCCCATCCCAGAGAATTTTTCTCCCACAGATTTCTATTTGAAGCATCTAGACAACCGGATAGAGAGGAAATTATTCAACGTTCAATAGCTGTAAAACTTGCTTTTCAGTAATTCATTTACTTCGGAATGCTGAGTTCTTAACATAAATGAACTTTTTAATTTTTTCGGCAAGCATATTTAATTACTAATACTTTTTTTAAATTAACAAAGATTATTGTGAGCCCTTATACACAGTTTTTAAATTTTCGTTTTAAAACCAGCATTATTTTGTACACATCCCAATATAACAGGTGGGATGAAACGTCCGTAGGCTCACACATAGATGGCGCTACTAGTATTAAATCCATATGATTTTTAGTTAGCCCTAACCTTCAAAAAACCCTTGATAAATTTGACAGCTGTTGCACTATTAGTATGCGAGTTATAGCATTTTTAGTGAAGCAACTTTTGTTAGTTTGAAAAAATGGATAAAAAGGAATTTCGTGTGTTAATAAAGCATTGCTTTTTGGCGAAAAAAAATACTTTGAAGCTAAGGCTTAGATTGATAAACATTATTCGAACTTTGCACCAGGAAAATCAACCGTAGAGAAATGGTTTGCTAAATTTAAACGAGGCGAAATGAGCAAAGAGGACGATGCACGCAGTGGACGCCCCAAAGAAGCTGTTACCGACGAAAACATCAAAAAAGTCCACAAAATAATTTCTGATAACCGTAAAGTGAAGTTGATTGAGATAGCTGAGATCCTAAAGATATCAAAGGAACATGTTGGACATATCGTGAATGAATATTTGGATATGTGAAAGCTCTGTTCAAAGTGGGTGCCGCGCGAGCTCACAATCGACCAAAAACAACAACGAATTGATGATTCTAAGCAGTGTTTGCAGCTGTTCAATCGTAATAAACCCGAATTTTTGCGTCGATATGTGACAATGGATGAAACATGGCTCCATCATTTCACACCGGAGTCCAATCGACAGTCAACCGAGTGGACTGCACGTGATTAACATTAAAAATGCTATAACTCACATACTAATAGTGCAGCAGCTGTCAAATTTATACATGTGTCTTTTGAAGGTTAGGGCTAACTAAATATCATATGGATTTAATACTAGTAGCGCCATCTATGTGTCAGCCTACAAACTTTTTAGCCCACCTGTTAACTGGATTTTAATTTCTATCTAGCATTTATCAGGTAAGTAATAAAAACAAATAGTTAAAAATCAGGAAATACAGTATAATATTAACTTAGAAATGCATCTGGAAAGCTGCACTTTAATTTTAACATATACAGGGAAAAAAAATATTTTTTTAAGTTATCAATCTTCTCAAACAGTTTTATAATTTCAAAATTTTAATACTAATTTAAAAATTCTATTTCTCGTTTCCATTCCATTTTCCACAGGCTCCCCTCTATATGAAAGTAAAAAAATACATTTTTTTTGGTCGTAAATACGAAAACTGACACATAAGAACTGAAATATAGTATTAGTTGTTCCGTATGAAATGAACTTTCAAGTACAGAGTTTTTAAAAGGACATAAACACCAATTGTTTGAATATATTTAATCAAAATATGCTCCTTCTACATCAATGCACTCCTGCCATCGTTTATAATGTATTTTTACCCCAATTTCAAAGAATAGCTTTGATTTAGAGTGAATAAATTCAGTAAAGGCTGTTTTGACAGCTTCGTGATTGACAAAGCGGTTTAAAAAAAAAGATACCAAATGCTTAAAGAAGTGGCAATCGGTAGGAAGCAAATCTGGTAAAAATGATGGAGGAGGCAGAACCTCACATTTTCACTCATTCAGTGTTTGGAGTGTGACTTGGGAAACGTGAGGCCTTGAATTATCCTAGATAAGAATAACGCCTCTTCGATGACGCTGGTTCTGAGGACATCAATTTCCGATGTACAATATCAATTTGTTGACAGGGCTTATTCTGACAATGCTCTCTCGCATCGATTGTCAGGTTGTCTGGCAGAAGATTTTCGGGTTTTTCTCATATATGACACGCAATTGCGAGACAGTTAGCCCTAACCCCCCTTCATCCCCTCAGGTGGGCTGTTCATAGCATACATGAGGCCCACTGATGTTCCGCCTTCACCTTTCTGCTACCCTAGGTACGCGGCTGAGGTATGAAGTTTGAAATCAACATATATACATATATATATGTGTTGATTTCAAACTGGCAACTCCTATGCTCACTTGGTTTTATTAATGCTCTATAAAAACATCCCTGCAATCCTTTCCTTCTACCACAGAGAACAATTACCAAGTTCATATAACATATATATATATATGTGTGTGTGTGTGTGTGTGTGTGTGTTGATTTCAAACTGGCAACTCCTATGCTCACTTTGTTTTATTAATGCTCTATAAAAATGTTACATCCCCTGCAATCCTTTCCTTCTACCACAGAGATCAATTACCAGGTTCATATAACATATATACATAGATGTGTTGATTTCAAACTGGCAACTCCTATGCTCACTTTGTTTTATTAATGATCTATAAAAATGTTGCACCCCCTGCAATCCTTTCCTTCTACCACAGAGATCATATACCAGGTTCATATAACATATATATATACATGTGTTGATTTCAAACTGGCAACTCCTATGCTCACTCTGTTTTATTAATGCTCTATAAAAATGCTGCATCCCCTGCAATCCTTTCCTTCTACCAGAGAGACTAATTACCAGGTTCATATATTCAGACTTTGATTTCAAACTGGCAACTCCTATGCTCACTCTATTTTATTAATGCTCTATAAAAATGTTGCCTCCCCTGCAATCCTTTCCTTCTACCAGAGAGACCAATTACCAGGTTCATATAACATATATATATATATATATATACTCTGTTTTATTAATGCTCTATAAAAATGTTGCATCCCCTGCAATCCTTTCCTTTTACCAGAGAGACCAATTACCAGGTTCATATAACATATGTATATATGTGTTGATTTCAAACTGGCAACTCCTATGCTCATTCTGTTTTATTAATGCTCTATAAAAATTTTGCATCCCCTGCAATCCTTTCCTTCTACCAGAGAGATCAATTACCAGGTTCATATAACATATGTATATATGTGTTGATTTCAAACTGGCAACTCCTATGCTCACTATGTTTTATTAATGCTCTATAAAAATGTTACATCCCCTGCAATCCTTTCCTTCTACCAGAGAGATCAATTACCAAGTTCATATAACATATGTATATATGTGTTGATTTCAAACTGGCAACTCCCATGCTCACTCTGTTTTATTAATGCTCTATAAAAATGTTGCATCCCCTGCAATCCTTTCCTTCTACCAGAGAGACCAATTACCAGGTTCATGTAACATATATATATATATGTGTTGATTTCAAACTGGCAACTCCTATGCTCACTATGTTTTATTAATGCTCTATAAAAATGTTGCATCCCCTGCAATCCTTTCCTTCTACCAGAGAGACCAATTACCAGGTTCGTATAACATATATATATATATATGTGTTGTTAATTTCAAACTGGCAACTCCTATGCTCACTTTGTTTTATTAATGCTCTATAAAAATGTTGCATGCCCTGCAATCCTTTCCTTCTACCAATGAGATCAATTACCAGGTTCAATAGAAAATTTAACTAAACTCTCAAAATGAAAAACGCCGCAACGTTTTTCCTCTCTTCATGTGAATTTTATTGTTTTTTAATATGTACAAAAATAAAATTCCAAAGAATTCAAAATAATTCCCATTGGTAAACAATAACTTCAGAATGGATCGAATTTGCATGAATATTACTAATTTAATTTTAAGTGAATCTCTAAAATTCACTCAGAATGTAACAGCGCATCATAATCAATAATCGAATGATAGACATTTTAAGAGCAAATACTATAAATATTACAAATAAAAAATATGCATAAATTATACGGATTAAATTATTCAATGAAAAAATTATACAACAAAATTTATCTTCATTATAAATTTTTAATTAAAATTTATTCCCTGTCCTATGAATTTGCTACAATAATTGTTTTTGTAATCTTAAACAGCAGCGTACCCGACAAGGGGGGCTATTTAATTACTTTTATTTAATTGCTTTTTAACTAATATTTGTTAAACCTTATTTTTAATAATCAGCATTTATAATCCTTTCACATCTGCTACTGAAGACTATTTCTAATTATTTGTATTCTACATGTTACGAAAACTTAACATGCATTATTTATGTATTTAATAACTAGAATGCATCCTGCTCATAATTTCACCGTTACTTCGTGGACCGGACCGCTAGCCTTATAATATATCACGAGGAAAAATTATAAATTATCCATTGAAGTACAGTAAATTGTTTTAAATGCAGGGTGATTATAATTAAAGTCCCCTTTTGAAATGCTGTAAAAAAAGCATCACTCTTTACAATGAGTTCAAATTTGAACTGAAGATATTTGAAGAAAGGGGGAAACGGTATGGCATCAAAAAAAAGTTCCACCGATTTTTCCCATCCAATTTGGTATGACCTTGCCGTGGTGGATGGGTTTCCACTAACACTGTCACAACTGTTGAATGACTTGGAAGTCATTTTTTCCGTCAAAAAACCGAAACAATCAAGCACATTGAACACTACAGTTGGTTTAATGTACAACTCATGTCAAATATGTTGTAATTTCGATTCAAAATATCCCTGGCTGCCGAATTCACTTTTTAATGTCGCTTATAGAGCTATTTATTAATACACTTTGGAACTTTTTTGATGTCGTACCGTTTCCCCTTCTTCAAGTATCTTCAATTCAAATGTGAAGTTAATTGTGACTTATCATGATCTTTTTTTTCAGCATTTTGAAAGTGGAACTTTAATTATAATCACCTTGTATTTACGGTTCTAATCGTATTAGACATGTTCGTTGAGCTTAATTTAAAACTTTATTATTTTTTTTTTTTTTTTTTTTTAGAGAATACAGAAAATTTATTTCAAAACAAAACACTTCATTTAATTTTAATAAAAAGATGCATGGTAAATGGTGTATTAAATGATCATGCAGCTCAACGGGATGTACCTATAAAATAAAAACAATGCAGTAGCAGCAGTGATACATTAAATTATTTTATTAATGTAAAAACGAATGTATGTTGTCTGAAACTGCACCTAGTAATTTGCATATTATTGAAAATACGGTGTATTGTAAATATCACTTCCTATTTTCTTTAACTGAAAAAGTGGCTCATAAACTGCTGGTTATAAAGGGATATGACAATTGGAAATATGCATTAGATTAAACAGCAAGAGACTAAGTATCACATTAATTCTCTTCCAACTTTTGAAAATCTTGAGGCCATAAAAAGAAATAAATCGACTCCTCAAATTATTGATGTACTTCTCAAGCTACTGAAAATAGAACACAACTTATTCCATAAGACAATTATTCTTTATGACCATCAAGGTATTTCTTTAAGAATATATAAAGATCTTCAATGGAAAATTCACTGACTGCAATAGAAGGAAATTTTCGTGCTCTATTAAGAAAAAGAACGGCGATAATTATAATTAAACATTTAAAACTTTCTGCCAAAAAAAGTACTTATATTAGTTGGAATATTCAAAACCAAATAAAATCTGCTAGTAATGTTATTTCTAAGTCAGATAATGCAAACCATAAATTCCTCCGAATGTTTTTCTATATTATCCGATGAAACCTGTGATATATTCAAAACTGAACAGTTTTCTTTATACAAATGATAAAGAACATAAAATATGCAAACAAATTTTGCAATTTGTGCCTATTTCAAATACAAAAGGACTCACTTTGGTGAATAAGATAAATGAACATATTAAAAATTCCGAAATAGATTTATAATTTTTATATGGACAAGGTTACGATAATGCATCTTCCATGAGTGGAAAATATCCCTTTATGTGCATTGCTCATCTCCCGATTTGAAATTACTAATATAAGACACTATAAAAGTGAGAGATATTGAAGAAATTTTGAGCATAATTGATAAAATTTATAAATTTTTTCACACTCTAACATGACAAAATGTATTTATAGCAAAAATTAAATATAACCCCAAAATCCAACAAGAAAAAATTACCACAGCTGTCCTACTAGATGGCTAGAAAGACACGAATCAGTGGTAATGATGCTGGAACTCTTCAGTCTCTTAGTTCACAGCAAATTACCTGTAATTTGCATTACAGAAATGTAATTACCTGTTTTGAGTCAAACAAATTTATCCGCATCGTTAGATGAATAAGAAAAATTGTTTGGGTATACAATTCCTCAGTGCAAATTGTTATAAAAATATAGTAACAAATTTTACACTACATTAAATTTTATTAATGACACAAAGATTCTGAAATTCAATTTAAAAATATTTTCACTGCTGTTAGTGATCTAACTGAAAAATAAATTTTTAAATAATAATAATAACGGGAATTAACTCTCAACAAATACCAGTTTATTCGATAGAAAATGGTTTCAAAAAACCCAGATATTTATATCATTTGTTCCGAACCAATTGAAAGAGGTTTATTAATCACAAAACTATATTGCAAAAATTGGATTCACTTTTTCAAGAAATGATAAATTGACAAAAACAAAGTTACAAAATTTTATAACTTGTGTAAAATTTATGATATTTCAACTAGCACCTCCGTTTTAGAAAGTTAAAATTATGTATCCTTAAATTTTTCAAACCTCCATTATTCAAAAACGTAATTGAAACATTAGGCAAATGCAATAGGAATATACATTTCTTATTAAAAATATTTACCACTCTACCAGAAACATCATGCGTGAATGAGAATTATTCAATTTTACGAAGGCCAAAAGCCTATTTGAGAAACACAATAGGGCAAGAAAGTCAAAATGGTTTAGCTTTATTAAATATTTATAAGAATATTGAAGTTGACATATATGATGTAATCAATGAGCTGACAAAAGAGTGAGTTTTAATTTATAATCTTTTGTACAGCACTTTTTAATGTTCTCTTCTTTATGTATCTGTATCAAAATTAGTACAATATAAACTTTATTGATAAATAACTAAAATTGGAATTTCAACTTTCGTACTATTTAAAGTTTGACTTGTTCAGCTCACTCAAACAAACAGTTTAGGCTTTTTTTGTTGTTGAGCCTCTCCCAAAAAAAATCTACGTACATGCCCGACTAGATTTTCTTGTTATTCATTTTAAAACTGACAGTCTTTCTAAGGATATCCTGTATATATATATATGTGCGAATGTGTATAATTATATATGTGTATTTGATTTAGAAGAAATTAATAATAGTAATAGAAAAAGAATACGCGTCTGTGTTTACATTGTATTTATATGTAATTTCAGAAGCGATCAAGTTTTTGAATTTTCAAGTCAAGTTCACTTACAAATTATTCATTTTTCATTTATAATTTTCAAAAATATCAGATGAATCAGAGTGATTATCTTTTTCTGATTGTAACCCTTCTTTAATCTGACATTCAATAATTCGGCACCGATCAAACAATCATTTTCGTATGGATTCATTTGTTGACCTTGATGCCAGATGGTGACACAGTGCTGCTTGTATTCCTCAGATATTTATATTGTCTATCCAGATTCGGAATGTGAGAAAACACATTAAATAAGTATATGCTTTAATTGTTTAAATTTTTATCTAAAGTTCTTTATCCTTGTTCCTTTTATCTAAAGTGCTTTATTCTGTGTCACCTTTAAATGTATATTGAAGCTCGATAATCCGTAATAGACGTGGTCCCAAAAGTGCCAGATTAAAGAGAGGTTACTATAACATCAGGACTTTACATTTATCATGATTAATGATCTCATAGGCAAATGAAACTTCTATTTCACCTCACTTGTTATATTTTGAATCAAGCTTTCTCAGTTCAAAAACCCAATGCACACTATGTACCAAATCATTCCAAACTTTTGTGCATTCTAGTTTAAAATAACGAAATCTTCATTTAGAAAATATTGTATGTATTAAGCATTCAATGATGATAAAAGTCAGTGATAATAAATATTCTAGTAACTACAAGAACATTGTAATAAATTAACAAATGGATAAGTCTTAATGACTTATGACTAATAAATAAACAACTGCCAAATGTTTTACAGGCAGAAAGATTTATTTTTCTGCTTGCCAAAATTGCACATATATAAAAATAATAATACATATTTTACAGATATTTTGAAAAAGTATTTCAAATAATTTATGCTAAATCAATAATACCTGGTTAAATAGAAAATGAATTTTTTTTGAAAAACCAAACATATTAAAATCTAAATATAAACAAAACAAATGCGATATAATACATAAAATAATGTATTTTCAAACATTCTATTTAAGAAAAATTGACATTAAAATTATCAAATAACATTTCAATATAAAAACATATAAGCATACAGAAATATATACATATAAATTATACAGGGTGTTCCCTAAAACTGGTGTTAGTAGGCAAAGGTGAGCAAAAATTGCCATAAAACATTATATCATAAACCACATTTTAAGTTGATGGAAATTCTTATGGATGGTGTGCTGGCCATAGTGTAGCAGAATACTTGTTTCATACATAATGGCGAACTAGCATATTTTCCCATCACAGTGCATAACAACCTTTATGCTATAAATGCCAAGAGGTTGATTGAATACACCAGACTTATTGCCTGACCTCCACACTCCTCAGATCTGAATCTCTTAGATTACTTCCTTTAGGAACAACTTAAATCGTTCGTTTAGGAGGAACCTGTGGAGACATTGAAGGATCTCATAGTACAGATCGTTGTCACTGTGGAAGACATCGCCAGTCTACCCAATTTTGTTAAGTGTGTCCGATAGTTCTCTACTGACAGTGCAATGCCCTTCACAGCTGAAACCTCAAACAACTACTGTAATAATTTTTTTTTTTTTTTTTTTTTTTTTTTTTTTTTTGTCAAAAATTAAAAAACTAGAATTATAGTATTTTCATCAAAAAATCAAACAAAGAAACATTTCACATTAAAAAGAAAATACGATTATGAGGAGTTGGTAGTGAAGCAAACATAAGTTTACTGATTCTAGAGAGTACAACAGATGATGGAGCCATGTTACAACAGATGATGGAGCCATGTTACAACAGATGACGGCCTGAGATTCTAGGGATTAGAGCAGAGTTTTAGAATACATTGGTAGTTTGATTTGATCATAATAATTCATATATTTTTAAAAAAATATATAATATTCACAAGTAGAATTGCTTAATACGTTGAGTCTAATTGTAATAATAATACAGAACAATTTCAATTTTTATGTAATCTCAAATATATTTATAATTAACAAATATACATCAAATAAAAAGTTTTGAATTCTAGATATATAAAAAAAACTCATACATCAAAATTTTGGAAATGCCATCAGTTTGAAAAGATTTCAATTATAATCAATAACTTACAACATAAATTTATAAATCGTTTTTTAATATAAAAATATTTTCTTGAGTTTGTGATGGATGTAAAGAAAAAAACTTAATTACTTCAACACAAAATACTAGCTAAGAAAAAAAAAGTAATAAACATGTACCTTTTTTTTTTTAGATTACACCACAGACAATGATTATTTTTAAAAATATTACTACAGTATAGTTCGAACATCTATTGAGTGGAAAATTGGTAAACAGACAAGTACAATCGATTAAAAAAAGAGGGGTATCATAGGGAAAGAAATTTTATTTAAGAGAGATTTGAATTGCATTAAAAAAATTTTTTGTTTCTTTTTCAAAGCAGCTTTACTGCGTAAATTTGACTAGTACCCTGTCATTTTGATATTGGTGTCAATATGCCTTTATAAATATTATTTTTTTGTATGGAAAGGTTTATATATATGTATTGTAAGTACTAGATGTATTATATTTTTGTACGGAATAAGTAAAAACTATGTATATATAAAGATAATACGATAGTAAAATTTATGCAATTTTTATATTATTCTGGTCTTGTGATAGTATATTTTGTGTGTCCCTTGGAGGGGTGTATGTGATGGTCCCTATCCCTTGCCTGATGCGAATCCGATCTGTTCAAAGGGATGACCAGTTTTCGATGGTCGCAGAGCTTTTGCCACAACTGCAGCTATAAGTGGCATTTAATTGGTAGGGGCCATTGTAAACTTCATAGTGTCAGATGGTCAAGAGCAACAGTTTATCAAGACAGTTAAGACTTTAGTAATCTGTGCTCAAAAATTTATGAATGGGGTATATTTGCCGAACAGAAACAGACTTCTTTGGCGGCGGATATGTTGCCTTGAAAACTGTACGAAAAGGAATTGCCACATCTTCATTCTGATTTAGTGTCAGCAATCACCTCCACCAATGGAAAAGACCTATAGGCCCATGGGCGGATTAAAAAAAAAAAAAAAAAAGAATAAAGGTTTGGTTTGTCGCCCTATGGTCATCTTGTGCACACAAGGGCTAAACAGACCGTGACCTACAGTTTAAAAATACAACGAATAATGAGTGAAGGGTATGTGGTCTGGAAAGAGATAAAAATGGATGTGAGAGACATCAAAGAGGATCGGAGAAAAAAAGAGACTATAAAAGAGGTGTTCACTGCAGCTGGCTAAAAGACACTGCAAACCAAAACGGGGAAGGCAGAACAAAGTTCTGACGGTTGTTCATCCTCCAGCGTGACAAGAGATATTAAATTTCACTGTGGTGAAGGAACGGTTGACCATACCGCTTAAAACTGGAGATATTTGCTTCTGAAAGATACACATCGAGTTAGCAGAAGATTCCTTGGCTGAAGCGTCGAAAAAGAAGCAGCTCATCTGTCTTCATGATGACCGACTTAACTTGCGCCAGGCTCTAGTAAATGGCATCAATTAATTCATGAACTAAATAACAAAAAAAAAAGCCCCACTTTGCCAGCAATTGTGGCAAATGAGATGTAGGGACATACACATTTTTTATTAGTAATATTTATTGCGATAATGTGTATATATTATATTTGATTAATGCATTATGGAAATTCACTTTTACTAATATAACATTAATTATGTGACTAATTCTAACTTAAATTGTAAATATTGATAAATACATAATGATTCATATTTAAAATCATGAAATTTGCTTTTGATTTATTTCATGTGTGTATGTTTCCTTTTCCAACTTGTATAAGTCTCTGAAGACATTCGAACTTGAAGGTTTATTTGTGATATGGGTTATTGCAGATTTTAGGTATGTTATTAAATGGATTGTTAATGGTTAATGTGTGTGCTGGGTAAAGGTTTAGAGTGTTCTTTCTAGGATCAGGTTATTATTTATTTAAGGGTTTAAAGTTAAGTAACAACACCACAACAAGAAATGCATTCGTCCATTTCCAATATTAAATCGAATGTTAACCATTCCACATAATCTGTAGTCGGACTATAACGAGAATATTTGAGTTAAACCAGCCCATTGACTGTTTTGTGCCTCATAGAATTGTACATGCATTAAAGAGTTTTCAGCTGATAAAATAACATTATGAAAACAGGAATCTTAGACTACTAAAATTGTTTTTGAATGTTCTTAAATTTTAATACAATAAAATGATTTATTTAATAATAAGTTGTATTTTATGAAAGAACCTTTTTTTAGTCAATTACTCATTATTTTCCATACAAAAATGAACAGAGACTAATATCAAGTATCATTTTAATGAATTGTGGGAAAAAGAATTATTAAGCATTATGATATAGTCCAATTTAATGTTTGTATGAGAAAAATTGATGGTAATTTTACATCTTTGGAGAATTTATCAGTTTTAAGTCCCTTCATAGGAAAACCAGAGGGTTAATTATAAGGATACTAGCATTGCTTCACTATTGCTAAATCTGAGTATATATATGTGAATTAAATAAAAACAATTGAAGTTCCATATCAATTTATTTCAATTAAAATGATATGAATTGAATTGTGTGTGATAACTTTTTCCTGTTTCATTGCTGTTTTGTTTTTGATATTTTTTCCTTATTCTTCAGCTTGTTAAAATTACTCAGTTGCACATGGGAATCTCATTTTGTAGTATTTTCTTTTTGATTTTGTAATATTCGGACAAAATGCTTTTTTGAAGAGCAGTCAAAATGTGAAAAAATCCAATCTTTAATTAACACTGTAAAAACAATAGCGCTACTAATCGGATTTCATTCAAACCACACTCTGAACCCTAACAAAAACAAATCATGAAATTTTCAGCAAAATCTATCAAGTAATTTTTAAGTCTACAGGACACACACACATATGGCAATTGCCTTTTATTTATATAGATAAAAATACCAGTGCTACCTATTGGATTTCGTACAAACAACTCTCTAAATAGTCCTGGCACTAATAAGAACAAACTGTGAAATTTTCAATGAAATTGGTTAAGTAGTTTTTGAGTTAATAGGACACACTGCCTTTGATTTATACAGAAAAGATAAATGATAATTATTAAAATAGTACTGATATATTTTTTAGGCATAGTCAATAACTTTTTTTTATTATATTTCACTGAAAGAAATTCATTGCAATTGCAATCATCATTTAAAACAAAAAGAATGATTTTTAGATTCAAGGCCTTTTGAAAAAGAACAATGTTTATTTGAAGAATTTGTTTTGATGTGAAGTATTAAAAATAATTCAAATTATGAAATTTCTAAATCAAAAATCATATTAAAGTAAACATTCTATTAATTAATTAACTTGGATAAAAAGGTACATTAAAATTTTAGTCTAGTTAAATGTAAACAAAAAGTCATTATTGTTAATTTTGTAAATTTTTTTTCAAAAATACCTTATTCTTCTATCTTTTCTTTGGTCTTCCTCTGGTCTTGGGTGTGCAGATTCTTTTATTTGAATCTATAAAATATACAAATTCAAAACTCTCGAAAAATTACATGTTTATAAAATATTCTTATTTAAATACTTGCACAATCAATCATCATATTTTATGAAGAACAAAGTTGGTTTATTAATGAATTCTTTAAAATTAATTTTCCATCCAGAGTTATAACAAAAAGAAAAGTATGTCTACAAAACTAATTAAATAAGATGAATAAAATACCTTTTGTCCAATTTTTCGGTACGACTCATAAAAAAAATAGAATTTTTTCTTATTAATATAAAAACGTCAAAGGAAAAGAGACCCAATAAAATTTGAAAATTTAACAATAATTTTTCATAAATATATTAATTTATATTGCTTTTAAAGTAATTTTATCATTGGCAGCATATCTTTATGATAAGTATAGTAATTTCTTTAATCCGGCATTTGATTATTTGGCACATTCTATAACATAGTCCCAATTGAGGATGTGATTTCGCATTTTTTTCGTACGGATTCAAGCTTTTGTTAATCCTATCCGCCAGATGATTACATGTCATTTTCATATAAGAAGTACACGCTTTAATCGTTTAAATATTTATCTAGAGTTTATCTACTTTAGATATCCCTCTTAAAACTATATTAACGCTCGATAGTCAGGTAAAATCACCAATCCGGCACAGCCTTGGTCCAATTAAAGAGAGGTCACTATAGTTTAGAAAGCAAATATAAGATAATAGCTGGCATTGTATATAAAGACTAAGTAAGTTCCTATTCATTTTTTTACTCCTACCATATCATCAGAATAACAGGATAAATAAATAGAATTTGAATTTCAAGTTTCTAATAAGCAAAATAACAAACTTTAATTCCAATATAAAATAACCAATTATTTGAAAATGCTATTTTTATTAATAATGACAACCTAATATTATATAAGAATGCTTGCAGAATTCATTCTGAACTGTACACTGCAGAAGTGTTAAGTTTTAGGAATGTCCTTCCATAGTCTGAGCATCAATAAATAAAAAAATATTACACATATGCACTAGAAATTTTTTTTTGTAATTTGTTGTTACCTATGGCTTTATTAGAACTCAATCCATATAAACTTAGCCACTTACCATAGAAATAAAAGGAACATATAAACAAATCAAAATTACAAAGGGAATTGATTAGACCCGACATTCTTAACAAAAACGATCAAAAAGCCTTAAAAACAATGAAATGTTCTAAGGATAAAAATTTAAAAAGCTAGAAGCACCATAATAAGACTGTGTGATCAAGACATGTCTCCCAGACTTTTCCTTTGGTGTTAGATAATAATTCACTAATATACAATGACTTAATTTTGCCCTGTATAATTCTCTGATTCTGATTATTCTGAATGATTAAAAGAGTCAAGAGGGATAGGACACTGTCCAGAAACTTCTGCCCCCCCCTCCTGCTCCTTTTCCCCCAAAAAATATCTGCCCTTTCGTTTCCATCAATTCGAACATTTGGCGAAATCCCCTGGAAAATGACGTTTTACCATTTTCATTAAGGAACTTGATATCTTGTTTATTTTGGTTTCTTTCTGTGATATTTGCCTCTACGATTACCGGAACATTCCTCTCTACAAAAATCTTTTTAATTTTTTGAAATTCAACGCCAGACAAGCCACTAACATTCTCCACTGTGGTATATTCAATTTAAAGTTCGAATGACACACAGTCATTTTTCTGGGGCAAGTAGCCATAGCCTCTAGTCGTTACTCATTTAGTACCACCCAGGAGTAACATTATCTCCCTTTTTTAATATGATAATTTATAATTTTTGCCTCCCAACCCATAATTGTTCAATTTTCGTCACAAATTCATAACTAATAACAAACATCATTTACATCATGGGAATCTTCACTGCAGGTCATTAAAACTGCTATACCAGAATACATACATAATACGTATGATATACATGCCACCACCACGATTCCAACCTGAAGCCTGTGATACCAAATGCCAGAGCACTAGGCAACTGGTAGCATATATGATAACAAAATGGCATGATTAAATTTACAAATAATTTTAATGAACAGAGCATGCAGAATAAGTACAAGGAACAGTTACCTTTGATAGCAATAACAACTGTAATATGTCTGTGCACTGAGCTGAAAAAAGTTTGGATGGCAGATATAGGCACAGCATTCTATGTGGTTTTATACTATATCAGTTTATCAATAATACTGGCTGGCCAATCTCCTAGAATACATTACTCTCAATTGGGCCAGATTTGGAGAAAATGTGCTTCCCAGGTCAGCAATCAAACCCCTTCAATATGGAGGAAGGTCAGGATATCACAGACAATATACAGCAAGCATCGTTTTATTTCAATGTCGTGTAACCGAGACATTGAAGATAAGATACAGGTCTGCTTATAGAAGGTCTTAGCACAAAAGAACTGTAATGTCATCAATCCAAATTAATGATTATGTGATTATGATCTAGTTGAATACCAAATGACACCCTATACCATAACTGGTAGGGGTGTCATATTGCTGGGGGACCCTATAATAATGAATGTAAACCAACAATGGCAGTTCCACAAAGTGCCTTCACACAGGATTATGGTTTAATGATACATGCAAAATAGGAATTCGTCTAAAAAGATGTGATACCCTTCTTGTTCCAAAACCCTTTCTTTAACCTACCATTGTAGATACACTCATCTCTGCTGCAGCACCAAGGGAAATCACAATTATTGTCATCATAGATAGGGAGTCAGAATTGGGGCAAACAGTTGAGCATTTTTGAATGAACCAGTTTAAAATTGAACTCTTTTATAAAAGTAATTTTTATTTCTCCAAAATTCTAGTGATTAATGTTAAAATTAAATATTAAGGAGACAATTCAATAATACAGAAAGACAGTGACTGCTTTACTACCCAAGTAATTTTTCTCAGCACTAAGGCTTATAGAAAGCTATCTTGGATTAACAAGAATTAAAAAGATTTTAATGTACTAAAAATTTAGCATTTTTGTGCTTAAAAAGTACATTTTTTTCTTCTCTTAAGCTATACTATAATATTTTAGTATTTGTTAGTTTGGTACTGATATTTATATCATCTTTTTTTTAAGTGAGTGTAAAATTCTAGATATACTAGTTAAATAAAAGTCATTGAATTTATTTCACAAATATTTCTATATCCATTGTTAAAGATCTACATAAAATTATGAAAAAGGAGTCGGGAGTCAATATAAAAAATCTGAATCAGGTGGCAGAAATCTTTTAGCCAACTCTCCACCCTTGACTGTCTGTGTAACTGACACTAGTCCTCCGACATATGATCCAACTTCCTGGCTCAAGATGCATTCATTCTGTATAGGTTTGACAACCTAAACTCCTCTTTTTGGAAACCAAATTTCCTTCCTCAAAATTAAGGTTTTCCTTTTAAATTAATACTTATACATATGTATTTCTCTATGAGGTACAGAGGTATGCTTAAATATGCACATATCAATCTGTATTTTTTTTCAGTAAGCTACAAGGGCATATTTACTTATGTACATATGCAAATGAATTTGTATATGTGTGTATACACACACAAACACTTCTTCATGTATATTTGTACATTTATGTATGTGTGTATGCATGCATGTAAATATGCCTGCATGTTTGTGCATGTGTAGTTGATATTAATAAAAAATTATTGAAGATCAACTATTGAACAAGAACAATTGTCCAATTTTTCTATTATTTCAATAGAATACAATATCGTTAAAAATATTAATTATGATGTAATTAATGAGTTCTCTGAAATAAAGACTAAAAAAGTGCAATTAAAATAAATCTTATTAACAATCTATTGTATTGTTCTTTTAACATTGTTCAAGACATTATATGCACATGTACATACATATGCACTGATACATATATATATATATATATATATATATATAATCACATAAACATAGAAATACTCATTCGCATATATCCATCACTGGTAAATGCTCACACATGTACAAATGCATTTACATACATAGATAAGTAAATATGCACTAGTAGCTGAAGGAGCACACATAATCCTGCTATATATATATAGAGAGAGATATATATATATATGTATTTATATTTATATAGCATGATTGATGTGACACACACAGAGTGTTTCAAAAATATTTCGCTAAAATATAAAGGAAAATAGAGGGGTCCCAAATAAACAGATTTAATGTAAGAACGTGGGTAAGGAAATACCACATTGAAGCAGTCGATGGCACTGTTGAAATCGGTAAGTGGAAGCACTTTTCTGTATTTTAACATCATTCCTGGCACAGATTATGAGCAGAATGCCTCATTACACCAATTGAAAGCTTGCTGACATGCATTTCATGTATAGGTTTGCAAATGGAAATGAAAAGGCTGCTCATTCAAAAAGCTGCATTTTCTACCTCTGTATAAATGCAAAAGATAAGAGACCCTTTTTTCCCCATAATTCTCAAGAAACCACATGCCACATTATGAAAGATTATCCATTAATATTTAGGCTGGCGCAACGCACAATAACTTAGTAGGACCATACATTCTACCTAGTCATTTGATCAGCCTCACATATGCCACCTTTCTACAAAATGTCTTGCCTGAATATATTTCTGATGTTTCTCCAGCTGTTCGCTCACGAATGATGCCTACAGCCTGCATTGAATAGCGCAAGGTGGACCTGTTGCTTAATCACCAAACTTCATAGAATTGAGATGCCTGGATTTCTTCTTCTGGGTCTTAAGTGCATGGTCTACAAAAATCCCATCGAGTCTGATCAGTATCTGGTGGGGCTGTCAGTTGATGCTGGAAATGTGTGTGACATGCCTGACACTTTTGCTAACATATGTCAATCCATATGCCACAGCTATGAATCTGGTATCACACTGGTTGTTCTTTCATAACATTGTAAAAAGTTAGATCATTAAAATGTTTGTTTCCTTTGACTTTACTTGTCTTTTTTTATATTATTAATATTTCTATCTTCCTATATTTTTAGTGCTACACTTACATGAATAACTGAGGTAATGCTGAATACACATTCCTATAATAAATCTGCTTATTTCAACCCTTTCTACCTGTCTTTACATTTTTGCCAGATATTTTTGAAACACTCTATATATGCATATGTGTGTGTGGTTATAAATCAAAATATTTATTAGAAACAATATACATACTTTTAAATTAAATCACAAATTTACATACACTTGATATTAATCATACGCCTACATCTTTTGCTTTGTGTACCGCACTTTGAAGACCACTGACATAGGCAATAGATGTCATTACAACTACCCGCTTTCAGAACTTGCATTGAAATAGTAATTATTTGCATATCTAAATTTTTATACCATTCATTTAAATTTCATATATGTTGTGGGCGGCTTTCAAGGAATAACCAGAATAATGGTGCAGGGTATGAATGTATGTTGAAAAAGCAATATTGTAATGAATTTATTCTGGTTTATTGTAGGAAACAGTAGAAATTTATTAATAATGAATCTATTCAATTTTGTGTAAAATAGCTGGAACATTTCACTCATTTTAAAAAAAGTTTCTTTTTACTGTTCCACCAAGCTCTTTAGTGTTCAAAGCCAAGTTATGGCAATAAGTTTAATAATATGATGAATTATAATGTATTGAAAAAAAGGAATAAATGTGCTTCCATAATTTAATAAACTTTTTGAATTAATTATCAAAGTAAAAATTGAAATTACCTGATTTGTTCTGCTTTGAAATTTCCATCTTCTCAATTTCAGAAGCAATTTTTTCCTGTTCTGCTTTTCTTTTCCTATCCTTAGCAAACCATTTATTGCAACGTTCTTTAAAAATAGAGAAGAATAACAATTGCATAAGAACTGAAAATTACATTTTTAATTTGTAATTAAGATATTCTTTTTAAAACACCACAAAACAATCATGTATTATGTGATAATTTACTATGAAATAAAAGAATGTTTGCATAATTTCACTTTTTCATTTACACATCTTCTTCATTAATTTCTTAACTACAAGATTTTTTTTCTTACTTTAAGAAAATGCAATGAAAATTAAAGGAACATAAAAGTAATTAATTTATTAAATTTTAAACAGAATTTTACAAAATCTTAAATATTGTCTAGTTTTACTACTTTTTAAATTTTTTCTTTCATCATAGGACAAAACACTTCATAATTTTCCTGCTAGTTTTCAAGGGATGCCCACACACTTTTAGTCAAGATACATAATGAAAAAGAATGAAATACATTTATCATTATACCGAGATAACTAATTATAACATACAGTATTAGAATATTTTATGTGAATATTTCAAATTAATTGATAAAAATACAGTTTGCACGTAAATACCTAAAACAAGTAGATGTAAAAATTACATCAATATTCAGAACACTATTATTAAGAACAGAAAATTTCATTAATACATAAACAGGGTCTTGGCTAAATTTTTTTTATTGTTGTAGGGATAGAGGAAATGATTTTCGGTAAATAGATGTAAATATTTAAAATTACCAACCAACAGCAAAAACCATGTTGTTGAAAATGATTTTTTTTTCATTTATACAGGAGGGTTTTACATTTTTGCTTATGTTAAATATATATAAAAAAAATTAATTACAATGAATTTAAAAGGATAAACACATTTATAAAATTCAAAATTTATAAATTTTTTTTCATTAATCAACATCATTTATTATTAATTTATTTACAAATCTTTTAAGATCAATATTCAGGACTTATATGCTGCATAATATCTTAATTTATGGAAAAATAGTAGCTAAATAATTTCAAAAAATAAAAGTAGTTTATATTAAAGGAACTTAATTTAAAATTAGTATTATAATACGTAACACATATTTATTTGAAATAAATAAACCATACCATCATGTGTCTCCATGGTTTGAGGTGCTACTATAAATTTGCATCGTTCACAAAGATAAACAAACTGACCATTCCAAGTCACATTAATTTTGTAACCAGTTTCAAGCATGTTTATTTCTGTAAATAAAATCATATATGTCCCTAGAATGAAATTAATCACTATACTTTAAAAAATATTTTTATTTTTATTTTCCCTTTGTGAAGTGTAATGGAAGGGGACTTTGTGTTTTGGGACTCATTAATCTTCAATACTACCTTAAATGTAAAAATTTATTTAAAAAAAAGTACATTTGAACTGTAAACAATGAACAAAGTAATTTAAGAACTAAGAATAAGTCTCAGAAGCACAAGAAAAAAGAAATTTTATAAATGAAATGTTACAAGTTGCATTACATGTGTTTAAAAATGTTCAGTGATAATATGGCAAGGATATTAAGCATTGACCAGCTACCCTTAAATATTTATGTTCTAGCAGGAATTCCATGCTTTTTAATCTGTTTATTAGGAAACTTGAGTAAAAGAAGGCTAATTTGCAGTTAAATATAAGACCACAGAGACATTCTGCTTGAATAAATGATGAAATGCAACAATAGCTACTATTAGTAATTGCAGGAATAAAAAAAATTTCAAAAGAAAACTTTTAGTATTGTTTCATTTTTTATTAAAATTTTGAATATTATTGATTTTTTTTTCAATAGAAACAAAATCTACTTTTTTTTTACATACAGAATTCAATATACCCGAGATATTAATAAAATATTGCTATATAATTTATTATGAATTTCATAATCTAAAAATTTTTTAATAAATTTGTTTATGTGTATTTACTGTATGATTGTATAAAATTTACTTTGTTTCCTATTACAACCTGTTTGTAACTTAATTTCTGATATTATACATATGATTCTTTGCAAAATAATACTGAAAACAGTATCCTATTGAGATGAAATGTTATGCGGTAGCAAAACTTCCCATTAAAATATGAAAATTTTGAAACAATTATAAGTGAATTAAATCTCATTTATTTTCTTCTTCAAATTTTAACATAAAAATAAATAATAAAAATATTAAAGTTTTCTAAACACTATAAGAGCATTTGTCCATATTACTATAATAACACCTTGCAAAGCCTTGAGATATTTTAAATAATTTTCAAAACATGTAAAAATATAAGTATACAAATTTTACAAAAATTACAAAAAAAAACACCCTTCATTTCATTTAAAATTAATTTATTTTGCCATCATGTTTAAAAGTGATAAGTCTTTATAAGCATTAAAAAACATTATTAAAACATTAAAAAACATTATAAAAACATTTTATGATTTGCAGTACATTCTAGTAAATGAAGTTTCTTCCCTCTCCCAACAAAAATTATAAACTTTTTTTTTTTTTTAAACATACAATTCTATCAATGATTTAATTTAGAGATGAGATATTGTATGTCAAATAGTTCAGACAATACAAAATCTAAAAAAAATATTAATTCAGAGATAATGTTTGGATTAAAGGGAAGGGCAATAAAATAAAACTGGTATCAAAAATAAAGATAAAATGTCTAAGAAAAGATATGGTTAACTCAATTCAGTCTAAGCACTCTTACAGCATATTATAAAATAGCAAGTTAATACTTTTCATTATTATTAATCACACAGAATGTAAGAATTTTCCTTACCATCATCAGAAAGCTTTGGTAAGCACACTGGCTTTGTACCAATGGCTTCAGCTCTTTCATGGCAGGTATTTTCTCTGACTTCTGAAAAACATAATACATACATAAATGTTTTTCAATCAATTAAGTGCATAAATGCTTCTAAAGTTGGTTCATGAATCTGTGAAACTTGTCAACCATTTTACAAAAGGAACGTCATCACAACAGCATTGAATTTCAGCTAATTATCTGAATTAGTTTCCTATCACAATTTTGAACAAACACCTCCACCATCTGGCAGGTTCACAGCTTTTGCAGAATTAACATCTCTGTCACTTTATTACAAACTCAAAATACTTTGGGTCTCATTTTATAATCTTCATACTGCCAGAATTTGTAATTTGACTCTATCTCATGAAATTCAAGCACAAATTATAGATTTCAGAAATATATATACCAAACACCAAGGGTGGGGAGTCGGCCATAAAATTTATGACTTCATAGTAATATATACATAATCTAAATACTTTTTCCAAAATAAATTAAATTTTAAACTATTTTTGAATAGAATATAAATAGACAAGAAACAAAATTAATGGTTTTACATTATAAAATTTACATTGTTTAATTAGCAATCTTGTAATTGGGATAGTTAAAGTTTAAGTAATAATTATATTTTTGGATTATTTATGGATATTTTATGTAATTATCAAAATATGTTTTCTCTTTGGGGGGAGGGAAGATGAAAAAGTTGTTAGCATATAAAAGCGTATTATTAGCACATATACAGAAAAGTATTTATAAGTGTATCACCCAGAATTACATTAAATTTAACAGTTAAATTCAATTCTCACTTTCACAGCTACGTTACTTTTTAACTCCACATAAGATTAGCATATTTAAAAATTAATTTCTTTCTAATGAAATTTTTTATTGCTTATAACATTATTTGATTAATTATTTATACATTCGATTTTTTTTTTAGTTCTGAAACAACTTTTAACTTTGTCAACTAATGTGTTATCTTATTTTTTCTTTTATCTTCCTAAAGTACCCCAAATAAATAGACTTGTTCAAATATTAACACAATTATTAATTTAACTACGTTGACGAGAATTAGCAATCAACTCCAGTTGGCAAAACAAAGAATTAATTGTTACTTTCAGCAGTGGTACTCAAACTCGATGATAGGAGTTGCAAGTACTTTAGCACTGTTGATTCAACTCATTGGATAGGAGTGGTTTGATTTATATCAACAGTTATTTAACAATGAATTGCAAGTCTTGGTTGATTCGGACAGAAAGGGTTTTATATTAGCAGTTGATTTTAATACATGTAAAAGAATTTCAACTCTTTGACAGAGAAAGGTTAGTGTATCACCCACAACTGCATTAAATTTAACAGTTGAATTCAACTCTCATTTTCACAAACTATGCTATTTTTTAACTCCACATAAATTCAGCATATTTAAAAGTTAAAGCATTATTATTGAATATTTTTATTGCTTGATAGTTAATATTTATTTATTTTTAATTTTATTATTTTGCATTTGTTTTTGCATGTTGAAATTATAGACATGTATTACAGTGAATATTTTGCAAACAAGACTGATCTAATTGCTTAAAGATATGATAGGTTAAGATGATGATAAATAAAACAAATAAGATATATTATAGAATGCTCATATTTATCTTAGTTCTGATTTATCAGTTTTATTATTGATCAATAAAACTCATCAAAAAAAAAATATCAATAAAACTTGTCAAAGTAAAGAATGCTAACTAAAATCAAGCAATGATGAACCTTCTTAGTATGTAACATATAAAGAAATAATGAAGAAAAAAAATTCTTCTAAAAGACTGTTATTCTTAACCAAGGATTACCATCAGAAATGCATTTAAGAAAAAGTTATTAAGATTTAAATTTAAAAAACTCATATACTCAAAACCATATTTGTTTTCTCAAATTTTTTTTTAAAAATTTCTAATCTTTTTCTTATATATTTTAATAATTATAAATAAATCTTTTATTTTATTTAATTAATCAACATATCAATTGTGATTAAAAATTTCTAATAAACCTTTTCTAAAAATAATATCTCTTTTAACATAAAGTGTTAAGAAACATAAGAAACTAAATCAAAATGTGCTTATTTAATTATTTTAGTCCAGTACATTAAATAAGAAAATTTCATTTTATGCAAATGAAAAAAAAGTTTAATGCAGTTGCAGAAAAAATACATTTTACTTTATAGGTCTTCCGTTAAATATATTCTATGTTACAATTCATACTAACATAGTTAGTTGTATGAAACAAACCTCATTGCATAACAAACAAAATGTTTTTCAGTTATAGTGTTTTTGATACTGAAAACCACACATCAAAAAGAGAGAAAATTTGATTATACCAGGATCTTTTTTTATAATCTTATTTATATTCATTTTTTCTTATTTCTTTAAGAGCAATTGGATAAATTGAGATAAAGCAGCATAGATGAACATAAATCTCAAAGCCCTTCATCAAATCAAACAAAAAGATTAATAGAAATAGTATGAGTGAGTGAAAGATAAATAGGGTCTAATATTATTTTGGCCTGCTAATGCTGTCAAGTTGACAAACTGGCAATGATTTACAAAATATGGTATATGTTATAAACATGTCAGAAGAATATGTCAACTCATTTTTAATTCAAAATGCTGTATTTTTTAATTCTCCTCGTGGTCAGCAGGCATCAGAAATGGCAAGTAAATGAAATTCTTTGATAAATGTTAGAAATTTTTTTTAAAAATTGATTTTTATTTAAATTGTAAAATTACAGAATGCAAAAAAAATTATTTCATGGCATAAAAATATGCCACAAAATTAAAAATTTAAACACAATTCTGACTACTTATTTTGGTTTACATAAGTAACATATACTTGACAATAATAGAGAAAAGTAAGGGCATATTGTGTCACTTTACGATAAGTAAAATGGTGAGCTCGAGCGACAAAAGAGGGAGGGATGGTGCAATAATGTGACAATTATATAAATTGTTTATCTGGCACAAGCATTAACTATTAAATATATTTGGTTGCCTTTTTTATAGCTACAGGATCATATTTAAGTCATTAATCAATTTGGTTAAAATCACATTTGATATTAATTATTTTGTCACATTAATCTGTTATTTCAGACTTAGTATTTTTAACTGTAACTGATATTTATTTTGACCAGAACTCAATGAAATAAGTTGTATAAGTAATACTCCATGTAAAATTTGGGTTGGAGGTAAAAATAGGATGCTACTATAAAGAAATAGTTCATTGACTTCAATTAAATTTATTTTATTTAGATAAGTCTTTCACACAAGAAAAAAAATGTACAGTTAACTCTATTATGAATTTAAAATGCATTGCTAAATAACAAAGGCATATTAGAATTTAAAAATATATTTTACATTAAATACAATATTGCAGATTTTAATATAAAAGATATACAGAAATATGTTAAAAATGGTTTTGAATAAATAACCTATACTATAAATAAAATTAAAAAACAGAATATTGCAATGTATGAGATGTAATGCTCTTAAAAATAGAGAACATAATAATAGAAAAGATAACTAATGCATTGCTACATTTCTTATTCCACAAATTCTACATGCAATAAATTTTCAAAATAATTTGTTTTTATATTAAAATTTATAAAAGTACAGAAACCTTAACTTTAAGTTAATGTGCAGATTTATACGCCACTTTAAAAATATACATAAATACATTAAAAAAAGAGCTCAATATATTAAGAGACACAGATTTATTACGAAATAACATTATATATCAACATATACTCAATAAACTTTTAAATGAATATTTAAAGATAAAATAAAAAATGTGCCATAAAAAAACACTTAATATAGACAAAATATATGCTATAATGAAAAAAAAAATTTCTTACCTTCACCAACAGAACGTCGATCACTTATACATTCCTCCTCCTCATCCTCTATTATATAATAATGGGCTATTACAAATTGGAATGGAGAATCTGTAGAGAATGAATAAGCATGAAGTTTTATATAAAATGTAATGTAATACGATATAATATAAATTAAGAGTATCTCTTCAGAAACAGCTCTGTCACTTTTTATATTTTATTCTAAGAATGCCAAACTAAAAATTCAACTTTAAAATAGGGAGAAAAAAATAATAAATAAAGGAAATTTTAGAAAAGGTAATTTGTTAGTTTTTTAAAGCTTTGCTTTTAAAATGTACTCATTATAAGATTTTAAACATTAATTTGATTTAAGTTTTCACACATTTCTTTAATTTTTCAGCTGTCAAATGACCAAAGTCAAACTTCTAAGCATTGGAACACATAATTTTTCAGTAATTTCCTTTTGTTATCAATATCATTCAAAATTATTTTTAACTAATGATACTTGAATCAAGTTAATTTTTAACAAGCAATATTCAAAATAAAAGTTGAAACTACATTTATAATAGTCATTTACTGTTTACATATTAAATTGCAATAATATTTTGAATACAATACTCATACAAATCAAATCAAAAAAGGTACCAAAACATAATTCTATGTTTTATAATTTTAACATATTCATAAAATTTATTTTTAAATAAATAACTAAATTTTAAATTAAACAAATCATATCAAATCAAAAAACAAAATCAATAAAATAATAAATATTTGAATTTTGCTTACATTCAAATATACCTAAAGTCAAATAATAAAAAAATTATAGAAGAAACACAAATTTAAAACAAACTTTTTTAAACATTATAGCCCCTAGATTCCAAGAAAGTTAAGCTTAAGTCTTTATAAATAGTTAAGTCTTTATTAAAAAAAAAAGCAATAAATTAAAAGATGCAAATAGTGGCTAAATATTCTCAAGTATATTCTTTCAATGAAAAAATTAAAAAAAATTGTTATACAAAAAAATATCAGATATTTTAAAAGCTGTCTTGTTAAGCACAATCTTGAAATATGAAAAAATATAGCAAACACATAAAACATATTTTTCTGAAAAATGAGCATACATTCAATTTTAATGATATAAATTTATTAATAAGTTAGGAGCAAATTTATCTGAAATTATACCTTTAGTATGAATCTACAATCAACGGAATGATATTTTGCTTTGAAATAATTTTAACTGAAAAAAAAAAATTACCAATAGGATGCTCTAACTCAGTATATTCTTCCCATTTTGTTACATTTGATGCATCTAGAGGCTCATCTATGGTTATATCATGTAACACTGGTTCATTCTTATCACTCTGTTTCTGCATCTCTGGCTCATCTATGGTTATGTCTTGCAACACTGGTTCATTCCTATCACTCTGTTTCTGCATCTCTGGTTCATCTATGGTTATGTCTTGTAACACTGGTTCATCCCTATCACTCTGTTTCTGCATCTCAGGCTCATGTATGGTTATGTCTTGTAACACTGGCTCATTCCTATCACTCTGTTTCTGCATCTCTGGCTCATCTATGGTTATGTCTTGTAACACTGGTTCATCCCTATCACTCTGTTTCTGCATCTCTGGCTCATCTATGGTTATGTCTTGTAACACTGGTTCATTCCTATCACTCTGTTTCTGCATCTCTGGTTCATCTATGGTTATGTCTTGTAACACTGGTTCATCCCTATCACTCTGTTTCTGCATCTCTGGCTCATCTATGGTTATGTCTTGTAACACTGGTGCATCCCTATCACTCTGTTTCTGCATCTCTGGCTCATCTTTATCACTCTGATTCTGTATCAATGGTTTGTTTTTATCATCATCTGTATCACTCTGGTTCTGTAAGATGGGCTCATTTTTATCATCTGTATCACTCTGGTTCTGTATTCTTGGCTCATTTTTATCATCTACATTACTCAGGTTCTGTATGACTAGCTCCTTTTTATCATCTGTATTGCTCTGGTTCTGTATGATTGGATCATTTTTATTATCATCTGTATAACTCCGGTTCTGTATCATTGGCCCATTTTTACCACTTTGGTTCTGTATCATTGGCTCATTTTCATCATCATCTGTATCACTCTCTGTTTATACTGTTTAAAAACCTTATATTCCTCATCATCATCTGTATCATACTGGCCGAAAACCCTAAATTCATCATCATCAGATATATCAATCTCTAGCATCTTTAGATAATCATAACCATCCTCATCATCATCACTACTGAACGGCACTATCATTGGGTTATTTTCATAATCATCTGTATCACTCGAGTTCTGTATCATTGGCTCATTTTCATCATCATCTGTATCCCTCTGATTATGTATCATTGACCAATTTTTACCACTTTGGTTCTGTATCATTGTCACATCTTCATCATTCTGGATCTGTATCATTGACTTTTTACTATCATCTGTATCACTCTGGTTCTGTATCTCTGGCTCTGTCATTTTCTAATTTTCAGATATTCACTAAGCATTAATAGAGCTAATGCTAATATTACCTACTACTACTAGTGACGGGATCAATCCTATTACTGTAACTAGCGCTTGTCACCAATGTTGCAATATAGAAATATTGCCAATTCTTTTAAGGCTGCAGTTAATGTTGAATTCGAGATTTTTTGGATACTATTAAGTTTTTCTACTTTTAAAAAATATTAAAGTGATTCGTTTAATGTTATTTTAAGTAAGAAAAAGATCTAAAATAATAAATTTTAATTATTTTTAAGCAATAGTACTGTTTTTAAAATAAATACGCATTTTTAAATGGTTGCCACTCACTGAAATACAATACAGAAATTTATTTTTTTACCACCTTCTTACGTTATCTTTATTATATTTTTAAAGAGAATAAAAAAATTCTCAAACAAAAATAATTAATATGCTTTTTTAATATTATTACCTACAAAATATATGAGCATTATAGGAGAATGAGTCAGCGATGTCCTGGATCACTTCACCATTTCTTATTGATTAACTTCTTAAAATTACTTACTTGAGCTAGTGATCATAACCCTGTGATAGTTGAAGTCTCTCATAATTCATTTACGCCCTTCCTCAATAGCATAATCACAACTACCAATTGGAATATTTTTACTAAAATTCTCTCTCAAAGCATTCCTGGTAATCCAGTCATCTCCAATATTCAAGATATTGACAAATTAATTGATAAATTTAACTATGCTGTTACTTCTGCTATCAACCTTGCTAGCAAATCTAAAGAACTCAGTACACCACACCAAAAACTTCCGACTGAAATCACCTCTAAAATTGCGGAAAAAACAGAATTCGAAAATTATGGCAAGATACCAGGTTTCCTCCGTTCAAGCAATCCGTCAACAAGCTTCAAAAAGAAATAAAGCAAATGATTCACAAATTAAAAAATGACAGATGGAATGAATTTTTATTAGGCCTAAATCCAGAAGATAATTCTCTTCAAAATTAACAAACATTTTACCAAAAAATATCCCAAAATTCCTCCACTGGTTGGATACTCAGGTCTTATATTCTCATCTTCTGATAAAGCGAACTCTTTTGCTGAAAACCTTGAACTCTCCTTTCAAGAAAACACTGAACCTTGCGATTACTCACAAATTGAGCATGTTGAAGATACAGTAACTTCCTTTCTAGCTGATCATCAAAATTATCATAACAATATTTTTTTTCTCCATCTGACATAATTAACTTAATCAAGAATCTCAACATTCGGAAATCTTCTGACCTGACAACATTCCAAATAAAGCCTTAATGTGTCTCCCCCTTAATGCCATTACTCATCTTGCAAAAATCTACAACAGCTGTACTAAATATCACTACTTCCCTCCTATCTGGAAAAAAAGCAAATATCATCATGTTCCCTAAACCTGGCCAAGATAGGAAATTTCCTCAAAATTATCGGCCCATCAGTCTCCTTAGCTGTGTAGGAAAACTTTACGAAAAACTCTTAGTGAAACATATTACTTCTTTTTGCGATAAAAATTCTATAATTCCAGCAGAACAATTTGGATTCCGTCAACATCACTCAACTTGTCATCAACTTCTACGTGTCACCAATATCATCACTGAAGGATATAACTGTAAATTTTTTACAGGAAGTGTCTTTCTAGATGTCAAAAAAGCTTTCGATCGATTGTGGCACAATGGACTGATCTACAAAATGATCAAACTTCAATTTCCAACTTGGATCACACTTATCATTACAAATTATCTTAAAAATAGAACCTTTCAAGTTCGACTTCATAATGAATTCTCCAAAATCGGTCGTATTTGTGCTCAAGGAAGCGTGCTAAGTCCTATTCTCTACAATATCTTTACCTACGACTTTCCTCAGTGCACTAACATTTCCACTTGCCTATTTGCTGACGATTCTGCTGCTCTTGCCCAAGGTGCTTCTATTCTTTATGTCATCAATACTCTTCAAAATTTTCTGAACATCCTAGAGGATTGGCTAACTAAATGGCGCATCGCAATTAATGTCTCTAAATCTCAAGCTATCATTTTCCGAAAAGGACACGCCAGACAACCATATATTAATCTCTCCCTTTTTGATCAAGAAATTGAATGGGCAACTAATATTAAATATCTCGGCTTAATTATAGACAATAAACTTACGTTTCGAGCTCATATTCAAAAAATCAAAGAAAAATGTTGGAAAAAATTTTATCTCACTCTACCACTCATTAATAAATTTTCTAAATTAACTTTGTCAAACAAACTTCTTCTCTACAAACAAGTTTTTAGGCCTATCCTTACCTATGCTGCCCCAATCTGGGGTCTAGCTGCGCAATCTAACAAGAAATCTGTACAAATTATTCAAAACAAACTTCTTCGTATTATCACTGGTGCACCCTGGTTTGTCCGCAACTCTACAATTCATCAAGATTTAAAAATTGATTCTATTGACAACTATATTATTAAACTTTCTAGAAATTTCTTCAATACCATTGCGACTCACGAAAACCCTCTCATCAAGGCACAAACTATATTTACGCAATTGAATGGAAAATACAAGTATCCTTTCTCTACTTCTAAATGGAATCGAAGCCTCAAACCACCGTAATTTCCTGCTCATTTATCGCTTTTTAGATATTTTACTTCAACGCATATTTACTGATCATACATTTCTTGTTACGTTTCCATCACCGATGATTTACATTTTCCTTACTTTCTTCTTTTTTTTTCTCTCAATTCATACGATTACTATTATCTATTTATCATGACTTTTCTTTCCTACTGCCTTCACATACCATTGAGTAGATGAACGCTTCGCGTTCAGGCACTCGACATCTGTATTCAACAATGATGATGACTTACTTGAGCTAATGGTTAATTTATTTATTTGGATGCCAAGGGACACAGGCTCGCGCCAGGTGGTCCCACACCCACTAGCTGACTGCGCGCTGTGATACTTGACTTCGGTGATCAAACGAAAGCTAATATATTCAGTATGATATAGCAGCTTAGTTTTTTTTTTAGATCATCACTTCATGGATAGATGCAGTTAGTTAATATTGATTTATTTCTGTTTCTATTTCTTTTTATATAACAATTCATATCTTCTTCATGGAGTGTACAGAGTTAATTTAACATTCGTAAACTTCGTTAACATTATAACTGATATATTAATATATATATATATATATATATATTTCACCCATGAAATATATGGGTATTGTTTTAGGGAGAGTGTATCAGCGATGTCATGGACCATTTTCAACGTTTCTTATTGGTTAATTTTTTAAAAAATTTCTTTGACGAGCTATTTAAATTTCTTTAATGTGCTTTTTAAAAACAGTTTAGAATTATATATTTGATTTAATTTTTTTTTCTTTTTTCATTTTTAAACGATAACTGATGAACATAATTTATTGCTTGAATATGATTTATTGATAGTTTTTCTTTCGCTGTTTGTTTTAAATTGTTGTTATGCGTTTTGTTCTTACATTAAATTCTAAATTTTGTGGTAACCTGTAACCTTTTGTGGTATCGGTCAGCCAATTAAATTTTTTAATTAAATAATTTTTATTTATTTTTTAAATTTCTTTCGTGAGCTTTTTTACACATAATATTTATTACCCATAAAATATATGGGTATTGTTTCGGAAAAAGTGGGTCAGAGACGTCCTGGACCACTTTCAAAGTTTTTTATTGGTTAATATTTTGAATTATTTTAGTGTAAAAAGCATTATTTTTAAATTAAAATGCTTATTATTATTTTTTTTAAAAACAGGGTGATGGAAGCAGGTATAGGTAGTTTCTGCTTTATAAAGTCTTATTTTCTGATTGTCTATCTATTGGAGATTGATTCTAATTAAGAATGTTTTCGAATAGTGCAAACCTTACTTTTACTAAATTTTGAATTGTTTATTTCTGCTGCCGTTCATTTTTTTGTTATAGCCGTGCAAGAAAATCAACAAATAATAGATCTGTGGGATAGTGTGCGCTATTATAAGCCAGAAGAGTTTCAGAGAATGCTCATCAAATTAGAATTTCTCATAAAGGGTACGTTATTTCAAAATAGTTAAATGTTTTCTTATGGCTAAATTAAATTCAGAATGAAAACTGTTCCGTGGGATTTAAATATAATGGTTAAAGAATGTTCTAATTTTATATCTTAGTTTTTATTATACTGATTGCAGATGGGTATGAAAAGGCAAAGTGTAAGTCGCGAGAATTCTTGTTTTTCATTGTGCAGCAGGATTCATACAGTTCAACTTGGGCAGAAAAAAAATTAAATGTTATTTAGATTATAGCTTTTGGTATGGATTGTGTGGATGTATGTGTAGTTTAGATGTATGGCGAGTGTAGAGTGGATACATGTTTTACTTAGGTTCTTTAAGACGAAAATTTCAAGGGAACACAATTATTATAGTATAAAAGGTAAAGATTAGGAAGCCGTCCAGCCTTTAAAAGGACCAATTGTGGGAGAGCCGATTGTAATAAGAGTAATAATGTTCTTTACCTGACCATCATGTTTTTATCCCTCTCTTAAATTTCATAGCCCCTTTAATCCCTCTGAATTTACCTAATGAGGAACCAGCTTTTATTGCTTCCAGTAACGATACTCCAACTCCAGGGCCGGATTTAGATGAAAGAGGCCCTAGGCTATTTCACTTATGAGGCCCTTTCACCTCCCATTTTTAAATTTGTAAATTACATGAAAGATAATAAAATGCATCATTACTGTGATATATGTCAATATGTTAAATTAAACATGTTGTGATTGGTACTAATCTTTATAAAATATGTGGCACGGATAATAAATAAAAAAAAGTCGAGAACACTTATTTGGACATTTATTCTCAGTACCGTATATAGTACTTGTAACGATAACTAATTAACACAACATTTACAAAGAAACAAAATTCAGATAATAAAAATCTTTGACTACGAAAATAAAATATGCACTAAAAAGTATCATATTTTCTATCAAATTAAATTAAATATATTCAATACATTGAAGATTAAAGCAAATTCAATTCAGATAAATTTATTTCATAATAATTCGCATTTAAAGTTTTAAGTATAAATTATTATGAATTTTATGTTTTAAGCTAAATCAAAAATGGAACTGTATTCAAACAAAATCCAGATCACAAAAAAGAAAATATCAAATTGTATATCATATTAAATTGTTAATAGTTATTTGATTAATATTTATTGTTTTTAGAATAGTGTAATTCTAATTTTGCTAACAATTTGAATGTAGGCCCCTCTTGATCTTGAGGCCTTAGGCTGAATCCTAGTTAGCCTATAGGAAAATCCGGCCCTGTCCACCTCAGAATGAGGTTCGCTGCAGAATATTATTTAACGTACTTAAGACCAATATTTTTTTATATTTATTTATTTATTAAATTAAAATAAATACACATAAAATTGGAATTTTATATTTCGTTTTTTCAATAATGCTATATTATTTTATACTTGGACAGTTAACACTTGTTCAATTTATTTGATAGATATTGCTTAGGTTTTCTGTACAATTTGCAGGGATTATTTCCACTAGAAGTAACTGCTACGGCAACATTATGTTTACATCATGTTATTTACGCAGCAATTTCAAAATTATAGTTAATAGTCATGCACTTAGGTTCTATCTGTTACTGAATTTGGATGAATTAACATTTTTTTTACTCAAAAAAGACACATAAGAAACGTCCTTGTGGAAATTTGCGATCTCAATCTCAGAGACTGCGTCGAGAGAATAAATTAAACAAATCTCTTTTAAAAAAATCCTCTGTGAATAATGATGTTGAATCAAGAAATTTTCTTTGAATTCTGAAAATGACAACAATTTGATAAAAAGGTCATTAATATATTTTTAATTTTAAATTAAATTTGAATTAATAATTTAATTTTGTTTTGCACATTTCATTTGAGCCAATTTTTCTGTATGGACTTCAAATATTTTTAAAAGTTAATTTTTTTTATATTATTAAGAAAATTAATTTCAATAATTTGGAAAATACTTTTTGAAAAATATTATTGACAATGTTTTATAAAAAATTACTGTGATTCTTAAACTTATTTTTAATCTAACATTTAAATCAAAGCTGTCCAAGCAATAAACATGCTAAAATTATAATTATTGTAAAATGAATTTTTAATTTTTTGAAATTCGTATTGCGTTATAATATGCGTTTTGTTTAATGACTTAACTTAAGAAAATATTATAATATGAACTGAAGTCGGATTACTTTTCTATTGATTTAAGAAACCTAAGTTTAAAATTGTTTTCAAGTTCAGGCACTGTGACCTTAGGGCATTTGCCACTAGAACGGCAGACATGTAGCAGCTTCATCGTTACCTAAGGTGAACCATGGGGGCCAGTTACATTGTATCCTTTTTGCCATTCCAATTCTAAGCGAACGCTGTCAGGGATGGCATCCAGAAAGTTCGCACTCTCTTCACCACCCTCATTGAACCCAAAGAAACTTTCCAGTCTATATATTTATCTTACTTAAATATATCTCGTGGTATAAATCACACTCCTGTAATTTGGAAACCAACTCCCAGTCCAACCTGCAGCTCCAGCTCAGAGGAAAATAAAATTGCACTTTTAAACTATTAAGCTCAAGAATCGTCTGCAAAATAGTTTCGAATGGGCATTGTATCATTTTCTTTACTTGTCCCTATTCCCAATCACGATTCTTATTCTTTCTTCATATTTGGATTTAATATATTTATATATTATCCAATTTTCATTTAATGTATTTATTTTGATGTGATACAATTTTAGAGGAACATTAGATTCGTAATTTCCTTAACTATTTATAAATATGAAATGATGAATTATAACTAAATTATATAATTTGTTGAAAATGTTTCATTTTTCTTTCAACAACTAATACTCGTAAAAAATAAATTATATATCTTAAAGGTAGTCAGATATATCATCATATTATCCAGTTATTTAATATTTCTTTACAAGAATTTTTATAAATATCACTATAATCCATAACTTCACCATTCATACCATCTTCATGACATTTTTTTTTAATTCCGATGTGAGCAGCTATTTTAAATAAAGAAATAAACTGGAGTGGAATTAAATGCGTAAGATTCCTCGAAAACTTTGGGAGACTAACAATTATTTTGATCTAATCAACAATCTAACAAATATACATCCCTTCCTTTTTGTATAAAGTGCACAAGAAGTTTCTTTAAATTCTTATCTATATTTATTATTTCCATTTTCAAAATATTTCTTAGATTTAATTAAATGGTGTTTGTTCAATTTTTTTTATGGTCTCACAATGCATTATAAAAATCAAACGTAATAGTTAGTATTTCATAATTATAATAATAATAATTATGTGATTCTGAAACGTCGAAAGAAGGAGATTGTGATCAGAATTTTTACAATAAATTTAAACAAAAACAAACAGATGTAAGTACTGATATAAATTTATGAAGCTGTATTTGTAATTAAACTATTACTGTTTTGAAATTTAAAAAATCAATTCAATAAATATTTCACAACGAATATTTTTTTTCTGAAAATTTTTTTATTTTTTTTTTTTATTTCAACGAATTTTTTGTTATTAGTTTTGTTATTAGTTTAAGTCAAAAAAATAAATTGTTCAAATTATATAAAAGAATATTACAAAAAAGTTATAATTTTTCATGTAATATAAATGATATTAATTTCCTTGTTGCATGAATATACATATTTTACTTGAAATTATAATATAAATTAAATTTTTTAATATACCTTTTTGTTTGCTAATAGTATTCATTGAATATTTTTCTAGAAATCCCCAGAAAGAAATCTTCCCTACTTAATAGAGACCAACGAGCAACTGAAGGGTGAAGCTTTGCATCTCTACAGACCAATAGATAAATTACTTGAATCAATTACCTGTTTTAGGGATATTAGTCATAGACATTGGTTCTTCACAAAATGTGAAAAGTTCTCTAACATTAATATCAGCTATATGAGCCAATATCTTTTTCTTTGTGGGAAAAAACCCTCTGGAAAAGTACTAGATGCATGTTTAGAAAATATTTTGCTAGAAGCAATACATAAAGAAAAGCATCTGGATGTTTCTAGGCATAGCATTGTATAAATGGCTTTCATTGTGTAACAGCAATTGTAAATGGAGGAGGGTGCGAACGAAATTGCGGGTATGGATACAATGCATCGTTGAGGATAGCTGTAATAATTGCCATGACAACACAAAATTATTATTTATAGAAATTAGAAATAATGAATGCTTTATATGCCATGCCATTACTATGTGTCGAATTGTTAGCAGGACACATATTTGCTACAAAAACTGGAATGGGTCATCAACGAGTATCGAAAGTGACATAATAGTAGAAGGATTGCTGTATTTAGAAAATGTATATAATATTAGATGTACCCGAGTTGTGACGGGTATTCCAGTGTAATTTTTAAACCAAAAAAGGCTATATAGGGACGGCTGCAGGGGGCTTATTTTAAAGGTTGAATAAGCATATCATGTTCTGAGTGGCTGTGGGAGAGCCTTAGAAAAATTATAGCGTGATTCCAAAGTATTTTTGGGAGATGTGGAATCCCAATAAGATAACCTTTAAAAATATACATGAAAAAATTCATAAAAGAATCAAGAAGAGTTATTGAAAGTCACAACTAACTAGAAAACTCAACAATCAGTGCATTAATATCGGATTTGCAAGATTTGCCCAGACATGCTTTTGGAAAGTATGACAAATGTAGCTCTTGGAATACTCTAATTTGGAACGCAACTAAAAACCTTGGAAACATGAGTCAACTCTGTAAAACCTCAGGTGGCAAACGAGTTGACTAATCAAAAGCAAATAGTTTAAGTAGACGAGCTAAAATTGCAGATTTATTTTACCAAACTCCTACAAAACAATACCATGGAAATGTAAATAAAATAGTTACAGGTCAGAGTCCTCAGACTCTCCTTTGCACTCTAAACGAGTTCTACGATGTAATCTTTTCCAGAATGAGGTTAAACGAAGAACAAAAACTGCCATCATATTTCAAAGGGAGGGAATCAAAATTATAGAGATCTAGTTGTAAAATAAATTTACCATCTAATATGTACTATATATTGTTAAAAATTATTTAGAAAAAACATGATACGGAGCTTAGAGTGATAATTTAAAATAATGATACTCTTCAGTCATCATCAAATAAAAATTCTAAAAATTCTAATATTCTTCATTCTTAAAAATATCAATATGTTTTTAAATCATCAAAAATTAAAATCACAACAATTTTAATTTTATGATGATTTAGAAGAAGATGAGGAGATGACTTTAGAATTTGAATGATTTTAGAAGATTCAGAAGAAGTAATTCGGGGAGAAACAGTTTCAGAAAGGCGGCAAGAAGAAAGATTTCTTCGTTTATCCTCCTCATGGTTCAAAGAAATCGTCAGTAGAAGAGCTTCTAGTGGAAATCTTGTGAAAAGAATTTTTTGTGCAGACACCATAACAACATGTGTGGCAAATGAGGATGTTGCATGTGAACTTTACGCCTCTCAAATTGCAGTCACTGTAAAAAAGGGCAGATTATTCATAGACATTGAAAATCCTTTTCTTCGCACATCTCCAGTTGATTAAGTAGGAACGAATATTTTGTTAGGAATTAAATGCCCGCATTCTACAAAAAATTGCCCATTGCTAATTAATTTTTGTGAAATGTATAAAAAATTTGGATTAAATATAACTAAGGACAGAACAATATAACTTCCATTCAAATATAAATTTATTTTCGCCTTCAAAGTCAGCTTCCTATTACAAACCGGAAGTGCTTGATTTGTTTATATAGTATAAAAACGATAACATTATCATTCTTATAGAATGTAATAATGAATTCTGGAAAGAGATTTTCCCCAAATTAAAACATTTTTACTTTAATTTTATACTTCCAGAGTTTCTTGATTCAAAAGCTGCTTGAATCATTCCACTAAGAGAACCAGAAAAAATAAAATATAATGAAAAAAATTACCTGAAAATAAAAAAGGAAAGAAAACATTAGATGAAGTGCATTTGAAAAAATAAAGAAAAGTGTTTTTATTTCTGATTCTGTTCAAGGAAATCTCGTACAAAATCGGAAGTATCCTAAAGATGTGAGAAAACCAAAAAAAAGTTTGTAATTATATATACTAAACATTGCAATCGCTTACTTTTTTGTACTGTGTCTTCCACATTTCAAGAATATATCTAAGAAAATAATTTTTGTTTAAAATAAGTACGCTTTAAATTTTCATAATTTTACAGTGTGCACATTGTATTAATAATTTATTTGCTAATGTCACTAATTCTCTTGCACTTCATAATTTTCCTTATTTCTTTCATTTCCTCATTTTGAGATAATTTTGATTGTTATTTTATATTTAGTTAATGGCAATTAAATATGGTGAAAGGCAGTAAATGCCTCCATGATTAAGCAAGTTAAAATTATATTTCTCTCTAATTTATCCGTTATTTGTAGCTAGATTTAAATATAATTACAGAGGAATTGTGTTCTTCTGGAAGAACTAATTCTGTCCATCCACTTTAAAAGTAAGGGAAGATCACGACACAATCATTTCGAAATGCATAACATTAGGTACAGGAAGCCTTCTTTGCCATGAGATAGTTAAACAATCTTTGTAGTTCTCACATGAGACACCCATTTCGCTGTAAATATACCACATGGCATGCATGCTGCACTCTCATATGCCATATTAATGCTAGCATATAGTGCACTAGTCTGCAGAGCTTAGGGTTGGTTGGTAGAGGGAATTCTTGTATGCATAAAAAACAAAACCTTAGACTGAAACTGTAAAAACTTTACATCAATACGTTCTGAATTTTTATAATATCGAAGTTAAGTCCAGCTAGTTTATGAGATTTCGTTTATCACATTTTGGGGAGACAAGAATGCTATGACTTGCAATTGGGAAATGTATGGTAAACAATGATTTGTGTCAAATATAACTAATACAAAAGTTTCAACTCTGTAGACTATCAAGACGTTAACTATTAGCAATTGTTCGTTTCCAAAATTCCTTTCGTATTAGGAATAACCCAGTTGCGTTCTACAAAGTAGTTATAAACTCATGTTTGTGAAAATTGCAACACCATGAAGGAATCGTCATAATTGAATGAAATTTAATACACAGTTGAGTGGTAGTGGTACAAATAAATGATTAAATGTACAAAGTAAACAAACAATAACAAGAGATCGGAATCAGTATTTTGTGTAGCCACCACGCGCCGCAATAAGTGCTGCTGCACGACGTGGCATGGAGTCAAACAAATTTTGAATGTCTGCCTGAGGAAAACCATTCCATATTGTTTGTATGCGCACCCAAAGTTCGTCTGCTGAATCAACAGGACGAGGATCACGAGCGAGACGCCTACCAACGAAATCCCACACATGTTCAATCGGCGACATATCCGGGGAATACGCAGGCCAAAGAAGAAGCTGTACCTGCAGCGTTGCAAAGAAGGATTGAACAGTCCTAGCGATATGAGGGCGGACATTGTCCTGTTGAAATACAGCGCCTGGCAAGCTTTGAAGGAAGGGAACATCTTGGGGCTGTAGAACTTCACTGATGTACCGGTTGCTGTTCATATTGATCACAATTCTTAGCAATTGAGATCGTCCATGATATGCTATGGCACCCCAGACCATAACTCCTGGTGTTCGTCCACTGTGGTGTTCGATAATGCACTCCGGAAGGTGGCGTTCACCGGCATAGCGTCTGACACGAATGCGGCCATCATGGTACCACAAATTAAAGCGGGATTAGTCAGAAAACACGATATGCTGCCAATCAGCACGCCAGTCTCTATGCTGAGCGGCCCATTGTAGCCACAGGCGGCGATGGTTTAGCGTGAGAGGGATACTGTATAAAGGAGTCCTTGCGCGCAGTCCACGCTGCAGCAGACGTCTACGAATTGATGAAGCACACAATGAAACACCTGTAGCTATTGACCACTGTGCTGCCAATTGTCTAGAGGAAGCTGTACGGTCCGTCAGCGCTATGCGGACCAGGTGTCTATCATCGCGAGCTGACGTCACATTTCGGGGTCCACTCCAGATTTCCGAGTTGTCCGACACTCGTCCGTCCACTGCTTTTAAAGACGCATCACTGTGCTGCTGTTACGCTGCACACGAGCAGCTACTGCACGATAAGACAATCCAGCTTCACGAAGGCCGATGATTCTCCCCCGTTCAAACTCTGTAAGTTGTTCAAATCTCGCTCTCTTTCGTCGAAGAGGCATAAGTAACGATTGAGCTAACGTTTACCACTAGCAGATAACCGCCGATAACCATACACGCCTCGCTACAGCCGTCTATTTATTCGGATCCATCCGCCGTTCAGAGGGCGCTGCTCAGCATACGCATGCGCTACGGGTTTGAAATTCTAATCATTTGCATATCATGCGCTAATTTGCATTTCCTGAAAATTTCAGCTTACTCGCGTAAATCCTTCATGGTGTTGCAATTTTCAAAAACATGAGTTTAGTTGAGAACAAGCCTATTTACATTAATATATATTTTAAAAAATTCAGTTAGGAATATTAAAAAAAATCTACAAATAGAAACCATTTAATAATTAATTTTTGAGCTGATTTAGTATAAACCTTCAATCAACTAATGAAACCTTAGTTTAATAAATGTTTCTAATGTCAAATCACCGCGGTCTTCTGTAATTTGTTTAGTTATCCGTATTCCCGGTTCTATAGGATATAGAACCATTTTTTCCGTTACCATAAAGCATCGAGCAATATCGTATTTGAGGTATCATACGATGTTTGTATTTCAAAGAGTTCATACAGTTCAACAGTTCACTTGAAGTTCAACAACTAACTTTAAACCGTAGTTTGAATTCGATGCAAATGAAAATGAATGATTCGTAACATAAGTAACAGAGTAAGGATTCGTTCCATTTATACGGACTAGACCAACATCTGTAGTTGATTAGACTCATAACAAAGTAGCATACAGTAAACAATGGGGGACCTTCAAGTTGTGCCTAGGCTTCAAAGTACATAGTTTACAATTATTATTTACTACTTTTACCTTTTGTAGTAGAGGTATTAGGATTTATTAGGTCTTCTTCGTTTTATAAATATTTGTATCTACTTGATATCAATTTTTAACTTGCTTTACGCACATATAATTTGTTTTTAATTGCTGAGATTACATTCTACATCTTTGATTGAGATTAATTATGCAATTTCTTGATGTAAAAATGATTTTTAATTTTTAAAAAAAGTTTTATATTTAAAAGCAAAATATTCATTAATCTATTTTGTGTTATATTTAAAAATTATTTTAAAATGTCCTGAAAAACTAAATTAAATATGCATGATAATTTTTTTTTGCCAAACACATTGTGAATCTTTAATTAGAGATGTTATAAGAGAAGAATTCAATCAACTAGTTTTGAACATTATGATTAAAAAAATTATCTTTTATAGCAGAAACTTGTCAGTATTGGTATGTAAAGATAGTAAAGAAAAAAAAATAAATTGGAATGCCTTTTACTTTCAAATCCCATCTGTAGCTATAATAATTCTAAATATACAGCTTAATTCATTTTAACTTTCCATGCATGAGTTCTTCAAATTCTCTATATGTAAAGCATATTGCATGTGGCTGAGAAAAAATAACATTTTTAAGACCCAACTCAAAGAGTTATGGCAGAGGAACAGAACAAAATTGAATATTATTACACACACACACAAAAACTTGTTGAACTGGACCTAGTATATTAGAAAAAAGTAATTTTAGCAAAATGATATTAAATGTTCTGTTATTTACATTTTTGTAATGAAATATTAACTCAATACTCAATGTATACAATATTTATGTAACTATATTCTAGAATATTTTTTTATATAATATGGGTTATTTTATTCACAAAACTGTCAGTGAAAAAACATTGAAAATAATTTTTAAATATCCACTATCTGATGCTTTTGTTGTTTATTGTAGGTAACTTTCCTATGTTGACGGTTGAAATACGTTCAGCTACACCCCCTAGATTTTTTGTTATTATTGACCATCATCGTAACGGTGAAACTTTTACCATACGACCTACCATCCCTTTTACAGGAGATAGAGAAGAATACTATAATTTTCTCGTTCATGCTCTTTCTTCCATACATTTTGAAATTAAAGAACTTCCATCAAAGAAGGAAAAAAGAAAAAGTGTTGAAAGTAATTATCTTATATTAATACGTGTTCAAGGTTTCTTTATTTTAGTGCTTTTCGTTTGCCACAATATTTTGGTACCAAACTACATCTTGACCAGTATTTCTTGAGTTTAAACAACAATCAGAGAAAATTATGAAAACCTTCTCTAATATGAATAAATAAAAAGTATAATGACTTGTATAGAAACTTAGGAAAATGACCAAATAATAATTTGTAAGAAGATTAAAATAATACCTCTTGGAAGAAAAATAGATAATTACTTATAAATTTGCTTAAAATTATTATCAGCAACATTACGAGAAAATAAAACTAAGAACTGAACTAAACTACTACTTCTCAAATAACTAAAATCATTTCTAAAAGAAATAAAAGAGAATGGTATAGTAAATTATAAAAACAATCCTGGATCTTATTATAACAATTGTTGACCTTATGATTAGTTTTAAATGGTTGGAGGAAAAAAGTTTTTGTTGTTTAAATCTGTATCCTAAAATATTTAATATAATACTATTTCTCAAAAATACAAAAATAGGATTTACTTGTGGCTGACTTTTTTTTTTTTGAGAGAGATTTTTTTTAAAGGTAATTTAGAAAAACCAATATCTGTACATTTTAAAAAGTTTTGTAGAATTTTTGTGATAATGTAGACAAAATTATATCTAATTTCATCTCAAATGCTAATATTCCATGCTCTCCAATAGACAGTTCATCTCCTCATTTGACTTTGGAATATAGAACAAAGAACTAGTAATCCACATTTTTGCGTAAAATTGCCTGTTTGGAATACCGAAAAAACTTCAAGAGCAGAAGATCCCTTAAACTTAGATCTAGTTTCAAATCAATTTAATGTGCCATTTGAGCATTCTTTAATTTGTAAGAAAATAATATATCTTTTTCAAATAGAAAATTAACCCTGCATAATTAAAGATAAATTACCCACTGTCTTGCATTTTATTATTACAATTTTTTTTTAACATTGGAATCCTTACAAATATTACTAAAAAGGAATAAATATAATTCAAACAAAAAATTGTAATTTCTTAAAAAATTGCATACTGCAACAATAGATTTATTTAAATGAGGAAAATACCAAATAGTAAGCATAATTACAAAAAAAAAAAAAAATGCTGTGGTTATATCAGTATAATATCAAATATCTCTTTTAAAAAACTTTTGCATAATCCTTACTTTATCAGACAGTAATATATGTTAATTTTTGAAGAATACTGTTAATGTTAGTATGATCACTTTTCATGGAGGATCTACAGTTATTAAAATTTTTTATAGACTTCAATAGCCCAAATATTTCATGTGAATTAATACTAATTCAAATATTAATTTCATCCCTTAATCATTCCAAATTGTGTAGGAGGAGTAAAAAATTAGGGGTAGCTTTATCTACCTTTGTGATAAATTATTTGAAATGTCTTAAGTTAATCAATGTAATTATACAATAATGGTTTTTCTGTTAATTTTGAGCATTTTATCAACTTACCTGTTTATTAATACGGAATTCACAACTTTCATATTATTATATATATTTGGAATTTGGTGAAATGTAAACAATTATCAATTTTAGACTATGTTTCAAAATTCATTGCATATGAAAAATGTATTATGCTATATGCTTATACATTCTTATAAAATTTTAGATTATATTTTGCAAAATTAATTTTTTATATTTATATGTAATAGATAAGGTTCTTGAAATCTTTCTTGTTTCAAATGTGCTTTCTTGTTCAAATTCTTGTTTTCAAATGTGCAATTTCATATACATGCGTGAGTCTAATTTTTATTGGTATTTTCATAAATTTTCTTGAATCATCATTATCTTTAGTCCTGTAGTAAGATATGCTATATTTAAAAAAATTTTACCCCCTATTCAAATTTTCCACACATGTTTAAGCAGGACAAGTTGTCTTGAAAAACAAGGTTGCTGTAAAAACAGACCCTGAGTAAGTACCAAGTTGAAGTAATTATTGCCTCTTGGCACCAAATGGGGATTTGGTGGAGGGATATCAAATTAGAGAGAATTAACTGTTTAAAGATAAAATAAACATATTAAATCCATTTTCTTTTTTTATTAAACAATAATTAAATTACAAAAAAGATAAATTGTGTTCTGTAATTTTACATAATATTCTTTATTAGTATTTTACATCTATTTATTACTATTTTTTCATAGTATTTTACATAGTATAGTAGTGAGTATTTTGTTTGCCTTTGCTTTTGTCTGATAAATTTATTTTTAAAGTATTTAAAAACAGTAGTAGTGTTGAACACAATAATAAAATAAACATTGATAAGTATTAGATGAAGATTTAATAATTATTTATAAGGAAGCTTGATTTGTTTTAAATATTTTTTGAGTTTCACATCAAAAAAGTAATTGAATAACTGTGATAACATTTATTCCAAGTAAATCTTTAGAATATCTCTATTTTTATAGGCTGTTAATGATGATTGTATATTAATAATATAAATCACATATTTTTTATATATAAATTTGACTTCAAGTATTTTTCATTTTTATGGCATTCATAAAAATAAACCACTTTTATTTATTGATGTAAAACATGAATAAAATTTGATTATTCACTGTAAGAGAGAATAACCTTAGCCAGTCCCACTGCCAAGTACTGTTTTTCGATGCCAAATTGGCAATTGACAAAGGGCAATAAATAGTAAGTTTGAAATTAGGTATGAATTAATAGTTATAATTTTGAGATAACATATAAATAAATAGTAGTTTTATTAATGCTCTAAATTGTAATTAAATAGAAAATATAAGTTTTACTTTTTAAATTTGAGAATGTAGCTTAAAAGTTCCTCGTATTTTATTGTTTATTATTGATATTTTTTGTTTAATTTAGTAACCATGATATAGTTTAATTTAATAACCCATTTTTATTCAGTAATTAGCAAGCAAATTAAACCAATTTTTGTAATTAAGTTTATTTTCAGATTTATTCTCTTTTGTTGGCTTTAGTCTTGATGTAATGGAACCACAAGTAGAAGTTAAACAGCCAGACAAGTTTTAAATATTAGGGACAAATATTTCAAAGTTATAACTGTATTTATTCATATCTAATTTCAAAGCTATTCTATTTATCACCCTTTGGCGATCGCCAATTTGACTCCAAAACCCAGTACTTTGCCATCCCTGCCCCTTTGTAATGTGTATATTTTTCTTATGTCTTACAATATATATAAATCATATGCCCCACTTTCCTTCATTGACAGTTTATATGGAAAATCATAATATTCTCTAATTATTTATAGCAGTGTATATTATGCAATGCTCTTAAGAATTTTTTTAACTGCTATCTCTTATATGTTTATCATTTTTTTTTAGGTCCATCTCAGGATCCTCCTTCAAAGAAGCCCAAAAAAAAATCATAATCTAGTCTTGAAAAATTAACATCTCAGTGAATCATTTTTTTTTTTTTTTTTTTTTTTTTTTTTTTTTGTCATCTGTATTTCATATTATTAAAACTTTGGAAGTTTCTTTGTATTGTCATATACTCTTTTATTGCAACTTTGGCGAAAATATCTTAGTATTATTGCTCTAACATCTGATAAAAAAATTTTATTGCTCTACTAACTTAAAAAAATTATTTGATAATAATAAAAATTAAATAGATAATAAATAATATAATATTAAAAAAATTATAATAAAAAATATAATAAAATTAATAAATAAATCAATAATTTTAAAAAAATATTTATTAAGTAAAATTAATTTTATATTAAAAATAAATATAATTTAATGAGATTTTTAATTTTAAATATATAATTTATACAAAATTTTTCACATAAATTTTTTGTAATAATTATTTAAGTTTTATGATAATTAAATAATAAATTTTTTCAATGTTCTAATAATAATTTTAGATTTTTTACATCTTAATGTAATTAAAAGTATAGGATGGGAATCTTTGAGTTTAAAAAAAAATTATTTACTTAATTCATGTTTGAAAGTAAAAATGGTATTTAGTTGATGCTTTAATATTTTGATTTCAAAGAATTTAAACAAGCATACTTTTTATCTTGTGTGTTTTAAAACTGTTTGTATACACTGGTGGACAAAATTAAGAGATGCAAAGCATTTTTGCACATTTCTCTAAAAATACCGCACAAAACCTGGACAGTTGATTGCCATATATGGTCATTGTAGCGCTATTGGCCCTGAAATAAGTTTACGTATTCTTGTGGGCGTTGCTAAGCCAGCAGGAGGTATAAAAGTCCGCATCGAGCTGTTCATCTCATTCCACTCTTCAACACAGTTGCAGATTTTAGTGCATTTTTTTAATAATCTTGTTGTTTCTTGCTGGTTTTTAGGTGAAATGAGTGAACATCATCGTTTAGACGAAGGTATGAGGTGGAGAATTGTGGGTAGACTTGAGGCAGGCCAGTCTCAAGCTCAGGTTGCTAGGGAATTGGATATAACACCAAGCGTCATTTCCATTTTGTGGAGTCAATTTAAAACTAGTGGGACAGTATGCAGACGACCAGGACAAGGTCCCCCGAGGGCTACAACGGCCAATGAAGACCGGTATTTGTTCCTTTCAGCTAAGCGCCAGAGGACAGCTACAGCCACTCAATTGTCTAGGGGCCTCGCGGCTGCTATAGGAACATCAATTTCGAGTAAGACAGTTTCCAGGAGACTCCACGAAAGAGGGCTGTATGCCAGGAAGCTCGCTATTTGCATTCCACTTCCTGCCTCCCACAAAAGAGCGCGTGCAGAATGGTGCTGACAACATCAAAATTGAACACAGCTTCAATGGGCTAATGTTCTCTTCACCGATGAGTCCAGATTCTGTCTACAACCTGATTCTGGACGGTTATTGATATGGAGGGAACCTGGAACCCGATACCATCCTAGCAACATTATCGAAAGGGACCATTATGCTGGTGGAGGAGTCATGGTTTGGGCAGGGATCATGCAAGATACCCGCATACCACTCCATGTGTTTGACAATGGTTCCGTGAATGCCCAGAGGTACAGGCAGGAGGTCCTAATGCCCTATGTGCGTCTTTTCAGGGGCGCTGTTGGCCCTGAGTTCATTTTTATGGACGACAATGCGCGACCACATAGGGCTCTCATGGTTGATGAGTATCTGGAAAGCGAGGATATTCAACGAATGGATTGGCCAGCCAAATCCCCTGACCTGAATCCTATTGAACATGCTTGGGATGCTCTTGGGAGAGCTATTGTGATGCGCCAACCTCCCCCCAGAACCATTCTGGAGTTAAAAATTGCTCTGGTGGAAGAATGGGAGGGTCTTCCACTAGCCCTGCTTAACTCCCTTATTTAACAGCATGCATACTCGTTGTGCATGCTGTGTGTCTGTCAGGGGGGACCATACACCATACTAGAGGCAACACACACTGTACAAGCCTCACTTTTATTGTCATCTTTTATCCTTAAGTTCAGACTACATTGGATTTATTGGCAATAGGTCATGCCAGTGAATGGCACTTTCATTTTTGTTTTGCATACTTTATTATCATGGAATAAGCTATATCCATACCAAATTTCATTTATTTATATTCAGTATTTTTTGAGATATTTGGGAAAATGTCTTCCATCTCTTAATTTTGTCTACCAGTGTATATTCTGTGTCTTTTTTCTTTTTACATCTTTTTTATGGTATGTAAATAATGTTATTAAGTATTTATTTAAAATTTTTAAAGACGGGTGTCCTTTTTTTTTTTTTTTACACTTTTCATCTCAACTTAATGAGCTTTAAATAAGTTGTATGTTTCTCATAGGCTAGAAATTTGGTCCCTTTGAATGCAGGATAAATTTAACTATAATAATTATTATGAAAAAACCCAGTATTTTATCATATTTTAAAAACTATTTTTTCTTACAATAATATCTTATGTTTTAAAAAAGTATTTGACTAATATGTTCTAAAGTTCGAGGTATATTTAATTTAATGATTGAAGAGTTGTAGAATGTGATGAAGTAATTTTTTATGAACATCAATTTGTTTACATATTAACTATTGCAGAATGATTGATCTTTTAAAAGTCACATTTATTTTGTTCTGAAATATTGAAAGGGATTTTACCAGGTGTGGGGCCAACTCCTGAGTCTGATTTTTTTTATACCGACTCTTTTCTACAATTTTTATATACAATGATCTTCATGGATTTAGAAAAGTTATGAGATAAATTTAATGAATTTTATTGAACTCGTGTATATATAAAGAGGTATTTTTTATAACTTTAAAGATGTAGTTTTTGCACTCACTTAAAAGGCATTCTTGTCCTCTAAATTGGCTTTCAAAAATACATATTTCCTATAAAATTATATAGAAAACTAGCTAATATATATAATAGATAACTTTTTATAAGCTTCAGTGCTAAAAAGTGTCTCAACACTTACGTGGAATGCTGCTAAATCAGTAACTGTCTTTGCTGCTGGTTGTATTATTGAAGATACGATTGAATTGCCTCTTTAACATATAATTTTAACATTTATAAAATTTTAGAAAAACAATTATTTTTATAAAAATTTGGGAGTTAAATTTGTAAGCTAACTCATACTCCTGACTTCTTGACAAATACTCTACTTCTGATCCCTTACCTCTGGATTTTACAGGGTTTCTTATTGATTGATCACATGAAGTTTATGTTAAAAATAATCTCTACACAAGGATTCTGCATATAAATTCGTTTTACAACTACTTGTCTTAATAAATTATTAATAAAATGTTATAAATATTGTTCTTGAATTAATGTCTTTCATTGGTATTTAAAAAAAATTGCTGCAAGAAATTTTATTTTCATGAAACTATATATAAAAAAAAAAATCTTTTGAAATATTTGTAGCTTGAAGTTTAATTTTATGTATAATAAATTGAAAGTTATGCATTGTTAAAAGTTGCTTTATAAAAAAGTTTTATAAGTTGAATTTATTCTTTCTTATTAGTTTGTGTTCTGTGTGATTTATGTACTTACTGTTAATATTGCATTCAATGTAATAGTTTTAGTTAATAATATAGCATTGTAATAAAAATCATAAAAAATTATTTTAAAGTATTTTAAAAATTAAATAGCTAGTATTAAAAAATATTTCTAAATTTAAATAAGCAATTATGATCAAAAGAGGGAAGTCAGCCAAAAAATTTCTGACTCCTGAGTAAGATTTTTATACTGACTCCTGGCACTTTTCCATACTTTTAATTTTATGTACTATGATCTTTACTAATGGATTAAAAAGAATTTGTGAAATAAAATCAGTGAGTTTTATTGAATTTGTATCTATAAAAATTGTTTTTGCATAATAAAGTATTTTTTACAAAAGTATACAAGTACAAGTACAAGTTCTTTAAAGATGCTGTATTTGCACTAACTTAAAACATCACACTAAATTTGCTTAAACATGTATCCTATAAATAACAACTATTAACTTAACAGCTATTAAATTATTACAGAATAGCTTAAGACAAGAAAAAGATAATTGTATATTTATACACAAAGGTTCTATATTTGTAATATATTGAATATTTTTTTCTTAATAATAGAATAGCTTTTATAAGATTTTTCCTTGTTGATCAAGATAACTTTTTATACTCAATGTTGAAAAGTCTTTCAACACTCACTTTGTATGCTGCTAAAGCAATCACCGTGTTTGCTACTGATTGTATTGAAGGATGGAATTGAATTGCCCCCTTAACATTTAATTTTTAACATTGATTCTTAGAATTTTGGAATTATTTTATAAAAAAGTAAGGAGTCGGATTTTTTAACTCCCATCTGACTCCTTTAAGAATTCTTGATTCTTGCCGCCGACTCTCCACTGTTGATTATGATTTGCTGAACATTTATTGAACTTAGAAAAGTTTAATTTGTAAATATGAATATATTATGGTTTAATTTCAAGTTAGAATTTACAGTGAAGAATACATGTATACATATATTTCTATAACAACAAAGTTTAATGTATTTAAAGTAAATGATCACATATTTTTAAAATTAAATGAAATCAACTAACTTTATTAGATGTTTGTTTAAAAGCTAATTGCATATTTAATTCGTAGCCTTGTCTATATTTTCTTTTGATTAACTTAACTATGCATCACTCACTTTTTGCTTAGCCTCGTAAAATACAAATAATTGTTGTATGTTCTTATTTGCAATTTTGGATAATGTTTTTATTTTAATTTTACGGGTTTTTTTTTTTTTTTTTTTTTTTTCATGACGATGAGAAAATTTGTTAGACTATGCTATTCAACATGCAGATATATACTGTTAAAAGTTTTAATAATATGGCATATATGTGATTCTTGATACAGCTAGATGTCTAAAAATTTTCCAAATTTGATTTAACTTCTTTTCTGTTCTGTCAATGAAAAGTTTTCCTTCTGGTATATTCAAATTGATTATATTTGCCATGTATTGTTCTTTTTTAATTAAGTGGGTACTGAGTTTTTATGACTGTTTCTCTGCTTTATTTTTATAAGACTTCGTTATTATTTATTATCTTTATCTGACGTACAGGTATAAGAACACTGAAGGTTAAAGTCTGAACTCTAATAACTTATTTATCTCTCTGCCTTGTTATAGATCTCCCTCTGATCAAGTAGAATAGTGAACATTCGATTTATCGCCGGAAATAGATGAATCGTTGCTTGTGAGATATATACGGCACAAAGCTGCTTTGAAAGAAAAAAAGTATAATAGTTAGTGTTGAATTTTTCATCTTGTTTTTTTAATATGTAATATAAAATTGTTATTAAAAATTAAAAAAAATTTTGCAATTAAAATCCTTCCTAAAGGACATTCCTTCCCCTATGACACCGCTCTTTTTGAATCCTTTCGACTTTGCCTCTTGCCAATTTTCCATGCGATTAAGCTAGTGCATTCATTAGGCTCTGAGCAAGTTCCACAATAAGTTGAGAGTCTTTGTATGAACTTTCCTTTGGAGATTCACTTTCATTTAGATTCTCAGCTTTACAGGTTAGATTGTCAGCTTATTCACTGTCGAAGAAATCTTCATGGTTGTAACCATATGAAGACTACAACGATAGTTTTTAATGATTTTTTTCCTATCGCTAATTAAAAATTGAATTGAATTAAAATCGAAAAGAGCAGCAGGGGGAAAGAACATAGATATGAAATTGTATAAAAATTGAAATTATGCAAACAACGGTAGATTATGTGGAATTCCCCCATTTTTACATAATTTTCATAGCTTTAATAATTTCAGAAAAGATAAACATTAATTATTTCAATGAGACTATACACTCTGGAATGTATATATATATATATAACTTTATATAGATAATTATTCTGTACATATATTTCTTACTGACCGATTCTGATGAAATTTCTTGTATTTAACAAAACATGAATGTTTTTATGCTGTCCCCTTTTGTTGTAAGTCGCCACTACATGGTGCTGTAGTATCTATATCTATCAACTTCTATATGGTATGTAATATCTATATCTATCAACTTCTATATGGTATGTAGTATCTATATCTATCAACTTCTATATGGTATGTAGTATCTATATCTATCAACTTCTATATGGTATGTAGTATCTATCAACTTCTATACCGTTCAACCAATCGCTATAAAAATTGGTAATAATATGTATTCGAGTATGGAAAATTGGTTTGCGCTATCTACTTTATGGGTACTTGCCTCCAGATGGTGCTGCAGCATTTCATCTTATATACCGTTTAAACGATATTCATGAATATTAGTATGCACATTATTGGAACATGGAAAATATATTCGCGATATGTCATTTTCTACAATGCATTTTTTTTTTTGACAGGACAACATATGTCTGGTTCTGCCAGTATATATATATACAGTCCAGTCACATTAATGTGACCACCTGTCAAAAGCCAGAATAACCACCTTTGGCAGAGCGGACCGCTGCGAGACGTGCAGGAAGAGAGTCAATTAGGTTTCTGAAGGTGTTCACTGTAATGTTGAGCCATGCCGACTCCAGTGCCGTGGTCAGCTGCGTTAGATTACGCGGTTGAGGATCCATGACGCGAACAACCCGATCGAGGTGGTCCCACAGATTCTCGATTGGGTTAAATCCGGTGAGTTTGCTGGCCAGGGGAGTACAGTAAACTCATCCTGGTGCTCTTCGAACCACGCACATACACTGCGAGCTGTATGACACCTCGCATTGTCCTGCTGGTAGATGCCATCATTCTGAGGAAAACTAATTCGCATGTAGGGGTGGACATGGTCCGCAAGGACAGATGCGTACTTGTGCTGATCCATCGTGCCACAATGATGAGTGCACCCAGTGAATGCCAGGAAAACATTCTCCAAACCATAATGCTCCCTCCTCCAGCTTGGATCCTTCCGGCAATTGTTGCAGGGTGTTTGCTTTTAGACGTTTCACGCCGTATACGCCGACGTCCATCTGTCCGATGGAGCAGAAAACGTAATTCATCGGAAAAAGCCACCTGTCGCCACTCTGTGGACGTCCAGTTTCGGTACTGGCGTGCAAATTACAGCCTTCGTCACCGATGAACAACAGTCAGCATAGGTGCATTAACCAGGCGTCTGCTGCGGAGGCCCATGAGCAGCAACGTTCGCTGAACCGTTGTTGAGGATACACTCTTGGTAGCCCCTTGGTTCATCTGGGCGCTCAGTTGCTCAAGAGTTGCATGTCTATTCGCCCGAACGCATCTCTGTAGCCTTCGTTCGCCTCTGTCATATATAGCTCGTGGTGCACTACATTGCAACGCTGCTGATTTTGGATAGTGCCATTTTGCCATGTATGGTATACTTTTACCACGGCAGCACGTGAACAGTTCACAAAATTAGCCGTTTCCGAAATGCTTCCACCCTTGGCCCGAAAGCCAATAATCATGACCTTTTGAACGTCGGATAAATCGCTACGCTTCTGCATTACGCCAACGATTGAAATGCTTTCCGATGTCCTAGGACATCCGTTATATACACTCCACTGCAATGTGCTGCCACTGCCTTTTGTGATTGGTTATTTCACGTTGACGTCGAAAGTAGGTGGTGGTCACATTAATGTGACTGGTCTGTACATATACATATATATATACACTGAAGTGACAAAAGTCATGGGATATCAATATGCAAATTTTCAGATGGCAGTAGCATCGCGTAGAACAGGTATAAATGCGCAGTGCTTTCGCAGAGCTTTCATTTCTGTTCAAGTTATTCATGTGAAGAGGTTTTGACGTGATGATGACCGCACGACGGGAATTAACAGACTTTGAACGCGAAATGTTAGTTGGAGCTAGACGCATGGGTCATGCCATTTCGGAAATCGTTAGGGAATTCAACATTCCCAGATCCACTGTGTCAAGAGTGTGCCGAGAGTATGAAATTTCAGGCATAACATCCCACCATGGACAGCGCAGTGGTCGACCGCCTGCACTTAACGACCGAGACCGGCGACGTCTGCAAAAAGTCGTAAATTCTAACAGACAAGCAACACTGCGTCAAATAACCGCAGAAATCAATGTGGGACGTACAAGGGACTTGTCTGTTAGAACTGTGCGGAGAAATTTGGCTTTCTTTGGCTATTCCAGCAGAAGACTGACTCTAGTGCCTTTACTGACAGAACGACATCGCTTGCAGCGACTCTCGTGGGCACGTGAGCATATCGGTTGGTCCCTAGATGAATGGAAAACCGTGGCCTGGTCCGATGAGTCACGATTTCAGTTGGTAAGAGCTGATGGTAGGGTTCGAGTGTGGCGCAGACCCCACGAAGCCATGGAGCCAAACTGTCAGCAAGGCACTGTTCAAGCTGGTGGTGGCTCCGTAATGGTGTGGGATGTTTTTTCATGGCATGGAGTTGGTCCTCTGGTGCGACTGGACCGAACATTGACTGGAAATGCTTATGTTCAGCTACTTGGAGATCACTTGCAGCCATTCATGGACTTCATGTACCCAAACAAAGATGGGAATTTTTATGGATGACAATGCGCCATGTCACCGGGCCACAACTGTTCGCGATTGGTTTGAAGAACATTCTGGACAATTCCAACGAATGATCTGGCCACCTAGATCGCCCGACATGAATCCCATCGAGCATTTATGGGACATCATCGAGAGGTCTGTTCGTGCTCAAAATCCTGCACCATCAACGCTTTCACAATTATGGACTTCTATCGAGACAGCATGGCTCAATATTCCTGCAGAAGACTTCCAACGACTTGTAGAGTCCATGCCACGTCGAGTTGCTGCACTTCGCCGGGCGAAAGGAGGGCCGACACGATATTAAGAGGTATCCCATGACTTTTGTCACTTCAGTGTATATATATACACACACTCAAGAGCCAAAACATTATGACCACCTGTCAATAACGAGTTGGCCCACCTTTGGCGCGCAACACAGCTTCAACCCGCCTTGGCATGGATGCCACAAGTCCTTGGTAGATGGCCGGAGACAGATTGTACCAGATGTTTAAGCAACGGTCACGCAAATCCGATACCCCTCCAACACAATTTTAGCCTTGTGACAAGGGGCGTTGTCCTGTTGGAACATTCCATTTCCAGCTGGAAAAACAGAGGCCATGTAAGGGTGCAACTGGTCCGCAATGATGTTCAGATACCCTGTAGCATTCATGGTCTGCTCTACCACAAACACGGGTCCTAGAGACGCCCAAGAGAACGTCCCCCAAAGCATAATACCTCCACCACCGGCCTGTGTATGACCTACTGTACATTGAGGAAGCAACTGTTCGCCTGGAAGACGGCTTATCCTGACACGGCCATCGGCGTGATGAATGACAAACCGTGATTCATCCGACCAGGCAACTCTCTACCACTGATCCATGGACCAGTCACGATGTTCCCGGGCCCAGCGCAGGCGCAGTTGGCGATGACGCTTGGTCAGCAAAGGCACACGAGTGGGACGTTTGCTGCGTAGCAACAGTGTCCGCTGAACAGTGTGCTCCGATACTATTCTACTTGGCCCTGCATTGTATTGGGCTGTCAGCTCAGCCACTGTCTGGCTCCGGTTTTGCTTCACCATGCGAGACAGTCTCCGACGACCTTTTTCTTTAATAGCGTGTGGACGTCCAACACCATGTCGTCTACTGCTGGTTTCATTGTCATTCATCCACTTTGCATAAGTGCTAACAACTGTAGATCGCGAACAACCCACGAGTCGTGCAGTTTCGGAAATACTTGTTCCAAGCCTTCGAGCCATTACAATCTGCCCTCTATCAAAGTCGCTTAGATCCGCAGCCTTTCCCATCACACACAGAAGTAAGTGATAGAATGATTCTTCAGACTCTCCAGCAGCAGTTAAATACCACTTCTACCTGATCACGTGCCTTCCACGTCATCCAGGCGAATTCATTGCAACATGTAGGGGTGGTCATAATGTATTGGCTCTTGAATGTATAGATACACAAGTCTCTCACAAATTGTTTTTTTCCTGAATTCTTTAAGATTAAATGCTAATAGGTTGGTATCCCTAATCTAACCCTTAACAATACCCCTACCAGCTTAAAAATAATATTTCACACTGAAGATTTAACTGTGTATTCGTATAACTTAATATTATAATAAAGATACGCACACGAATATTTGTGTAAGAGTATAATATATTTTTTATTTTGGTGAGTTCTTTTACTGGGTTCAATTTTGAAGGCCCATTGCCCATCACCCAGTTCGGTAATGGACCATCAGGTGATGCGCCCACTCAAATATGGTGAGGTATTCGTTTAGAGTTAAATTTAACGTTAAAACTTCGGTAGTGTTTCATTAAGGTAATGGCACGTTCCTCAAATATATATATATATATATATTTTTTTTTTTTTTTGTTCTAATGCAACTGGCAAATACTTAGACAGCTTGGTCTTGGATGCCTTAAAGCAAGCGCTGCACAGACGTATTCACTTTGCATTGCCCAGGGAGAGCGTGTAACTTGAAGATACGGACGTGGAGTAACAATGCTCCCGCAACGCTCTACGATCCAATTAGGACCGGGGCCTACGGTTTTAAAGTGGATTCCGAACCACTACAAACATCCATGGCACCGCCGGGACTCGAACCCGAAACCTGTGGTACCGAGCGCTAGCCACTCGGTCATTCAGACCCACGTTCCTCAAATATAAATGTGGGGAATTTATCGTTAATCATAATGTAATGAATCTTGGTAAAACGTTTAACTATTGACGCCTAGCAATGAAAATATGAATCACGTGACACAACCCTATTGTTATTAAGAGAGTGATTGGATGACGACTATAAATGGGAATTTTCAGAGTTTGGGATTTTAGTGCTGCCACTGGGAGCTAATTACTAAATAATTAGAAACTTGGGACGAAGGAGGGATTTTGCGGAAGTTGATCGATTGATTTAGTATTTCTAAGAACTGTGGGAGGGCCCTGAATGGCCGAGTGTCTAGCGCTCGGTGCCACACGTTTCGGGTTCGAATCCCATCGGTGCCATGGATGTCTGTAATGGTTCAGAATCCATTTTAAACAGTAGGCCCCGGTCTAATAGGATCGTAGAGCGTTGTTGAGGTTTAGTCAGTCTTCAACCCTTGTGGTTCATCGCTAAAGTGAAGCTGCCATTTTTCCCTTAGCCATGGACATGGCCGCCTGCAACTGGGTCTCTTGCACCTGGTGTAGGCTTTCCTGCACCAGGGGTATTAGTAATAACAACAGAACTGTGGGAAAATGTCAAAAAGTATGGGGGATGGGAAGCTGTAAACCATAGGAAAAAATTCTCACCAATAATGTGATAATGTGCAGAAATAATGAGCAGCGAACTTACAAATTAAAATTTTCTATATATATATTTTCTATATTTCTATATATATATATAGAAAGAGTTTATTAATATTTACTTTTTTAATTAGTAATTATCCAGCTTATTATTTTTGTACATTATCATTTAGAGCTTTTTCCTATGGTTTCTGTTACAGTTGAGTTAATAAACACTTTTCAACATGGAATATTTCTGTCGTGCCTGTGTAGTTATCAGAAGTGATCCCATCCCATCAGGGCTACCAATGGCAGTTTCCCCAGAATCTTAATTTTTCTATTTGAAGTCAAGGGGTATAGGTTTTTATTTCAAACATTGTGAAAAACTTAGGTTATTGTTTAAATAGATGCATAGATAATACTTATTATAATGTAAATATATATTAAGTCTATGTTATGGCTTTACTAGAATCAAATAGTTTGACTAAATATTCTCCAAAGTCACTGTCGCGTCTTCTACAATGCTGTCAGTTTAACTTTTTGCTTTAAATAAAAATATTGATTTTTCAACCCCATTCACTACGTCTCCTTCGGCTTTTTTCATTTTCTTTTGCAATTTGATGTTTATTAAAATACTGATAATTACTTAATTTGACTGATAATTACTTTAATAATACTTAATTTGATGTTAATTTAAATACTGCTGATAAATTTTACACCAGCTATTATTGGTGAATATATTTTAATTCAAGATGAATAAAATGCAATAATGATATGTTTCAAAATGGAATAACTTATTGAAACAGAATTTAAACATTGGGTGAAACATGACAAGAAACGACATGGGCTCTAGTTTCTGAAGTGCTATACAGTGACTCTCAAATATTACGCTCATTTTCCTCAATCTTCATCAGTCGTGCTTTCAAAACATTAGGATACTTTGAAGCATAAAACAAGTGTTAATATTACACAATCATTAAAAAAGTACATTTGTATAGAAAGTGGCAGAGTGAAATAATGTTTGATACGTATTTCGCTGAATATACAAACATCATTTGCTAATATTGACCACCTCCTAAAAGTCCTAAAGTCTTTTCTTACAACAAAATTGTAACAATGATGAAAAAATTATCAGTAAAATAATCGTGATTTTTTAGATTCTTATTTCGGAAAAAATAATAATAAAATTCTATCGCATACAATTTTATCACAAACGCTGTCTAGTTTTAAGAATTTAGCATATTATATTTTGCCATATTGCGTAGATAATTTGTCATAGGTTGATCATAAAATATATTTATATTATGACAAATTTATATTAGTGGCATAATAAACATATAATATATATTACATTACTATTATATATAATATTTTTATATAGTTATATTAGTTACTATTTTCCTTATTCTTCATCTGTGGGTGAACGCATATTTTCGTTAACGAACTGTGTTAAAACTAAGCAGATGAATTCGTCAAAACAAATAGAGTACAGGATCGACTTCTTGCATGGCAAGCAATCGGTAAAGACAATTATTGCATAACACAGACCTAGTAAAATATTTCCAAAATGACGCTGTTAACTGATCGATGCCTTCCATCAAAGTGAAGATATCTAGCGTATACTCTCAAGATCTTAATCACCATAGAGACTGTGCGGGATATGCTTGGGAGAAGATTTGCAATCTTTTAGCACCCAACAAGCTGCATTCGAGAAATGAAAATAGCTCAAAAACACCTTCATTGAAAGTGTAGGAAATCGTAGTGCAGCATTTTTGTTGTTGTTTCTTATCCCACTTGGTAGACATCTAGACTAAGCCCATAATGTATGGATTTATGGTTGAAGAGAAAGGGGGCAGCTTCTGTTGCGATGGAGTACCCGTAGGTAGAACTATAGTCATATGAGACCGAGACCTGCGGCTTAAAGTGGATTCCGGACCACTACACCTTGTGGAAGGCATAAAAGCATCCTCTGTAATGATGCTCTAAAGGCAAATGTTGAAGCTAACCCTATAATAACTGTTGGAGAATTGGCTGTGGATCTTGGAATAGGCATAGCAACAATTTCGAGACATCTTGCCGAGCTCGGGAATGTGAAAAAGCTTGACAAATGGGTTGCACAGGAGTTGACAGATAGGCAAAGCTTGCAGAATTGCACATTATTGAGTATTCAGCAAAGAAATTGTTTCTTTTTGGGCTGGATCAATACTTGTTAAGATTGGCGGATACTATATGATAATCGTAAAAGTTCAGCACAATGGCTGGATGAAGATGAAATGCCAAACTGGCATCTTAACCAAACTTATATTCAAAGAAAACAATGGTGACCGTTTAGATGAATCAAAGGAGAGTTATCTATTACAGCTTCCTAGGAATAGGTCAAACAATTAATGCGCAATATTACGAGTCTCCTCGTTTCTGAAACCAGTGACTACAACATTGCCCCCGGACCTGAATGGTCGAGTGGCTAGCGCTCTGGCGCTCGGTACCACAGGTTTCGGGTTCGAGTTCCGGCGGTGCCATGGATGTTTGTAGGGGTTCGGAATCCACTTTAAGCCGTAGGTCCCGGTCTCATATGACTGTAAAAGCGTCACAGAGCAAAAGTCAGACTTCTACCTAGGGGTGATCCATCACTACAGAAGCTGCCATCCATGAGTAGATCGCTCATGGGATGTCCGTTCCGCACTGCTGGACATTGAGGATTAGTCACAACAACAACAATTAGTCACACATTGCCCCCACTGGATTCGAACCTCATACCTCCTGCACGGTGTATCATTTTGGGTGGACAGAAGTACATTTGACGAAAATTGGGGAATCTGAAATAACAATTAAAAATATCGCAATAAGCTGGGCAATATTGCACTTACTTGATGACAATGACCAGAGGAAAGCTTACAAATTCGAAAGTCAAATTCAACATCACATTAAAACTATAAAAGGTCAAATGTCATTTATTTTTTTTCAAAAAATTGTCGTACTTTTCGACGAGTAAAGTTTATGCAAAATCTTTTTCTCTCTTTAGGGAACGGATTAAATATTTATTTAGCTTCTCCCAATTTTGGGATATGAAGGTATTTTATAGTACAAGACCACCTTCAGCTAAACTACGAAAAACCAAATAGAACAAATGTAGGTACAATAAAAGAATAAGATTGCCTAAAATTTGACATGGAAAATGTTTCAATCCATTTCTAGATGAAAATTAATATTAACAAACAAAAAGAAAACTTATTAAAGAATTTGTAAGAAAAAAATGCATTTCCCTTTCTTAGATACCTTTCAGGAAAAATTAAACTCACGATGGAAAGCCGAACGGTACTTTGTAATCTATTTTTAATTATTTTGAATCATTGTCGTCCTAGAGCTATTGATGACTGGCAGAGTTGAGTGGTCGTAGTGGAGATCTAAAAATGCAAAATTCATGGCCGTCGAATCGATTTACTGTTAAACCAGTTATTCAGTGGAAAAATAAACTACAGGTTTAAAAGCAGAAATGGTTGTTGTTGTTGGGACTCATCCTCAGAGTCCTGCAGCGTGGGACGGACATCCTATGAGTAGTGTACTCATGCATGGAAGGAAGGGAGGTGGCTTCTGTTATGATGGAGTAGCCGTAGATAGAAGTCTGATTGAGCTCCGAGTAGCTGAAGAAGGAGGGCAGTGCTTCCAGGAGGACTTTTAGGGGGAACTCCCCCGTATTTGCGCATAGTATGGGTAAAACTCTCACCAGGTAGTCTGACTCACGTGGCAAGATGCTGAATATCACAAACGCCATTGAGTCTCCTACAACAATGTAGTGGCTAGAGCTCTGGCCTTTGGTACCACAGGCTGCAGGTTCGAATCTTATTGGCGACATGGATGTTTGTGAGGGGTTCGGAATCCACTTTAAATTGTAGGTCCCGGTCTGTTTAGCCCTCGTGTCCACAAGATGGCCGTAGAGCGACAAAGCAAACCTACAACAATGCGCCAGCTGATTGAATCTCAACCCTAATACTCACCAACGAGGCATGTTGCCACTGAGCCATAGAGTCGGGCAGCAGAAATGGACGAATCAATTATTTGTTATCGGTGCTAGTCAGACGTACATAGTGTAATGTAATTTGAAAGAAAATAGTTTAATAGTTAGTGTGAAATTTTTAAATATAAATTTTCTTTTAATATCAAATAATTTGACAGTTTAATTATGAAAAATTAATATTTTTATTGTACATAATACCCCTTTGAAATTACATTTCTCCCTTATTCAACCTTCTGTATTTGATTTTATCCGACTTGGCCAGTTGCCAATTTAGGAAAATTGAATGATGGAAAATGATCAATTCTAAAAGAAATACAGTCGGTATACCTTGAATACGCATATCCATATACATATTGCAGCAAGGTGCTCTGTCAGCTGTGGTGCTCGAATTGTGACTCAATCATTCCACCTGTCACCCTTCCCAGACCCAATGGGGTGTTTCCATCTGTCACGACAGAGAGTGTCTTCGTCTGATCTATCATGTCTGATTTTGTCTATTAGCGTCCCTAGAGCTCGTGTGAGATGGGGCCTGATGGCCGAGTGGCTAGTGCTCGGTACCACAGGTTTCGGGTTCGAAAATGCCATGGACGTTTGTATGGTTCCTGCTGTGCTATGGATGTTTGTAGTGGTTCGGAATCCCCTTTAAACCGTAGGTCTCGGTCTCATATGATCATAGAGGGTTGTGGACGTATGTTACTCGCGTCCGTAGCTTATCTTCAAGCTACATTTGTACCCTGGGTAGTGCTAAATGAATAACAGAGATGCAGGCATGGCAAAAGATTAACTGTCTCTGTATTGCCAGCTGCATTAGAGCAACAGCTCGTGTGAGATGATCCAATATCTCCCAATTTAAATGTAAATTATTGTCTTAAAAATGTATATAAATTATGTTAATATAAAAAGGTTTCCTCACTACAATAGAATATTATAATGTTAACTTACTTTTCTTATGCTCGAATCCAATAAATGGATGTTATATTGCTTTACTCTACACACAGTGCAATTGAGAAATATCCAATATACAGTTAAATGCAAATAGGAATGCAAACATTCATGGCACCTCCGGAATTTGAACCCGAAACCTGAGGTACCTAGCACCAGAGCGCTAATCACTTGGCCATCAGGCCGCCCCATAACTGCATGATATATTGCTCTACTCTACTTACAGTGCAATTGAGAAATATCCAATATACAGTTAACTACAAATATGAATACAAAACCGGATTTCAAAGCTTCAGTCAAGTCAAATCAAATCCAATCAAAACCGAATTTCTGTACATATAATTGGTTTAGAAGGGCTGCAGTTATTTTTTTTTTTGGTGTTTTCTAATTGCTATTTTGAAACAAACGTTACATGCCCTTAATACAATTTTTTTTTTTTACTAACAAATTATGTCAAGATATGAAAAAGAAGGGGTTATTGGATCGGGTACATTCGGAAGTGTTTGGTTAGTCAAATCGAAATTAAGTCGACATACTTATGTCATGAAAGAAATAAATTTGAAGTCTTTGACTGAAAAAGAGAGGAAGCAAGCTATAACTGAAGTCGCAGTTTTATCAAAATGCAAGCATAAGCACATTATCAGATACAAAGAAGCAATAGTTGAACAGAACTTGATGCTTTCCATCGTAATGGAATATGCAGAAGGAGGTATGTTGAATATCTATTATATATATTGAATCTGCAATGTTTTATTTTTAAACCAAAATAATTGGTTTTAAATAAATGTAGCGACAATTTTCTATACATTTTAACGAAATATTCCAAAATTTAAATAAATTTTTCAAATATTGTATTTATATCTTAATATATGTATGCACATTGTAATCTATTTGATAATTCATATGGAATCAAGAGTTTCGAGTTTTAAAGCGCACCAGCGAGCATAAATTTCAAAGTTACAAGACAATACATTCATTGGACAATAAGATTCATATGAATTAGTACTAAAAGATTGTATGAATGCTAGTGTTATTATGTACTGAATTCGGTGAAATGATTTTAAGTTTGTATTAATAAAAAACTTTCGTGAAAAATGTTTCCTAATCCACCAGGAAATTAGAAATTTTTCTCTATTTTTGTAAAAATATACAATAAATTAGTACTTAATACAAATCGCTATGTTGCGAAATTCCTTTTTCAGACTTTAAATTTTTGAATAATTTGACAAATCAACTATGAAGTAATAGATTCGTCAATTTCCGCTTTAAAACGGATCTACACCTTTCCACACAATCGGTTGTCGGGTATATAGTCCACGGATTGCATGGAATGGTAAACAATCTATTTAATTGGGGAAACGAACGAATAGATTACTTGTTGGGGTGCTAGTTAGATATAGCGCGCCACGAAGCTGCTTTGAATGGAAAAAAGTATAATTAGTGAGGAATTTTTTTCATCTAGTTTTTCTTTTATATCGCGTAATCTAAAATTTTAACTATTAAAAATTAAAATTCCTCCTAAATGACATTTCCTTTATGACGCCGCTCTATTTGAATCCACCTGTCAATTTCCCACCCGATCGGTTGTAGGACTATATCCATGCCATGGAATTGTTGCAGAACCAGCTACTGTATTTGACAGTAACACAAGAATTACATGTGCAGATTCTGAGTTAAAAGGAAAATTACATGAACCAAGTTTATCTTTTCTAAATATCTTAAACATGGATTTGAAACTATAAATACTTGGCATCTTGTTAATCAATCCATCTTTTCGAAAAAGCCAATCTTTTAACTAATTTTACTTAAGCCAGTACTTCTCTATCTTTAACTCATACTTTCTATACATTATTTCAGTCTTCGATGATTTATTTCCATTCTAAATTTCTTTCTAAATAAAACGTTTTGATTGAACGTTTGTTTAGAAAGAAAAACATTACTGAAAAACTTATTGAAAAGTTTTGAACATTTCATTTCTGGCTGCTTTTGGGGCTCTATAATATCTATGGACGTATCTTTCTTCATAGTGATCCTGTATTGATTTATGATTGATGTTGAACTGATGGCTCAACATGTATCAACGAATACAATACGAAAAGCATATAGATAATCTTGTTTTTACGGCCAAGTGGGGCCAACTGGCTAACGCTCTGGCTGTTAGTACTACAGACTTCAGATACGAATCCTGGCGGTGGAATGGATGTTTGCGAGTGGTTCGGAATCCACGTTAAACTGTAGTCCTGGTCTGTTTATTCCTTGTGTGCACAAGATGACCATAGAGCGACAAATCAAACCAAACCTGGCATTTGATCTTGCGGACTTGAAGCAGACTTTGAAACCCGGCAGGCAAGCAGCAGCTAAATTTTTATGTTTACATTGAGAATGAGCATTATAAATTATTAGTTACTTGAAAGAATTAGGCTTTTAAGATTTTTTTATGTATAATTTGAATTTACTTCTGAAATTGTTGTGTATTTAAAATAATCCACGTCCTTCAAGTCACGATTTCGCGAAATAAAATGGGGCATTTTTTAAATTTTATTTTCAAGATTAGACCTTTTAGCTTTCGAAAACAGCTTTGAGTTTGTTTCTAGAGTCAGAAGTCGAGATACAATCGTTGAATCTCGATCCATTAAGATACTGAATTGACGCATTAAAAACTTTCAATAGGATTAAAAAAAAAAAAAACCCTAAATTGTTTATTTTGTTAATAAAGCAGAACAGCCATTTTTATTAATCTATGATGCATATATACAGATTGCTTCAATTCTTCTATACGAATACTTGTTTCTATTCATGTTTCAGCTGCTAATTTTGATATTTCAGGTGATCTCCATGCCTCCATTCTAAGACAAAAGGGTGTTCCTTTCAGTGAGCATGTAAGTCATTCTCTTGCTGTTTAGAACACAAACTAAGATATTCGATTTCCGAGAATAACGTCTGCTTTTCTTTCAGCGTGTTATTTCGTGGTTTATCCAAATATGTCTCGCATTACAGTACATCCATTTCGAGAACATTTTGCACAGAGGTAAGAAATAGTTTGTAGAGTTAATTTTTATTTTATATTATAAGCATTAAATGAAATTTTTTTAGATAGAAGTAATAGGAATTTATACACCTTAAAACAGTCTTCTAGCTAATTCGACAGCATTTGAAGGCATAAAAATTATCTTGGGGTGTGTGTTAAATGTACAAACTTAATGTTAGCTGTTATGATAAGAAATAAATGATGTAATAAATCTAAGGTATCTACCAATTAAACAAAATAGTCACAGAATAACATTCTTTAATTTCTTTTGGTGCTCGGTGTTTTTTTTTTTTTTTTTTTTTTTTTTTTTTATCATTGAGTTGGTTAAGACATTTTAACCACTGGAAATACAGTAGGTGCTCTTTAATCCGGCATTCGATGGTTCGGCACTTTTTATAATCCTGCACCGATCGAGCCGTTGCATTCGGAATATTTCGTGTGGATTTGGGCGTTTGTTGACCCTGACCCCCAAGTCGCGACACAGAGATGCTGGCCCAGTTATAGTAACTATCAGTTTTTCTGTACAGCTTAGAATTTAAACTTGTTTATTATTCATCACAATTTTTTTTAAGAGATCCGAATCACAGAAATGACGCTATATCAGATACTTTTTTTTAGAAAATAACGCTCTATCAGATATTATTTTTTAGAAAATAATGCTCATGTGTATTTTTTCTTGTCATAGAGTATCTTGTCACGTGTAACCATCGTTGTAATGCATTAATTTTTCTTTTCTGATGTGCTTTTTATCAGTACAAGAATATTGAATTAGATGAATTTTAAATGTATGAATTTTGATTGTGTAGTTTCTAGAATGGCGAAATATTTTGTCGGATAAATTATATCGTCTATATAGATTCAGAATGTGCTTAAACATATTAAATGTGTACGTCATGCAATCGTTTAAATTTTTTATTTTGAGTTATTTATCTTTGATATCCTCATTAAAACTATTGACTTTCGATGATTCGGCAAAATCGTTAAACCGGAACGGGCATGGTCTCGAACGTTCCGGATTAAAGAGCACTTACTGTTTCTTTGAAAATAAAACTAACATTGATATTTAAATAAGAAAATATTTGGATAATTGTTTGTAGTATTGTTTGCAAGAACTATATTTTTAATATATTCTTCTTAATTTATTTTTGTAAAATTCTAATTACATAAAAATCTCAATGTTGTAAGATATTTTAAGATTTTATGTCAGGCAGCTTTCATAACAATGCTGGGTTAGGGTTTGGACAATTCTGTCTTGGAGTGTACCAGTTTTATGTTCTTCCTGCTAATAAATGAGGGACGTTTAATTATTAGGACGACCCAATACAGTTTTGTAAATTTCTCATCAATATGAAGATGAAATGTTTTTAGAGATTAACGAAAAATATTTTTTGCACAGCTAATGAGATTTTGGTACTTACGTATTAACGCTACCTTGGCTACAGATTTGGCGATTTTTGTGTCGCCAATCTAACAGCTACAGATTTGCTGATTATTGACACCATTTTTTAGTGCTACGAAAATGCGTATTTGGGATTTGCCAGAAACAGAACAAGATGCAATTTTATTTTTTCAGGAGCGAAATATTTTATCAAAAAAACGAAAATGTCCCAATTTCTATGACATGAAACTTTATTTTGGTAAACGTAAGTTTTGGAAATGCAATTTCAGTCAGTATGCTTATCATGTGGGACTTAGAAAAGACAACTGATTTGAGGGAAGCAGAATTTAAAAAATCGCCAAATCTGTAGCTGCGGCTGGCTTTCAAAAGATAACTGCGTGCGCCTGCGAACAACAAGATTGCTCTTTATTGGCGCAACTGTAGCCAAGTTAGCGTTAATACGTAAGTACCGATATTTTTCTAAATGACTCCAAATCCTTTTTTACAGATTTAAAAACTCAAAACATTTTTTTAACTCGAAACAACCTTGTCAAAGTTGGAGATTTTGGAATTTCTCGAGTACTGAAATGCCCCGAGGAGCTAGCAGAAACTGCCATTGGAACGCCTTATTACCTATCGCCAGAAGTATATCAAAGGAAACCGTATCCTTTTCAGTGAAAATGCTTCTTAACAAATTCGAATCATTGATTTATAAAAGTATTGAATCATTGATTTATAAAAGTATTGAATCATTGATTTATAAAAGTATTGAATCATTGATTTATAAAAGTATTGAATTTATCTGCCTGTTAAGACTTTCAGTGTTGATGCTTATATCACCTTGATTGGCTCGGACATTACCGGATTGATTGTTAGATACATAGAACTAAAAAGAATTAAATCTTATAAAAGCATATTTATTAAATCTCGATTAAGTAGCATTTTCAAGAAGGTAAAATTCAATTTTTTCTTCTTAAAGTTGACTATCAATGTGAATGCAGAGATTACTAATAAAATAGAGAGCGATTCCCTATTCCGAAGGGTGGCCTGATGACCAATTGGATAGCTCTCTGGCCTTTGGTACCACAGGCTTCAGGTTATGAATTCTGGCTGTGGCATGGATATTTGTTAGTGGTTTTGAATCCACGTTAAGCTGAGGGACAAACCAAGCAGCTCCGTTTGGTCCTTTTTGACCTGCGCGCATTTATTTTTACGATGTAAACATGTTACGAAGCGATTCTGATTTAACCTGTTTAACAGTGGAACAAACTTTTTCCAATTCCTTTCACACTGAGGACTTTTTTTACACAGTGATAAGTAATATCACACCTAAAGTAATAAAAAGTAAATCGTTTTTTAAGGTATTAATTTTTATTTCTACAAATTATTTTAGGGTCCGTTTCCATCCGATCCGTTTTCCACTTCTTATCCGAAGTGTTATCACAATGTGTGAGCGGACGGGTGCGTGGATCGGCCATTTTTTCATGAATAGCACAAGTAACAGATAGCAAAAACGTGAAAGTATGTGACCCCTCAACATATACCATATGCCCAAAATAGATATAAAAAAAATGAATTAGATGTATTAGCGGTAATAGATCCGAAGATTCTTTATTAGATTTATTATTTCTGCGAAAAGTTGAACTATCACATTGGCCAATTTTATCGGATAACAGAGGGCGCTGCAAAAAGTCAGGGTGTAAAGTAGTTCAAAAAATAAAATGTTCTAAATGCAACGTTAATGCCAAATGCAAACTGTTCTCGGGAATTTCACTCTTAAGCTGTATGCACAGAGGTACAAATATTGTAAGCTGTAGTTATTTCAAAGTTACAAAGTGTATTAATTATCATAAATGTGTTCAAAGTGGTAATTTTTTTTCTGCGTATATAGAATTATAACTGTTGATTTTCTGTAGAATAAATTTCTTTAAGAAAAAAAATGTGGCATTTAGAGAGTTGAGAGTAATTTTCAATGAACTTTTTCATTATTTTTCTTTTGACTGATATTAGATATAATCACAAAAGCGATATTTGGGCATTGGGATGTATTCTATTCGAATTGTCGGCTTTAGAACAAGCTTTTAAAGCTGAGGATTTCATGCATTTGGTAACTCTAATAATAAAAGGCAATCGGAAAGAACTTCCCAGGTAAAGTAAAGTATGTAATTTCTAACAATAGAATTTTTTTTCCTGTACTTTGATTCTTTTTTTTCACGCTTTGTGATCTTTTAGGCACTGCTGCTCTTTGATTCGAGATCTGGTTGATGCATTACTTAAAAACGATCCAAAAGAAAGACCTTCCATTGAAGAAATACTAGCAAACCGATCTTTGCAACCTTATTTATCGGATTATATGTTGACTTACAGCACACGAGAAAGCTATCTTCCAGTTCTTATCAGTCCAAAAGAGGTAAACACTCCTGTTCAACTTATAAATATGGAATGCATTCCAGAGGGTTTCAACCTGCCATTTGTAGGTACAATGTAGATCCTCAATTAGACATCTGGTTGATGCTTTACTTAGTAACGATCAAAAGGGAAGGTTTTCCCATTAAAGACATATTAGGAAATTCACAATTGCATACTCATTTATCGGAATATATGATTTATAATTCACGAGAAAGTTATCTTCCAGTTCTTTTCAAAAGGCTCCGTTAAACCTATAAATCTGGAATGCATTCTAGAAGTTTTCAATCTTTCGTTTGTCGATGTCTTACTTCAAAGTCTGCAAAGTAGTTTGTCGATATTTCACGAAGATAGAAAAAAATAATTCTTTATATCAGTAGGAATAAATTTAAACTTTAAAAGAAGTCATGATGATCATGACAAAAAAATCAATGACTAATCAATCATGATTTAAAACTATTATTTTTCCTTTACTATAGAAAACAGGCGCCCCAATTATTGTTTTAAGTTTCAACCGCATTCTCTTTCAGACAGTTGTATTTATGCCATGATTAAGGGCTTATTTATGAATAAAAATAACTCGTTCAAGTATTCTTTAATAGTAAATTAAAGGAAATTGGAACTTTAAATAGCCATTGAAAATGAAAGTTTCATATATTTTTTTGGAATGAGTAAAACTAAATATTAGAAATTATATTAAACACTTATTGAATATTAAATGTTTTATTACTGTTAATTGTAATTATTCTGGTAATTAAATTGCTGATGCAATCGAAAGAAAACGAGGTATTCAAAAAAATCTGAAAATCCATTTCATTTTTAAATCTAAATTGTTAATTTCAAATATGAAATATAAATTTGGAAAGTCATTACAGTAAAAATTTAAAGCAGTATTTCTATTGAGAAAAATTGCATTGATATTTGGTCATTGTCACAAAACTTCACAGGGACCTTACTTTTGACCTGTCTTTAATTGAATTTTCTCACAATTTTTTTTATAATGATTTCTTTTCGTATCGCACTATGGCACCATGAACATAAAAAAAATCTGCAGAGTTTCAAACTGCTCTTTTCATAAATTTGGGATTGTGGGTGGTGGCTACTTTAACTTACCTTGCTTTATCTGATGAAAAACTTTACGTACATGTTAAATGTCTAAAAAAAATCAATGCAATTGCGATTATTTAACTCATTTTACAACATTGCATTGCAGGCCTATTTCCAAACAGTGATGATGGAAATAGGCCTAGATGGCCAAGTGATTAGCCCTCTGGTCTTTAGTACCACATGCTTCAGATTCGAATTCTGACGGTGGATTGGATGTTTGTGAGTGGTTCAGAATCCACGTTAAACTGTAGGTCCCGGTCTAATTAGCCTAAAGTGTGCACAAAATGACCCTAGAGCGACAAACCAAACCTAATTCGATTTTCTCGATATTTTTTTATAACGGTTTCTTTTCGGATTGCACCGTTACGTATGTCACCATGAGCATAACAAAAATCTGCAGAGTTCGAACTGCTCTCTTCATAAATTTGAGATTGTGGGTGGTGACTGCTTTAACTTACCCTGCTTTATCTGATAACAAACTTTATCTGTTAAATGTATTAAAAAAAATCGATGTAGTTGCGATGATTTAATGCGTTTTACGACGTTGAATTCTAGGCCATTTTCTAAACAATATGACGTGGCTTGATGGCCAAGTGGCTAGAACTCTGACCTTTGGTACCACATATTTCAGGTTCGAATTCTGGGGGTGGCATACATGTTTGATTGTAGTCCAGAATCGATTTTAAACTGTAGTTCCCTGTTTGATTAACCCTAATGTGCACAAAATGACCGTTGTGCTACAAACCAAACAATGTTGGTTTCGATTAATTGATACAGAAGGAAATTGTTTAGAAAGCATATCTCAGCGTAAACTTCATTTTATTTATAAAATCAAAAAAGAAGTTTAACCACTTCAAGATAAGTGGGCGAGTAGCACTATTCCTTTGTTAACTTTTATTATATTTTAATAAATCTAACAAAATTTCTTTATAGCCAACTTCAAGGAGAGGTTCAGCTAGTGATGTTTTTCAAAATTTGCAAGACATTTCCATGAAAAGAACAGCTTCTGTTTCTACGCTGAATCCAAGTATGTAGTTTTTTTATTTCGTTTAAGGATATTTTTATTAGATAACTAGACTAAATTTTCTACTTAGTAAGAAAGGGTATGTAATATAATTGCTATTTAGTAAGGTAAGAAATGTCTGAATATAATTGCTATTTATAAATTATTTTTTCTTAATTTTAGGAACAGCACGAAAAAAATCTGCAAATAAACCGGAAATAAACGTAAGTTTAACATTTCTTATCATAAGCATTTCCTTCTTGCATTAGAGATTTAAAAAATACAAATTGTCAGAATTACAATCGATTACATGCTTATTAAAAAATAGATTTCAGAAAATTCAATGCACGATGTAATTTACCGAATTATTCGAAATAAATACCTTTCATGTACAGCTTTATTCATATACAGCATTTATAAAAAAATTGGTGAAATCCTATTTTGAAATTAAATAAAAATTCTGTATTTTCTTTAATTTTCCATTTAATTATATAAGCATATTACCGCCAGAGGACTTTTATAAAGCTTAAATCAAAAGGGCTTATTTCGTTACTCTTAGCTGGAAGCAAACTGGCTTTGCCGCTTAAACAATAAATTTACTATGTGAATGAAATGCGACGAATTTGCTTGAGCAGGGAAAGAGTTGTACAACTGTAAACCTCGTTATTTCTATTGATTCCAGAGAAATGGGAATTGCTTCGTGCAATTCAGATATAGATGATGAAAGTTGGATGTTCGCACGGTGATGAACTCACTGTGTGAGTGGCAACGGTGGTTTGCTTCATGTTGAAAGTAACGAAACAAGCCCATTTGATAAGATCTTACGAGTCAGTCATTACAGTTTAAGAAATGTTTTATGGTCGAGTCAGAAAGTTGAAAATATGGCCCGAAAAAGAAGTAACTTAAAGACACAGGATTAACAGTATGTGGGCCCTTTTAATGTTGTTGACAAAGTAGGAGGACGATAAAATATCAATAAAAAAGATTGAAATTCCGAAAGCAAGTTGATAAATGAAAACTTTTAATAATTTATTCAGAAAATCTGCTTAGATTACGACTACTAAAGCTTTTATATTAAATGTAGAGTTATTTAATCAATTATAAACCAGATTGATGAAATCCTATTTTTAAAAAAGGTTTTGTTATATGCAAAAGACTTTATGCATTATATTTTATAGTTAGCTCAACTAGTTTAAAACCGCCTTTGAAAGCTGTTTATATTTCGAGCCTGTGTATTAAACCAAATTTTTCGCGATGTATAACATTATTTTTCTTTGAATTTATTTAAGTGCCTTCTTTCTAATGTAGATGAACATTTATCGACAGATATTTTCATACATTTGATTATTTTTTATGAATTTATTATAGAATTTCCGAAAAAGGCGTTTGGAAGATGTTAATTCTAATTCTTCTATACCTATTTCTGAAAGAAATTCATACATATATATTTGGTTTCTTATAACAAGGAAAGTCAAGATTATGTGTCATACTTTAGAATGATATAACATGCTTTCAAGTTTTACTGCACCATCCAACATTGAGTTTTTTTTGTCATAGTATAATTGGTTATGAGAATTATTTATTATCACATGAAAACTGTTTATTAAGTTTCAATTATTAAACAGTTTTTTATGTATCATTTCCAACTGAGACACTATTAAAAAATGTTTTCTGCGTATTTTATTTTATTTATCAAATTCCTAAATGAGACTTATTTTCCTAGACGACTAATGAGACCTACTTTTATTTTTATTTTAACATTGGGTAAGGAATAGTATAGCTTAAATGCGATTTAATACTTTATATACTTTAAATATTTTATTTTGTAAGGAATTATACTTGAAAAAAAAAACCGATTTTGATTATATATATATATGTGATATTGCTTTTAAATTTAAATCTTCCCAATGCTAGTTAATTGTCAAATGTTAATTGTTACAGTGCCAGCCCATAATATGCCCATTGCTGAATAGTCCAGAAAAAATAAATTTCAATTTTTATAAATGTTTATTTTATCTTACTCCAAAAGGAAATTTTAAAAAGTGATATTAATATTTTTAAATATGGGTCACTTTTAACAAGGATAACTTTAATTTTGATGAGACTTGGTAACAAAACTATTATAAAAGCTTGGAAATACACATTCTAATAAAAATTGTTTATATATTTATTTTATTTAAATTTTAGGGTAAATCTCCAAGCAAACTTTTGTCTTCAAGGAGTTCTTCGATGGCTTTGCCTGAAACAAAGAATGAAACTTCGAATGAAATAAATGACCGCACATTCAATGTTTCTAAACCAAAATTCACTTTCCGTTTGGACAAAGCTAAGCAATCTTATTTAACGCTATCATGTGATAATTACTCAGCTCCATCTCCTCAGCGTCTAGTTCGTCCACCAAGCAAACTGTGCAAGTCTGAAGATGCCACACTCAGTGAGATCGACTATGGTTACCAAAGCGAAGAAATGAATTCGAATTCGTCCAGTGTGAATTCATGCGCATCGAATTCTCAATATAAGTTGCGCAAAGACGAAATGAATCGAGGGTTTTGCATGTCGGAGGACGAAGAGTTCTTGTCCAATGATTCGCCTAAAGAAACCAAGTCGAACAATGCTCACCAAAAATGCCACCATTCTCAGTGTCATCAGTGCATGCTGGACATGCTTTGGAGAAACCGAATTCGTTATTGCGTTCAAGGATCAGTGAATGCGGATGAATACCGTCGACTAAGACACAAATTATTGACTCTTTATAAAGAGGAATTGTTCAAACAGATACATCAGTCCCTTCTTCGTGATTGGGAAAGAAACGAAAATCCCAATAACCTGTTGAGCATGATGCATTCGTTGAACTATGAACAGGTTCAGAGTCTGCCATTGATGATGCAACTCGTGCAATTAGATATCCTTATGAAACCGAAACAAAATGGCCAAAAATATTCTCAGGACATCAGAACTTAATTTATTGCATTTCTTTTTTACATAGATGAGATTGCATGTCTTTTTACATTTTGAGACTCAACTGACAGAAGAGTTTAATGTTTATGAATTTTTCTGCATTTCTTTAGATTTTGTTACTGAAATGTTTTCTAATGTGTGAATTATTGTTTTAGAAAAGCTATCAATTCTTTTTCAATTTTATTTATTAGTTAACATTCCAAATGTGATTAATAAAGCAACTTAAATCGTTTTCAAATAGATATTTATTTTTTTTGGAACTAACAAAATACATAAAAATATAAATTAATAATAAGTTAAAATAAATTAAATTAAAATAAAATAAAATAAATTTAGATTAAATAAAAAAAAGTTATATTAGTTATTTCATAATATAGTCGGCAAGATTTACTGCTTTCGGTGATTGAAAAGGAAATGTCATTGGTGATATTGTAATATTTCTTGTTTATACTAAATTAGCTCTGATTTTTTTTCTTAAATTTTGCGAAGAATTTTTTTCAAAAATGATTTTGTATTTTATATTATACAGCTGGTTGTAGATTTACTACATTGTATACACATTTCCAGATTGTGAATCCTCCTTATCCATATTTGTGACTTCCTGAAAGTTTTATGTAACTCATTAGTATCACAGGCGATAAAAAGCTAACAAAATATCCATGTAGTCAGTTAAATGGTAGTAAAGGTATTTCTGAAGCATCTGTTTAAGTATGGGCATTAATCCAGTAATGACCAGTTAGGTTTTTATCAGTTTGCAAGCCGATTGAAATTATATTTATTAGATGAAATTTGTGATCTATTTTCATATGTAAATAAGATCGTGCCCTTTTAATCCCAAAATGCTTTTGTAGTTTTGTCCTTCAATATTTTAATTAAATTATTGACTTTACCCTATTATACTTCCGTAGAATGTTAATTTTTAACAAAGCCTGTATTTAGCTGTAAACATGAAAATTAGTTTCTTGCCTTAAATAAATTGAAAATCTAATAATATTTCTAATGTTTGCTTTTTTCATCAAAGAACTCAATAGTATATTTTGCTGATGAGGAATTGATTCAGCCAAGTGTTAAACAATATGGAACCTTTTAGATGAAATATAAAATAATGAAACTCTACTTAAGTTTGTGGATTTAAATCTTCCATTAAACAAACACATAAATTGTCATTGATTCTAAATCATCCAGATTTTCTATAGTTTTATTGTGATATTGCCTTTAAATAACAATCATTAATATAAAATTCTCACTTGATTAAACAAAAATTTTATAATTTTTATATTTTTCTAATTTTTTTATTGGTATCTAATTTCTTAAATAATTTCCTAATCAACTTACCACAAATGAGATACCCTAAATAACTAGATGATGGCCCTGGAAATGTCTCAATGATCTGGATGATATTATGGGATTTGAACCAATGTCACTAGACAACCCAGAGAGTAAATTCTTGAAAACGTTTAGAATTGTAATTAGATGTATTAAAAATTATTTACAAATCTATAAAACAGTGATTTGCATTTCTTATGGGCAATAAGTAATAAAAGAAATATCATTTATTTATATTCTGGCTGAAAATTTTATCTCTAGTGCATTAAAATTAATAGTAAACAAAATATTAGGCATGCCTATCAAATTTGTACTTAGTTTAAATCAAAAATATTTTTTTAAACTATCAACTGAAATTTTTCTTTGATTTAGGTATTCTCTTCCCCTTAATATATTTATTTTGGTAGTTTTGCTTCATTATTTCTTTAAAATGTGTGAACAGCAACGTCAAACAACATCAAGATTCTAAAGTAAAATTGATTTGGGAAGTTACTAGAGTTCTGATATTTCCAATGATTTCTTTTGTTGTGAATTTTCCATTTAAAAAAACGATTCAAATTGATTATTTTTGCAAAAACTTTAAGTAGTTTTATTTAAAATCACTCAGAATTGAGACATATTTTAATTCTACAAATATTCTTCTATCACAAATTAAAGTGTAGTAAATTTGAAAATGTTTAGATTTAATTTTTAGGTATAAATTTATTGAAGATTTAATTGTAATTTTTATTAGCAATTTTTAAAGTGTTTGTAAATTATTGTAATTCTAATAACAAAAATAAAACTATTAAAATAGCAGTCAACATATTTTTAGCAAAATGAAGCTTATAAAAATTTAAATAATAAATTATAAACTGAGAATACCTAAAAATAAAACCTCTGTACTTATAAATTACACTAATTAAATTTTGATATTTTAAGTATATTTTCTCGGTCTTCTAATAATTAAAAAAAAAAAAAATTAAAGTAACAGTTATAGGATAATAATTCTAAGCAATTGTTATTTATGCTTTGGATTTTGATATGCTTTTTTAAGCTGTAGTGTTAAACACATCGAATATCCACTCTTTTAAGGGCAATGTTTGAATAAATACATGTATTAATAGTGGAAACGCTTGCTTGCTGATACATATACAGAAATTAACGCAGCAAATGGGATAATACCAAGAAAAATGTTATGTTTTGGCTATCATAGCTCAGTTTTTCACAAAATTGACAAACTAATGAATTGAAAATGCATCTTTTAGTAGAATTTTTAATAAAAACTGTTTTTACTATGGGAGACAGAATTGTTTTAATTTTATTTTTCGTTCAGTGTTCATCGTGTAAATTGAACACGGCAAGCAATTGACAACTGTAGCACGTAAACGTATTTTGGAGAAGGACTTTAGGATGCTGCTGGGCCAGTCAGTTTTGGACTTCCATCGCTGTTTTTCTCTAGAACTGGAAACAAGGCTCTGTTTGCTATTCCGCAGTGATTATTGCTGTTGCGAAGAAGCTTTCCAAATCCACCCTGGCCCCAGGATTTTCCCCAACTGTAAAAAAAAACAAAAAAACTTTTGATTATCAGAGTTAAGAATATAGCAGTATATATATAAAGAAAAATTTTCTGACAGAAAATCCATGATTATACAGATTTGGAAGAAAGGATTTTTGGAATATTTAGTCAGAACTCTGGCATTTAAACATATAACATATATATATTATCCTACGCCAGACCTAGGCTTGACCGCCAACAGTCTACGACGGGCAGCCCAATACAGTTCAGAATCGCACATAAAACAATTAGTCTTTTGCAGTATTTGCAAATACTACGTCAATAATTCCAGAACAGTAATTCAAATGGTCACTACTCAAGACAGAATTAGTCAAGCAAAGTGGGCAAGATGGAGAGTCTGCCAGTCCAAATCTATAAAGGTGTTTTATAAGATAGTTATGCCTGGTTTTTTTCTGAAATTCAGTCCAAATCTATAAAGGTGTTTTATAAGATAGTTATGCCTGGTTTTTATTCTGAAATTAACAACACCAACAGGTCTAGGCAGTTCGCAAGGAATGGGATTGTCCAATAAGGAACCCCAAGTCTTTCCACTTATAGAGTTGAAAATAGTTTCACGATGGCGGGCCTTAAATCTAGCTGTAATAATTCTCTTAATGCCATGATAACAAACAGGAGGATCTGGTTGAGACATAAATATATAAAAGAATAGGAAAAAAAATTTTTTCTTTCCTTTTCCTTAGTATATATACGTAAATATATATTAAAGAATAGGAAAAAAAAAAAAAAAAAAAGACAAATAATAGGCTGATGCCTAATTAGAACATTGATTAAAATTAAGGAACAAATAAGTCGCGACGTTCTATTTGTTCTCGAGAACAATTTGACTATTGAGCATCACTCTTACGTAATCGTTTATAAAAACGTCGGATTCTATTACTAAACATCTAATCTTATAAAGTTTATATTTTCTGACTATTTGGAATCATCTGTCGGGAGTTAATTATAAGAATGTATCGCATATGAAAATAGGAAGGATATTTTTACTAAAACGCAACATTTATAATTTTCATTAATTAGTAAAGTTTTATGCTTATTAAAAGATATTGTTTTTTATTTCATTTTGAAACGCAACCCTTATTAATGCTTTTTAACTCATTGCTTCTTTTTATTTTCCCAAGAAAATACAGTAGTTCTTTAAGTCGAGGAACTTAATTTTCTTTCAAGTTAATACAAATTGCTTGAGAGTTTCTTTAGTTGTTGAGAGTTTTGGTTAGTTACCTAGTTAACAAGAAAAATAACACGCAGATAATTTGTTCATAATTCAAAACATTCAAAGCTTCTTCTCTTTATTTATGATATTTTTATTTGTGGTATCAATTAATGATCGTAATACTTTATATGAATCATGCTGATTTTTTTCTATATTTAAAATTGATTGCACATGGATATGCAAAAGCAGTCTTTTATTTTTATATCTTTCAACTAGTGCTGTAAATAAGGATTAAAACGTTTCTTCGCTTTTTTCTAATTGTTTCAATAACATCATTTATTATTTTATCTAGTAAAAATGTTTATATGTTCATGCATTATTCAGTAATGTTTTTATATTCAAGTTTTGCAATGCATGAGCAATATGCACAGATCACTTTCATAGGTTTATCTTCCGTGGCGCCCTCTATCGTCATTTGAACTAAACTTTTTTCGTGTCACACAAAATCTTTTATCATAGTGAACATTAATCTGCAAACAACATGTCTTTCAGACTCGTATATTGCTTTATTGCGTTTTACTTTCACATCGAACTTTTGAAACACTGGGTCGTGATTGATACAATCCATAATTGAATTCTTTCACACATCAATGACTGTTAGAGTTTTAACTTTCAGTTTGTCCAAAATGGATTGAAATTTTCATTTTACATAATATGTTTCAAATGTCGCAATTATGCTTTGATCTAACATTTATATCAAGGATGCAATATTAGGTGGCAGAAAAAAAAAGTGAATATTTGGATGCTCTAAGAGCGGATGGTCGGGTACATTGTCTATAATCAACGGAAATTTACATTCGTGACCCTTGACCAAAATGCTTTCCTACAAACGTACCTCGTCTAGGGGCAAGGCGATTTAAAATATGAATTTTAATATCCAAAGCCTTCGCTTTCGTTATAGGTGAATTATGTGACATTATGCAAGGACTACAAAAAATATTTCAGTTATAATTACTAAAGCAATGATTTATAAACATTAAAAAAGTATTTTTCACTTTAAAAACAAAATTCAAAATGCAGAGAAAGCAGACAAAATTTCATATTGAGGTTATAAAATTCAGGGAATTCCCACAAATGGAAATTGCATTACATTTCTCGTCTTAAATGGCGCAGTTATAAAAATAAAAGTAAAGCAAATTTTTCTTCTTAGAATTTGGACCAATCTTTTTAAATCAAAATAAGTCGTGTAAAAATGAAATAAATTTTTTTTCTAATTCGTGGTAAATGAAAATTGTGTAAAAAGAGAATTGAGTTTGTAGTGTAATTGATAGATTTTTTGACAGTATGAAAATAATGATAGTTCATTTAAAAAAAGAGTTCATTTGTTCTTACAATTGCAAATCCACAACATTTTCTTTATTCGTGATATTATTAGATTATGAATTTCAGTATTTTCAACAATAAAATTTATATTGCGTGTTTTAGTTTTAAAAAATTCAAATCGCACAAAAATATCAATTTTTCTTTCAAAATCTTTGTCATAAAATATTTTAAATGTTAATGAAAAGATAATTGCTTTATTATATCACTTTCTATAAAAAAATACATATCATCCAGTTCATTCCTACCTGTTTTTGACCAACCAGTAATCTTTACCATCTTCAGTGCCATATCCTACAATGGTCAATGCGTGAGTTAAAGAAGTATTGCTGCATGCTGGATCGGAGTAAATACCATGGCTGTTTGAAAAATAGGAAAGATAAAGGAATATTTGAAAAGACAATTTCTGTTCATATGAAAAATTAAAATGAAAAATAATTTCATAATTATTATTCATAATTAAATTTTTCATAATTAAGATTCTAAGTATTAAAAAAATTTTTTTTGGTTATAGATAACATTTTTTAACTACACTGATTTATTTTGATTTCTAGATATATACGATTGATTTATCTTCTATACCAATTATTTATATAATTACTTTTCACCTTATAATAAAGATGAATTCTTTTAATAGTTGGGTTTAGTTTTTTCAGGATTAAATTGTTTCGTAGAATATTCTATATTAAGAAAAGTTAGGAAAAAAATGAAAATTTTTATGTAATTAATTTATTTTTATTTATTTATTTTGAATTTTTTCTATTATCATTTAACTTTTTAATTTAATTAAAAAATACCTTTAGAAGAAAGAAATTGTAATTAACAATTTTCCAAAAGCATTATTTATTGAGTTTCTAATTTATTTTATTAAAAAGATACATGCAATAAAGAAATTTTAAAAATTTACAGGAATACAGATAATTTATTTTAAGTAACTGATTATAATCAATTGAAACCCATTATACCCTTATACTTCAATTGGTGGATTTTGAATAAGTTTCCACCTATTTAGAACCCGTTTTTTTTATTGAAAATAAGTTATCCAAGTTTCTGGCACGTATACGTAATCCCAGTGCAGTTACTCCATATATGTGAAATCTTCATGATGAACTTCAAAACATAAAATTTTGAGTTTGCGTTTTATTCCGGATAATTTTGTTGAAAGAATTTTTAATCCATTTAATAAAAACTTTCAGCATTAAATTTTGTTTCACATAGCAAATTTATTTATCTATTTGACAAATTATTTAGGTATTCTGTAATTAATTGAGTTACTTATTGGTCTAATATCCCATTATTATTTATTCAGTGAAAGGGATGTATATCTGTTATATAATATTGGAAAATGAAAAAAGAACTCTAAGAAGTAAACATTTTATGTAAACAAACTTGATATAGCAAAACATGGAATATAGAGAAGAAAGTGACCAAAATAGTATAGTAAAATGTAGCTGTATTTTCTGGTAAACTCAAAAATCATATTTCTATATGATATGATCTGTACGATGTTAAATCCTCATGAATTGGAACACACTCGACAGGTCTTCCGTTTGTAGAACAACGGTTGGAGGCTAGACACATAACTTGAAGATTGGCATTGCTTATTGTGGAAACTGGATGCGTTTTTATCCCATAATATCTGCCACATGTTTAATAAGATACAAGTCCTTTAAAAGTGTAGGATATGGAAGCTATCTAACACCCTTAAATGTAAGTTGTGTTCTACTTGCATTGTAGGGACAGTCGACAGTTTTGGCATGGAATCTTTAGAACAACGGTTGGATGCCAGACGCATAACTTGAGGATTGTCGTTGCTTATTGTGGAAACTGGATACGTTTTTGTCCCATAATATCTGCCACATGTTCAATAAGATACAAGTCTTTTGAAACTGCAGGACATGGAAGCTATCTAACACTCTTAAATATATGCTGTGTTCTACTTGCATTGTAGGAAAATGAATTATAGTATTCTTTCTTTATACTCTTTTTACTTTGTTCCGATAGTGTATGAGACATCTACAGTTTTAGATGTCTTCTAAAATATATTAAGTATATAACATAAGTTACCTGTAATGTCTGAAACTTTCCGGGCTACCATCTAATCCAGCAGCCATGGGTCCCAGTAATCCAACGGCTTTTTTAAGAGCATCTTCGTCGCCGTAAGGAATTTCCAGGTAGCCTCCAACCGGTGAACCAGTGGTACTGTTAGCGAATTTGCAGACACCATCCGTACTCTGATTAAATAATTTAAATTTTAATGTAATAAGGAAAATTATTTATGATACACATCAAAAAGATATCCGTCTCCTTCAATTTAGTTATAAAACAAATATAAGTGGTAATTTTTATCAAAAATTTTATTTTGTAAACACACACATACACAAAAAAATCAGTCGTCAGTTAGATAAAACTGTTCTAGTTTGAAAAACTTAATCATCACAAAATGGTTTTCCCCTATTCACTATTAAAATTTATTAATACATTTGAGTGATATCCTGACTTTCCAGCAGTTCCTCTCAACACAAGAGAGATTTGGTTTCGTATTATCGTCCATTAAAATTACGAAAATGGAACCTCAGAAAAGACACTAGTTGAGAAGGTTAGCTAATTAACTTTAACGATGTTTGTTAAGGAGAAGAATTGTTTATGAACACATCGAAAATATATTCATTTCCTTCAATTTAGTTATAAAAGAATTATACTCGTATTAATATCCCTTTGAATTCTTTTTATTTTGTAAACACACACAAAAAACAACTTTCAGTTAGATAAAACTGTTCTAGTTTGAAAAACTTAATCATCACAAAAGGTTTTTCCCCTATTCACTATTAAAATTCTTAATTAAATAATTTAAATTTTAATGCATTAATACATTTGAGTGATATCCTGACTTTCCAGCAGTTCCTCCCAACACAAGAGAGATTTGGTTTCGCATTATCGTCCATTAAAATTACGCCAATGGAACCTCAGAAAAGACACTAGTTGAGAAGGATAGCTAATTAACTTTAACGATGTTTGTTAAGGACCTATCAGTCGAAAATTTCGAGCTCAATGAGGCCCTTCACTAGAATGCTTTTCCAGAGGAGCCCGCTTTATAAACGTCACAGGCTCTTTCCTTAATTTTATTTGAATAAAACCCTGTCTCCAACTCTCAGGTGTCCAGAATCGTAAGTGTCACTAAAATGCCTCTCATCTGTTAACAGGACATGACCCATTGATAAGTGGCTCTCTTTCTTTCCTTTACATTAGTCTAAATGAATTCGCTGATGGGATCCATAAACGTAATTCAACGTGTCGAACAATACCCACATGTATAACACACAACGTTTAGAACAACACCCAACGTGTAGCCCGCACTTATGAAGATATCTGGAAAAAAAAATCGTACTACTTGTTCTCCCGTTGTCATAAGCAGATACTGAGAACTGGTGTCGATTTCTTTTCGTTTACGGAACCATATATAGGTTCCATTATTGCCATTTTTCTTGGAAAACAACCAACTTTTCTAACAGATGTATCTGAACTTTGGGAGGATTTCCAAGCCTGTGACATGGCAACGTGATCGATACAAAAATTTTGAGGTACTCTCCTTATATTACAATACCCCTCCCCTTATAGTTATCAATCATTCTCTTTCGTCTTAAATTATGCATATTGTTTCTTCTGGCCAAATTACGTGTAGAAACTTAGCAAGAGGAGGAAGTAACTTCTTCTGTTTTCTTATCATTATTTACTACTTTGTACTCTGTACACCAATCGAAACGGTGTAGCCAATGATTAGCCGTCAAAAACATGAAACGTCCAAGACGACCAAGTAAATAAGCTAACTTTACGAAGGTGTCTGGCCACGGTATACCTTAACATTTTACGTCCTGTTGCCATACGTTTGTTAGGCTATGTTGCTTGCTGTCTGGTGTCAACCCCTATTCACCTGGAGAACAATATGCTGTCAAAATTTAACATTGTTTTACTTGGGCGTTTATCACTAACCTTTCTCACAGCTATACGTGTGTTTTAGACAATTTTCTAAGCACGAGAAACGACATCATAACTGCTATAAACTTTTGAGTTACACTTGATATTTTACTATCGTCAAGCTTACAGAGCATTTTTTTCACTTGTGAAGTGGTCCAGAGGATTTCAAAGGAGTTTTTACATACAATTTCACTAGAAAACTCCTTTGAACTCTTTATAAATGTCTGTAATACCGCCCATCATTTACTTATCGTCATTCTTTGACCTCACCACTACAAGTCTTTAACACATTTTAAAGTAATATGTATTTGGTTTCCGCTTTCTACATAGTAATCATTTTTCTACTAATCTAAGTGCTCTATACAGTTACCCTTCCAATTTCAAGTATATCGGCTTCAGATATATTTGATTCCCTGTGTAAGCTTTTACCGCTCGTGTATGAAGAAATGTTACAGAAAGGGTAAAAAATAGCGTAATAGAACAGAGATAAACATTTATTAACCAGGAAAGTAAATCAATTGAAGGATAAATATTATTAAAAGAAAAATATGAATATTTTATGTAAATCCACTTCTTACGTTTGGTTTTAATTTTGCTTGAAGTTAATTATAATGCTTCAGCAAGTTTTGGATTTCTTTGTGATTTCTTTTTCAGAAATAGAAACCATACCATCCTATATGTAAACTTACAATATTTTGATTTTCTGAGTAAAACAAATGCAATTTTTTATAACTAATATTTTTTTGCCAATAGATTTATTTAATTACAAAAAAATCCCCCATTTATTTATTCATTATTTAAATGCCAATAATCCTATTCTATTTACTAATAACGGAATTCAAATTTTTATGCGAATAGTTTGTTAAAAATGTTGTAACTGTCAATTTCCATCTTACCGTGCCTTCGAAAGGATAAGATTCAGCTGTCGCCACTCCATCAACGTCGGAAGCATATTCCAGCGCCCTACACATCTGACCTCCTGAACATCCTTTGTTACCTGCAATTCAAAACAGAAGTACACCCAGCTTAAAACCGTATTGCAAAAAGGTATATTTAGAGCAGGGGTCTCCAAACTACGGCCCGCGGGCCAAATCTGGCCCGCCAGTGTCATCAATCCGGCCAGCGACAGCGAATAGCTTATTGTTGCTGTAATAAGTAGGATAAAAAAAACACAGAATGATAATAACTTGGTTTTATTAACTTGCTAGGTAAAGCTTAATGGCAAGCATAATACGCAAAATATTTAACTTAAGCATAACAACTAACGAATAATTAAAATGAATCCCACTAACATTATAACTAGTGAATATCCCGGGGTTACCCTCGGTAGTTATGTTGGGGTAAAGAGTATCGCATATTTAAGTATATAGATGTTTGAAATGCATATATCCTGAATCAAACATATAATTTTTATCCTGAAAATCCCCCAGGAACGAAAAAGCTAAATGAACGCGAATGAAACTGTGGGATATCCACTTGTAAAAAAATACTAATGAGGTTTGTGTAATTGTGATTTTTCACTGACAATAGTTTGTAGTTAGCAAGTATATGCTAGCTCAGAGCGCGTACTCGGCGACTGGTCTACAAATTATAGATAATGGCAGAAAAATTAAAACGGTTTTGGCCCTTGGTACTTACTGGAGTAAACAGTATGGCCCTAAGGCTGGAAAGTTTGGAGACCCCTGATTTAGAGCATTCAATAAATAAAGAATCTTATAAGATACCACGAGAAACATACATTTCTATCAGTTCAAACCCAAATTCGATGATAATACATTGAATTCATTTTTTAATCGCATCATTTATGGCACAAAAATTCTACAAAAAATATTGAATCAGCATATAAAATGTGTTCATTTAATATTAACTTTTAGTTATTTATAAACATTTTAAAAATATTCATATTCACATAATAACCACATTCATACTAATATTTTTTATGCCAAATCAAATTGGATAACAATAATAAATAACAATTGAATTGAGAGATAATCCCATTGATTAATCAGTTCTTGTTCTTTTGAAATAAATATAAATTTTCATGTCAGGAGAAGAAAACCTAGTGGTTGATCTCTATATAATGATTACTCTCTGGTTTATTTATTTTACATTTAAAAAGTAACATTATTTATTAAACATTTTAAAAATATTCATGTTAGATTAAGAAAATCTACTAATATTTTTATGCCAAATCAAATAGAATAATGATAATAAATAACAATCGAATTGAGAGATTGATTAATCAGTTCTTGTTCTTTTGAAATAAACATAAATTTTCATGTCATGATAGGAAAACCTAATGGTTATTCTCTGGTTTATTTATAAATACTTTAAAAATATTCATGCTAAATTAAGAAAATCAACTAATATTTTTATACCAAATCAATTAGAATAAAGATAATAAATAATAATCGAATTGAAGAGCTAATTCTATTGATTAATAAATGCTGTTGCTTTGAAATTAATATAAATTTCCATGTCAAGAGAGAGGAAGGCTATTTTTCTTTTAACTTGCAAATTTCTACATTAGATATTTTGCTATAAAATACTATTCAGAAGAATACATTGTATAAATGAATCGATACATACTTAATCATCAAGTAAAATGAATGTTTTGAATACCTTCTGCTTTCGAGCAGTCAATTAAATGCTGCTCACTGAGTTTCACCAATTGTCCAGTTTTCCTTTTGTGCTGCCCTTCCAAAGCTCCAACGGTACAGAAGGCCCAGCAAGCTCCACATGCACCCTGTTACAAAGGTTACAGTTACGCACAAAATCATACAAGGTTAAAATTTCAATAATCATATGATAGGAGAAAAAAAAATTACAAGCTTTATTAAAATGGTTGAAGTCAAAGTTCATTGGGAAGCATTATTAAAATAACAAATTATTTCAAATTGAATGAACACACGTGTATGAAATACTCTAAAAGTGTCTCTATCAAGAATTGTGTTTGTCGTTATCTTCAAGATTAATTTATTTCAATTAATTTATTAATTATTCGACTTTCATCGAATTATTAATTTATTTCGAGTGGCTAGCGCTCTGGCACTCGGTGCCATGGATGTTTGTAGTGGTTCGGAATCCACTTTAAACCGTAGGTCCCATTCTAACAGGATCGTAGAGCGTTGCGGAGGTATTTTTAGGGTAGTGCTAAGTGAGTAACGTCGGTGCAGTGCTTGCCTTAAGGCATCGAAGACAATTGTCTAAGTGTTTGCCAGCTGCATTAGAAGAAAAAAAAAATATTTCAAGTGTATTTTAATTAATTTGTTCCATTCTGGTTCATTCATTATATTATCAAGTGGGATTATTTTCTATCCGAAAAGCATCTTTCGTTCTTTTCTCAGTTTCTTATTAGATTTAACACATAAAAAAAATCAGTTTTTATTTGTGTGAGAATTTATAATAACAATTAAAATAACTTACTGAACAATATCAGTCATTTAATAAGTAAATAAAGATGAAATTGCATTACAATTCCCAAAGTAATAACAATTCAGAAACGCTGACGAATAAAACTCGTAACAGAACAGAACCAGACACATCCAACGATATCCCGGAAGAGGTTATACCAATTACGAACATACTATAGACTATTCTGATATTGTAAATCGGTATTTCGATGTTGTATATCGATATCGATCCAAATCGCTTTTCTCCCTAGCACAACTGGGATTCATCGATCAACTCCGAAATTGTTATACCGGTTTTGAATATCGGTATTTTAATGTTGAACATGGGCCTGAATAGCCGATTGGTTCTCGGTGCCACAGGTTTCGGGTTTGAGTCCCGGCGGTGCCATGGATGTTTGTAGTGGCTCGGAATCCATTTTAAGTAGTAGGTCCCGATCTCATATGAATGTAGAGCGACAAGGAGCTAAGTCAGACTTCTACCTACGGGTGCTCCATCACAATAGAAGCTGCCCCTTTTCTCTTCAATCATGAGTTCATACAGGTTTGTGGGCTTGGTCTAGATGTCTACCAAGTGGGATAAGAAACAACAACAACACAAAAATGTTGGACATCGAAATCGTGCTAACATCAGTGTTACAGAACATCGATATCTTAAATCGGAATTTCGTTGACGTAAGAATAATAAAATCAGATATGCTATTATAGGCTTAAATCGATATTTTGATATACACTGAAGTGACAAAAGTCATGGGATACCTCTTAATATCGTGTCGGCCCTCCTTTCGCCCGGCGAAGTGCAGCAACTCGACGCGGCATGGACTCAACCAGTCGTTGGAAGTCTTCTGCAGGAATATTGAGCCATGCTGTCTCGATAAACGTCCATAATTGTGAAAGCGTTGATGGTGCAGGATTTTGGGCACGAACAGACCTCTCGATGACGTCCCATAAATGCTCGATGGGATTCATGTCGGGCGATCTAGGTGGCCAGATCATTTGTTGGAATTGTCCAGAATGTTCTTCAAACCAATCGCGAACAGCTGTGGCCCGGTGACATGGCGCATTGTCATCCATAAAAATCCCATCGTTGTTTGGGTACATGAAGTCCATGAATGGCTGCAAGTGATCTCCAAGTAGCTGAACATAAGCATTTCCAGTCAATGTTCGGTCCAGTCGCACCAGACGACCAAGTCCATGCCATGAAAAAACAACCCACACCATTACGGAGCCACCACCAGCTTGAACAGTGCCTTGCTGACAGTTTGGGTCCATGGCTTCGGGGGTCTGCGCCACACTCGAACCCTACCATCAGCTTTTACCAACTGAAATCGTGACTCATCGGACCAGGCCACGGTTTTCCATTCATCTAGGGACCAACCGATATGCTCACGTGCCCACGAGAGTCGCTGCAAGCGATGTCGTTCTGTCAGTAAAGGCACTCGAGTCGGTCTTCTGCTGGAATAGCCCAAGAAAGCCAAATTTCTCCGCACAGTTCTAACAGACAAGTCCCTTGTACGCCCCACATTGATTTCTGCGGTTATTTGACGCAGTGTTGCTTGTCTGTTAGACTTTACGACTCTTTGCAGACGTCGCCGGTCTCGGTCGTTAAGTGCAGGCGGTCGACCACTGCGCTGTCCATGGTGGGATGCTATGCCTGAAATTTCATACTCTCGGCACACTCTTGACACAGTGGATCTGGGAATGTTGAATTCCCTAACGATTTCCGAAATGGCATGACCCATGCGTCTAGCTCCAACTAACATTCCACGTTCAAAGTCTGTTAATTCCCGTCGTGCGGTCATCATCACGTCAAAACCTCTTCACATGAATAACTTGAACAGAAATGAAAGCTCTGCGAAAGCACTGCGCATTTATACCTGTTCTACGCGATGCTACTGCCATCTGAAAATTTGCATATTGCTATCCCATGACTTTTGTCACTTCAGTGTATATCTATTTATCGCCAAGCCTACTATAGACATTTGTACGACAATCTTCATTGACAACTTTTTTATAACTAATTGCTGGTTATATTATCATTTTTTATTAAATTAATTACTTAAAAACTTGTTTCTTTAAGCATTTTAGAAATATTATAAAACTTATAATATCTATAATTGAATTAAATATTGTAAAATCCAAGATTATCTAATGTAGACATACAACGTATAACTGACTATGTTATAATTATGCAGTACGCTTGTATACCTGATTTTGAACTTCTGTCACGTAGCCTTTTGCGTTCCAATCAACATTTTCTTGAATTTTTGGATTATCTGGAGGCTTGTATATTAAGCTGGCCTTTTGGCAATTTTTTTCACTCTCCAGTCCAGTCATACTTTTTGTGAATTCGTCATGATCCTAAAAAATTGGAAATAAATTAAATTTCTACATACATTTGATACATGGAAACTACGAGTGACAATGAATGTTAGATTTTAGATTAAATTAGGTAAATCTGATTACTGTATACACTCATGCTCATAAATTAAGGATAATGAAGTTCAGGCAAAGACAGAGACAGAAGCAAAACAAATTTGACTTGTTTGTAAAGTCTATTTATTAAACAAAAGGTAAAGAGCAAAAAAGATGCTATATGTTTGACATAATTAATAACAATTGCGATTTTTACTCCATGGGGCAAATTTCAAAAAAGAACCTATTTACAAAAAACAATATAACATGGTTAGTATGATGGTTAATATGGAGTATGTCTCCCAGACGATGCAATACAGGCCTTACAACGCCTAGGCATGCTGAGTATCAAATTATCAATCTGATCTTGGGGAATATTACACCACTCATCAAGCAATGCCCTCCGAAGTTCCGGTTGACAGGTGGGAGGGGGATGACGGGCTGCAATTCGTCGGCCAAGCATATCCCACACATGCTCTATTGGATTCAAGTCCAGTGAGTATGCTGGCCAATCCATGCGGGTGATATCCTCCAATTGAAGGCATTCGTCTACAATGTTTGCATGGTGAGGACGGGCGTTGTCATCTCTAAACAGAAATTCAGCACCCATGGCACCTCGAAACAAACGTACATGTTGTCCCAAAATGACATCCCGATAGATGTGGCCTGTCATCAATACACTCTGAACAGGCAGGTCAGTTCTGGAACCAAGAATAATTCCTCCCCAAACGAGCCATCCTGCACCATCGTAACGGTGTCGTTCAATGGTGTTCTCTTGTTGGTAACGGGTACCTGGCGCTCTCCATATGAAAGTCGGGCGAGAATCAGACTGCAAACTAAACCTGGACTCGTCGGAAAACATCACACAAGACCACTGTTGCGGTGTCCACAATGCATGCTCTCTACTCCAGGTTAATCGCAGGCGACAGTGAGTTGCGGTAAGTGGAACACATCTGACAGGCCTACGAGCATATAGACCAATGTGCCCTAAGCGTCTGTACACGGTCCGCCTTGAAACTGTCGTACCAGTAGCTGAAGAGAGCTGACGAGACGTCTGCTCCGTCTGTTTCTTTTGGCAGTAATTGCTAAATACGGGTCCTCATTCGGCGTTGTAACTCGGGGGCGACCTGTGCTGTAACATCTACTCACATTACCATCATCTTGGAATCGTTGCCAAAGCCTGGAGATGACACTCTGGGCGATTCCATGTTCCTCGGATACTTCCAGCTGGGTACGTCCACATTTCAGTCGTCCGATAATTCTAACACGTAAAAAATCATCCAAATGCTTCCTTTGTGCCATAACTATGCGGTTATTGCACTGAAAGGCTTTTAAAGCGCTTGTGAACAATTTTACTTCTTTGCCACAATTCCTTATATACCCCTCTCTTACACTCTCGTCATTGTGACGTACTATAGGCGCCATCTGGTGGTTTCCTGTAATTTGCATATTCTTCTTCTAGATGTGTGTGATAATTCTACAGGTGAAATTTTTATTTTAGAGTTCAATTTCTGTGTGATTCTGAATTATCCTTAATTTATGGACATGAGTGTACTTCCGATTATAAGTAGAGAATTTTTAGAAGCTCCTAAAGCTCAATTACGGGAGTCGGCTTATACACGAATCTGTTAATCTCTCAAAAATCCTAAGGTACTTTTCCGTTACTCGACTGCAAGGGATAAATTGCCAAATGTCGTTAATCGTTAAATAAAGCACGTTTATATTTCTTAAGTTCAGGAAAAAAATTAATTTTAAATGAAATGAGTTTTTTTTCATGAAAATGAGTTTTTTTTCTTTCGAAAAGAGTTATATTACTAGTTTGTTAAGTCGTCGTCAAAACCAAAAAATCCGATGATGACGAAATTTGTGCCCGGCTAACGGAAAATCTGATGATGATCAAGTTTTCAGCAAACGCTATCACCTGTAATTTAAAATGTGCCACATAAGAATTTCTCTTCCCTCTCATCTTTCAGACAAAAAAAAATAAAAGGACACAGAAAATAATAGCACAAATACAACAGATCGTATACAAGGCAGCAACAACGTATAAGATTCAGATAGGGTTACCAGTGTTATAACTGTCATCATTGGCGTGTGGCGTTTTATTTTATAGCGATTTGATTAGGAAATATTCCACCATTTTACCTGTTTGGCAACATTTTCGTCCACATGGCGACATATGTGAACCATATATATATATATATATATTTTTTTTTTTTTTTTTTTTTTTTTTAATTACAAGCATTAAATATATGCAAATACAGAACTCTGGGTTATTATACAAAGAAATGAAAATTAAAAATATAGATTTGATCCCAAGTGCGGTACAGTCCAAGGTCAAAGAGTCTACGTCGAATCTAATTGCCTGGTCTGCAGCACACCTTAATTATCACAGGGCGGGATTCACGAAACCCCAAGAGGCTCATTTTGAAAACAAACGGAAACTCCGACCTATTCATTCACTTCAAAAGAAACACAAAACTTCTAGTTGACTCGTCGCAGAACTCTCTCCTTTCTTCTCCAAAAATCTCCTTTCAAGAAAATCCGTCAAGAAGAAGGGGGTGTTAGCTTCTCTCACTTCTCTTTGGAGTAGACATTTCTCAGCTCATGGTCTATCACCAATCACGATGGAACAACTCATGGTGTAGTCCATACGTAATTGTTTCGATCCGTGAAGGTCGCACAGGCAATCTCTAATTTCATGAGTTTTATTATACATGCCACCGAAAATCTGCAATCAGATTTCAGAGACAGATTGTTCTCATTGGTACAAAACAGTAATTGCATGTAATATTACTACACACAACACTGCTTGTCTGTTGTCAAATTTAAGTGATGGGTTGTTAATGTACTTGTCAAAGAATATACATTCCTCTCTCCTAGGAATGAAATACCAAAACTCTTTCCGTGAGAAAAAATGCTACAGGGGTTTGGATTTACGGTAAATTTTTCGAAGAAAAAACTCACTCTAAATTTATACACAGGTCGGTTATATTTGGAATTATACGAAAATTGATTAATATTTAATTAATTTAAACTTTTATGCGATTTAAAATTGTTAATATAGAGAGTCAATCAGATAAAAAATAAAATAAAGCACCTATAGATCTCACCAAATCATAAGAAAATGAAAATAACGGTTAAAAATAGGTCACTTAAACAAGTATCTGCTCTGAAAGACATTTTACATGAATTTTCTATGTGGAAGAATTTGTGGTGAATTATATGTTTTTCATAGGCGAAATTTCAAAATTCAAATAAACTGCTTTATATAAACAGAACACAAATCAATGATTACAAAATATTTTTGTACAAAAAAGTAAAATTGTATAATAAAGTTTAAAAATGTTAAATTGCCTGTTAATTAAAATTTAATATTTAATAATCATAAAAACATAATATTTTATAATGCAGTCAAAGATAACGACTGTTGTGAAATTTATTATTCTATATATTTCAAGATATTTTTAAAAAACTACTAATAGATTATTAAATTAGTCAACCATTTCTTTACTCCTTACATACGTATCTCCTATATCACATAAAAAGTTCTAACATTTCTAACATTTGAATTTTTTTTTAAAAAAAATTTGAAAATTTTAATCATGTAAAAAAATTTGTTTAATGTATTTTTATTAATAATACATCAAACAAAAACATTATTGATAAATAATGTGATTATATACCAATAATGTTTTAATGTAATCTTAATAGTAATATACAGGGTGGTTATAATTAAAGTGACCCTATTCAGACCCCTCTAGAAGTTGTTCTGTCTGTCGGATTTTGATGAAATTTCTGTATATACGTAATATGGTCCACGGGGAAACGATTTCTGCAATAAAAAAATAGTTTAAATTTTGACCCCCAGAGGGCACTTTTCAAAAATTCTTATGCAAATTAGTTGAACCTATAAAGAAACTTGCAGTCAGATCCCACAAAACATTTTGCGTGCCTTTGTCATCGGTAATCATGATCTTACGGGAGAAAGATCGAACTTGACTATTAAAACTGTTTTATCAGAACAACAGCAATAGTTTAGCTGTACTGCGTGAATATCGTCGTTTAAAGGGATTGCGAAAAGGGTCCATGTCGAAGAATGGTTTGAAGAAGGTGTTTATGAAATTTGAAGAGATCGGCTAAGTCAAAGAACTGCTTTGTGCTAATTTCGGCGAGAATCGTGTAATATTTAGAGCTTTTCTGGTGGCTTGGTCTTCACGTTCACCCTGTGATTTCTGGTTGTGGGAATTCCTAAAAGACCGTGTTTATGTAAGAGGGATTCGGACTTTACCTGAGTTAAAATCCAGCATTACACTCTATGCTGCTGAGTTTCTTCACTCTACCATTAAACACGCTATAATGCGCTTTCAACATATAATTGATGTCAATGGAGCACATGTTGAGCGCATTCTGTACTTAAATAAATTTTAATGATTCTGGCAGATTTTTTATCCTTCTTTAGACGCCACAATTCCTCCTGGTGGTCAAAATGTGAACTTTTTTTTTTATTGCAGAAATCTTTTCCCCACGGTCCATATAACATATGTATCAAGTTTCAGATAAGTAGAATGGATTCTAGAGGGGTCTAAATAGGGTCACTTTAATTATATCCCCCTTGTATTTATCTTAATTTTTGCTTTGTAGAAATCGTGTGGATTACGATTAAGGAACGAATCTGAAGTCCAGCTAGAAATTTAATAAGTAAAAAGCTTTATTTCTTATGTATTAATTTTAAATTCTAAATAATTAATTTAATACATTAGATTTATTATTTTAAGATTTCATCAAATTATATCTGTAAAAATACTTTGAACAAAAATTAAAACTTAATTAAAACGAAATAATACTCACCATGTCCGAAAATTCATTCAAACCCATGGCGAAGGGGACTTCCTGTGTGCTGAACTTCATGTTATGATGAAACATTCTTTGCAGAAGGTCATCCCACATGTTCTTCCTCATTTTGTCTTCATCTTCGTCATAATTTTTGTTGAAAAACGACTATTTAACAATCAACAATAATTTATAACATCCACAAATTTACACATAGAAAAAGCTCTAATATATGTTTTACTGATCAATTTATTAGTTCACAAATAAATAAATTTAAAAAATAATAAACGCTTTAAGTCATGAAAACCGACTCACCAGAAAAACAATAAAATTGTACTGAATTATCGATGGAATTGTCTTTTGAACTCTTGTTTGGGACCTCTCTACCAGCCTTTAAATTTTTGCGAGATATTTTTGAAACAATCTATGTATATATGTGTGTGTGTATAGCATATGTGGGCATCTTCAGCTACAAGGGCATATTTACTTATCTAAGTATGTGAATGCATTTTTGCATGTGTGAACATTTACCTGTGTGTGTGGATATATGCGGATGAGTATTTGAGTGTATGTGAGTATATATATATATATATATATATATATACTGATATATACAACTCAGTGTGTATGTATGTGCACATTTACATGTGTGTATATGTGTATATAAAAGCTTGGATCAGCACAGGTATATATGTGATATATATATATATATGTGAATGTAAATGCCATATGTATTTGTATGTTTATGTATGCATGTGTGTGCTTATTTGTACTTTTCATTTATATTATGTTGTCAATTTGGGTGCATGCATTGTGTTTATGCTGTTGTAGGTTTGTGTATGCATATGTATGTACATGTGTATATAATTAGCTTTTGAACAATGCATCAGAAGCCTACACCGTAGGTGTACATAAACTTTTTTGGATCGGAACTCGATTTCAAAATCAATCATGCATTATATTTTTAACATAAATATCTTCCTCCACTGCAGCAACGCCTCTTTTATGTGATTGAATCCATTACGACATTTCATATAAGTCAGATTTTGAAATTGATTCAGCCATCGAAAATTTGACAGTGATTCAGCCGCTTTGATTCATCATTGATCAATTTGACTCTTTCATTGCAGTACTATAGAAAAATCAACGAGACTGGATGGACAAGATTAAGAATCACTCAATATTTGGGTCAAAGCAATGCAACGATTAGATAATATTTGGCCTAGACCAGTGGTCGGCAACCTGCGGCTCGCGAGCCACATGCGGCTCTTTGGATGTGAAGCTGCGGTTCTTTAGTTCCATACGCAAATATTATTTATTTTATCAAATAAAAAAAAACATTTAAAAATCGTTCTGAATCGATTAACGAGGATTAGGCACCGATTCTATCTCTCAGCCACTTGTACTCGCTTTTCACCGCACCCCTACCCCGTGACACGCGTAATCACTGTCGTCAGTTCATCGGAAGCTCACGAATGACGCCGTCGTCGGATGTTACTATGTAGGTTTTAATTCGCTTTCGACGCAAGACAGTTTGGCGTCTTCGTCAGTGGTTTGGCTGCGACGTACAAAGTGAAACCCAGCCTATGTTTTGATAGAAGAATTGGTTTGTTTTGAAGAAAAATTAATTCTTTTTGCAGAAGATATTCAGAGCGGTAAATTACTTCCTTTTCAATTTCTAAAGCAATATCGCGATAAAACCAGTGCAACTGTTGACACGAGGTACTTCAACACAATTATAAAAAGAATTAAAGATGAATTCGCTGACAGATTTGAGCAATTCAAAAACAACAAAACCACTCTAGCATTCATAGTAAATCCTCTCAACACAAATAGTAACGAAATCCACATTGAGCCATTTGGAATTGATACTGGATCTCAAGAAATGCAATTGCTCAATTTAAAAAGTAAAGCTTTGCGGAGTGGAAAAATTACAGAGTTGAAAAGCAAGTTGGAAGAGTTGGAGTCCAGAAATGTATGTACGTAATGCAACAAAAGTGGACAGCTTTAAAAAAAATGCTGCGAGTTGAGGCACTTATATTCGACGCATGGAATAGTCTTCCAGATTGCTAGAGTGAGGTGAAGAAGTTGGCATTTGGAGTGCTGATTATCTTCGGATCAACATATTCGTGAGAGCAAGCGTTCTCTTGCATGAATATAATTAAAAGTAAAGTAAGAAGCCAACTAACAAATGAAAATTTGGAGTCGTGTTTGAAACTTAAAACAACAAGTTATTAGCCATTTATCCAAACTTTCTAAAACCATGCAAAGCCAACGCTCCCATTGAATTTGTTTGCTCAAATGTATGCTATTGTTTTTTTTTATTTTAAGTACAAGTTACATTGTTTAGTAAAATTTAAATTTTCTACTTGAATAACCATGCAAAGCCATCGCTCCCATTGAATTTGTTTGCTCAATTGTTTGTTATTGAAGTACAAGTTAGTGTTGTAAGTAAATGTTTAATTGTTTTAATTTGTTATTTAAATAATAAGTAATTATCTAAATGCCATATATATATTATCTAATTTGTTGTGAAAAACACTACTTATATATGAATAAATAGATATTTTTTCTTATGAATAAATAGATTGGGTTTTTTTTTGTTTTTTTATCAAAAAACTTCATTTATGCGAGTACTATTTATTGTTGGCAAGAAAACATTTTGTGGCTCTTTAAAAACTTTGAAATTTTGTAAATTGTAATTTTTGACTCTTCCGATTCAAAAGGTTGCCGACCCCTGGCCTAGACGAATTGAATACAGAAGATTTTAACATCAAGAGAACAACGATTGACATTGGATGACAAGAAAACAAAACGATTGTTAAAACAGTTCTTACAACACCTGATTCTTCTCTATCAACCGTTCTCCTTGCAATTATCACAGAAATGAAAAAATGGACCTTTCACAGGTTATTCAGACATTGGAATCCAAATCCGCACCGACCATTACCCGCTCAGTAGAGTCCAGTTAAATCGACCTAAAATTGCATTAAGTGGAAATAAATTGACTTTACTGACTAATATCTATATTGGACTATCGTCTCTGGCACAGCATTACAAATGACTAGCGGAAAAAACCGATGGAATATTATAAATAAATGTATGTTGGAATATTATTAACAAAAGTAGAAAAGGCACCCTAGAATACTCTGGTTTTTCATTAAAGTCAACGAATGAGTCAAGTGAACTCGTGGAATTTGTAGAAACTTATGCAGTTAGCATGCAGGAGGGTTCAGATTTGACTGCACAGGTGGTGTTCGTTGCAATCCCTGCTTTCAGAAGAGAGTAGATTCGATAGTGATCGTGGCAGCCTGTGTAAGCTTCTAGCATTGATATCCTGGTTGGACGTTCTTTTGGTTTCTTCCCTAAACATATACCCGAAAAGAGAATATCCTCTCTTTAACACCAGACGACATGCAATTCGTGATGTTCACAAATAGACATTGAGTTCCACCGTTGTACAACAACAATAAAACAGGCGTAGAGAGACAGCGCGAAAGAGGCGCTGCCGTTAGTAACAAGCTCTCATCCCGAGAGCTAGAAGTGGAATCCTTGTCTGAATTAGATGTCTTTAAATGTACTTCATGTGGTGTGTTAAATATTGTTTAGCTTTATGATTATGATTATTTGATTGTGATTTTATTATGATTATGATTTTATTATGATTAGGATTATTTTTGATTTATGATCTCCCCATGCCTTCCACAGTCTGTATATGAAATTTCGTTTCATTTCATTCACCAGTTTTAGATACAGATTCCTCCAAACAGGAAAAGTTATTTTATAGCCACCCTGCACAATAAACATAACCTAAAATTTTATAATTATATATTCCAAGGTTATTGTCATATCATCAGTAAGTATATCACAAAATATAAAAAAAGGGAAAATTTTAATAGTAAAATAGAAGTAACTGCTAAAAAAGATTTCCAAAACATTACTTTGAATTCTTGCCACAAATTGTCATTTCCTCTTCGATTTATGACTATATCTCCATAGACTGTCAAGGTCAGACAGACGACAACTATAAGAATCTTCATCTTTGTCTGAAAATAGATTGTACTCATTTAAATTTTGATAGTAGCAACTGATTTTAAATATCTTAAATTTCAACCAATATTAAAAGCATTTTTTAAGAGAGAGCACTTGAAACTTGAACTTGAAATTCTTGAAACTGTTTCTTACTTGTTGAAATCATAGGGTTTCCTAATTATTTAACCTAAGTGCTGTATCACCTTTTTTATAAATTAGTTTGTAAAACTGATAATTAAAATAAAATTCATTCGTAAAATTATTTCATTCACTTCCGCAATCAATGTTTTAAGAGATAATTATCTCTTTATTCTTAAACAGCAATACTTTATCTGTTAGAAGTTAAGTAAAAGACTGAAAATTGAATTTTTTACTTCATGTAATATTTTTTTAAAAAAATAAATAGAAGTAGAATGTTTTTTATCAATATTTATCTAATAAAATTTATATCTGTATTGTACCAAAGTAATGTATTGATATCAAATTATCTACTTAAAATAAAAAATAATTTTTTTTTTTTTTTTATTTTAGAGAGACAAAATCAAAACTTTTTTTTAAGGTAAAATATTTTTGAATAAGAAATATTTTTTATACTAAACAAAAAAATTTCTATTCGGTTGCACTACTATTGATAATTTTTGCAATAATAATATTCGTCGAAAAGCTAACTATTATTAAATAGTTGCCAGATGACTTTTATTATTTATCTTTATAGCTAACAAAGCTTTAAAAATATACTCATTTTTTTCTACTTATTCTTAAGCATAAATATTTCAGTTCACCTCCTTACTTAACGTTAAACAGCAGGTTCCGGTCTAATTAGCCTAAAGTGTACAAAAAATAACAATAGAGCTACAAACCAAACCTCCTTACTTATTTTCATATACAATACTATAAAGAAAAGATATATTTAAATTATAATTAATAATGAATAATTCTTTATTTATAGAAGTCTTGAAAATTGAATGAATATTCTTTCTGGACTAAGCTAAGAGCTCCTAGCTTTTAATAAACATAGAATATATATTTAACCTAATAATTATAGTTACATTATTTTTCTGAGAATGAAAAATCATTATTGATAGCAACAAATTAAAGACAACACGACAACAAATTAAGATTTAGAATTGAATTAACGAAGGATTTAATGAAAGATGGAATATTTAATTCTATTCATTAACAGAACATCACACGCGGCTTACAAATTAAGCAAGTTCAGAACAATCTGTATTATTAATCTTATTGGAGAATTAGGTAATTAACATATTTCAAACATAAGATAAATGGTTGAAACAAATAATATATATATAAAACAATAGACGTTAGGGATTAAGAAAGAAGTAACCGATCACTTTGAAATCATGTTTCTGGATGTTCAGAAAGCAGTTTTAAAAGTTACTAAAAGAATTTGCAGACAATATATATATGTATATATATATATATATATATATATATATATATATATATATATATATATATATATATATATATATATATATATATATGTATGTATGTATATAAAGAAATAGACAAGAGGAATTAGTAAAGTAGTAACTGGTCACTTTGAAAGCATGTTTCTGGTTGTTCAGAAAATAGTTCTAAAAGTTAAAAGATTGGATAAAAGAATTTGCTGACATTTTTTCAAGAAGTATATTTCATTCCTTTATTCTTCCTATTTATGAAATCAATAAAAAGTGGAGAAATTACAGCACAGAAAAAATTGCTATTTTAATTACCTTGAAATGAAAATTGAAACATGACTTTTTGTATGCCTTTAGTATTTAATGACTTGGTGAGTATGTGTTTTTGTTTTTGTTTCCTTTGTAATAGTTTTCAAAAATTCTATAACCTTGTAACAGAAGAATTTTTTGTTCTTGTTAATTATGTCATGATTGCAGTAATTCTGAAAACTTAGGCAACTTTAATAATCCATTCTCTTTATAGAATGAGCCTAGAGTTTATTTATTGTTATCGTTCTTATCATTAACCTAAAATGCTTCAGAATGATAGGTTTGATTCGGTTTGACACAATCTCATTCAAAAGAGAATTGTTGTGTGATAATACTGATCACAAACAAAGTGTCAACAACGTCACAATTCTGTCAAACCCATCAACGGTATGATAAGAATTTACATTCCGTTTCTTTAATGTTTCAAAACAAAGGTTATGACGTTCAACTCGAACAGTTTATTTCCTATATCAGTAAACAGCTCTTCATACCTGCTGTATTTTTCACAATAACGGTAAGCATTTGGGAAAATTTTTTACCTTTGATTGAGCAATCTTTTTAAGAGCTATAGGTCAATTTTGGAAAAAATGAAAATCAATAATTAGAAATAATTAGATAGAGATTTTTTATATTGTTCATAACACAGTTAATGTCCTATAATATACTCATAAATTTCTTAGTTTTATTTAAAATTTTCAATTGATGGCAACGTAAGCAATAATCTTAAATATCTCATTGAATTAATTAATGAACTTATTCCACATTCAAATAAAATGGCTCAATTGTTGTAATAGAGAAATTAAATAAATATATTATTTGCGAGTCTTTAATTAATCTTTAAAATTATTATTATTATTTTTACTTTATTATTATTTTTTTTTTATTTATGAAAAACATGAAAATAATATTTATATTTTAATATTGTTTCAGTTCAGTTCAAGTTGATTCATTTTATTGACTTGATAATTTTGGTTGTTTACATAAAATATTTTAAAAATGGAATTAAATTGTGATAAACTTATTCCTAAGCTAATTACTCATTTATTTTCCTTTCCTATACTGTCGAAATTTTCATTTTTTTATGTATTTTATTTTTAATTATTTATTTATTTTTTAATTTATTTTATAGAAGATTTTCTATTTTAATCTAAAACATATTTGATATGTCAATGTTTCCTCCTAAATGCATTCCTTATTATAATCCGACACGTATTTCTTTAAAAGCAATATTTCTATAAATACATATATTTCTTAACCAATAGCTTCCATAATCATCAAGCATTTTTACGATGAAAATAGAATAAAATATTTTGAAAAAGTCCTTACACTTTCAATTTTTTGATTAGAAACGAGTTTTGAAACAAATTATTTACTAACCAATTTCATTCTATTAATAAGTTATAAATCTCAATACATTATTCTTAAGTTAATTTCATAGAATAGAAATTTTAGAAAGAAAATCTGAAAAAACAAATTTTAATAATTATAAAATGTAAAGTAAAAATAATATTTTCTCTCTTCTAATCTTACATATTTAGGTTATTTTGTACACTTAAATAATACAACTTCATGAATGTAACACAGTAGTTCATGGTATACGTCCTTAATCAGTAGAGATCACTCGGACTTATACCAAACGAGATGGTTAATTTGTAAATTTAAATAATGCATTATAAATGCACTGTTATTTCAGTATACATCCTTAATCCGTTGAAGGTCATTGGACTTATATCAAACAGGATTGGTATTTTGCAAATTTAAGTAATACTTCATAGATGTAATGTAGGGGTACCTCAGTATACATCCATAATCTGTTCCAAATTCTTGCACTTATACAGAGCAGGACATATACCAAACGAATTTTTCCCAAAAGAAATAAATAAAAAGTGATTAATCCGTTCCCATGAGAAAAATCTTAATGTTATTGACATAATAATGTCATATGTGGGTTGTATAAAATAATTGAAATGCTGCTCAGTATTGAAATACTTAAATGTAAAATCAATTAGATGAAGTTTATACATAAAGGAAAGTTTACTGAATTTCATTTCGTCCTTTGTCTCTTGTCCTTACCTGGATCTGGTTGCGGATTCCTTAATGTCACGTTAATTAAAACTTCGTCCTAAAAACTGTGCTTCTGCCTTCTCTTCACATTGTTTTGGACACGTCTGGTCATTACAGACAATGCTATTACAGCTTATTTGAGGGCTAATTACTGCACTAATTAGGACCTAATTACTGTTTGGTTCTATTACAGCCTGTTTGACGAAAGTACGTCGTATTTCAAACGAAGGTCATATAATGCTATTACGGCACATTCAGGCTTTGTCGGGGTGGTAGCTCTCTGCAAAAAGTTTGACATCCATCCATTTGCCAAAATTTCAGACTCCCGCAAATCGTTTTCGAAATTAAATTTGTATAGCAAACAAAATTTTTCACGTCCAAACAAGACGTAATCAAATTCTATATTCTATATTCCAAAGCGGATGTATGCATAGGTAACTGTGTATACGAATACTATTATAATGGTAGTTTACTTTAGTCCAGTGATAGCCAACCCAAATGATCCTGCGGACGACTTTGGAAAAGAATCCTAACTCCGAGGGCCGCATATTAAAGTATATATCCCCATATTAGATTTAGACCCACTATAGACATTTTTTGGAGTGAAAAATTGAAACATAATGAATTATTATTATTATCTTTACTATTATTCTTACATGTAAACATAGATAATTTAATAATAATCATACTAAATGCACATTGTAAAGAAATATATAACACTAAAAATGAAATATAAAAATATATAAATACAAATGAAATAAAAAAAATGAAATCTTTAAAAAATATTTATTTTACTAGTGCGATATGTGTTTCTCCACTCTTTCATTTAGCTTTTGCAAATCGATCTCAATATGGGTGTTTGCATATCGTAATGGGTGTTGCAGGTTAGTGCCCGTTATGTTTGAGCGTGTTTTGTGTTGGGTCAATTTCATTTTCGAGAAAAACGATTCGCAGGTGTCAGTTGAACCAAAAGTGCTAACAACGTTTTGTGCCAGATTTCTCAAATTAGAAAATTTCTCTTGGAAAAGTCAACCATTTATATTAATTTTTCTCATAATTTCAACAGTTAATTTTTGAATAAATGGATGCACACATAATGTATTTTTTAATACATTGGTTTTCACTACTTTGGCCATTATAAAATAATTATATTTTGTAAACGTGTGATAAATCTCACGGGACGGAAAAAAATGTTTAAGGCGGGCCTCGGGTTGGCCACGCCAGCTTTAGTCCTTTCTTCATTGAATTTTTTATTATAAATACATAGATACGTCTTTTACTAACTCCATTTCTTTCTTTTTATAAAGATGAACCTTCTCGTCTCACACTTCTCTTCATTTCATAACAGGTAAATGAAATTTAATGACACATTGCATAACAGGGTTTTTAATACAGGTATGTATTTGTATGTCTATAAATCACCTTTCTCCTGTTATCTACAGTTATTGTACAATGGTTTAAAACCAATAGTAAGGAAATATGAATTAATTCAATAGTTAATATTAAAATATTATTATTTTACATTAAAAATACTGAAATATTGTTCAAAAAACGTAGGATCCTTATGACATTAATTAGGAAATTTTCAAAATAATTTTAATAGAATTAAAAAACCAATTACAATCTTCTATTACAATAAAAAAGAGGTCAGAGACACCTGGTACATAGTTTATTGAGTTTTCGAACTAGAGAATCCTGGTTCGAAAACCAGCAAATGAAACCGAACTGAAAATTCTTGTGCCTTTGCTTGAGATATGTAAAATAAATTAGTTGAACGGAAAATCCTTCCGTTCAATGATGTGAAGTATTTAGGGCTTCCCCCGTGGTATAACATGAGATACGCTGAACTTGCTACATGTTAGTCATCATAATGGTAAATGATCTCAGATTGATGTGCCTGACATTCAAAATAACAGTTCAACAGCACATTTTGAATTAATTTTTAATCTTTTATAAATCATAACGGCTTTCAACTGCTGTAATTGACAGGAGCACATATTTAAAATAGTATATTACTTATAAATAGTATATTACTTACTCACATATAGTATATTACACATATTTAGTATATTATACTTTCTAGTAGGATATTACTTTATTACTTTAAGTAGTATATTATTTATCTTTATCAAAATAATATTTTTTTTTCTTTTCTCAATAATTAATAAATACTTGAAATTTCAGTTTTTGTGTAAGTCTAAATTAAATTTTTAAAAGTTCGAAAGGTGAAAACTCTCTTATCGAAACTTATTAGCTTCAATTAAATAAATGCCTTAACTACATCTTTTAAGTTTTTAGTTAAATGCCCTAGTTTTATTTAAATGAGCTTCGATTTTTTTTTTTTTAGTTAATCGAAATCACTATGAAAGACGGTTTATTTATTTACTTTTGCAGCTATTGAGATTAAGTATAGAATTTCTTTGAAAATTTAGATGTAATTAGTTTTACTTCACATCAAGGACCTCATGTTCCACATATTGTACTAAATGATCCCAGATCAGACAAAGAAAACGTTTATTGTCTTCTACGAAGACATTAGAGGGAACTTCCTAATTGCGGCGTATTAGAGGACATCCGAAAATTCCACCAGGTCCCCTCATGTTCCATATACTGTACTAAATGACCATTGGACAGGCAAAGAAAAAAGTTATTGGATTCAAGGAAGACCTTAGAAGGGACCTAATACCTTTTTTACTTTACTTATTTCTTTATTATATAAGTAAAATTCATTAATATACATGGTGCCCGAGAAGTATCTTGACACTTTTAAAGTTCATTAAAACACAAAGATTATATATATCTGTTTTTTTATTCAGGCGCTCAGTACCGCAGGTTGCGGGTTCCAGTCCCGACGGTGCCATGAATGTTTTTAGGGGTTCGGAATCCACTTTACACCGTAGGTCCAGGTCTAATAGGATCGTAAAGCGTTATGGGGGTAGTGTTACCTTCCGTCAGTAGCATATCTTCAAGTTACACGTGCCCCCTGGATAGTACTAAATGAGTCACAGCGGTGCAGCCCTTGCTTATGGCATAAGATATCGTCTCTGTATTGCCAGTTGCATTAGAAAAAAAAAACTATTTCCGCATTAACTGTCTTGCAAGTTATCTCCGCAATATGTTCCGTTAACTGAGGTTTGGTTTGTCGCTCTACGGTCACCTTATGCACTCTTTTGGGCTAAACAGACCGGGACCTACAGTTTAATGTGGATTCTGAACCACACACAAACATCCATGCCACCGCCAGCATTCGAACCTGAAGCCTGGGATACCAAAGACCAGAGCGCTAGCCACTTGGCCACCAGGCCGCCCCGTTAACTCAGGAGTGGCGAATTTCGTATTTAGTCTCACTTTCTTCATCGCTCGTGAATATGGATCATTCAATTCCTTGACCATCCATTATGAGGTTTGTTTCCCATAAAATTATGGGTATTGTTTTGGATATCTCGATTTTCCGTGTCCTTGATCAGTTTTTGCGTATTCTTGACCACTTTCAACGTTCTTTATTTTTTTATTTTTTTAAAATATCGTCACGAGCTATTTTAACTGGTTAATTTTATTTTTAATTCCTTTCATGTGTTTTTTTTTTTTTAAATTTCTTTCACGTTTTTTTTTATAAATCGTTTGGAATTCGATAATTCTTTTTATTTTTTATTTTAATTTCTTTCACGTGTTTTTTTTATAAATCGTTTGGAATTCAATAATTTTTTATTTTTTATTTTAATTTTTCACATGTTTTTTTATAAATCGTTTGGAATTGGATAGTTTTTAATTTTTAATTTTAATTTCTTTCATGCTTTTTTTTTTTTATAAAATCGTTCGGAACTCGATAGTTTTTTTGTTTTTTAATCTGTTTTCCTTTTTCAGTTTTGAACGTTAACTAATGAACATAATTTATTGGTTGCATATGGTTTATTGATACTTTTTCTTTGTTTCTTTGTTTAAGATTGTTGTCATGCGTTTTGTTCTTAAATTAAATTCTAATTTTTATGAGAAACCCGAATATCGATCCAGCTTATTACGTTTGTTTTAATTAAAATTTTGTAAAGTTGTTAATAATTCCTTATAATAGCTTTGACAGTCCACCGACTTTATCCAATAATTTTTTAAATTTCAGTATAAGATTTTTTATTTCTCCTTAACTTAAATATCAAATTAAGAGTATCAAAACCAATTTCTTGTCTCAGAAACATTTTTTATCTTGAAGCAACACGTATCCAAGATTTCGTTTTTTCAATAACGGTGTGCAATGTTTTTCCGTTTCTGCTTAAATAACAGTAAAATCTTGGGAAGTTCTTCAAAATCATCCATCGTACACAGATTTTATGACGTCAATTTTACAGTATTTTATATATTCTGAAGGGGTAATTTGGTTTTTATCACTTATTTTTATACAATAATGTTTAACTTATAAAGTGTAAAGTTGGCATTATTTTAATTTTTCTTAAATAAATATTTATAATTTCTTTATTTTAATAGGAGTATGTTGACTTTTGTGGCTGACAGTAAATATCTTAATAACAGTACATCGCTTAAATGTGAATCTTTTTAGGTGGAAACAAAGAACAACGTTGGAAAAATCATTGATTTGTGTCCTTCTGCTGCTGTCTTTGGCTCTTATAGGAGTTTCAATTGCCTTCATATTCACTCCCAAGAATTCAAATCATGGTAAGTATTTAGTGATTATTACGGTGATTCAAAATATTGAGAATAAGATTTTTATGAAGCTTATCTCTAGAAATGCTGTTTTAGAATCTTCAATAAGTAGAAAATATAGATGACTATATATTTATAAATTGTTGCTCATACAATATTTATCCGCGATTTTAAAAAAAATAATAAGCAGAATTTTTTTAATAGTTTATTTCAAGTATAAATAAGGACAGTTTTTGAAGAAAAAATACAGAAAACACGTTTTGAAAAATCCTTATTACTATTTTAAATTATTAAGTTTCAATTTTACAAATAGTGTTTGTTCTAAATTGCCTTTGAGATTAGATAACTTTTCAACTAAAAAAAGGAAATTGTGTTAACAGTTTAGTCCAGGGGTGGCCAACCCAAATAATCTTACGGGTCAGTTTGGGAATGCATCCTAACTCCGCGGGCAGCATATAAAATTATATATCTCCATATTAGATTTAAACCCACTATAGACATTTTTTTGGAATGAAAAATTGAAACATAATGAGCAATTATTATTGTGTTTACTATTATTCTTACATGTAAACATAGATAATATAATAATAATGATACTAAACTCACATTGTAAAGGAATATATAAAACTAAAAAGGAAATATATAATATAAAAGAAATAAAAAAAATCAAATCATTAAAAAATATTTATTTTAGTAGTGCGATATTTGTTTCTCCACCCTTTCACTTAGCTTTTGCAAATCGATCTCCATTTGGGTATTTGCACATCGTAATTGGTGTTGCAAGTTAGCGTCTGTTATGTTTGAGCGTGTTTTATGTTTGGTCAATTTCATTTTCAAAAAAAAAAACGATTGGTTTTCACTACTTTGGCCATTATAAAATAAAAATATTTTGTAAAAATGTGATAAATCTCACGGGCCGGAAAAATATTCAAGGCGGGCCGCGGGTTGGCCACCCCTGGTTTCGTCTGAAAACCTTTAGTTTGTAATGAGTATTTGAGGAAAAATTAGCACTAATTTTCTAAAATTGGGTTATCATGCCAAGATGAATCTTACAGTCAATTTTGGAATTAAAGGGTTAAATCTTGCTTTTTTGCTGATGTTGTACATCAAAAGATCCCGCGTTTTGCTTATGCAAACCACGAACTAACGGGAAATGATAACATTTGCATATCATAAGGCAGAAAACTCGAAAAATTCTCATCAGGAAAATGCCTAAACACACTGTCACAATCATCGTCGACTGCATGGCAATTGCGGGTATTAATCCACATTCACACCAAGGCATTAAGCTGTCAGATGCAAAACGTCGACCAATCACAAGAATCAGGTTTCGCGTACTGAGAGTTGTGATTGGCCAACGTTTCACGACTTTGTGTGAATACGCCTTTACTGCTGGATCACGACTCGAGTTTAAAACGCACTTGTAAGCAAAAAGCAATTAATAATTACAGATACAATGGAGTAATAAAAAAATATCAAATAGGATGGAAAGATATGTTAAATGCAATAACAATATGCAATAATGGTGATAGTTATAAAAGAATCAGATTGTACTGCAATGTAAGGACAGTTCCGTAATCAAAAAGGCGTTTGCTCCAAAACTGCAAACATAGTCCCATGGAAAGTTAGATGTTGTAAAATAACTAGGAAAATGCCTATTTTTTGGTGTACAAAATAAAAGAAAACATTTAAAAAATTTTTAAATACATTTAATAAAAACTAAGAACATTTGAAGGTGGCTTTAATAAAGCAATTTTAATTCTTTAATTCAATTCATTCAACAATTCAATTTAGCGTAAACTTTAATATTTTGGGTAGTAATGGTCGTTATATGGTTTGATAAACCTCTTGTCCTAAGGAATTTAGTGGATTAGTCTTGAATCATTTGAGGCTATATAACAAGTGAAATCAGGAAATTAGTTCAATATAGATCAGGATAGAATCAATTTCAATGATAGAATTCTATCTCTTATTCCCAGACATTAACATTATAAAAGGAATTGTCTATATATGAATATTTAAATCAGAAGTGCAAAAATATCAAATAACAATATCGCTTTGTAAAGAGTTCATTTGGTCTGTTTTCAAAGAATAAAAGCATTTTAGGCACTAAATCAAATAAATAGACTAAAAGAACTAAAAAAAGCCATTATTTGCATATTTACAAGAAATTGTCGTAATTGTATTTATGCATTAGAAATTGACTTTATCTACAAAATCTTGGCACGTTTTCAATTTGCTCTGTATTATTTTGTACATATTTTCACTCACATACATTCAGAAGTTTCCATAAAAACAAATTATTAATGTATTTGTAAAATAATATTACAAAAAAATGCCGTCAAATTATATAACTGCTTAAAAATTCATTTAAAATAAATACAAATTGTTTTTATTTTTTCAAAATAAAAAACCAGCAAATGGAATGAACCTATTTATCAAATTATTTGAAATATTTTTGGGTGACAAAAGTATGAAAATTAATGTATAGGAGTTATATCACTGTGAAAACTTAAAAAAATATATAAATTCTAAGAAACTTTCAGAGTAGTTTCAAGTACATTTAAATTTCTTGTGAATAAATAATATTTGAAACAGGTTATAAAGTATCACAAAACTTAAACTTTATTTTCTTTTACCTTACAGATTTGGTGTGTCAAACGCCAGCTTGCAAACTAATAGGTGAGTACTATTATCTTCTGACGAATTGGAAATAAACATCTCCAATGGAAAACTAAAATGCCATTTACATTTTCTGCAAAAACCTTTCGCATCTAGATTTTAAATGTAATGCCTCTCATAACTAGTAGATTTTAATTTACTTAATAAAACAGTGACAGTACAAATTTTGTAAAAAGAATGATGATATAAATAACTCAACAAGCCTAAAAATGTAAACAATCAGAAATAACGATAAAACATTGAAAATATAGATTTTCTAAACAGAGAGATGATGTCAACTCACCAATAAACATAAAAATGTCAGCAAACCATGGAATTTCTATTGCTAAAGACAGTATCTACTATACTTGGTCTAGACCAGGGTTCTCCAAACTACGGCCCGCGGGCCAAATCCGGCTCGCCAGTGTCATCAATCCGGCCCGCGGCATCGAATAGCTTATTGTAAGAAGTTGGATAAAAAAAACACAGAATGATAATAACTCGGTTTTATTTACTTGCTAGGTAAAGTTTAATGACAAGCATAATAAGCTGAAAATTTAACTTAAGCATAACAACTAACAAATAATTGAAATGAATCCCACTAACATTATCAACTAGTGAACATCCCGCGGTTACCCTCGGTAGTTATATTGGGATAATGAGTATCGCATATGTATGTATATCGATGTTTGGAAGTATATATCCTGATTCAAACATATGATTTTTATCCTGAAAATCCCTTAGGAAAGGAAAAGCTAAATTAAAGCGAATGAAACCGCGGGTATCCACTTGTAAAAAAATACTAATGAGATTTACGTAATTGGGATTTTTCACTGACATTAGTTTGTAGTTATGGATCAATTTCACTTGTACCAATTATTACAAGAGATTGTAGTAATTGAACTAGCGAATTTAGCAAGCGTATGCTCGCTCAGAGCGCGTACTCGGCGACTAGTCTAGAAATTATAGATAATGGCAGAAAAATTAAAACGGTTTTGGCCCTTGGTACTTACTGGAGTAAGCAATATGTCCTTAAGGCTGGAAAGTTTGGAGACCCCTGGTCTAGACTAAGGTCATTCATTAAATCATTAAATCAATTTTAAAAATAAGTGCATTATAAATCAGTTTTCATATAGGATAATATTTATTTCTGTATAGAAATAATTGCATTAAAAATCTATTGTCATATAGACTAATAATTATTTCTGCATAGAAATAAATATTAGCCTATATGACGATAAATTTTTCATGCAATTATTTTTAAAATTGATTTAATGATTGGAATGTCCTTAATCTAAATAGTTTTAGTCTTAGTTTCTGTATAAAAATAAATATTATACTACGTAAAATAACTATTTTGTGTTTTAGAAATAAATATTCGCTTAATGCATTAAAACCAGCAATTTATAGTATAATTTCAACCTTGATAATCAGGGTCCTATAATTTAAACAAAAAATATTTTTGGAATTTTGCCGAATTGAGGCAGCCATTTATTGAAATGGTGAACAACATGTGGACAAATAGGAAAAGAACTGCCACTTTGAATGCCACTTTCAGTCTCTCTTCATTTTTTCCTGTTTATGGTTAATAAACAAATAATTATAATATACTTCGTAATCGCTGTCTATTTATCAAAAAAAAAAAATAATAGTAATGTTTTTGTAATAATGTCAAAGTTTAAGATGGGGAGATTAACAGATTTCCCCTCTCCCTTAATAAAGAAAATGGGGAAGATATTAAGCCGTGCATTAACCAGAAATAAAGGGCAGGGCGGACGAATGAAACACACAATGTTTTTTAAGACTGGTGCTGGATCTCAGCCTATAGGGATGGGACCTGAATGGCAGAGTGTCTAGCGCTCTGGCGCTCGTTGCCAGAAATTTCGAGTTAGAGTCCCGGCGGTGTCATGGGAGTTTGTAGTGGTTCGGAATACCCTTTAAGCTGTAGGTCCCGGTCTCATATGATTGTAAGAGCGTCACAGAACTCAGACAGACTTCTCTCATTCACATTCCGAAACTGTAAAGGGGCAACTCAGCTCTACGCACAGTTATGTGGTATGGTGTAGTAGTAGTAGTAGTAGTAGCCTATAGGGATGCCATCAGTGTTATCATAAATGTCTGATATACCTTAACAATCAGCTGACTTACTGCCAACCTCAATGCCTTTGTTCACTATCTCAAACTGTACGGATGCTCATTAGAAAAGTACAATTATTTCATGTTGAATTTTCAAGATGGAACAAGGAACTGTAATTAAATTTCATGCAAAACTTGGAAAAAGGGCCATTGAAATGTATCATTTAATGAAACATGTTTAGGTCGAGTTTTGTTTAAGTAGATCAAATGTTTTCTTATGGCACAAATGTTTTATTAGACGAAAGAGAAAAATTCGTTTGGCATATGTCCTATCTGGTACAAATTCAAGAATCTGGAATGGATTAAGTACGTATACTTAGGCATCACCGTAATAACTTTATGAAATATTATTTAAATTTGCAAAATAACCGTCTTTTTTGGTCTAAGTCCAAACATTTGGAACGAATTAAGGACGTATATCGAGGTATCACTTTATTAAATTTATGAAACATTATTTAAATTTACAAAATAACCTAAATATATGGATTGAAAGAGGGTAAATTTAATTTTTATTGTATTGAGTATTGCCCCCTGTAATTAATACAATAAAATTTAATTTGAACCACTGTGTTGAGTAATCAATAGTTCTTGAAAATTCCCCCCATAACAATTTAAAGTTAACTAGGAGAATTCAAATCAAAGATAACATATAAGGAAAGAAAGACAAGAATAAAATTGTACCGAAAATGAATGCTTATTCAGACGTAGATAATCCAGAATTTCCGTAATTTTGCTAAATTTATAGGACCCTACACATAATTAATATTGGGTTTACTCCATAAAATTCATCTGAACTTTTGTTGTTTAAATTATAAAGCTGAAGTAAAATATCAGTGGGAATTAATACAGATAATAATTACTGTCTTACTACATATCATTGAATACATCCAAATATTTTATATAAATGATTCAGCAAAGTTGATATCTAGAAAATGATATTTAAATATCACAAGTTTAAAAGAATTACAAACTAAGTATAGCGGCATATTTAAATTTTGTGTTACCATTTTAAGTTAAAACAAACCAAATGGATAACATCATTTTTGTTTCCTTATTTGCTTATAAATTAATTTTAATGATTATATTGATGAATCTTTATTTCCATTAAACTTTCTTAAATGTTAATCGCTGAGCAATCATTGAATCCTTGTCGAATACAAAATATACTTAATGTGTAATTATTAAATCGTAGTCATCATATGAATATCTTTTGTTTCTTGTATTATTTTTACTCATTCCATGCAGGAAATATTACGTCAACAAATACTTGTAATTAGTTTTTAAATAAAAATATTCTTTAGAATGTTTTTAAAGAAATTCAGTCAGTTACTTTTTTTATCGTGGAAAAATTGGTTGAATTCAATGCGACTTTCTGCCAAAAAGAAATTTGAGCTTTGTATGTACAGATGTTGTTTTAATATAGATTGCAATTTGAAAAGTATTTGCTTTTATTATTGTCTTTTTCATTTTTTATATGAGAAAGAAGCCAAAAAGAAATTGATCGCGTATAATAAAAATTGACAATTTATTGTTTAAGAATCTATAAAATGAACATCTATGAAGAAATAGACGAATCAAAGAATTATATACATGACATGAACTATGTTAAGCGAAATAAAAAATTTTCTTTCACATTTAAAATTCCTTTAAATATTCTGGCATAAAAAAATTAGGATGGGAGTGGTTTATTGAATAGCACATTGAGTTTTCGAACTAGAGGAGCTGGATTCGAAATCCGACGAGGCTTCCGTGTTTACGTCGTTGATAGAAACGATAAGCGTACGCCGGAATTTCTATTTGTTGGGTTTGAGGAAGTGGGTACTAATCCGTAGATGCCAACCTTGGGATTGCATAGTAAAAATTGTGGTGGCATAGCATAGTTGGAACGCAACTGAACTCTGTGGTGCATTCTGGGTAAGACGGAATATGCTATATATTTACCGTTCTAATGGAGAATAACCTTATTTCAAAGTGACCGTCATTCGAAAACAACAATAACTGTAAAAACTATACGGTTTTAAATCCTATTCAGTTGATTAGGTTACTATATACGCCAAAACATTTATAGCTCAACTTATCTTGTCGCTATTACTAAAAATGTTATACGGAGTGGTTATTATTAAGCTTCCCCCCTATTTAGAGTATCCAATATCTGAAACCGGTCAGCGAATTGATGTCAAAATTGGCATAATAACTAAACAACAGATGCGTTAAAGGAATCTCGGAAAATAAAAATTAGTTCCAAAAATGTCTCCTAGTTGGCATTGTACGCCACAATACAGGAAATTGAATATAGGAAATGACCAACTAGGAAAAAAATGACAATTTCACCATGGCGTTGTTTCTTTATTTGGCGAAACTTATGGACCATAGCAGTACCATTCCCATTGCTTTTGTAGAACAACTTTTCCAATAAAGCACATTGTAATCGTGCTTCCACCTACACAACCGTGTTTCCTCCTACACGCTGCTAGAACGCCTCTTGTGGCGTTCAGAAGAAATAGTTGGTAGACCCGACTCTCACTTAAGAAATGTACAGCGAAACCATAGCTGCCACTGAGAACCATTTAATTTACAGTCTTTCACCCCAAGAGAAAATATAGTTAGCACAATCCTGTGCATAAAATAACCTACAAACTCTCATCCTGAGAGGAAGTATATACTTATCCAGAGTATATTTTCCCTGAGAATATTAAGTATATTTCGTGCATCCAATGCAAACCTGAATATCTTTATTTATATCTTAGAATTGGAATCCTTCCACTTAAATATAAGTATATATCTTTAAATGTGTTACATTTTGTGTGTTAAATATTGTTTGTAGTTAATTGTGGTGTTTATGACGTGTTTACGTGCTTGTAAATAAAGCTGTGTGTTCTTAAACCTGTGTCTCAACGCAACCACACCCAGATCCAGCTGCACAAACAATCGACGAACACTAGAACGTTAATTAGTAACAAAACCATCATCGTTACTGCCAGAAACATCGGAATACAAAGTTGATCTTTATCTTCTCGTTTTTTACAGAGAGTTTCATTGCATAGCACTTCCACCCGTATGCAAAACGCCATTTTTTTTTCATTTCTACTTATCAATCTTGTTTATAGTTACGCTTAACACTCTTGTAGTTCAGTATCGTTTTTTTTCTATGTTGAATTTTCCGTATTGTGGTGCACAGTGCCCCTAACAGAAATTTTTGAGCTAACTTTTAATTTTATAGATTCCTTTAGTGCATGCACCAATTTTGTTGTCACGCCGGTTACGGATTTCAGCTGTAGTATGCTCTAAATCAGGCGTCTTCAAACCACTGCTCGCTGGCCAATACTGGTCCGCGAGTACCATCCATTCGGCCCACCACAGTTTATTTGATTACATTGCAAAATTTGCAATGTAAGTACATCATACAAAGTAATAATCAGATGTTTTTATGTAACAACCAATTATGAAACTCAATAACTCACAAAATAAAATTGAATATTTTAACTGTAATTAATGATATGAGATTTGTCCTACGTAAGTAGTTAATTCACATATGAAATTAAGCATTATAATGATGATTAGTGAGATTTATGTAACTGTAGCTTTACATTGATAATTGTTTTCTGCTATGGATCAAGTTTACTAGTGGAAATTATTAGCAACAATTTCAAATTCTCATGTTAATTTACGTGTTATTCAAAACTACAGTAGGATGGTATGATTAAGTCTTGACCCCTAGGACTTAGTTGAGGAATCAGTGTGGCTCTTGACTAAAACGTTTGGAGACCCACTGCTCTAAATAAGGAAAGCTTAAATTATTTATAACCACCCAGTATTTTGAACGAATCATTCTGCAGAATAAAAAAATATGATTTACTCAATTTAATAAAGAACATTTCTTTACACAATAATTGGAAGAATTTCATAATAAATGAAATAATAATAATGGAAGATCATTTTGAAACTGATTTGTATAGTATTTATTATAAAATACCTGGAAACGAAAAATATCAAATTTATCTAATTTTTACAAATTCTTTTTAAAAAAGAAAAACAAAATCTATTTAAGACATTTTAAAAAGTATAGAATCAGTGTTAAAATAAATGATAAATGTAGTTTTTTTAATTTGCGATCTATAAATTTGGATCTAACAAAAAATTATCAATATGAGATTCATTTGGATGGTTTGTTGGAAAGCCTTTCTAATTAAATTTACGTGATCCAATTGAATTGGCTCCAACGTGTCTCTGCTATCACTGTTGTTGCATAGACAAAGACGCTTTCACTTTCTATTATTTAGAGGGGTTTTTTTTTTTTTTTTTTTTGGAGGTTTTACCTCTTTTTGTTTGAAAGATAAATTTGTTATCTCGTTGTATCGTTTTATCAGCAATAGAAATAATGTCGCTTTTTATCATTTTACGATCTTTTCATATTCTGATTTATTGAAGCTGTTTGAATATTTCATGTAATCATTGTACTTGATTTATTTTTCAGAATGTCGATTTATTTTTTGCATACTTTTTAAATCATTTTATGCAAAGAAATTTTTTAAATGATATGGATAACTAAAATTGTTTTCTTTGAAATATAGACCGATTAAAGTATTTGGTATCAATTGGTAACAATCGATATCAATTGCTACCTTCTGTCAATCCGCCACGAGAACTCTCCCTACCAAGTTATCTGGAGAATGGCGATTGCTAAACCAACAGGTTAAGGGAGAAGCTATTTCGAGTTGGTAGGTTTGGTGGTAGGTCGAGGTTGATTGGTAGGTTTGTCACATTTTGCCTACTTAGTTTAATACATGATATTTCAGCAGCCGTTTTCCATTATTCGAGGGAAAATTCCTCAAGTGATTGTTGATTTGTGAAAGACATCCAGTAGAAAGGAATATATATTTTATTTATTGCTGGGGAATCCCATAAGTCATTGGTAAAAGGCTATTGCTATTAAGATAGCACATGAATGGAAATTTTCAGAGTGGGCAATTTATTGTTCCTACTGGCATGCTTATACCAACCAAGTAATTAAAAGCACTGGCAAGATATTGTGCGAGACTTTACATTGTTTAAAAAAGTTAGCAAAATTGAACAAAAGCAACTGACATTACGACATTCGATTCTTAAAACACGTGTCACAGTGATAAAATGACTGATTAACTACTCCACAAACCGGCGCCGAGAATAAAATAGAACCAAAATCGTCGTTGTATTCCTCCTTCACGAAATGGATCTCCCATAACATAATCTTTTCCTATAGCAGACCGTCATTGCATAAACACAATGATAGAAAAAGTTATCGTGGTGGACGCACAGTAATGGTACCAATTGGTAGGGGCTTTATGATACCATTGGATAGTAATGGTAATGGTGATGGTGATGTCTAATCTCTGTGCCGTCAGTAATGGTAATGTCTGCCTAATGGTATGGTACCATTAGGCAGAAATTAGTAATTAATCATTGGTATTTCTCCTTTTCCTTCTCAGTAACATTTATTTAAACAGAAAGAAACTGTTGTAATATTTTTTCAAATTAAAAAATATTTAATTGCTATAAAAGTTATCTATTTGTTTCTCCCCAGTCCGTTTCCTCTTGTGTTTGTTTCTTTTAGTCTAGAAAATCCTCTCTTTTACAATACATCCTTAATTTGAATCTCCACTAACCTACATTTCAATCATCCAGGATCAATGATTCTCAATTCAGTGGATTTAAGTGTTGATCCTTGTAAAGATTTCTATTCATATTGCTGTGGTGGATGGGAAAGGCACCATTCTATACCCGCGGACAGAAGTAAATACGGTGCAATTGAGGAACTGCAAACCAAGGTACTTCTTCAATTAAAAGGTAAACGTTATATACGATTTCAATTCGAAACATCTGATAAATTCGGGAATAGTGAATCAGCTATCTTTTCTATCTTTTTTACAGATTTGTTAGAAAGTGAAGAATCGGACGGAGTAGCTGTTCAAAACGCATTCCGTTTTTACAAATCTTGTATGAATACTTGTAAGTAATCAATCAAAATTATTGTTTCTTTTTAAACTTAGAGTGCATTTCTTGTTACACGTCATTAAAGAATATGTATGATCAGTTTTCTTTCATAGAACCATTAAAGTTATAATTATTCAAAAGGCAGATAATTTTTACTCTATAAAAGTTTTAAAAAAAGCTATTGCGTTGCACTTAAAAAATACTTCTTGTATCTTGTATGTATACTTGTAAGTAATCAGTCAAAATTATTATTCCTTTTTTTTTAATTAAAAAAAATTTTTTTTTCATTTTCCAATTTTTTTAAAAAACAAAATAATGTAGCGAATTATATTTGTAATGGCTTTTTACAATTAATTTACTTACACTATTTAAATCAATGTTATAAAAGAAGATATAAAATGTATATAAAAGCTATATACAATACAGTTCTACAAGACTTCATTTTAATATGTGATTTATATTTACAAATTGAGCAAATTGAATAAAGTAGAACGCACTTAGATAAATGAAATTCATGATAACTCAAATAGAACAATCTAATTATGTATGTAATTTAAAGTAAAAGAAACCAATAAAAAAATGTAGTCAAAAAAGTACTGGAACACTGTCCTGCTATTGTGAAAAATCATAAAGCAGATGAGTTAATAACTTGTTGGGTCACCATTGCCCTTTATGTCCTCTTACAATCAATTTGACATAAATTTGACCAGTTTTTTACAAAATGATAAGTAAATTTTGATTCTCTCTTCGACCTGATGCTTCCTTAAATCCCGTTTGTTCGAAATCTGGTGCTCATTGATTCTTTGCTGCAATAATCCCAAAGATATTCAATGGGTTTTAAGTTCGGACTCTGGCGAGGGGTGTTGATCACATTATGATAATGATAGAGGGCCTATATTTTGCAAATGTCAACTGTGTGCTTTGGATCTTTATCCGGATACCAATTAAAATGTCTCGAATGTTCCCAAATTGCTTGCCCTTTGCTTTAAATTTCTCTTAAGGACATCTAGACAGACGTAATTGTTTATTGTACAATAAAAAGTTTTAAGTCTTCCTCACCAGAACTTGCCATGTAACCGCAAAAAATTTGGTTAACCGCAAAAACTTTTACCAATAGGCTTTAATGTTGTAAATGTTTGATTTGGATGGCTGTATTTGGTATGTGCCAAGCTATAAGATTTCTATCCGAACCAAATATGTTTTATTTGCTTCCATCCATAAATATTATACTTACCGAAAATTCTATTGACTGTTTTAAACAAGCTTTAGCAAATATCAGTATAGCAAATCAATTTGCTTTGCTGATGAAGGCCTTTCTGCTGGGTAGTCTGGGAAGTAAAATTGTGTTTCCTTATTCAAAAAATATTTCGATGTCTCAAGATTTGCTGAATTCCTGAATCTTCTTTTATTTCCCAGTTTTTATTTAATTTCATGAACTTAGAGACCTTATGAATACAGTAAGCTAACTCAGTTTTAAGATTTCTTCTACACCACTAAAGGGCATCACATTCTTCCACTTATTTATTATTAGATTTCGCACATACAAAGAAATATCTCTGTTTTTCCACCATTGTTACATGTATCGTACATTATGGTGGAACATAAATTTATTGATAAAGCACAGTAGTGGTAGTTAATTAAATTTTATTGAAGTGATTGTTATGTTTCTAATTTCTCATTTTTAAAGTGCTCCAATACATTTAGAACATTTATATAGTTTTAAAAATATTCAAAACACCAGAAAAAAGAGCGTAATAAAATAATTAAGATTTTTTTCTTTATAATTTATTTATCAAATGTTAAAGAATTAATTGCATAATATTGTTTTCGTTTCAGTGTAAATCATTTATATTTTAGATATTTTTATATGTGATATATGCTAAGTCTCCAAATAATTTGTTTTTGTAACTGTGCATAAATTTAAATTTACCAAAGTTAATTTTGTCATTGTCTTTTACTGAACTTGGACGTTGATGATCACAAAATTTAACGCTTACTAAAAATTGACAAAAAATTTTAATTGTGCCTTCTCCTCAAGTGTTTCGGAAATTTTACATTGTCTGATCCTCCCAAACCAAGCTATTATGGCTTGTTTGAGCTTTCCTAGGGTGTCAAATCTCTGCAAAGTTTTTATTATCCATTCATTTGGCAAAGATTTTGATGTAAACGAATCTTACTCCAAAACAAAAGTAGTATATTAAATGTCATATACCAAACAAAATTTTCAACATCTGATCAGGGCATATAAAAAGTTGGACTTATTTCAAACATTGGTTGTGTACCAAAAAAAATTTTCACGTCCAAAGAAGTCATATATCAAGTTGGACATATTCAAAAGCAAAGGTATACAGAGATACCATTGTACATATCAGATGATCTCATAAACGTCGATAGATTTATACAGATTATTAAAATCTATCAGTACAGAAGACTTTATTAAGTCTACTGCAGTAAATTATATATTATTATTGAAATTAAGAATATGGAGATTATATTGCAGTAGACCCGCTTTAACTTGACATTTGCCAAGCGGACACCCCCACTGGCCCAACGTGAGATTGTAACACTTGACTTGGCGACGAATCATGTTTTCCTGCTAAAACCTTTCCCTCACTTTACACCCTATGTCAGTTATTAATTTGACATAAATAGATTAATTGTCCATTTAACTTGCTGCTGCTCAACACTCATTTATTATGATAAAAATGCACTTAATAATATGTATATATATATATATATATATATATATATATATATATATATATATATATATTATTGCCTTTTTTCCTTGATTTTCATTAAAGTTCAGATGTAGAGCAATGTAGTATATACTCTAGTACGGACTCTCGGTAATCCGATAAGTAACCGGCCCCATAGATGCTGGATTAGACAGTCTACTGATTTGTATAAAATATGTAAAAATGAAACTTCTAAATAAAGTCTTTCCGTAATCTACAATGTTATACCATATTTGTTCTGCCAGTTTTTAAATGTTTATTTAATGTCTTATTTCAGCTTCCATCGAAAGCCGCGGAGCCTTACCGTTCCTTCAGTTTGCAACGGAATGGGGCGGTTGGCCTGTGGTCGACACAAGTTGGTCTGCGAAGAAATTTCAACCCCTTTCAGCGATAGCAAAAATACAGATCAAAACTGGCTACGGCTACATTCTTCCTATCATTGTGGGTACAGATCCAAAAAACACAACCAGAAAGTTGCTACAAGTAATTATAATAATCAAATATATTTTTATTTTTAGCTATATAATAGTGCAGAAAAAATTGGACACATGAATATTGGATGATGGAGATTAATATTTTAAATGCATTTTTCAAAAATAATTACACTTAAAATGTCACCCGTATGTTGTGGATTCTGAGGATGCACGATTAAGCATAAATGGACTTAAAAAAGGGCACGATATTTCTGCACCTTAAGTTCACGAGTAAGCAAAATATTAAGTATATAGGGAACACTAACACTACTATTTATGTTACACTAACACTACTTAAGACTTAAACTATTATATCTTAAAAATAATCTTCATCGGGATTAAAATAATAATGAAATCAAAATTTATCTAATGCTAAAGCCCAGAAAAAGATTTACGAGACAGAAATTTCTATTCCTAAATAAAATTGCGTAATATGTAATAAAATTTCCACTAGAATTCAATAAAAGGACCATCATGTGGGAACAAAATATGATTTCATTGATGAAACGACCGGTCTTTTTGCCCTTTACAGCAGTCTAAATGACGTCGTTACGTTAAGACTGGTTAAAATCAGCTTAATGTAACGTTAAAAATAACGGGTTGACAGACCATCTTTATGAACGTGCCAATAAATCACCACCATTTGTCGTTGAGCGCAGCTGATGATGACAAATGTCTTTAAAACTTGTTAGAATCGGCGTAAAGCAATGTTCAAGACAACCACCGACTGGCCAGCCTTTATGAAGGTGCTAATAAATCGGTTTACTTGTTGTCCTTTTCCGAACGCAGGTATTGAGAACTGATGTCGGTTTCTTTTCGCTTAACATGCTTTTTTTTTTTTTTTTCGTGATAACAACCAACTTTTCTTATTTAGAAGGCTTTTCAAGTACTTGAAACAACATTTTGGTCAATACCAATCTCTTGATAATTCTTTCACATGTGAAAATTAACTCGAAGGTTTTTTTTTAACTAAATTACAAGTATAAACTCTTAGCAAACATTATTAATATCGTCCTTCAAGCTCATTTTGAATCATGTTTTTGCAATTTTTATAGTAATCACGTTCTACCAAACTAGCTACTACGCTAATCTATATAAACCTCTTTCTTTTAATTTATAGCTATCTACTTCAAAATCATTTTCTTGTTTAGTTTTGCACATTAATATATTTGAAAAAAAATTCTTTTTTCTGAAAGTCTAAAGAGTATTAAAACTCTGATCTTGTACAAGATAATAATATCAAAAGTCACTAATAACGTCAACTGAAAACAACATCCACATTGATATCTCCTACAAAAGTCCTGATTTAAGACCTATTTCAAAGTTATAAGAAATTTAAGTTAATTAAATAGATTTATGAAAATAAAAAAGAAATGGAACATAACACTAGAATTAAAAATTATTTCAAATTCAACAAAGCGGTTTTAATCTCCTGAGGTAAATTTTAAACATATATTTTTCGAAGAATCTTTTAGGAAAAAATTCGTCTTGTAGAAAAATAATTTTTTTAATAAAAACTAAATTATATCAATGCAATTCATTGGAGTTATTACAAATTTAACTGGTAACTTTTAACCTAACTGGTAACATTTTGTAAAATTCTAGTTTTTAGCTATTACCGATAGTTAACGATAGTTAAAATATACATTCTATATTTATTTTTACAAAAAAATAAAGTTTTGAAACAAATTTAAAATAAAAACTGTTATTTTTATTGACAACCGATGCATAAGTTGTTATCATCGATATTTCTACGTAGGTACAAAACTTTCTTGAAAAAAAATTGTCATATAATAAATGTTTTAAATCATAAAGGAATTATAATTGGAAGCGTATTATTTAAATTAATCATTAAATTTTAAGTTTCCATATTTTTCATTTTTTTTATTTAATAAGTAGTTACGTTTATTCCAATGGTCACTATAAATATATAGCCATGAATATGCTTATTAAAAGTGGCAACGAAATATTACATTTAGTAAATAATAATTGTATTAAATAAGATGACCAAAAACTATGTTCCAAGTAAGAACTTTACTTAATTTTTTATCATGCTTACAGTTTTAAATAAAGTTTTCTAAAGGATTGAATTAAAAAATATCTGTATAAAAATTAATATCATAGTAATAATCAAAAACAAAAATAATTAATTTTATCTTTATTTTTTAGATAGATCAACCATCTTTAATTATTTCGAATGATATTCTACTTAGAAAAAACAAGGCATTTTCTGAAAAAGAATTAAATAAATTCGAAAAATTATTTTCAAAAGTGGCTGTACTATTGGGCGCAAAGCAGAACAATTTTAGTGTGGATTTTAACAGCATTGTGGATTTTGAAACTCAAATGTTGCAGGCATGTATCATTACACTGAAATTATTCCATTTATTACAAATGTATAATGAAGTATTTTAAGTAAAATCAATTAAAAAATTCACAGTATTGAGAATAAGATTTATCCAATTATTTCTCTTAGGACAGGTTCACGAAACTTGCCTTTGATAAACAATCATTTAATAACTGTTGTAATATTCTCCATCGAAAGCAAATTTTGATATGCTCTGAAATTTCAAACACATAGCGAATGTAGAAGTATAAAATATTTAGAAATTAAAAAGATTAAAAAAAACTATATTTTGTTTTAGTTAAGTGTCTTTAATAATTTTTCGATTATCATTATATTTTATCCATGTTCATTTTACAGACGATAAGCGATATTTCTTTACTTTTTACTAATATATAACAAATTAGTTTAAGTAAAATCAATCAAAAAAATTCACTGTAATTGAAAACAAAATTTAATTCAATTATTTCTCTTAAATAAAGACAATTTCACTAAACTTGCTTTCGATGAATAATCTATTAGTAAATTTTATAAATGCTAACTATTCTCCGTCATGAACAGAGTTTGAGACTTTTAATTAAAATGCTCCTAAATTTCAAACACATAGCGAATGTTACATTATGGGGAAAGATTTAAAGTATATTTAGAAAATTAAAACATTAAAAAATTACTAAAAATATACTAAAATAAAACTACTAATTTAGAAAAGTGTCTATAATGATTTTTCGATTATCACTATATTTATTTGATTATCGATACATTTTATTGATGTTCATTTTACAGAAGATGAGTCCATTAGAAAAAATGGAAAATTTTGATTTTTGGTACAACAACATGACTATTAAGGAATTAAGAAAAAGAGTTCCACAGGTATAATAGTTTAAGATTCAGGTATAAATTCTTTAAGATCAAATCCTTTTTAATATTTTAATGAATTATTGATATGTTTTTAGATTGATTGGTTAAACTTCATTCAAGAATTTACCAATTCAAGTTTATTATCGATTGGTAAAGGATATGAGATTCACAAAAATGATGTCGTCATCGTACGAGATATTCCATACGTAGAAAAAATTTCGAGATTTCTTAGAGATGAAACCAATGCAAGGTAAAATTTAATTATTATCTTTATAATCGAATTTAATTATTACTTAATTATTTTAAATAAAAATTATTATTTAATTATTTTAAATAAAAATTATTATTTAATTATTTTAAATTGAATTATTATTTTAATAGTCGACACAGCAATTCTAATTAAAAATCTTTTATTTTAGTGACACTATAAAAGTAGCAGATAGAGTCGATATAAAATTGTGATTTTACGTGATTACTAGAAAAAAATATTTTCTATTTTTATTTCATGACTTTCTTGCGTTTTTTTTTATATTAGCTAGTGTTTTTCTAAGGTAAAAATTCATATTGATCATAGTATCGAAACAAATAATGAAAATTTGTTTACTTTATACAGTAGAAATAAACTCTAAGCATTCTGTTCGTATTTGTTACATTTTTGAATGATCGCTCAAAAAGTTACAGATAGGGAGGTTAACGAGTATTGATCTTCTGGAAATATACAAATAAGGATAACTATACAAGAACTTACTACTCAATGAATGCTTTATTTGATTGAATTATCCATTTGATGAGTTCATTGAGGTTCGTCTACAACAGCAAATGTTTAACATACCCTCCATTTGAGGATTAAACAGATTAATAGGTGAGTAACAAAAAATGAGACGGCCACTTTTCCCTAAAAGCATTATCAATATGAGGAACATTTTTAAAAACAAAAACAATTGTAGCCCAAAATAATATAAATAGAGAGATTAACAAACATTGATCTACTGGAAATATGCAAATAAGAAAGATTATACAAAAACTCGCCACTCAATTAATCCTTTATTCCATTGAATTATCAATTTGATGAGTAGAACAGGTTATTGTACAATAACCAAATGCAGCTTTATTAGCTAAGCAAAATAGAAATGAACATATACTGAAAATGATTACCAATTCGTTTATTGAGGTTCGTATCATAACAGCAAATGTTCGGCCACACAGCAAATGTCGATCAAACAGATTGGAGACGAGTAACTAAGTATGAGACAGTTACTTTTCCCTAAAAGTATTATCAATTTGAGGGATATTTTAGCAGCAAAAAAGTTTGTAGTTCAAAAAGGTTACCGATGGGGGGGGCTAATACGCACTTATCTTCTGTAAATATGCAGATGAGATGATTCTAAAGGAACCTGCTATTCGGCAGAATTATCAATTTGATGGTTTGGTTTGTCACTCTACAATCATTTTGGGCACACTATGGGCTAATTAGTCCGGGACATACAGTTTAACGTTGATTCTGAACCACTAAGAAACATTCATGCCACTGCCAGTATTCGAAGATAAAGCCTGTGGTACCAAAGGCCAGAGCGCTAGCCAATTGGTCATCAGGCCGCTATCAATTTGATGAGTAGTACAAGTTATTATACAATAATCAGATGTAGTTTCGTTAGCTAATCAGAATTGAAATGAACATGTATTGAAAATTGTTGATAATACGTTTATCGAGGTTCGGGTTACAATCACAAGTATTTTACATATCGCCTTCGCCTGAGGATAAAACAGAATAGAGGCTAATAACAAAGTGGGAGACAGTAGCGTGACTAGATTCATGGATGCGATTTCCCTTAAAATTCGCGAAGTAACACATAAGAAATTGATGCAGAAGAAGTGACGTTGATGTGTGATAATGAGTGACATCGACAAATGACAAATTGATGTAATAATGAAGACCATGAGTTAAATTAATGATTAAATCGAATAAAGGATCTACTGAGTAGTCAGCTCTTTGTAATTATACTTAATTGCATACTTCTGGAACAGCAATGCTTCCTAGCGACCTTATTGGCAACTTTTATCTTCTGTTAATAATAATCCCTCACGATGAGAATGTTTTTAGTGAAAATTGCAATTCCTTATCCTTATTTGTGCTTTTCGTACGAATTTCTAACGTTTATACAGAATTTTTGCTCACCTTGTACATTGTATGCTTATTGTTTTGGCTGATAATCTCAATTTATCTAAATTCATAATATGTTACTTTTAAGGCAGATCTCCACCTACTTAGGATGGAGAGTCCTAATGGGGTTGATGCAACATCTTCCCCAGAATTTTACGGTTGCAGTTAAGGAGTTTTTCCGTGATACTGGATTTGCACAGCAAACCTCAGAAAGATTGAGAACTTGTATCAATCGTATTAACTCTGTCTTTGAAATGGCTGCTGCCTTCCTGTATGTGAAGAAGCATTTCTCTTTTGAAGTCAGGAACGAGGTTTGAATTAGTTTTCGTTTTTTAAAAGCAAATTCACCATTTTTTTACTATTTCGAAAATTTTTTGCCATTCTAAAAGCATTTCAATGACTGAAATTATATATAACTTATAATATTCGATTGCAGTAAGGAATTTTTTTGTATTAGGATAGAGAAAGATTTATTTACATACATTTTTAGATACATTACATACATTTAATAAGATTTTTAAAAGAAGTTTTTTAAAATATAATTTGAAAATCAATTATTTCATTCATCATAAATAATTATAATCATTCATTTCATTTTTTATTATCATTTTTATTTTGGTAACCATTTTAAAATTTATTTCTATAATTATATTCAGTAAATTCAGTAAAGCATAAAATAATAAAAACAGCTAGAATAATTTAATATTCAATGAAAAAAATTAAATTTACTTAAAAAGAAACTTACAATGTATATATATTGTTGTTAAAATTAGCTTAAATAAATTATTTTTATTTTTGTGCTTACTTAAAATAAAATATTTATTATTGTAATATATTTTAATATCTGTAAATATAACACGACGTTAAAAACTTGGTATAGCTTAGCTTTATTTCATACATATTAACAACGATTTCAAATCGTTATTTGTTTATAGAATTTTTTTTTTAATTATCTGGAAAAAGACCCTAATTCATTTTGAAGGATTCCCAGGTTTCTAATGAATGTTTTGTTAAAAATAGTTCAATCAGTTTAAATAATTATCATCGAACATAATATTGCAAAATATTTAATATTTATTATATATATCGCAAAGTATTTAATATTTATTATATATATACATAATATTGCAAAATATTTATTTGCAACAACCGACAACTTATTTTTTACATGAAAACATGTTTTGAAAGTAAGATATTCATATACAGTAAGACCACCGCTTATTTGGAAAGGTAAACATCCGGTTTAAAAGCGGTAATGGATGAATCGATTGCTTATTAGGGGTGCTAGGCAGACATACGCGGTGAAAAGCAATTTTGTAACATTTCTTTTGATATTGTGTAATTTAAAATTTTAGTTATTAAAAATTTAAATTATTTTTATTGTAGTTAAAATCTTTCCGAACATATCTTTCCATCTTTCCGAACGTACCATGTTTGAATCCATCTGATTTGGCAACTTGCCAATTTTACACGCAATAGGTGGTTAAACTTATCTCTTAAACTGTTACCAGGAAATAAACACGTAAAATTCTTAGCAGATGATTTAAAATTAAATTAAATTGATTTAGAATTAAATCGATTTAATTAAAAAAAATCGATTTAGAAATCATCGATAAAAAATGGATTAAAATCAATCCTAATGAATTTAAAAAGTTAAAATTGATTTAGAATCAATCGATCACACTATAAATCGATTTAGGCTGAAAATAAAATCGATTTAGAATTAAATCGATTTAATTCGAAAAAAATCGATTAAAATCGATCATAACGAATTTAAAGATTTCCAATCGATTTTTTCTAAAACACTCTAAATTTATTTAGACTGAAAATAAAATCTTCAAAAACTATCATTTTTTTAAATTCATTCTCTGTGTTAATATACTGAATTGTAAATAAACACAGCTAGATATCCTTAAAAGAATTTTTTTTTATAAATTTATATTTTTTTTATTTATTTTTTATATTTTTTATTTTATATTCTTTATTTGTTCAAACAGGAATATAAAATATGCATTTTATTCTATTGACACTGTAAATGTCAAATCTTAATAAATCTTTAAAATTTCTAAATATTATAAATAAACTTATAGGTGAGAAAGTTGGTATTGGATTTAAGCTTTGAATTTGAAAATCTATTGCTCAATAATGATTGGATGGACAGAAAAACCAAAAATGCTGCTCTTGAAAAAGTATGTCTGGAAACATTTATTTAAATATTGTATTGAAATTTTTACTAGAGTATCCAAAACTAAAAGTTCAATTGTGTCTAATTTCGAATAGATTTTTGAGGAGCATTGTAAATTGTCAACATTATCACATTAAAAAAAAGAAACTTATACTCGGCTAATAATGCAATTTTGCTCTATCTAACTACCTTACTTTACAACTAGAAAACTTAACGAAATTTACCAAACTTAAAGTGCATCTTACATAAATATTTTCTTTATGATTATCTCATTAAAAAATCAAGGTAGGTCTTAAAAAGTTAAAAAAATATAATTTTCGAGGCTAAATAATTATATTAAATTCCAACAAATATTTTTAAAGCTTCAAAATACGTACATAGAGCAGAAAAAAAAGCATTAAAAGCATCAGCAGGAAAACATGTTTTTCTTTTTTTGTAAAAATAAAAGTTTTATACAAACAAACCACGTGGAATTTGATAGTAATGCATTGTTTGAAAATCATTCGTTTATAATTTATTTTCGTTTGTGAAGTTGTTGTTTTTTATTGATAAAACTATTATTTTATCAATAAAGAAAAAAACTTATATTATTAAAACTATTATTTTATCAATAAAGAAAAAAAACGTATATTATTAAAACTATTATTTTATCAATAAAGAAAAAAACGTATATTATTAAAACTATTATTTTATCAACATGAAATTTATTTTCTTTATTGAGAAATATTTAAAAACTTAACGCATTTACTTAAACTTACGCTTTAAACGAACTTATTAAATGCATTTACTTAAATTATAAATCTTAATATTAAAACTATTGCATAAACAAAGTTATCTAATGTACTCTGAGCAATTAAGGCAAAATTGATTGTTTAGAAAATTTTTAAAGATTTTTAGGGATTTCATAGATTGCAGCACTTTTTTAAATTTTATTTATTAATGAAACGAAAAACATATAAATAAGTCTTACAAATTATTATGTAGTAGTATCCTTGAAACAATAAAAATTATGAGTTGAGAAAACTTTAATGAACAACTGTGAAAAATTCACTTTTTATTTATATAAGCTGAGTTTTTGTATCTATTATTTATTTTTACAATTCAATATCAATCATAAGCATCCTTTTTTTTTTAATTTTTGTTCAGCTACCTCTATTTATAATTAAATATGAAATAATTTTTTTAAGCGAGCTTTCTTTTGCAAAATAGCTATTAAAATGCATTCTCTTTACATTTGGTACTGTTTCCAAATTAATTTTATTTTTTAAAATCTTTAAATATATGATGACCTATCATTATCATTAACTACAAGCTTGATAAAGTACAGATTTCCATAAAATGTAATTAATATTAAGAATTATAATTTCAATATGGCATCTTTAACGTCAACTTCATCATTAATGTCAACTTCATGCATTAATATCAGCTCTTTTTATAAGCATAAAAATAAAGAAGGGCTTAACGGCACAGAATGGGCTTAACGTTCTCTCCACAAGCGGGCGGTCTGATGGCCAATTAGCTAGCGCCTTGGCCTTTGGTACCACAGGCTTCAAGTTCTTATCCTAGCATTACGTACATAGAGCATGGATGTTTGTTAGGGGTTCGGAATCCAAATTAAACTGTATGTCCCGGTCTAATTAGCCTAAAGTGTGCACAAAATGACCGTAGAGGGACAAACCAAACCAAGTGGTCCAATTCTTATGAGGAGAATCTATGTTATAATTCCGTTATTACAAGTTATTGAAATTGCAATAAAAAGAGATTATATCATTACATAAATCTCAACAGATTGCTTCTGGAATTTCGAGTTAGTACCTATGTACATTAACAAAGTTTATACAATATTTTCGTTTCCAGCAATTTCAGTTTCAAAAAATTTCTAAAAACTTATTAAAACCAGATAAATTTAAAAATCAATTTCTGAATTGTCTATAATTTCTCAAATAGAAGTCCAACGGAATTAAATACTTCTGAGAAAAATTTTACAGGTTTGATTGTCAGAATTCTGGACCAGCTTATACTTGTAAAAATTCAGCTTTCTAAATATTGAGCCTGAGATTTAAAGAATTTGCAGTTAAAAACCAATAATTTTACAATTTATGTAACTATTTTCATTAACCATTTCTTTGGAATAATTAATAATTCTAAATGAATATTTTCTTTTTCAACGATTAGATCTATACCTTAATTTTGTTTGTTATTCAAATATCACCAAATAACTATATTTTGTTGAAATTTTAGAATTTGTCATTGTGATTAAAGTTTTGAAACTTAATACAAGAGAAAATAAATTAGTAGTACATTTTTTGTATTATAAAACTCAAAACAAATTTATATATTTCAAATAATGGTTATAAAAATAAGTTTACATAGTTTTGTAATTGATTGCATGATTAGAAGATATTTCATTGATTGAGAATGGAAAAAGATTTGATAATTAGTATATAGCATTTCGTTGAATTGCAAAAAAATCATTATTTTTCATTCCATTGAGAATTTTGAAATTTGTGTCAAAAATCGGAAGGGAAGCTTTCCTGTATTACTTCCTTAAAAAAAATGCAGTTAAAGTCTCTTGTGAAAGTTTAACTGCAGTTGCATGTGAAAGATTATGGTGAACCTACTCTGATTGAAAGCCCATGTAGCCTATTCAAAAATAATGATTTCGACTCGGAAGACAAAAATAACCTTTAAAATCCATAAATAATATGGGATAATGTAGATTTTGAAACGTTACTCGATGAAGATCTGTGCTAAGCACAAAATAAGTGTCATGTGATCAGCATAATTACATGCTGCCTTGTGATGCATTTTCTAACATCTGTAAAGAATGAAAATAGCTCAAAAACAAAGAAATTTGAAGGAATAGAAATGAAGATATATTAAAAAGCCTATAACCATATGTGATTTGTTCCTTCAAAGACATCAAAGAAAATAATTTTTGCACTGGAATGTTAACTGAATGTTACTGGATATTCATTGATACTATTCATTGAGACAATCTTAAATGAATCAAATCATGGGTGTGTCCAAATCCGAATTATAAATGTCTTGACTAAAAAAATGAGTTGTACACCCAATAATCAATTAGGAAATATTAGCAAAACGCAATCTAATCTAAATGTAAAATATTTATTAAAATAATTATAAAAATTGTACTTTTTGAGTAAACGTTGATGATTCTTAAAATTCAAATATTTAATAAATAATATAAAATTCAAATATTAAATTATCATAATCATCATAAAATATAAAGTTTTATCTTGTAAATTTGATTCGTAAATTGAAAATTACATTTAAAATTTTCATTTTTTTTCTTCAAATTATTAAGCTAGCATTTCTTATGTGCTGTCTTTAGCTTCGAGCAATGAAAGTGAATGTTGGTTTCCCAGATTGGATAACAGATGAAAACAACTTAGATGACTATTATCTCCAGGTATTTATCTTAAGGTCTATTAAAAATATTCATATTTTCAATGTAGTCCTTTGTATCATTTCCAATTAATTCATACCAATTCTTTAACAAACTATAACAATCACTTAGTTTTTAAAACTTCCCAATAAATTTTAAATTAAGTTATTCAGAAGGAAATAAATAAAGCATAATTTATTTTGAAATAATGAGTCCTATGTATTAACTAATTATAAATTCTTATTAAGACTCAATCTGAAAATTTTTTAATTATCTTTCTTTTTCTAATCTAAGAAGTTTTTTGTACTTTTTAATGAAAGTAATTATTCTCTTCCATCATAAATACTAAATAAAAATAAGCTTTGTATAGAATAGTTAATCTGTAAAATTTTACATTAAAAACGTATAATTTCCATGATTTCAAAAGGAAACACAATTAACTATAATCCATTGAAATATAAATATTAAATAAAATTATACTTTACTAAAATTATATAAATTTGAATTAAACCACACATAAACAAAATGCTTTTCAATGTTATATACATTGTTATAACACTTTACAAGTTCTAAATGTGTAATAATGAAGTTCTTTTGATATTTTACTGCGAAGAATTTTTTCATTAACTTACTTCATAAACTCACTTCATTAACTTACTTATTAACTTACTTCATAAGGATTCATATTTATATGTGAGGAAGCTTCTTACTGGAGAACCATTTTTAGGCTGTTTTTTAATATATACTTTATTTATAATAAAGAATGTTCACATTTTACGCGAATGATACTTTTCTTTGTTTATTTTAAACGGTTATGGTTATTTTATTCAAAAACTGCTAACCTAAAAAAAGGTGTAATTCTTCTTTAAAGGAGCATTAGATGTTTTGTACGGAAATTTCAATTTTGATTGAGATAACGAAAACGTGAATGGCAAAGCATTTCTAGTACGATACGGTATTTTAATGATTTCAATATAAACTTATTTAACAGAGAAAAATGAGTAAAAGTATTAAAGTACAATAAAATGCTAAAAGTCATAATAACAGTTCGAGTGCCGAATTCAATGTTGTAAATTTTCAGTTTTTATTTTAAGTGTATCAGTAGGTTGGGAATAAATTAAACTGTAATTTCATGCAAAAAAAATTTCCTTCCGAATTTAAATTAAGTAATATAATTTAAATGTTCTTGGTTATGGCAGTTAAAAAATTGTGAATTATTTCGAATTTCAGGTCATTAATGTCCTACATTTAAGAGTTTGTGCTGATTTTAAGAACTAATTGATCATCTATAAATTTTGAAGTCGCTGCAATTTTTTTTAATCATTATTGTGAAAAACAATCGAAATTACACAAACAGGAACTTCAAATGTGCAGAAAAATATGACCTTCAAATGTTCAAAAAAAATATGAACTTCAAATGCTGACAGGAAAATGAACGCCCAAAAGCATGATTAAAATACCGTCAAAGGCTTCCTTCATGTTGAAATAATTTGTATGACTATAAAAATGACTTGACTTTAAAAATATTTAAAAGTATTTTGTATAAAATGTTAAAACATCGACTCCATTGATTTTCCTTTTAAAACAGAAAATAATTTAATATTTCAAGTTGATTAACTCTATTCACGTGTTGTTCCCTACCTTTAGAATCTCGAACTGAACCGGGCGTGAAAAATTGATAATATTCTGATATATTGATCTCCAGAAATTTGAAAAACTTTTATCATATTCAGTCTTAAGAATTTCTTGAAAATTCCAACAAGATAATAAGTGTCACAAAGAAGAGTAAGACAACTGCAAATATGTTATGGCAACAAATTTCATTGAACTAATTTAATAAAATTAATGAACCTTAAATAATATGTATATTAATTAAATTTATTCTAATTTGTGGATGAATAAGTTAACATTTACGATAATAAAAAAATGGCATATATATGTGTATGATGGCAAGGTTAAATATGCAGTAATTACAGAAATCATCTCCCTGATACGAATTATAACTCTGGTACATTATGAATCAACTTCATGGTATCTGTATAGCACAAAATTTATTTTGCGATCAAATTGAAATGCCACATTACATGATTCCATAATGTCAGATTGCAATGATTTGCTACCAAATAATTATAAAAATGGCATAAAGTTGTGAATTGTGACAAGTTAAGCTATGCAGTGATCATGGAAATCATCTCCCTGATACCGAATTATATCTCCAGTACATTATGAATCGACTCCATGGTATCAGTATTGCATAAAATTTACTTTACACTCAAATTGAAATGCCACATTACATGATTCCAGAATGTCAGATTGCAATGATTTGCTACCAAACGATTATAAAAGGACATAGATATAGGAATGATGACAAGCTAAAGTGTGCAGTGATTATGGAAATCATCTGCCTGATACGGGTTTAAGCTTCTGTATATGATGTATACACAGGTATTAGAGTTGTATAAAATATGCTTTATAGTCAGATTACAATAGCAGATTACATGAAGCCATAATGCTAGTTTGCAATGATTTGCTGCCATCAAAAGCCATAATAATCGAAATGTATTTAGTCCTTTTCCCCCCTACAAATACCATTTCAATTTTAAACACATAGTTTTAATTTAGAATAATTTAAAAGAGCTTAAGAAAAAAGTGAATTGATTTCTTTTATACTAATAACAAATCAAATAAATAATCCACAAATACAAATACTTTGCCTTAATTAAATGAATCATTTTGCTAGTCATTTGTTAAACTTTCTTAAAAATGTCCTAAAATATCTTTTTCCAGACCAGTATGCCAGCGATGGGAGATAACGTATTTGAGAATGATATCAAACTCACCGAGTACAAAACTGGCCTTGTAATTAAGTCTTTGAGGGTGCCTCCAAAAAAAGAAGAGTAAGTAAAATTGGCGGAATAATAAGTAATTTTAATTAGTAAGTTAATTTTAGCAGACTTAGCATTACCAAAAAACTTTGATTTTTATTCAACTAATTTGGAGTGATAATTAATTCTAAAAAGACTCATAAAATAAAAAATGGATAATAGGATTAGGAACTGTGTGATATAAAAATGGCTTTAAAAATTCATCTATTGATAAAACAATGGATATTATTCAAATATTCTTATTATAGTCATTAGATTTATTGCTATTGAAACAAATAGTGTTTTAAAAACTAAAATGATGTAAGGGATTTTTATATTTGTGAAATAAAAATTTCATTACTAATTAAAATTTCAAATAATAAATTTTAGTACCATGTTTTACTAAAACTTTCTTATCAAAAATAAATAAAAGATTAGATAAATATGTAATTAATTATTATTATTTATCATCAAATACTTTATGGAATATAAATAAATCAGTTAAACTAAATTTTACTTTTATTGAATTTACAAATCATTAAAGTTCCGTTATAATGTATTGTAATCTGTAAATCTTAATCTTGTAATCTTAAGATTAATCAACATCTTAATCTTGAAATCTTAAGATTAATCAACATCTTACTCTTGTAATCTTAAGATTAATCAATATCTTAATCTTAATTTTACCCTTACATCTTATATTTTCTCCTTATTCTTAAATATTATCCTCCTTAAATCTATTATTTATCATCTTTAAACTTAGAAGTTTTTATTTTGTGTTGTAATATTTATTTTACTCCTTATATTAATATTTACTATATGTAGAAGGGTGAAAGGCCGCTAATACTTTTAAACGTAAATGCATTCTCATGAAAATGTGTTGTTCTCATAAAAATCTGTTATTTCCTGAAACTCTTTTGAACTATTTTAACCTCTTTTTACCTTTACACAAATAATTTGTTATTGCAATGATTTTTTAAGAAAACAGAAATTGAAATTTTCAATATTCGTTACATGCTTTTTACTTTACTAAAGGTTTTCAAAATAATTTCAGTCTTCATTTTTTAGGTGGCCAGTGTCTCCAATAACAATAAATGCTGCTTATAATAGAAACCTTAATTCTATAAGTAAGTATAATTTACTATAATACAATTACATTTCATAAGTAAAAGTTGTGATACATAAACAAATCTTTTTACTTCCATTTTGAATGAATAATATTCAATAAATAGCTTCATATCTGCCAAATATTGCGCAGGAATACAATTAGCAATACTCAAACTGTAGCAATAGTGAAATAATAGGACTTAAATATGCTTTATCAAAATGGTGTCTATTTATACTTGGTGTGAAATCAAATATTTTTATAATATGCTCTATATGATTGAATATCATATTAAATTTATAATTATTAGAAATTCTACTGTTGTTTTTCAGATAATTAATACATAATTAATTAAACTTTTGACATAATTAAGATTTTTAATAATAACATGCATAATTACATAACAAATGCATGCTTTACATAACAAGTGCTTAATTAAGATTAATAATAACAAATGCAGGCTTTACATAACAAATGTGTAATTAAGATTATCTTGACCATTAATAATAAAAAATAATGGGGAATAGCAAAAAGTATAGCATCAATCAAATTAAAATTTGCAAAACAAATATTATATATAATTCTCTTAAATGAATTAATAATTCTAGTATTATAGAAAATAGGTAGTAAAATTTTATAATTTCTTTTCTTTTTTTTTTAAATTAAAAGGTCCGAAATTATTCAAATCAAAGTATTGGAATTAAAACTAAAGCACTTTGAAAAGGTGTCAATTAGTATTTCATCACACCAGAAGATCTCATCATTATTGCCACCGTTAAAAATGTAATATTATCCTTAAGAAAATACTTCGTTTTTAATCAAATGAAATATTATCCTCTGAATAATCCATAATCTGATCACTTTCTTTTCCATTCATAAAACGTATGCAATGTATTTTTTTAAACAATTTTTGTTGTATTTAAAGTAAAGGAAATAAAAAAATTCAAAGAAATTATTAACAGGAAAGGAAATCATTTCTTTTCTTTTTTTTTCAAATTAAAAGGTCCGAAATTATTCAAATCAAATTATAGGAATTAAAAATAAAGCACTTTGAAAAGGTGTCACTTAGTATTTCATCACACCAGAAGATTCATATCTCATCATTATTGCCACAGTTAAAAATGTAATATTATCATTAAGAAAATACTTCGTTTTTAATCAAATGAAATATTATCCTCTGAATAATCCATAATCTGATCACTTTCTTTTCCACTCATAAAATGTATGCAATATATTTTTATTATTTTTTAAAATAATTTTTGTTTTATTTAAAGATAACAAAAGAATGCACTGTCTCCCATTTCGTTACATAATTATTTCTAAAGATAAACAACAATCTTGTATTTTCATTTCATGCATTGGTTGATCTTTATCCAACTTCTGACTACTATCAATTCTTTGGATAATAGAACAAACATTTTAACAAAATAATAACAAACAAACTTTTGGATTGTAATTCTAATTTTATTTCAGCTTTTCCTGCTGCCTTTCTTCAATTGCCACTCTATAGCAGCTCTATGCCCAAGTAAGTCTGTGTTTACAGATGAATTCACTTTTATTGCTTTAATTAACTTTATATAGTTGTTATAGGCATCAATGGTTTTAAAACAAATAATTTTTTTTCGGTAGGTTCGTCAATTACGCTGCAATTGGATCAATCATCGGACACGAAATAACACATGGCTTTGATAGTGAAGGTAAATTTAAAAAAATTATGCTTGCAATATTACAAATTGTCTTTTAATTAAGAACTTGGTTATTAGGAAGTGAAGATAATGAATTCAACAACAAATCAATTAGGTCGTATGAAAATGAAAACCATTTGAATCGAAAACTTATTTGTTGAAAATGATAAAAAAATCAAAAACCAGCATCACTTTATCTTAGAAATAATTAAGTACTAAGTCAAACCCATAACTCAAGGTTAATTTTCATCAATGCATAGTTCTTTCAGTTCTTAGATGTCTTTTTGCTGATGAAAATTCTGAAATCTTGGAATAAAAATTTTTGATCCATGTTATCAGATTTCATGATTTTATTTCAACAAGTATCGTGAAAACTTTGTCAATCCAGCATCACTTTCAAACTAATATTTTATTATTATTAAGAGCATGTTAGATAACAACTTATTAAGTATATTTTTCGATTAGACATGTGGTCTAGTTCTAGACCGAGCATAACTTTATGCAAAAGAAAGACTTTACCTTATTTAAGATAAAAACAACAAATCAAAACCAGCAGCACTTTATCTTAGAAATAATTAAGTACTAAGTCAAACTCATAATTCAAGGTTAATTTTCATCAATGCATAGTTCTTCCAGTTCTTAAATGTCTTTTTGCTGATGAAAATTCTGAAATCTTGGAATAAAAATTTTTGATCCATGTTATCAGATTTCATGATTTTATTTCAACAAGTATCGTGAAAACTTTGTCAATCCAGCATCACTTTCAAACTAATATTTTATTATTATTAAGAGCATGTTAGATAACAACTTATTAAGTATATTTTTCGATTAGACATGTGGTCTAGTTCTAGACCGAGCATAACTTTATGCAAAAGAAAGACTTTACCTTATTTAAGATAAAAACAACAAATCAAAACCAGCAGCACTTTATCTTAGAAATAATTAAGTACTAAGTCAAACTCATAATTCAAGGTTAATTTTCATCAATGCATAGTTCTTCCAGTTCTTAGATGTCTTTTTGCTGATGAAAATTCTGAAATCTTGAATAAAAATTTTTGATTCATGTTATCAGATTTCATGATTTTATTTCAACAAGTATCGTGAAAACTTTGTCAATCCAGCATCACTTTCAAACTAATATTTTATTATTATTAAGAGCATGTTAGATAACAACTTATTAAGTATATTTTTCGATTAGACATGTGGTCTAGTTCTAGACCGAGCATAATCTTTATGCAAAAGAAAGACTTTACCTTATTTAAGATAAAAACAACAAATCAAAACCAGCAGCACTTTATCTTAGAAATAATTAAGTACTAAGTCAAACCCATAACTCAAGGTTAATTTTCATCAATGCATAGTTCTTCCAGTTCTTAGATGTCTTTTTGCTGATGAAAATTCTGAAATCTTGGAATAAAAATTTTTGATTCATGTTATCAGATTTCATGATTTTATTTCAACAAGTATCGTGAAAACTTTGTCAATCCAGCATCACTTTCAAACTAATATTTTATTATTATTAAGAGCATGTTAGATAACAACTTATTAAGTATATTTTTCGATTAGACATGTGGTCTAGTTCTAGACCGAGCATAACTTTATGCAAAAGAAAGACTTTACCTTATTTAAGATAAAAACAACAAATCAAAACCAGCAGCACTTTATCTTAGAAATAATTAAGTACTAAGTCAAACCCATAACTCAAGGTTAATTTTCATCAATGCATAGTTCTTCCAGTTCTTAGATGTCTTTTTGCTGATGAAAATTCTGAAATCTTGAATAAAATTTTTTGATCCATGTTATCAGATTTCATGATTTTATTTCAACAAGTATCGTGAAAACTTTGTCAATCCAGCATCACTTTCAAACTAATATTTTATTATTATTAAGAGCATGTTAGATAACAACTTATTAAGTATATTTTTCGATTAGACATGTGGTCTAGTTCTAGACCGAGCATAACTTTATGCAAAAGAAAGACTTTACCTTATTTAAGATAAAAACAACAAATCAAAACCAGCAGCACTTTATCTTAGAAATAATTAAGTACTAAGTCAAACTCATAATTCAAGGTTAATTTTCATCAATGCATAGTTCTTCCAGTTCTTAAATGTCTTTTTGCTGATGAAAATTCTGAAATCTTGGAAGAAAAATTTTTGATTCAAGTTATCATATTTAATGATCTTTAAATTTCATTTCAACAAGAATCTTGAAAACGTTGCCAATCCAGTATAACTTTCCTACTAACCTTTTCTATCATTAAGAACAAGTTAGATAACAACTTATTATTTTTCGATTAGACATGTGGTCTAGTTCTAGCCAGAGCATAACTTTATGCAAAAGAAAGACTTTATCTTATTTAAGATAAAAACAAGAGCTTGAACAGTACTTACCTCCAAAGCTTTTTCAATCCACACACTAGCAGTAAATCTCACTGCACCTGATTTTACTGGTCTAAAACAACAAAAAATAATCACTCGATGGTAGGGGTGTAGTTTATGTATCCAGCAGTTTTTATTACGCACTATTAAATTTTATAGCGTATCACTTTTAAAACTACTCACACTTAGCGCAAGTAGGCTTGTATGAAACTGTTCGCAAAACGTGTTTTTGCATTTAAAAAATCATCAGTTAGGCTGAGTCCTTCTCCGGTGATTCAATAGCGAATGCTACCAGCTTTCTTCCCAATTTAACCATCGTTCTGCTTTATCTTCAGTAGCTCAGAACTGCCACGACGTCGTCCCAATGCCAATTGAAAAATATTGCTTGGAAACAAATACATTTAATTCCTCTTAGATCTATAAAAAGATTATCTTTGATCACTTAGAAACAAGAGGAATTTTCCAATAAGATGTTTTTTGCTTTCAAAGTTTGCGTTCAAACAAAAAAAAAAGCAAAACATTTACCCTGAATTACTTCCAGAGCGCACTCAAAAATGCCCTAAAAAAGTAATTATGATCAAAATTGATACTTGAGATGTTAAAGGAATACAACCCTCTTCACTGATTCCAAAGCAATTTTTGTATTGTTTGAAATGTAAAATGTTTATAATTTAATAATACTAAAGTAAAATGTACATATTAAAGTGAAACATTCTGTTGACTTAAGATAAAATTCATTACCGATGAATTTATTTTTCAAGGTATACATTTTTCATTTATATTATTTATTTATGAATCCAACTGTTTTAAACATCTTCTCTCTTGATTCAGACAGTGGCTAAATCTTAGATTTAGTTAAGATTATTCCCTTTATAGAAGATCTGGTAATAAATATACTATTAATGACGTAGTATATTTTATAAGCATTGTAATAAACTGAATGTAATATTTATTTAGTTGCAAAGAGTCTTTGCTAGCAAGAACAAATCATTAGTACAAAAGAATAACTGGGGATCATCCATACAATGTATGCCATACAAAGAGAAAAAGTCATAAAATGATTCAACAAAAGAAACATTTTCATATATTAAATTTGGCTGAGGACATTTTACAAAAACCCTTAATAAAATCGCCTACAATCAATCATCATTTATATTTTTAAATTATTCAATACAATTTGTAAGTATCAAAAAAAATTTAATTGTCTTTTCCTCTGTATATCGCTATCAAGCCCCCACACACTATATACATGAAGAAAGTGTACAATTTGCTTAAACTGGTTTAAAATTTTGTTGTATACACTGTTAAAAAGACAAAAATAAGATGCTCCACACTGATTTTACAAAGCCTCCTTTATTATCCTTCTTACCCTTTACTATACATACTATTCCTTATTAAAATATAAGCTAAAGTTTGTACAGAAGAATAGAATAAACTGACAAGCATACTAATCATTTTGTTCTACTAACCATGATATTTCCACAAACCATACTCTTAACCAATTCTGAAACTGAAAGCGTTGATTTATTTTTTTATTTTATACTTAAATCTTGTCTGTCATTTTTATTACCGTAATTTCTTGCGAATTATATGTTTAATGTAATACTACTACCTAAAATTGCTTTTAAAAAAATTGACAATATTCATATGAAAGTAAAATGAGTAATTTCTAAGCATAAAGAAGCGTAATAGTCTCGGATAGTGGAAGGGAGCCGAACGTTAACGGTACACAAAATGCAACGCTCATCTTGCATTGTTGTGTGCTAGTAAATGAATAAAACCTGCAGTAAATTTATAGATAAAAATTAAAAACGCTTTACAAAAGGCCAAATTAATAATTAATCCTAAACCTTATAATGATTTTCCTCTCCCTAGCAAATAAGAAAGTTATGCCCCATGACCGAAGGCCCCTGCATATATACATATATATATAATATGTATATATATACACCAGGAAGTTTTCTTCATTCATCAATGGATTACGGACCAAATATAATTCGATCAAAATAATGCTGATAATATAAATAATGTTGTCTTCCACATAAAGGACATAAAATTTCCATCTTGTAGTACCTTTTTCACATTTATTTACTTTCTAATTCGTTTGTTTAAGTCCATTACTTGGTAAATGAATTGTATGATATCTTTATGCATTAACCTTTGGAATTTCTTTATTTTTCATGAGAGAAATAAAGATAAAGCCATTTTCGTCAATTTCGATGAAATTCTTAATTGAATACAACAAGCTACTTTCAAATTTCCTTTTTTATCATACTATCTGTTACATAAAGAGTAGACGTTCCTTGAACTTGTACTCTAAGTCTGTGGTGATCATTATGAAATATAATAAATATTTTCAAATTTCTTTGTTTTCCATTTTTCTTAAACAAATATTTAATATTTAATTCTCCAAACGCAAGAAAACGAAATTCTATTTAAAGAAGTAGTCGCAAATAAATTTATAGCTTTCATTGTGTTTATATTTTAATTAATAACCTAAATATATACAATGCATGTGGGAGTTTAAATATGAAATATATTTTATTGATGTGTTCATGATATCGTGATAAGTGATTGTATTGAAAATAAATGTGGTTCAAACAACAGAATTTAAGATCGCAACAGAAATTGTTGCGAATAAAACTGTTTACTTTATAAAGGTTTATATCTTTTTACTTTCACACCGAAAAAATAAGAAAATTTTTTAATTTATTTGTAAATAATTTGAATATCGCTTCTCTTTTACAGTACCATCTTACGTCCCTGTTTTCTACTATATACTAATCCTGTATAAAGTAAAGCGATTAAAACTGCACAATTTTCGTAACATTTTGCGCGGATTCAGATAAAAATAATCTTCTAAACTTTGGTGCTGAAAACTAACGTAGTTATTACATAACTATACTTTCACAGAAAATAAAAGAGATAATTTAATATACCTCAGAGCTTGGCAGAAAGCTTTCCAAAAGAGATGGTGAATCATTTATCCAAAGATACCGCTTTTTACGGAAAAGTTAAAACTAAAAGTATTTTGGTAAAATTCACATACTTAGGGTTGGATTGGAACTGTCGATTATATTATCGTTTTAGGCCTAAACATGTAGGCATTCTAATTAATAATTAATTTTAAGCTGCTTAATACAGCGAAATGAGAATTCAAGTCGAATAAGTAAAATAATTAAAATAATAGAAACAACTGAAAAAAATGTGCTATAGATAGAGTTGGGGCCCAAATAACTATTTCAGGTTATATATATATAACCAAAAGTTATAGTCAAAAGCCCCATGAATTTTATAGATAAATGAAATCTCATAAGTCTTTTCCCTTCATTTTATTAGTCCTTTTTAGGGAAATCTAAGAGTTGAGGTCCAGCCTCAGAAAGCGACGGGAGAGAGAGAAAAACATATCCAAAAGCTGCAAAAGTTGTAAAGCGTCTGCAGTCCCAGAGAATAAAATAAAAAAGAAATCATTAAAAGTGTTCTGGTTAATGTTTTTCACAGCCTGAGAAATAAAAAATTGAAGCGCGTTTGTAAACAGATGTATTAAGACAGCGCTTAACTATAGAAAGGCATGAAGGTAGTTAGGAGAAAATGCAAGACTCAAAGTTAATAGGCGTTAGACATTAGAGTAACAACTAAATCTGTTAATTGTAGGTCCGTCTTAAGAATAACAAAAATTGAGTTATTACATTTTTGTGTGTATGTATGGGTGGGTAGGTTAACTGACATTCCACGTAAACATTTATTCTTAAATCTATTTTATTAGCAATAACGGAATTCAGAAAATAAAGTTGCGAACTTAAACAATTCACTTATTGAACGGTTAAATTCTGTTAGTTTGTCCACATATCTAACATCTTGTTTGTAACTCAGACGATGATTGTTTTTTCTTTCAAATTAATGTAAATAAAGATTAGCGCAGGAGTGGCCAACCCGTGGTCCGCATTGAACATTTTTCTGGCCCGTGAGATTTATCACGCTGTTACAAAACATATTTATTTTATAATGGCTAAAATAGTGAAAATCAATGTATTAAAAAACATATTCAAAAATTAACTGTCAAAATTATGAGAAAAAATTAACTTTGATTTTAAAATAATATTTTTGCGAATGTATGACAGATATTGCCTGTTTTATTCATCAGTTTACAGTTATGTTAAATTATATTCCGCGAGCTCATGATGCGCGCGAATCTTGGAACATCTAATTATTAGATGTTCCAACCTGTTATATTAGATTCTAATATAGCAGGTTCTATGTTTCACTTTAAGTGACTTCAGTAACGCAGTGACCATCCACCTAGATACGCACAGTTGATTGCTGATAGCAGATCAAACCCGACTCTTAGTTGAAGTTGTTAGCGCTTTTCGTTCAACATATACCTGCTAACCTTTTTTTTTTTAAACATAACGGACGCTAACCTGCAACACCCATTACGATGTGCAAATACCCAAATTGAGATCGATTTGCAAAAACTAAGTGATTCATTTATTATATTATCTATTTTTACATGTAAGAATAATAGTAAGCACAAAAATAATAACTCATTCTGTTTCAATTTTTCACTCCAAAAAATGTTTATAGTGGGTCTAAATCTAATATGGGGACATATAATTTTATGTGCAGCCCGAGGAATTAGGATGCATTTCCAAAGTGACCCGCAAGATCATTTGGAGTGGCCACCTCTGGATTAGCGAGTAATGATGAATATTTTTTTCTTGTGAAATTACTAGTGTTTAAATGTAAAGATTCTAATTATTTCAAATGTAATCATTAAAATTGCAGAAATTTAAGAGTTTTTGTCCATTACTCAAAGGCTACTTTTAGAAAGTTTTAATGTTCGTGGTAAAGAAAGTTTAAAATAACTTTCAAGCATTTAAGAGGGATTCTTGGTAAAAGATTCTTAAAATCAGAAGTATTTACGGAAAAAATTTTTAAAAATTTTAATACAAGTTACTTATAGTTAGTTATAGTTATTGATATTTCATGTAAGTACATGAATCTGCCATTATTGCGTTATAAATGGTTTTAAGAAAGTTAAAAAATATACCGCCAGATTTATCCATACATATGGAGGTATCTCACAGAAAAAGATAAGTTATTGGTGTTTTGTTAAATTTCGGATAAATGGTTACATTGGAAAACATGAGTGCTGAGAAAAGTTTCTCAGCACTTACTTGGTTTATTAGTAAAGCAGTCACTGTCTTTCCTAGTGGGTGTATTATGGAAGTATACAATTGAATTACCTCTTTAACATTACATTTTAAAATCAATTCAATTATTTTTCAAGCATTCTGGGAAAATAAAATTTATTTTTCTAAAAGAGTTGGAAGTCAGATTCTTAAACCGACTCCTGACTCCAACTTCCGACTCCTTTAAAAATGATCGACTCCCGACTCTCCACCTTTGCTTAAAATTTGGTATTAAAAAAAGATTTTTTCGTTTTATGAAACTCTTATTATTAATTAATGCAAGTAAATCTTATAAAAGAAAGAAAAAAATGTATTCACGGAAAGGACCTTTTGAATTGGTATTAAATAGTTATTGCATAGAGCAAGGAGTTTTTTCCTCTCCCTCCCCCAAAAATAATAATTTCTTTTTTTTAAATTTAAAATATAAAATATATAATAAAATATAAAACTTTTCTACTGATGTTTCAAATAATTTTCATTTAGTATTTTAAAATAATATTTTTTTTCATCCGGATATTTAAAAAACGAACATTCCCGGTTGGGTTCTAGGTCCTTTTCCAAGTAAAACCATAGAAGAATCTCTAAAATTACAAGAACCGATAAGGTATAACGACAAATGAAAAATTTACAATGAAATTCCAAAACGGATACAAGCAATTCTGACTGTAAAAAGCAGACACTTACAGTTTATTCAGTATTATAGACTGTAATATAAAATTTTTAATTGCATTTTCTTCATATTTAGTACAACGGGGATTTACTGCGGTAAAAAAAAGTAAAAGAAACCGATTGACAATAGAGAATTGTGCTGATTTTAGAATCATTAGAACCATTTCTTTTCATTAAGGCCATTTTTCCTGTGATTCTTAATTTTTATTTTCGTGTTACACTTCGTTATCTTAATTTTTTTTTCTGTAATGCGAATGTTAATCTTAATTGTATAATTTTAAATGTCCACTTCGTAACACGATGCCAACGTGTAGGTAGCATATACTGTAGTTGAGGTTCTGGCAACTGGCAACTGGCGTACCGATTACGGAGTACCAATGGGGATAAACCCCTTAACCTGCTCACCTTAATTCATATATTTAATCTCAATTAACTATTGGTTGCTTAAGTGTTAGTAAAAGTAAAAAAATAATTTTAATACAATTTTAAAAATGGTACTCAGAAAAATAAAAAATACTTAAAAATAAAATAAAAGTAAGAAAAAATTTTAATTTAAATTTAAAAAATAAAACGAATTTAAGTTAAAAATTCGCTACAATTAGGGACCAATTGTAGATGACGTAAAAAAATTGTTTGTTGAAACGTGTGGAGCAAATCTGTAATGATGATCTGTAAGAAATATAATTAGTTCCCCCCCGAAAAAAGGCGCTTCCCAGAACCAAAATTCTGGTGTTTTATTATTGTCCCCCATTATTATTATTATTATTATTAAATAACTCTATCCCTATATAAAAAATAAACCTAACTATATTTATTAGTCGGCAGAAAAGTTTTAAGGTGCACATCACAGCAGAATACGGAAAAAGGGCTGAGCTTAGATTCGAACCCTCCACCTTGCGATCAGAGATCCGTCCCTTACCCCTGCGACAATTAGCCGAGGTTCGAAACCGCTGAAGGCAGGGTTGCAATCATTGCTTTTAGAAACGGTGATTGTAACTTTGTGTGTACAACTATCTCGCATCGATAGTCAGGCAACCTGCTGGGATTTTACCGCATTTTCTCCCATACTACACTCAAATGCGGGCAGTTATCCTTAAATTCCTCTTGGAAGGCACTGTCCTCCTCCATCACCCGTCGGTGGGCTGTTCGCGGTATACTCCTGGTTAATGGTAGCACGTGCAGGAGGGCTGATGCTTGAATCCGCTGGCGGCGTTGTTATTGTCATCGCTTTCAGAGGAGAAGAGACTCAATAGTATTATAACAATGTGTGTAAAGCATCTCGCATCGATAGTTAAATTGTTTTGTGAGAATTTCCCCAGGTTTTCTCCCATACGACACTTAAATGACGTCTAAAAATTCCTAAATCCGAAATCGAGTATTTTTGAAGGAGGTGGAGTCAGTTTAAAAATCCGACTCTCGATTCTTTTATGAAGTGATTTTTATTTTTCCAAAATTCTAGGAGTTAAATGTTAAAATTAAATCTTAAGGAGGCAATTCAATTGTATGCTTCACTAATATCAGTAGCAAAGACAGAGACTGCTTTACCAGCATATCAAAAAAGTGTTAAGAGACTTTTTAGGACTGAGGTTGATAAAAAGCTATCTTAGATCAACGATGAGATAAGATCTTATAGAAGTTATTATGTTATTAAAAAAAGATTTAATGTATTACAAATATAGCATCTTTGTTATTAAAATATACGATTTTTGCTTGTCTTAAGCTTTTCTATACTACTTTGCTACTTGTTCCTTTAGTATTATTTTTATAGGACGTAAGCAAATTTAGAGTATTATATTACTAACAAAGATATTTAATGTACTACAAATGTAGCCTCTATGTGATTAAAATGTGCGATTTTCTTTTGCTTGTGATAAACTATTCTATATTACTTTGCTATCTGTTAATTTAGTATTGTTATTTTTATAGGATGTAAGCAAATTTAGAGTCAAATGATGTCTTTAAAGTGAGTGCAAATACTACACCTTTAAAGTCTTAAAAAATACTTTGTTACGCAAGAACTGTTATTATTATGAAAAAAAAAATTGAGCAAAAACTGTTTATAAATATCTGTGTTCAATAAAATCATTGAATTTATTTCACAAACTTTTCTAAATACGTTCGTAAAGATCGTACTTTAAAAAACTACAGTAAAGAGTCGGGCATTTTTGTCAGACTTACCACTCCTGCTTTTAACCTCTACGCCACGAAATCATTTATCAGTATAAACAGCAAAGGGCCTGATGGCCGAGTGACTAGCTCTCGGTGCCACAGGTTTCGGGTTCGAGTCCCGGCGGAGACATGGATGTTTGTGGTGGTTCGGAATCCATAGGTCTCGGTCTAACAGGGTCGTAGAGCGTTGCGGGCTATATAGCTTATCTTAAAACTACACTCACCTCCTGGGTAATGCTAAGTGAGAAACGTCGGTGCAGCGCTTGTCTTAAGGTATTTAAGACAACTGTCTAAGTGTTTGCTAGTTGCATTAGAAAAAAAAAGTTTGACAATCTTAAAAGCTTTTAAACCATTAAAATGGGTCGTTGGCAAGCGGATTCATGGTTTAACATTTAACATCGCAGGTAGCCACCCCGTAAGATCCAAGTCCAACCATCTGAAGTGTTTCTGTTTTATTTTATTTCCATTTTAATTATTTGAGACACATTCTTTATATGAAGTACAGCAAAATTAATAATTTTTCTACTAGAAATACATATATAATATAATAAGCCTACTTTTATACGATGCTGAAATTTAATATGAGATTTCATTTTTGAGATTGTAGCAAAAGAAATTATTCGTTATGTTCAATATATCAGTTACTCAATTTATGATTAATGTTATAAAAAGGGTCCTATTTAATTTCCTGATTATGAAGTATTATTGCCGAAAAAGTATTGCAAGAGCCCTGTCGGTATTCATAGTAATAACATATATATAGTACAGTATAGTGTAATTATATATATATAATATGTCTGGGAATCAGAGACAAAAATAAAAAACCCACAAATATAAACCCCTAAAATATTATCTAACATATATCATTAAGTATAATATAATATTCTTCAGCTACAGTTAAAGTGGATTCCGAACCACTATAAACGTCCATGGCGCCGCCGGGACTCGAACCCGAAACCTGTGATACCGAGTACCGGAGTGCTAGCCACTCGCCCACGATGGAGTCAATCCGTGTCTTAAAGCCCAGGGCAGACCCAGCAACGATGGAGTGAAATGTGTCTTAAAGCCCAAGACGGACTGAGAGACGATGGAGTTAAGTGTCCGTGTCTTAAAGCCCAGGACAAACCAAGCAACGATGGAATCAATCCGTGTCTTAAAGCCCAGGGCAGACCCAGCAACGATGGAGTGAAGTGCCCGTGTCTTAAAGTCTAGCCCAGGAACGATGGCCGTATCAAAACCCAATGACCGAGTGATGTGTCCGTATCTTAAAGTCCAGGGCAGACCGAGCAACGATGGAGTGAAGTGTCCGTATCTTAAAACCTAGGGCAGACCGAGCAACGATGGAGTGAAGTGTCTGTATCTTAATGCCAAGTGCAGACCAAACGATGAAGGAGCTAGGTCGACTAAATTAAACTGAAACTGATTATATATTAATTTTTTATCTAGTAGAATCAATGATTTCTAAAACTTAATAGAACCCTATCATTTTAACTACAAGATTATATTTTAATCATGTCAATTTTCATCATGGTTAAATTCGCTTTCGAAATTACGAATTTATTCCGCTATTTTTTCTCATCCTTTCCAGTTTTTCATAATAGGAAACTTGCAGTTTTTTAAAAGCAACTGTTATTGAAGCTTGTTTTGATTTGAATTAGTTAAAAAAAATTGGCCGTTTGGCGAGATATCGCCTTTTTTTTACGTCGACATCGAATTAAAATTTCTCCGAAATTGATTCGTGGGAATGAATATTCTTGCGAAACCATCTATTAGTCACCAACTAGAAATCCGTTATACTCAAATATAATCAAAAATAAGTGGAATTCTTTTTAGATTCATGAAATAAATTGTTATTATTATTCACTTTCCAATTACTAATTCATTTCAACATCTTCATCATAAATCCTCGTGGCGCAGTTTTTATTCTATTGGCAAATTTATTGGCGATTTTCACTTTTTTTTTTCTTGGTTGCTTTTTGATCATCACAACCTTTTCACCGGACTGTACATAAGTTCGATTTTTGGATTGTGTCAATGGTAAGTATTTAAATCAGTGATTTTATATATTTTCCGATCAACTCTGTAGATTTAAAGTTGGCTTGCATGTATTGCAGGTGATATAGTTATTCTTTAAAACTTTTATTAATGTATTTTAAACATGAAACGGAATAATTGTTTAGTGTGTTTTATAAAATACTTTGAGAGTATGATCAAACCTTTGATTTTAAGATCTTGAATTCTGAAAATGAGACTTATTGAAGTTTTTCTTTTTTTTAATTTTAAGTGAAATTTTCTTCGTTTTTGGATTATTTAAGTATTTTAATTGATGGTAAATATGAAATATTTCTAAATTGTATTCTAAGCTGTGTTTATTGTGATTTTGCAATTCTTTTTTTGCAATAATAGAGATAATAATAATGTGATCATTTCATTCAGTAAAATCTAAAACGAGGATTTAAATGAATTTTTTATTGCATCATTTTATCCAAATGATTAACAATCAAACAAAAATTGTATTAATTTAGAAAAAAACTTCTTTATTCTAATAAATTTAACATTTTAGTAGATATTGTTTAAAGTCTTTTCATTCGCATGTGCTGAAAATGTTTGATGATTTTTAACTAAGGAAACTAATCGATAATATTAGAAAAAAAAAAAATTTTCCAGTGCTATCCATATTATACAGTGTTTATTACATGCGTATCAATCTTTTGTTACATGGGTTGTTTTACGCTAGACCGTAAACGAAACTATGTTTGAAACTAAATTTTTTAAAACATTTTCGCTATTTTTATATAGACACTGAGGGGCCTGAATGGTCGAGTGGCTAGCGCTCTGGCTCTCGGTACCACAAGTTTCGGGTTCGAGTCCCAGCGTTGCCATGGGTGTTTGTAGTGGTTCGGAATCCACTTTAAACCGTAAGTCCCGGTCTAATAGGATCGTAGAGCGTTGCGGGGGCATTGTTACTCCGCGTCCGTAGCTTATCTTCAAGTGACACGCGCCCCCTGGGTAATGCAAAGTGAGTAACGTTTGTGCAGCGCTTGCCTTAAGGCATCCAAGACAACTGTCTAAGTGTTTGCCAGCCGCATTAGGAAAAAAATATATATATAGACATTGATTATTTATTTGTCATTGACATTTATTTTTAATACAATTCAGTAATGATTCTAAATCATATTGAAATTGCGATTTCCTTTCATGTCCTAAAATTGAAGTTTCGTTTCTCATTTAACAAAGGCTAAACGGTTTCGTTTCTGTGTTATTGGAATTGATTCCTGATAGTTTCATACATTTTTTTGTGTCATTTGGAACTTTACAGTTGAGTTTAATATTTGAATCCTCATTTTAGTTTGTATTAAATTAAATTAAATTAAATTGGCGTTAGTTATTTATGTATTTAAATTTGAACTCTTTGCAGCGTTATAGGAATTGATTTAATTTCGGAAAGTTTCCTAATTTTTATATCATTCGGAATTTTGCTTCAGTGTTATTTTATGAATTGATATTTAATTTAATCTTCACTAATAGTTTTATTCAATAAATTTAAATTAAGTTCAAGCACCATCTAAAATTAAATTATTTTTTATAACTGAATACAATTCTGAAATATTCCATTTTATATGAAGTTAAATCATTAGAATTTTAATTAAATGAAATCATGTAAATCAAAATGTTATGACATCTTTAAGTAATTAATTTTAGAAAGAGATATATTGCAAATACCATTCAAATAATGTATAGTTATAGGATAAACGATTAACACACAAATTATTTCTCATAATTTAACTAAAAATTTCAATCGAAAAAAATTCTACAATTTGATTTTTAACTTAAATATTTTAGAAATACAGAGTTTTTATTGAATAATTTGTTTTTTAAATGTTTTTTTAACTACGACAATTTCTTACCAGGATTCGAACCCACATTTGAGCACATGAAATATTAACTACTTAATTCACTCCGTTTTCAAGGTGATAATTATTGAAGGAGGTAAAATACTGAAAACTGTACAATAAATGAAACTAAAAATAAGTTTTAAATTGGTGAAATTATATCCCAGTTAAACTGCTGAGTTATATATACGAAATATAAAATTTTTTAAGAAAACGTATTTCCAAAAAGAACACTTTGTTATAAAAAATATATATTGAATATAATATATTAATAATATATATAATATATTGAATATAATATATTAATAATATATATAATATATTGAATATAATATATTAATAATATATATAATATATTGAATATAATATATTAATAATATATATAATATATTGAATATTTTATGCTGTAAAAAATTCGCACTAAATGTGTTTAGAAGTTTAAGTAAATCAAATGTTTCGATATACAACTAATAAAAAATGCACAAATAAAGTTTTGTAAAAAAGAAAGACCCAGTTTAATTAATTTGTGTTGCTCGAAATAAAATTCTCAGTTATATGAATGAAACTAAAATGATAAACTGATGTAGTAGGGATCAATACGTTGAGATTTTCTATTTTAATAAGCGGCCTGTTAGCCAATTTGTTAGCTCTCTGACCTTTGCTACCACAAGCTTCAGGATCAAATTCCGGCTTTGGCATGGACGTTTGTCAGTGGTTCGGAATCCACGTTAAACTGTAGGTCCCGGTCTAATTAGCCTGAAGTGCGCATAAAATTACCGTAGAGCGACAAACCAAACCACAATCTATATTAATATCTTTTATGATTGCTGTTAATGAAAGATACGTTACAATCAGACAGTGGTTTACTATTTGTTTTTCTAATGCAGCTGGCAAACAATTAGACAGTTGTCTTTTATGTCGTAAGGCAAGCGCTGCACTGACGTTACTCAGTTAGCACTACCCAGGAGGTGCGTGCAGCTTCAAGATACCTACGGACTTGGAGTAACACTACCCCTGTAACGCTCAACGATCATGTTAGACCGGTACCTACGTTTTAAAGAGGATTCCGAACCACTACAAATATCTGTTGCATCGCCGGGACTCGAACCCGAAACCTGTGGTACAGAGCGCCAGAGCGCTGGCCATCAGGCCCCCAGTGGTTTACTATAAAATACCATAAATATATACAACATTCATAAAATGAATATCAAATCCATTTTAACTCGGTAACCCGATAATATTTAGTTAATGAAATTAAATGTTTATATAAACTACTAAAATACTTCGTGAAACCTATGTTAAATCTAATAATTTCAATTTTAATAGCTAAAAACAGTATAAATTGAAATTAAACTATAATTTAGCATACAGAAGTCTCTTAATAGTTGTGAATATTTGCTTTAAAAGTGAATTTGAACCATCTTCAAATCGTCTACAGCAAAAGTTCTAAATTGTTGCACGTTCTTATTTTCCCATAGGTAATAAACGTCCTCAAATTAATTGGGTGATTTATATTGATTATATATATATATATATATGTGTGTGTGTGTGTGTTGTGAGGTAATTTAGAAATTTTTATTTTAAATATACTCTTAATGATATCGTAGCTAAGCTTCTTAATAAAATAAATATGATGCTCAAAACGTAAACTTAATTAAAAATGCTGCTATAGAACATTTCGTAATAAAATTTTTACATTGTATTACTATATCAATGATTAAAAAATGTTGCTATAAAACATTTCGTAATAAATTTACTTTGTATTACTACGAGTATATCAATAATAATTATATATGTTACTGCAAAAGATAAAATTTGTACTTTTTATGATTGCGTCAATAATAATTATTAAAATTCTTGCTATAGAATATATCGCGATAAAAATTTTACTACGATTAAATCAATAATAATTGCTTTCAGATAATGCTTCAATATATTACTCCTGTTAATATTTAATTAAATACTTTTTATTTGGAAACAAATTCTTGTAAATCAATATTTTATCGATATCATAACTGCATGCATTGTACTTTAAAATATAGCTCTCCTGTCATTAAGGGACAAACTGTTTAAATTGTATTTTTAAAATTTTAATGATTTTCACCGAGTTATATCCACAAAAGATTATAATATATTTGAAATTTTTGATGCTCTGTGCCACAGGTTTCGGATTCGAGTCCCGGCGGTGCCGTGGATGTGTGCAGTGGTTAGGAATCCACTTTAAACCGTAGGTCCTGGTCTGACGGGATCGTAGAGCGTTGTGAGGGTAGTATTATTCGCGTCCGTAGCATATCTTCAAGTTACACGTGCCCCCTGGGTAGTGTTAAATGAGTAACAGCGGTGCAGCCCTTGCTTATGGCATAAAAATGAACCGTCTCTGTATTACCAATTGCATTAGAACAACAATATTTGAAAGATTTAAATTAGAAAGTTTAATTTTTTTTATAAAGAAAAATAAATTAGAAATTCTACAGATTAATGAATTAATCTCAGATATGGAAGAATTCGCATTATAATATAATTGCGATATGATATCATTTGATTGAATAGTTGCTAGAGTTATATATCCTATTTGCATAGAGTTACAGTATACGTAATCCATACACTAAATATTTTATACAATTTATTACCTAAAGTATACGACAATGTTTGCGTTATATAATAAACCATTTCTGATAGATATACATTACCTAATTCTTAAATAAATATGAACATTTGAGTCACAAAATCTAGAGAGGAAAAGATTTGTGAATTGTCTCACCTTCTTAAATCAAAGGATTAATTTCCACACTTTGTGCTGCTATTCGTTAACGGAATTGACTTATATTGATCTAATTATAAATAAGCTAATTTTTACATAGAATTCCAAAAAAATAAATAATAAATTGGAAGGAATTTTACTCACTTTTCTGTAGATTAATTTGCATGTCAAACTGCTCTGCGTGCAAGCATCGCAGACGTTTCAGCAAATTTCTTTCCTGTTGGCAACATTCCTATTGACTTGCTTACGAGTATAAAATTCATTTGATTATAGGGTCCTTATTACTAAAAAACAAATGATACCACTGTTTTCTATTTTGGACAAAAATCGAGCATCTAAAAAAAAAAAGGTAATACTACTTTTTGTTTACTTATCTAAAAAGTATAACTAACCCTTCAAAATCAAAAATTATTTGTGAAAAAGGGGTGTTTCGGAAAAATTATATTAAGTTATTTATTTTGTCGCATGTTTAACTTATATATATTTTTTTTTTAATTTTTTTTTATTACATGATTCTTATTAAAAAAAATGTACAAACTAATAAAACATCATTGATGGGTGGATATTGTTATGCCTTTTGAAATTAATGATTGAATAAATTTACCAATGCCCCATTCTACATTTTTGCTAATTTAAAACTTTTAAATGTATTCTTTCATTTTTAAATTCACCTCAAATTAACTTAGTTGTAAAACTTTGTTTTCAATAGAAAAATAAAATGCTCTTTATTTTTTTTCTACAATCCAATAAATTAATTATAAATTGGTCGAAAACTCAAACGATTCTATCAGATCGCTTTATGTATAATTCTAGCAGATAGCAGATTCAAAAAGTGTTCGGATATTAAATGTATGGTTTTAAACACATCGCTTGATAGGAAATTAAAATCAAAGAACTTTACATGAATGATTTGAATCAACTGATAATTATATTATTTTCTATAATTTGAAGAATTGAAAGAGATTATAAATGCATTATCTTCAGATTCTTGTAAAACAGATTTCGTTCATCTATTTACGACTGTAACAGCTATTTCCCAATTTGTACATTTTTTTTAACTGAGCATTAAGTACATTTATGTAACAATTAAATAATTTACAGAACTTGATGTCCACAGTGATTTTTTTTTCGTAGAAAATACTTGACATTTTTTAAAACTGAAATTTAATTCATGACAGGCATCTTTCCAAATACGCCTAATTTCAATTATTTAGTAAGATATATTTATCCACTTTAAATGCCAAAATGTGAAATTCCCTGATTTGAAACTTTCTTGGTGGAAAATTAAAATCAAAGCGCTTTACATGAATGATTTTGGAATAACTGATAACTATATTTTCTATAATTTGAAGGACTGAAAGAGATTATGAATGTATTAGCTTCATATTCTTGGAGCACAGATTTCGTTCGTCTGTTTATGAATGTAACAGCTAGTTCCCAACTTGTACATTTTTAACTAAGCTTTAAGTAAATTTATGCAACAAATTATAGAACTAATATAAATAATTTACAGAACTTGCTGTCCACGGTAATTTTTTCATAGAAATTATTTTGACATTTTTTTAAATTGCAACTTAATTCATGAAATGCATGCTCTCAAATAAGCCCACTAATTTCAATTATTTAGTAAGAAATATTTAGCCACTTTAAATGGCGAAGTGTGAAATTACCTGATTAGAAACCTCTTTGGTGGAAAATTAAAATCATGTAAAGCGCTTTGAATGATTTTGGAATAACTGATAATTATATTTTCTACAATTTGAAGGATTGAAATAGATTATGAATGCATTATCTTAAGATTCTTGTGACACAGATTTCGTTCGTTTGCTTATGAATGTAACAGCTATTTCTTAACTAGCACATTTTTTTAATTGAGCATTAAATAAATTTATGCAACAATTAAATTGACAGAACTTGCTGTCCACGGTTAATTTTTCATTAAAAATACTTGACATTTTTTAAAACTGAAACTTAATTCATGAAATGCATCTTCTTAAATATACCCATTAATTTAAATTATTTAGTAAGAACGTAAGATACTCGTTAAATATCAAAGTGGGAAATTAGCTTATTAGAAACTCGATATATTTTGTGCGATATATTCATAAGAAACTTCGAAAAGAAAATTTGATTTTGGGAAGATAAAATTATCGTTGAACATAGAAGAAAAAAATCATGAATCCGGCATTTCAAAAAAGATAATATTTGTCTCCTAACTAAAATGCAAGCTGGGAAAACAATTTTTATCGCAAAGGTATTAAATTCTGCTGTGCCAAAAGACCTTCAAAGAAAATTTGTTGAAAATGATATATAGAATGTTGAGTTTCTTTCTTTTTTTTCTTCTTTTTTTTTCGAAAGATCTTTTTAATCGAGGTAATGTTGAAACGTTTTATGGGAATATTGGTTAAAATCATTCTCAGAAGCATGCTGGAACTGATATTGAAAGTGGGTATTTCCCACCATCACTTTTAGTCAAATTTAACTGCTGTCGAAAAGATGTTAATCATGTAGTCTCAGTAGTATATGACGAATTTTAAAAGGAAGTATATTATTCACATCCCTCTAGAATTCGTTCTGTCTATCGGATTTTAATAAAACTTGGAATATTGGGAAAACATTTCTTCATTATATGGAATATTGGGAAAATATTTCTACAATAAAAAGTTCAAATTTTGACCACCAGGAGGACTTGTGGCTCCTAAAGGACAAAAAGTCTGTCAGAATCATTAAAATTTACTCAAGTACAGAATGTGCTCAACGTGTTCTCGATTGACATCAATTACGTGTTGTAAGCGCATTATAGCGTGTTCAATGGTACAGCGAAGAAACTCTCGAGGGATTTCAGCAACATCGCGTGTAATGCTGGATTTCAACTTGGGTAAAGTCCTTATTCCTCCTCCATAAACACAGGTTTTTTAGGAACCCCCATAATCAGAAATCAGAAATTTAAGTCGGGTAAACGAGGAGGCCAGACATCTGGAAAAGCTCTTGATATTACACGATTCACGCCAAAGTTAGCACGAAGCAGTTATTTGACTTGGCGCCCAATGTGGAGAATTGCTCCATCTTGCATGAAGACAGTGGTCTCCTATAAAGCAGAAATGACCTGCTGTTGAAGGAGTTCACTGTACCATGTACTCATCACAGAGAACGTTTTAGGACCTTGAGGAGTGAGAATTTTAAAGAAAAAACGATCCCAGAATAAAATCAGCAGTAAATCCACATCATGCAGTTACGTAATCAGAATGCAGTGATTGTTGGTGCAAGAAGGGGAAGCAGTCCATATGCGTCAATTTTGATTATTCACAGTTCCATCTAAAAAAAAGTGCCCCTCATCTGACCATAGAATTTGCCAAGGCCGTGCGTCATCAACTACCATTCCCGCCAAACATCAGCAAGCAAATTCAAAGCGTGTTTGGTGGTCTTGAGGTAGCAGCATTTGTACCACGTGGATCTTATACGGATACCATTTTAAAATGGATCTCAGAATTTTTCGTACTGTCGACATACTGTGACACCGATCGAGCACTTGCTGAAGAATAGTTGGAACTGGAGGCTCTTTCAACCACAACAATAGCGACTTCGATAGTTTCGTGCGCACCGGTTTCCGCCCTTTTCCTGGCAGCACACCCAAGTCTCCAGTCTCTTCAAATTTCATAATAATCTTCAGCAATCCCTTCAAAGAACGATATTCACGCAGTGCAACTAAGCTATTTGCTTTCATTCTGATAAAACAGTTTTATCAGTAAAGCTCGTTCTTTGTTCTGTAAGGGCATGATTAACGATGACAAAGGCACGCAGAATGATTTTCGGGCTCTCGCTGCAAATCTCTTTATAGGTTTGACTAATTTGTATAAAAAATATTGGAAAAGTATCATTTGAGGGTCAAAATTTTAATTTTTTTTTTTTTTTTTATTATTATTGCAGAAATCTTTTCCCCATAGTCCATATAACGCATATACCAAATTTCATCAAATTCCGATTGGTAGGACGGGTTCTAGAGGAGTCTGAATAGGGTCACTTTAATTATAACCACCCTGTATATATCAGTCATTCATCCATTGATTGAATGCCAAAATTTAATAATTTCCACGATAAGTCATTCATCCATAATTTCCATGATAAGACATAAGTTCTTCTGGATACACCGGTTTTTTTTTGTAAAAAAGTTATTTTAGTTATAATAATTAAGCTTAATTAAGTTAAGTAATAATTATTTAAAAATTAAGTTATGTAATACTATTTATTTGAGGATTTTTTTGTAATTAAGATATCCTGAACAATGAGGGTAATGAATTTGAGAGAGGTAATTACCATGGATAATAAGGATAAATATCGCATGGATTTGATTATGATAACGGAACTTTTGCTGTAGACGGTTTACATCTTGAATAAGTAGAATTGAAACATCTAAAAAATTAAGAAAAAACGTCGTGTTACTCTTACTTTTAGTTAATTCTACCTCCATATATATCTGCAAAATATTAATAAGACTGGAAAGTTTACTACATAAAAATAAATTTTACTTTTCTTGCATTCGAAGTGAAACAGTTTAGGGAAAAGTACAATTATTTTGGTTAAATTTGGCTCAAATTAAAAACTCCTTCTGATATGATGTAAAATTCTGTATGAAAAGCTGATGTAACAATCAACTTAATAAGTAAATGAAATATCAACCAAAAGGATTTTTGCAGAGCATTCAAATACTAAATTACTATTAATAAAGTAGGAATTCGTAGGTTTCCAAAAAATATAACTTAATTTCTTATCAATATATTGATTAGTAAAAATGTATAGGCATTTATTTGTTGAATTTTACAAATGTTTTTTAATCGATCATGGTTTTATTATAACACTTAAATTTATTTTTGATTTGCATTATGATTTTGTTTATCATTACAACAGAACACAAAGTTTCATCCGCTTTTATATAATACTCGCTGAGTTATGCATATCTAAAAATTTAACACATTAATTACAGGTACTCACTTTTTTATATGTATAATATTTTGCAAATATTGACTTACAGTCTTTAAGGTATTTGTTTAAAACTTATTGGATATATTAGAAAAATTTAAACAAACTTTGTTTTAAATGTCTTTACATTTTTGTAGAAAAATTGATGGATAACTTTTTTTTTTAAGTTATCTTAATTCTATAATTAAAATTTAAAAAATTCGAATCAATATAATAACTAGATGGGGCAATTAATTCTTTTGGCAAAAATCAGTTTTGTCGAAAACTTGTTTCAAATAAAAATAAGTAGAAAAATGTTTATTGATTATGAAATCGTTTATTGAAAAATGTTTATTGATTACGAAATCGTTTATTGAAAAATGCTTATGCATTCTCTATATAATAAGAAAAATCTAATTTAAAATTCTTTATTGTTAATTTTATGTCATTAAATTTCTTTAAAAAACTAATTTTACTAATTTAATCTTATTTATTATCTTCTATTTTAAAATAAATGCTTAAAAATATATATTTCTATTATGCAGGAAACTATTTATTGGAAAGATGTGTACATAAATTTTTATAAATGACTTCCCATTTCATGGTCTGAAAGAATTTTAATTTTAAAATATTAGATAAAACGTTATTTTAATAACTCGAGCAGACATTACAATGGAAGTATCTTGAAATAAGTCCACTTCGATTAAAAAAAGGCACTGGTTTAGCTATAGGAGAAGACAAAGATTATTTCAGTGAAGCAAAATTAACGAGGAAATATAAGAATTTATCGGAAATATACAATTACATGAAGTTCTAAACAGTATTAAAAAAGCGATATGGCCGGGATTATGACTTCACTTCCAGAAAAACGCTATCTGCCAGTAAACTTGGAAAATGAGGCAAATGAGATCTTTAAACTCGCACAAAAGAAACCCCGTCTGCAAGCTCATGAGGAAATTGAAAACTGCACATTAGCAAGAAAAGAAAATGGCACAAGTGAAATCATTACGACCCCACCAGAGATGTCTACAAATCAGAATAATTGTGATGATCCCAATCCATTTCTTGAATTGCTGGCTGAAATGAATGATTCAAAAAATGCTACGAAACCATACGTCCAGTACATAAAATCCCTTAGTACGAAATACCCAGGCATACTAATGACTTCAGAAACAGGAAAACAATCTTCATCTAATGAAGATACGAGATGTTTAGAACAGGATGTAAAATCTCAGGCTAAACCAACTAATGAAAAAGCCATAACAGAAAGTTTAGAATTGGATGTAAAGCCTCGCGCCAAGTCAGCTAATGAAAATGGCATAACAGAAAGTTTAGAACTGGATGTAAACCCTCACGCCATGCCAACTAATGAAAATGGCGTAACAGAAAGTTTAGATCTGGATGTAAAGCTTCACGCCAAGTCAACTAATGAAAATGGCGTAACAGAAAGTTTAGATCTGGATGTAAAGCTTCACGCCAAGTCAACTAATGAAAATGGCGTAACAGAAAGTTTAGATCTGGATGTAAAGCTTCACGCCAAGTCAACTAATGAAGAAAGCACAACAGAAAGTTTAGAACTGGCTGCAAAGCCTCGCAAACTAACTAATGGAAAAGAGACTGATACGAATTCTGTCGATATTTTCGGAAATTGTTTCACAACCAAGGAGCGGAACAAGATTACTGTAGCTTGCCCTCATTGCCAGAAAAAAGTGCGTGCTCTTGGTTTTATTCCTCATCTGTCCTATTGTATGGGAGTCGGCATTAGAAAACGAACAAGAAATTCTTATAAAAACTTTTATTAGTAATCTATTCACAATCCTTAATTTTTTCTCAACGTTATTGTTTCTGTAAATATTGTAGCATACTATACCATACCATCATTAAAATTTTCATAATAAACATGGTTAAATAAAATTCGAAGATTTATCATTGAGTTTCAATAAACAGCTGTTCAACTCTAAGCATTAAAACTGGAAAAGATTTTTCTCTGAAGTAGAAATATGAGAAATAATATATTTCTTCTAACAGTAACTAATCGTGTACTAAACAAATATGCATAAATTTATACTTGAACTAAATAACTATATACAATACTGTTTTTCAAAGTTTGTTTTTAAATATGTAAACTCGCTCACTTCAAGTAAAATTTGATTTTACTTTTTAGTTTAATTTTTCTGATAGTGACATTTTCAATCTCCATCTCTACCATTGGAAATGATTAAGTATCTAAATTGGATAATCTTTTAAAATCAAACTTCAAATTACAGTGATGGAATTTAATAAATAAGGCAATAACTTAATTTTCGTTTAAAATGCAAAGTATCATGAAAATCTTTGCATTTGTTTGGTTTGCGTTATGTCAATATTATCACGTGCTTTCAAGCAAATTAGCTGATAAGTTTTTCTTACTGGGGGTTTTCAGTTGTGTAATATATTCAACTCCGTAAGCATCCTGCTTTTACAAATAATTTAAAAAATACTTTGTTATGTTGGACCTTGGCTTAGTAAAAATTGACAGTGATTTCTTTAATTAATAGCAGAACTTTTTTTGAATTTTTCAAAACAATTTTGGGGAACTGTAGAAAAAACACTTTTATTCTACATTTAAAGAAAAGAGAAATAACATTTCGTTCCCATTAAAAAGGTGCTTACGAATTATTTAATTGGTGCTTACGAATTATTTCTCTTGAAATTTCTAGAAAAGTGAAAAAATTCGTGAAATTGCTGGAACACTGAATCGAAAAGTGTTGCTCACCATGCATAGCGGATGTTAGTAACAAAATTACAGGATTTAAGGATTTGCTATAAAAAGAAGGTAACTTCACCTTTGGTGGTATTAGAGATCTATGTGTCATCTTATAAAAAAATCGTTCTTTTCCTACAAGAAAGATGTACTGTCAAGCGTTAATTCTCGCATTACTTAGGCACCTCCATTTCATGTCTGATTTGCTTGTATGAAATATTGCATGATTTTAGTTTAGTTCGTACCTCCCAGTAATCAAACATATTTCAAACCATCTAGAAGAGATGTTTTGAGTGACTCTATTATCCCAATATATATACATTCTTAAAGAATTCATTTAAACCGATTATTTTTACGAAACTTGAAATTTCAAATTTTGACGTTTTTAAAATCAAAAAATATGTAAAAGGGAAACTACTTTCTTTTTGCGGTAAACACTTTAGTTTCTGGTTTAATGAGAAATTCAATAATACCAAACTGATCACTATTCTGACATTCTGAATATTGATATTTGAGCAGTTGACGTTTGTGGCAAGAATCATTTTTATAATAGCATTAATTTGATATAAAATAATGACCTTCATGTTTAAAGTTTTACAATTGTAAAAAAGAGTACACCATACAAGCATTAATAGTCATTAACACCTGTATGGTTTAATGCAGGAATGTCCGATTTTTAGTTTACATATGAAGAAAAAAGTGTTTAGAGTTTCAAGCAATATATACAAATGCAAGCAAAAAGTATACTAATGCAGCAGTGAATAATGTACAATTTATAATATTCACCATGATAACAAAAATGTAATGATATAATAATCTTAGACATTTTTTTTTTTTTTTTTTTTTTTTTGTTCATGCATTTTTAAACCATCGAGCAACTCAAGAACTTTTAATCATGGAAATAAGAAATATTTTAGGAAAATAAATGGTATAGTAAATAAATAAAATGAAAACGTTATTATTTTTTATGAATGGTAATATAATTATAAATCTAAAAAGTAAATACATTCATAAAATTATACGGTGTTTTAAAGGAATTTATGATTTTATATTGAGAGTCATTAATTCCAAGGCTAGATCACAGGTTGTACTCAAAGATGTATCAAAAAGGTTTAAATGTAACGCTTGTCATAATAATTTTAAGCTAACTGAATCAGTTTTCAAAAGCGAAGGAGGTGGGTTTGGGAAGTTCAGCAAGATAGTTATTACACAAAACAAAATTCTGCATTCTAATTAACTTTGAAAGTTTTACCTTGAATGTTTTTGTTTGCTATTGCAAGATTTTTGCTTATTATTATTAAATTTTAAGAAACAGTAAAAATTTTCATCTTATCTGAATAAAATATGACTTGCACCTGAATAGACTCGTACCTAAAACAAGCTAAACCGTCTTCCCAAAACACTCATCAGACATTAAAACACAGCAATAACCTACTCGACAATATACTTCAAAATCCGCTATATTCCAAACCACAAAATAAACCTACAGGTTCAATTGCCTTCTGACATGTTGGGGAAGGAAACACATACACATGAAATTAATCTTTTTTCTACAATAAGTTTCATTTAAAACAAAAAAAAAATGACTCGCATGTATTGATGATATTAACGGGAAGCATGGAGAACCTAAGCACCAAGACGATTGAAGCTTAACACCATGGTAGAGACAGCAGCGGCCACCCGCAAATGGGGCTCTTCCTTGATTTTAGATATTCACTATAACCATATAGAAAATATATTTAATTCACAGGATGTTAAGAATACATTATTCTCAACGCTACAAAAAAAAATTCTAAATTATTGAAAGAATTACTTTCAATAAGAAGAAACATACGAACGCATTTTATTTAGCAATAGTTAGATAAAAAGCAATATATTTTTGTTTTATTATATACAATTGAACCGGGCCCTAGACATTTGTATATACAATGATTCAGCCCTGGATGTACTCAATTGATTAATTTGAATGCTTCCTCAATTTTTAATAATCTCTGACCACAAAACTGATACTTATTAAGTGCTATTGTAATACTGACTAATATATTACAAAACTTAATGAATGTTTGATTTAATAACTTTTATATTAATACTGTAGAAAATACCTTAAAATACAAGGGCTTAAAATGCAAATAAAATAATATAAGCAATCAGCGTGTAAAAATACATGCTAATTATCAAAATTCAATAGTCGAATGAGGAAAGAGATCATCTCAATATTTCCCTACAAACAGACTTCTGGACTGTGTAGCATCAATGTAATTTTTAAATTGTTATATGAAGAAAGTGTTCATGAATGAATATGCATCAAATAGTTATTTATATTAATAATGGTAGTAATAATGATTATTATTATTACTACATCGATAATTGTAGTCTGACGATTTTGGCACTAACATCAAAATAAATCATACCTAAAACATTGAGAAAACATTCATGGGCAGCAGTAATAATTACCTTCTAGCCCTTTAATTATTATTTATTTCTACTCCAAACTATTTCCAACGCATGTTTCGGAGAAAATACTTGGCATAACTATTTAAATCAGTATTCGTAAAATATGTTAATTACTCATTTGTCTTTGGATTTAAAATTACACATTTTTGAATTTGCACAATTTTTTAAAATTACACATTTTTTTTTTTTTTTTTACACATTATTGAATTTACTGTAACTTGAAAATCAATAATGATTAACTTTTTTTTTTTTTTGTTCAACGTATGAAGTAATTATTATTTTTCTGCTATTGATAATAATTGAAATATATTGCTGAAAAATAAAAATTCAAAACTTTTTTAATTTAATATCAGTGATTAAGAGAAAAGCTACAAAAAGTATAGTTTTTTATACAAGTGAACAACTACATTAATTGTAATAAAATTACTATTAAAGTATGAATAATTTTTTTCATATTTCTCTTAACATTCAATGACATAAGTAATATTGACATTCTACGAGTATACTTTCTTCACAAAAAGAGAATTCAACAAGGTACGCCTGTATATTTAATTGCATTATGTTTTACTATTTAAACCAGGGATGGCCAACCTAAATGAACTTGCGGGACATTTTGGAAATGCATCCTAACTCCGCGGGCCACATATAAAATTATATATTTCCATATTAGATTTAGACCCGCTATAGACATTTTTGGAGTGAAAAATTGAAACGTAATGAGTTATTATTATTGTGTTGACTATTATTCTTACATGTAAGCATAGATAATATAATAATAATGGTACTAAACGCACATTGTAAAGAAATATATAACACTAAAAATGAAATATAAAAAATATATAAATACAAATGAAATAAAAAAAAATGAAATCATTAAAAAATATTTATTTTACAGTGTTTAAAAATATTTTTTTTAGTGTGATATTTGCTTCTCCACTATTACACGTCCATCATGCATTCGCAGAATATAATTTAATTATTCTGCGAACTCATAAATAAAACCGGCAACATCTTTCATATATTCGCAAGAATATTATTTTAAAATTAAAGTTAATTTTTTTTTCATAATTTCGACAGTTAATTTTTAAATATATGGATGTACAAATAATGTATTTATTTAATAAATACATTATTTGTACAAATAAAGTATTTATTTAATAAATACATTATTTGTACAAATAAAGTATTTATTTATTTAATTTTAAGTTTTAATTTTATATGTGTTACCCATTTATTATGTTTTGGATTTCTTACCAAAAAATCAATGAGCTTTCGCAACAAGTTGGTAGAAAAATCATGTGCTCTTTTAAGTTCTTTATGATAACAACCTTTTAAAAAATGCACTCCATAGAAATAATTTATATTGCATTTAAATATTTTAATTTAAAAGTGAGTATTTTTTTAATTACTTATGAGAAATACATAAAATTAATAGACATTCTAAATTAAACAAAAAAAATAATGAATAATTTTAATGAATTAACTATAATGATGAGTAAATTTAAAAAAAATGAAATCAACAGTAGATTCTTATATATATTTTTACGAACGAAACTGTTTCCTCTTCCTATCAGAATCTATTTAAAGCTATAGTAAAAAAAATCTTGGGTGTGAAAAAATTAAAAAATGATTCTTTTAGTAATGATTTAAACTGAAAAAAAAATTTTAATCAATATTATATTAAAGTTTTCAGCAAATCTAATTATGGAAATTTTATTATAAATATTTCGTCTTATACAAAGTAATCAAGTGAAATTGTTGTTCTAATGCAGCTGGCAATACAGACAGTTAATCCTTATGCCATAAGCAAGGGCTGCACTGCTGTTACTCATCTAGCACTACCCAGGGGGCACGTGTAGCATGAAGATATGCTATGGACGCGAGTAACACTACCCTCACAACTCTCTACGATCCTATTAGGACCGGGATCTACGGTTTAAAATGAATTCCGAAACACTACAAACATCCAGGGCACAGGCTCGGAATTCGAAACCGATACCTTTGGTACTGAGTGCCAGAGAATCAGAGTACTCGGCCATCAGGCCCCCATCAAATTAAAGTAGTTTAACATATTTTGATTTTTCTATTCTGAAAATAGTTTTAATATATCTGCTTCGGCTTATTTGTTTTCCTTGTTAGTTGAATTTTTAGGATTCGACATTTTAAATATTTCTAGAAAGAAAAGTGATTAGATTGTTATATATAACAAAATATTTATTATTATAGAAGAAAGGAATTCGGTTCTACTCTTTTTAGAAATATTTTTCTTTTTTTTGTTCTAATGCAGCTGGCAAACACTTAGACAGCTTGGTCCCCTTAAGGCAAGCGCTGCACAGACGTACTCACTTTGCAGTACCCAGGGGACACGTGTAACTTGAAGATAAGCCACGGACGTGGAGTAACAATGCCCCCGCAACGCTCTGCGATCCTATTAGGATCGGGACCTACGGTTTACGGTTGTAGTGGTTACGGTTCCGAACCACTACAAACATCTATGGCAACGCTGGGACTCGAACCCGAAACCTGTGGTACCGAGCGCCAGAGCGCTAGGCACTCGGCCATTAAGGTCCCTTTTTAGAAATATTAAAACATTCTTATTTAGCATATGAATACAAGGTACAGTTTAAGTGTGTGTGGTAAGCTTGGAAGTTGCTATAAAGTGTAATCGAAAGCCAAGTGGAATCTCGCAGATACATGAAAAGCCATAATTACTTTTTACATCGTTTTATTAACATGCAGTTTAATAAATTAAAGAGTTGGGATTCAGATCCGAGAGAACAGCGAGCAGACGCTTGAAGGCTGCGAAAATATTTAGGCGTCTGTAACTCGGAGCGAATAGTTATTAAAAACAAATCATTAAAATAGTTTTGGTTAGTAGATTGCAGAGCTTGATAAATGAATATGATGATAATTAATATATGAAGTTAAATGCTAAACTAGAGATTAATTGTAGAAAAAGCAAGAAAATGTTTTTATGAGAAAATGTAGAATGCATTTTGAGGTTAATAGGAGTTAGTGCAATAACTGAATCCACTCATTGAATGGACCTGAATGGCATCGGTGCCACAGGTTTCGGGTTCGATCCCGCTTGTTTGTAGTGGTTTGGAATCCACTGTAAGCCGTGGTCCCCGTCTCATATGACTGTAGAGCGTCACGGGGTCAAGTCAGACTTCTACCTACGGGTACTCCATCACAACAGAAGCTGCCCCCTTTCCCTTCAACCATGAGTCCATACGGGTTCGTGGGCTTGGTCTGGATATCTACCAAGTGGGATAAGAAACAACAACACTACCTAATTGTAGATCGGGAAATGAGGAAGAACAAAATTGATGTTATTACAGAATATCCCCCTCCCCTCTAAATAAGGCTTTCATACAGTGCTATGGAAAGTTTCACTATGGAAAGTTTTAATTTTTTAGTTTTAGTTACAGTCACTCGCTCTACAGTCATGTTTTTTAAGATATATTTAGTTTCATTTTACATTGAAATAAATAACTAAATTATGCACATTTTAGTTTGATTTCGATTTACACTGTTTTTTGTATAAATATCTACGATTTCGATTTACACAGTTCTCTAAGGAATCTATCTTCCGTGTAAATCGGGATAGGTGTAGAAATTTGAAGGCAACGATAAATTATAGATGAATCAGAAGCCCTTTTTGCTCTATCTCAATTCTCAACCTAATTAACAGATTCAGTTGCTTCACTAACCCCTATTAAACTTGGTTTCGAATTTTCTGGTAACCACTTCGTTTTCTATAATTCATTGCTATTCATTCAGGATCTGCAAAATATTAACCAGATTACCTGCAATGACTTGTTTATGATTTTTTTCGCTCTAACTGCAGATGCTCTGAAACTTTTCATGACTTATAATATTTCACAGCTGGCAAAATATTTTGCTTAAGCTGCTGAATAAAACCAATATTGTTGTTTTTTTCATCCTATTACGTGCACCATCTGCTGTTGTAGAAATAATTTTCTGTAGGTCAATATCTTTTTTTAAATGCATCAAACTCTTAAAACTATCAAGTCATATATCATACAAACTATATACACTCATGTCCATAAATTAAGGATAATGAAGTTCAGGCAAAGAAAGAGACAGAAGCAAACCAAATTTGACTTATTTGTAAAGTCTATTTATTAAACAAAAGGCAAAGAGCAAAAAATATGCTATATGTTTGACATAATTAATAAAAATTGCGATTTTTACTCCCTGGAGCAAATTTCAAAAAGAACCTATTTACAAAAAACAGTATAACAGGGTTAGTATGATGGTTAATATGGAGTATGTCTCCCGGACGATGCAATACAGGCCTTACAACGCCTAGGCATGCTGAGTATCAAATTATCAATCTGATCTTGGGGAATATTACACCACTCATCAAGCAATGCCCTCCGAAGTTCCGGTTGACAGGTGGGAGGGGTTGACGGGCTGCAATTCGTCGGCCAAGCATATCCCACACATGCTCTATTGGATTCAAGTCCGGTGAGTATGCTGGCCAATCCATACGAGGTGATATCCTCCAATTGAAGGCATTCGTCTACAATGTTTGCACGGTGAGGACGGGCGTTGTCATCCATAAACAGAAATTCAGCACCCATGGCGCCCCGAAACAAACGTACATGTTGTTCCAGAATGACATCCCGATAGATGTGGCCTGTCATCGTTACACTCTGAACATGCAGGTCAGTTCTGGAACCAAGAATAATTCCTCCCAAACGAGCCATCCTGCACCACCGTAACGGTGTCGTTCAATGGTGTTCTCTTGGTGGTAACGGGTACCTGGCGCTCTCCATATGAAAGTCGGGCGAGAATCAGACTGCAAACTAAACCTGGACTCATCGGAAAACATCACACAAGACCACTGTTGCGGTGTCCACAATGCATGCTCTCTACTCCAGGTTAATCGCAGGCCACAGTGAGTTGCGGTAAGTGGAACACATCTGACAGGCCTACGAGCATATAGACCAATGTGCCCTAAGCGTCTGTACACGGTCTGCCTTGAAACTGTCGTACCGGTAGCTGAAGAGAGCTGACGAGACAGGTCTGATGCTGTGCTCCGTCTGTTTCTTTTGGCAGTAACTGCTAAATACCGGTCCTCATTCGGCGTTGTAACTCGGGGGCGACCTGTGCTGTAACATCTACTCATGTTGCCAAAGCCTGGAGAGGACACTCTGGGCGATTCTAAGTTCCTCTGATACTTCCAGCTGGGTACGTCCACATTCCAGCCGTCCGATAATTCTACCACGTAAAAAATCATCCAAATGCTTCCTTTGTGCCATAACTATGCTGTTATTGCACTGAAAGGCTTTTAAAGCGCTTGTGAACAATTTTACTTCTTTGCCACCATTCCTTATATACCCATCTCTTACACTCTCGTCATTGTGACGTACTATCCGCGCCATCTGGTGGTTTCCTGTAATTTGTATATTCTTCTTCAAGATGTGTGTGATAATTCTACAGGTGAAATTTTTATTTAAGAGTTCAATTTCTGTGTGATTCTGAATTATCCTTAATTTATGGACATGAGTGTACTATCATCAAAACTATATATCATACACATTAGTACACTTCATACACACTTATACATTAGTATACTTTATACACACATTACATACACTTCTCTTCGCACATTATTAGTTTCATTAGCTCTTCTTTCATTATATGGCTTGAGTTCGAGCAAAAACTGCTAATTTTACATTGTACTAATTGCCATTTATATTATTACTGCCATCTAAAGCAATTAAATATTCTGTATACTTTAAATCATTATGTTTTAGCGAATAAATATCTCATTTTAATTCTATAAATTGATTTTTAATTGTATTGCGACTTATTAGTAATTCATTTATACGTTTTATATTCAAGTCTTTTTCTTTAAAGTCTGCAAACAAGGTAGCACTACATTATAAAAAAGCATGTTTTACAAACTCTTTTTCTGAAAGAAATTTACAGTGACGAAAAATGAAATGGGCTACTTAAAAACTATGAACTGTAATGCTATTTTTTGGAATCCAAAAAGTTTTTAAATTCTAGTTTATAAATGATTCCTTTTTTTTTTTTTTCCGTCCGTTAAGAAGCAGAGATTTGAATGAAACTTTTCAATTACATTGTATGAACGTGAAGTAACTTTCTAACCCATCTAAGTCTTTCAAAAAGTCTCATGCCCCTATGTAACATATACATAATTTTTAATATTCAAAAATTGAATTATCTACTGAAGAAACTTAAAAGATAGGTTTTAGTAAGAAATCATTAGTAAATATATAATTTAAGAGACTATCTAGGAAATATATAACCTATTAGCAGCCGTTTTTCTTGCCCATCTTATTAGGAGTGTCATCTGCAGCACAAGATGTTAATGAAAATACCAATAAAAAGTATCGCATTTAAGTAATTTTTTTTAGCTTATTATATAAATATATATCTTTGGAGGTAGTGATGCTGTCTAATGATTTATAGAACAATATCTCTTCAGCAAATTCCCCTTTGTCAATATATCTTGTTAAAGTTATTAGTGCAGCCTCAAAGTTGATTCATCCATTTATACTGAGAATTTTCTTATTTTCAGCTTGTTAACAAGTTGTATTTAATATCTTCACTCATTTTCTCTTTTTATTCTGCTAGCAGTGTTGTTACTGATCTGATTATTGTCTCATAGTTTTCACGGAAAGGTTGCTGGTATTAAAAACTTTTATACATATAATATTTGAAAATTTTTCAACTAGTAGATACGAATGAAAAATATGCAGATTCGATGTGACAATTTATATGTACTCGTTTATTCATCAAAGTAGTTTGTGGCTTTTAAATCCTGGACGAGTCCATTTTCGAATTCCCCGCCCACCCTGTTAGTCCTCTTTAGGAGAACATGCTTTCAGTCTTGTTTAATACGCATGCGCAATTTCTCAACTTTTACTTCTCCAATGTGAGTTCTTGTTGACAATTCTGTGTTTGGCCAACAAGGTGTTGGTTTGGCGCTGTTATGCAAGAAATATATTCTCTGTCGACTGCAGAAAATTTAGCAGTTCAAATAATGAAACTAATTTTTTATATAATCCATTAAAGGATTATTTTTTAAAAAAAGAATGGAGTTTTAGATTTTCAAATTAAATCTAAAAAGTGAGTATTAGCCAAAATATTCAATTAATAAATCTTCTATATGTAAAAAAAAATAGCTATATTTGTTCTTAGATTGTTAAATTTTGCTCTAATATTTAACACTTATATTATTTAAAGGTTTAATAATGATATAAATCAAAGAATGCATTAAAGCTTAGAGTGTAACTGAATCAGCATGTATCTAATAGGAAATATATTTGTCTCAGTATTAATTGATTATACTATTTTTTATTAGTTAGCTTTATTTATTATATTAGCTTTATTAAATATATATAGATTGTAATTTATTCTAATATCTTTATTTCTGCCTAGTTCTTAACCCTCTTTTACAGTTTTGTCTCCCTATTTTTCCTGTGTAATGTATTATTTTTTTCTTGAAGTTTCTTTTTCATACACATGAAAAAAAAGTTATATCTAGATTCTATCTTATAATCTAGATTTTTTTGCTAACTTCTTTAACTGATAATGCATTATTGCTAATACTTTTCAGTTCAATATTTTGACATAATATTACTAATGAAACTAAAGTTTATATACTTCATTAGTTAAGAGCATTTTATTTTTATACATAAAATACAAAATATTGTTAACTGCATGCCAGAAAAAATGTCTTAAGAATGATTAGAATTATTTGGCAAATTACTGTATCAAACGTAAATTAGACAGTAAAGCAAAAGAGAAACAAACCTATAGGACTGAAAATAAAGAAGGATGGAAGTAAAAAAGAAATATTTTTAAATTTTATAACATTGCTAATTATTTTACCTTCTTGAGCACTTGACAGGAAATGAGTTTCTTCCCAGAATGATATGGAAATAAATGACAGTGGAAGTTTAAGAACCCAATAGTGAACAAGATTTCCAAAAGTAGGAGCTGTTGTGCAGGATCATCATAACTAGCATTTTAAAATAATAATACCTTATCTTTAGAACTTTCAGTAAACATTTGGTGTGTTTTTATATGATATATATTTTTTATTTATTGCTTTAAATAGTTAAATTATGGTATTAGTTATTGCACTCAAATATATATTTTACCATGTCACGACATCACATGTTCTAAAAAGATATTTTAATTTTTTAAAAACTCTATATTGCATTTCAATATTTTTTAGAAATAAATATAAATATTTTATTGGTTAAATACAATAATTTTATTATAATCTTTACTATCCATTAAAAATTAATCTATTTTGCAGTAAGGACTGTAGCAATTTTTCTCGTTAGAATATTCTCATTTTTAAAATTATCTTTTTTTTATAGGAACTTTATGATTTTTTCATTTTTTTTACAAATAAGAATTTCTGGTATTGTATTTTTTTTTAATCATCAATTTAATTTTTATTGATCAATTAAATTTTGTTAAACTTGTATTAATGTTATGTTAAACTTGACTTATGTTATGATGTACTTATGTTAAACTTGACTTACTGTCTTTAATTTACTTGCCTAAAAATAAATTTAGTTTTCATTATATTACATTTTTTTTATTTTAAATTAATGAAGATTGTATTACATAATATATTAAATTATGTGAAACCAACAAAATAAAAATTCTTAAATATTCTTTCTAAATTTATTTAATATTAAAAAAAAATATGTAACAATATTTAAATATAAAAAATATTAAAACACTACTTTATGAACTGACCAATTTTGTGCTATATTTTTTTCTCAATTATGCCGTATAATTTGTTTAGGTAGTAAAAGGAACGCTTCTGGTGAAATATACAACTGGTGGACTGATAAAACAAAGCAAATATTTAAAAATAAAACAGACTGCTTTGTTAAACAGTATAATGATTATGGGGTAAGAATTATCATTAATCTATTAATGTTGCATAATAATTATTGAAAAGTGTATTAATTGTGATATTATGTTAAACATATTTAATCTGGTGTAATGAAAAAAATATCTGTTATTTTCTAGTTAGATGGAAAAAGAACGCTTGCTGAGAATATTGCTGACAATGGAGGACTACATCAAGCTTATGCAGTCAGTATTGTGGTATTTTTAATGAGTGTAAATTTTGTCATTAATGTTTTAAAAGAACATATTTTTTCCTTGTCCTAGAAAGAAACAAGATTTGGTTTTTCCTAAATATCTTTTTTAAATTGTTATGTTAAGTTTTCCGAGTTTGATGAATAGTTTAAAATAAGAAGAGAGGCTTTCAGAAATAGTTATGTTTTAAATTTATATTCCTCCTTTATATAAATCTTATCATTAATTTCAAATTATGTAAACCAAAATTGCCCAATAAATGTAAACAAAAAAGAAATGAGCAATAAAGTATATGTTAATGTCCTTAACAAAAATGGAAAATTGCACAAGTGTTATTTTGCTTTAATTTATTGTGTTGTTCAGAAATCAGTAATTCATTTTTTTTTATGGTTTGAATCTAGCAGTTAATAAATCATATTATCTTATAAAACCCTTCCAAACATCCCTTTTTATCTACAATTTTTTTATTCATTATGTCCTCTTGTTAAAATATGTATTATATTAAAAGTGAAAATTGCATTTTAATTTAGTAAAATTCCAAGTTAATAAGCTTCGCCAATCAACGTCTAATTTGAAGTTGCTAATTTTAAATTTTTACTATGTCTTATTGTGAATCCTTATTACATTATCAATTATAAAACTATTACAAATTATGTAAATAGTTGTGTGTTTTTATTATTATTATTATTATTATTATTCTAAATCCTATATTAGGGAATTAATATATATTAATAGGCAAATTGTGTTTATACACTTACAAAAGAATTTTGCTGTCCTCGTTTAGGGATGTCAAGCATTTCAGTATAAATAATAAATCAAATTAATGTACATTTTTTCAGCTTAGATGTATTGTTTACTTTGTATGGAAATAGCATTAAAATTAACTTTTATTTATATGATAAACTTTATGAATTGAGATATTTTTCTATAAATTTTTATGTTAATATTTTTTAAGTGAACAAGAATGAGTATTACATTACATTATATTCGGAACATTTTTGGATTAAAAATTTTTCTTATTGACAGAATTTTTTGTTTTTTCTTATATTGATTGTATGCTTTTTGAAGTCCTACTTTGACAACTTTGGCAGTTATTAGTCTCCCAGTGCCTGCTTTTGTATTCATTCATTTTTTAAAAATTGTGCAATATGCCCTCCTAACGTCTTTTAAGAGTCATACTAGAGAGCAACTGTGGAATTTTTATGAATTGAGTAGCTGTTCATAATTGTTGTGTGCATTTTCTCTATCATAAAGCAAAATTATAATATTTTTCATCCTACTGTTATGGTATATTTTTCTACTTGATAATCGACCCCTTTAATTATAATTTTTTGTATATTTATTATTTAAATTGTTTCCCTATTCTACATATTTAATGGAAGAAAACAGCATCAAAATGTATGGACAATTAAGCATATCTATTTGTATTCCATTTAACTATGAAAATTTTGCTATAAATTTGTTAAATTTACAGTAATTTTCTTTTGCTCTTTTTGTTTCAATGGATTTTCATGTGTCTATGAATCTTTTTCTGCTTGATTTATTATGTTATGCTTATAGTTCTATTAGTTCATCTATATCTGTATGACTTGATATATATCTGTTTTTATTTAGAAAATCATGTGCCTGTTCTGTGTCCAATATGAATCAAATTGCAAACTGGTAACAAAAAAGTATACTTTTCTGACCTAGCATCCTCATTTGAGATTATCAATAATTCTGTACTTATGATGAAAATTATTCAAAATTCAGAACATTACAAATATCTTATTTAGTATCATGCAAACTACTAGTAGTTGAACTGATCGGAGTGGTTTTTTTTGTACTGTTTTACATAAAATCAAAGTACTATGTAAACCTATAAAACTTCTGATGAAAAGGCTTTACAATAAAACCATGTACCTTTGTATGAAAAACTTTATTGTAAAAATATGGTTTTGTCTCTTATTTGTGGGAAATGAATATATTTCACATTCTTTTGTTCAAAAAATGTATAAAATACTTAACTATATTATTTTATGAAATTGAAATTAAATAGTAATTAAATTTTAATAATTATATTATGTAAATTAAATCAAAAACAATTTTAATGTGGAATTTCAGTAAAATGTATTTTTAACCATAACTCTTATTTAATACTAGAATTTTTTTAAAAAGTTCCACACTTTTTTTTTCATTCACTTTGAAGTTTTCATATTTTTGATTATATACATTCTGACAAAATATTTTCCTCGATTTGATCAAAATTATATGAATTTATGTGCTTATAGGCTTTTTCATCATGGAAAAACAAACAGATATCACCCATAAAACTTCCTGGATTAGAAGAATTTTCACTTGATCAGTTGTTTTTCATCACATATGGATCAGTAAGTATGTTATACATTTCCCCTTTGTTGTTTTCAGTTTTTAGAATTTCAGGAATTTTGTTTGTTTTATATAGCATTTAAATTTAATTACATTTTCATGTAAATTACTAATTATATTTTTAATCAATACTTTGGTATTATTTAAGAAAAGTATCTTGAATCATTTAACTTATATAAAAATATTTCTGAAACATTTGTGTTTAACTATCACATAATCTTGACAGAAATGTGTCTTTATACATACTGTATTGCTTTTTTTTCCTGTTTCAATTGCCATAAGGTCTTTAACAATGGTATTAGCATTATTAGTTGTACCTCCAAGAAAATGCAATGCTGACAACAAAAAGATGCAATTATAGTTATGTTGTAAAAATGCACTTTGTGACTAAAGTTAAAAACCATTAGCCATCAAATATAATCATTTGCATACTTGTTATGAAGAAATCTGTGTACTTAGTTTCAAGGTGATTGTATTGTTTTTTGTGGGCTACTTCAGATTTACTTTTGCAAGAGCATATATATGTATCCCCATTTATCTTATCTTTCTGTTTGTAACTACATATATATGTTTACAATGCCATGTATCAATGTGTGTTTGTACTAACATAGACATACATTCATAGACATATATGTACATACATATACATTCAGACTTCAATGTTAAGTATATATGCAAATACCTGCAGATAAAGATTAAATGCAAACTCTCATACTTATCAATGCATAAAATCACAGAAATATTTATATATATATATATATACAGACATCTATGTAAATATAGTTATTCTGGTCGACAAGCACATAAGCATACATAATACACAGTTCAATTTGAAATATACATATATATATACATGCAATCAGTAAGAAGTGTACATAATTTATAGGCACATATACATAGACACTAATTAAACATAACATCAAAAATCACCTGTCTAATCAATATATGTATTCCTTTAAAGCTTAACAATGCTTTAAAGCAGGGGTCTCCAAACTACGGCCCGCGGATAGAATTTTAATTTTCCGGTTCGAGGCAAATTAAAAGAAATATAAATTTATACATTATATATCCATCTCCTTTTCTACTTTGATTAAATATTTTTTTTCTTCCTTTTTTCAAAGGGCTGATGATCTTTTTACTTTCTCTATTTTTGTTCTACAAAACCTAAATCGACGGAAATAGCAAGCACAGAAAGCTTTCAATCAGAAAGGATTTGCAAGTTGAGTTACATTCTAACAATCATCTCAAGCAGTTGTTTCTAAATATGCCAAAGTTAGAGTTTTACAAATCAATATCGAAAGTAGGTTTCCCAAATTCAGTATCTCACGGCCAGAAAATCAGTGCTGTGCTTGCTTCAACTGATATATGTGAACAAGTGTTTTCAACTATGAATCTTGAAAAGAATTATTTCAGAAGTAGGCTGGCAGATGAGCATTTGTGATTCCTTATAGTGAGGTTCGAAGTGAGAACCTCACTATAAGGAATTTTTAAAAATGAAATCTCGATTTCATTCTGCTCATTAACATATTTAAATTGTAATACTTGTATATTGTTTTTAAAATTTTAGCAAAATTTTTCTTGGCCCGCCAAACTTTTTTTTTTTCCAATTTTTGGCCTGTGACCTAAAAAGTTTGGAGACCCCTGCTTTAAAGCAACATTCCATATCTTCATTAAAATGTCATAGGTTAATCATAATATATTGCAACTCCAATTAGACCTAGTTATTAAATTAAATCCTTATGATGTTATGCTTGTTCTCATTGTTCAAGTTTTCTATCAGTAAACATTGTGCTTATATTTGCTCATTTATATGATAGAAAACAAAATAATATTTAACAATACTAGTGACTCTCTTCATCTCCTTAGTAATCCAGGCATCATGAATATGTGTCCACAGCATTCTTTTACAATTAATTGAAGTTAACATAGTCATACAATTGAGTCAACATGTCCAGATTTCTATCAACAAAATTGTATATTGAACTTTTTTGCATGATCTGTTCTCTATTAAATTTGCTGATAAAGTAAGGGGTGTAGTACATATACACAAACAAGCCATAAAGTATCACTGACTTCTACCTTCAATGGAAATAAGTTGCAAATATCTTGTCATCAGCTGCATGTTACACCTATTTGTTATTTTCAAGATATTAATATAAATTACAAATTTAGATAATTTGAAAATTACAAATATTATTTTTTTTTATATGAAAAGTTTAGAGATGAGCTTGTAAAATTAAATATACTATTAAGTTAAATTTTTACATTGCTAAGTGGTTATTTGCTAATTCAAATTACAAGTGGCAACTAATTTATTTTTATTACAATAAAAATAATTTGGACTATGAATTAATAATATTTAATTATGAATTTATTTTATTATCTAATCAGTTACTATGTTACAAAAGTATTTGACATAGATTTTTAACTTAAATAACCGGTAGAATATATATGTGAAAAGCAGGTAAAAATTATAGTTTCCAAAATAATTTCATCCAGCTATATCGTTATTAGAATCTGTTTTTATTAAATTTTAACAAAATATTGCCTTTTCCTCTGTTGCAATAATAGAAACTATTGTTTGACAAGTGAAGCCAATGTATTTATCTGTTGTTTTAATACCCACGTGTTTCATTTTATGACTTTGCATATGATGCACAGCTGGTTCTCATGGTGTGTCTAGTTGACAGAAAGTAAAATAGTATATACTCATCCGTGCATGAATACATAAGTATACGTAACCAAATATTTAGAGGTAAATTTGAAATGCTAAAAATTCCATTTATGCCATCCATTCCATGTATCTGTATATATGGCCTACTTAACCATTCATGCAAATAATTGCTTGTAAAAAAAATCTTGTTATGAGATAGATGAATTTCAAATGTAAAAAGTTGGCAAATACTATATGGATAAGTTTAAAATTGAATAGAAAAGAGATGAAATTGATTTACAAAAGCTGTATCATAATATATGAGTTTATAATAACAGTAACTTCTAACTTTTATGCCATGATATGATTAAAAATGATTCTGTGTCATTTCTTTGGCCACTTATCTAAAGCTGTATCAATTTAAATAGTATGCTTTGAATGGATTTTATAAGTATTTATCTAAACTTTAAAACATTTAAGATTCCTCTTTGCATTACATTTTCTGGAGACCAGTGTGTTGAATGAAGTTATACAATTTAATATCTTTTTTCCCTTTTACTTTTAAGATTAGGGAATCCTTGTTTAACTCAGAATTAAAGTACTAATTGTAACATTCTTTTTTTTTTTTAACCACCTTTTTTGCAATAAACATTTTATTAACAATCAAGATTTTTTAACTATCAAAAGTTTTTTGTGATTATTATCTGTGAAATTTTAATCATATATGAGATATACTGATCTTTCTATATAATAATAGCATTCAAGATGTAATTTGTTTTGCTGTTTTTAAAGTTTTAGAAAATTCACTCATAACTGATCATTAACTCCCCATATAACAAATCAGAATTTTGAATTGTACATTCATCACTTTGGTTAAATTATACTATAATTTTAATAGCAAGCAGTAAATTCATTTCACTCTCTTTGATTTAAATATGCAATTTAATTTAAAGATTCTTGTAAATGCTTGAAACACTCCTCTTGATTCAGAATATTTTGAGAAAGAATTTATTTCCTCTGTATAGTGCTTACTGGTTAGAGCCATAAAATTAAAAATAGAAACTTGAATACTTATTTAGAATACACAAAATGACATCATCAAATTAGCTGTGATATCAAGAGATGAAGGATGATTGAATATCTATTTTTTTTCATTGACTTTATATATTTTACACACACGCACACATTATATATATATATATATATACATATACATATACACACTTTATAATTGACATGGGGTGCATTAGATGCAATTCAGAGAACTTTTTGCAATTTTAACTGCTCTTTTTCCAATTTTTGGTATCAGAGAGAAAGCAAATTTAAGTTTTCTGCAAAATTTATATTTTAGCTCCAAAATTAGGGTTGTTTATTTCAAATTATTATTAAAATCAATTTTTATTAAACTTGAGGAACTAATGTACACACAATGTTAGATCACATTTCTTGCTGAATTAATTAAAATTACATTCTACCATATTGGTAGTTATACAATTTGTATTAATAATTTGTATCTGAAATGTTGGCAATGTTGAGAAAGTGAGACACATGTATTAAAAATAAATAAAATTAACAATCAAGAGCAAATAAAACAATAAAAGCAGACAGTGGTCTGCTTTTATTTTTTTATTCTTTTCCCTTTTTCTTAAATGAAAATATTAAATGCAAAAGCAGACAGTAGTCTGCTTTTATTGTTTTATTTATTTTTTTATTCTTTTCTTTTTTTCTTAAATGAAAATATGTACATAAAAATGTACATAAAAAATTGTGAATATGCTTTTAACCTTATTTTTTTTTTTTTAGAAACAATTTTCAATGAATATATAAAAGATAAAGCTTTGTATGTGCTTTTATGAAATGATCATCCAGTATTTTATATTTCTTGTTATTGTTTCTTTGGTTGGTTTCTTCTGTATCTTTACTTGCATTGAAATCAGGCTAGAATGCTCTGCCTCTTGAGACAGATTAATGTAATATTACAGTTATTTGAAATGCAAAAAAAAAAAAATTAGAATTTTTAAATTAACCTTTTAATATCCAATTAGACTAAACTTAAATGTATTTATATACTGAAGGAAATGTTTAAATATAAATTTAACAATGAAATATAAAATTACTGAATGCAATGATTCATTAAGATCAAACATATTAAAACGAAGGGAAAATAAATTTTGATAAAATATTTCATAGTTTTCATACTTCTTTATGACAGTTGAACATATAGTCACAGATGAATAGATAAAATCATAATATGTTTGATATCAGCAATGGATTCATCCATTAATTTCTGGGAAAATAAATTTATTTCTGCTGTATTTCTTTTATATAAATTGATTTATGGCTAGTTCTTATCAATTTTTTTATTGATAATCTAGATTAACTGTCTCTGTATTGCCAGCTGCATTAGAACAACTTATATAATATAGTCATTGAATTTGTAATTTTCACATTTCCAAATTGTGATAGATTTTATTCCTGTAATCCTTAAAATTTTTGTCTGAAAAATAGGCAATTGTTGATTTATCACTGAAAGATAATATTGAGAAAAAATAATTACTAGTAAACTGGTAATTTCCTGTGTACAGTATTTTCTAGTTTTTCTTTATCTTGATGGTTTTATGGAATGCTCCTTTTTTAAAATCATTTCATTTAATTCCATTGCAGTACTAGTCTTTTAGAATTGTTTGTGATGATTCATTAATATTTCTGCAATTGAATTTTTAAAACTTTTTTTTTACTGTCATAATCTATGCATGTTACATTTACAGATCTTTCTTTTTATCTGTTAAACGATTTTAATTAATAAATTTAAAACTTTTCATGCATTTATTTTAGGGAAAAAAATGCATCTAAAATTTTTTTTAAAAAATACAGTAATTAACATTGTGTAGTAAAATATTAAACATAATATTTACAAAGGTGAAAAAGATTCTTTAATACAGACATGATATTAATTTATTGATTCTCTTTTCAAAGCTTATACTGTATCTTAAAATTATTAAGGCTTATATAATTTTATGATAATTAATAAAATAACTGTTCTGTTTTTAAAAATTAGACTACTCTTTTATATATTAATGTTAGTCATTAAAAATGTTAATTTACATTCTGCTGTAATCTTTTTCTTGTATTGTATCTTATATTTTTAAAATCTGACATAAATACTGTTTATTGTTTGCAGTTTTTTATAGCTGTTATTGAAATTTTGATGTTAATGCATATTTGATATCAAATTAGCTGTTAAAGATTGTCTTTCAAAGTTTTATATTGAAATAAAATTTTATTTTTAACTACTATTTTTGATTAATTAATCTAATTTCTTTCGTTTTGTAGATTTGGTGTATAAAATATGCACCTGGAGTGGTAGACTATATCATAAAAGAATCTGAACATGCTCCTTCTCCATACAGGCTAGTTTTTTTTTCTTTTAATTTTAATTCTTTATTTATTTCTTATTCAGATAATTAAGATACAATTTCATTATGATGCTCATTAAAGACCTTTAAATTTAGGTATTTATCTATTTAAAAGTTTTCATTACATACTTTTTTACTTTTTTTAGATATCCTTATATCAATTTGTAAATAATTACATATTTATACTATTTAAATTAATAACTTCTTTGTGACATTGTTTTATTATTAAATAAATAAAATATGCATGTGTATAATGAAATATATTGATTTTTATTAAAATACCAAAAAGAGAGGTGTATTGTTTTAATGAATTTATTAGACTTCTATCAGATTTCATTATATTTTTAATTTCATTCAAAAATAAAGTTGTTTATGTAAAATATTTTTTATATATTTTTTTTATAAAAATTTATAATATTAATAATATATAATTTTTGTAGTTGGTATGTTAAGTACTTCTTTAGTTTATTGATCAACAACTGTACAGCTGATAATCTCATAATTTTAAACAAATAAAAACCAAGTCTAGTTTTTAGAATGTGTTAAACATTTCAAATAAATACTTGTTCCCATAAAAATTTCAAAATATTTATTATATAACTTTTAAAATATTGTCCTTGCAAATTTTTTTATTCTGAATTACATAATTTGCCTCGCAGATTGCTCATCTAGTAGCTCACTTCAATGATAGAATACTTAATACAGAGTGTTCTATCATTAGATTTCAAGTCCAGGAGACTGGGGATTAATATTATTAAACAACCGGGGCCTACCTAACCTCTGTTCAATTGTTTTCTTAATTCCCATTAATTATGGATAATAATTTGAGTACATTTTCATTCTATGTTTTGATCAAAATATATAGGAATTTTATAGTATGTGATACTCACCAAATTCCTTGAAACTCATTTGAAATACCTGTAATATGCTTTTAAAGTTTTAAGCCCCTTTGTTAAAGAGAGTATATAAAAGGATATTTAATCACATAACATATATTATTTGCACATACAATAAAACCAGAGATCGGGAGTCAAACATTTTTAAAGAAGTCACTTCTGACTATTTCATAAAAATAATTTTTCTTTTTTCAAATTCTAGAAATTAAAGTTAAAATCAATTGTTAAGGAATCATTTCAATTGTAACCTTCAATAATACAACCAGTAGCAAAGATAGTTGCTGCTTTAGCAGCATACCAAGTAATTAGTGAGAGATTTTTCTCACACTGAGGCTTATTGAAAGCTCATCTTGGATCAACAATGAAAAAAGATGTTATAGAAGATATTAAATTATTAAGAAAAAATAAGATTTTAATATATTACAAATGTCGCATCTCTATGCTAAAAATGTACAGTTTTTTTCCCCCTGTTTTAAGCTGTTTTATGATACTTTGGTACTGTTGTTTTTATAAGATATATGTATTTTTTAAACAAATTTAGAGTACAAAAATGTATATCACACCTTTAAAATTGTAAAAAATACTTTGTTATGCAAAACCTGTTTTTATAGATATCTGAGTTAAATAGAAGTTATTGAATTTATTCCACAAATTTTTTTAATCCATTAATATAGATCATAGTGCATAAAAGTGTGGAAAAGTTAGGATTGATGTTTAAAATCTGACTGGAATCTAGAAATGTTTGGCCAACTCTCCAACCCAAAATTAAAACCCTGTTTTTATAACACTTTAATTTGTTGTCCTGTCTTCATTTTTCATTGATCTTATCTTAAGGCTTACAATATATTGTTATCTCTTTAATTATTTTGCTGTTATTTCTTGTAAGTTTGGATTGCATTGCATTTGGTGTGGCAATACTCATGATGTTGGTCATCCATGTTATGCTTTTAGTATCATCTCTACATACATCACTCTCGATTCACAAATGATGGCAAATTACAACAATAATTCAATTATTGCTTGACAGATTTCCTGAAAGCATAAAAGATTTGTATATGATATTACATGAGTTTCTTATTAGCAATACACTTGAAATTCAACCATAACATCTGGCCATTTATATGTTAAATACAGAAAATTTCATGTTAAAATCACATTTGTGCTTGTTAATAGCAAGAATTCAATCCTGAATGTCATGTATTGTATAACCAAAGCATGTTAACCTAATTAATTATGTTACATGTTACTCCTAATTAATTATAAAAGATATTCATAATTGTTTTTAGAAAGCACAAATTATTGCTTCCTTCTCTTCCATGAGAAAGAAGATGATGCATTAGAATCTATCAACTGATATGTGAGGAATGAATTTTTTTTAATTTCATTATTATGTCAGTGCAATGGTAACTCCAGTAATAATCAACCATTGTAATTTTACCATTGTTGACAAAAATGCCTTCTATAGGCATTCTTGTCAACAATGGTAAAAAAGGGATTAATTAAAAAATATGTTCTTATTAATAAAGGAGCAATAGAAGCTATCTTGGTTTTGAGAATGTTTATAAAGGCATTAAGGGACAATAGACTTATTATGCTTTATACACCAAAAAAAGGCTGATGGAACTCATAATAAATATAATTAAACTCCTTTTTTTTTATCTAACTTCCATTTATGTTTTCATTTCCCACTGATCCCATTTTAAAGTCTACAACAATTCATTGTTTCTCTATTAATGATTTCAAGTGGCTGTAATTTCTGATAATTTAATGATTTCACTGACTTTGGGGTGACAACACTAATAATACTGGTCATACATTCTGTGGTTTTTTGTATTATGTTTCATCCATCACTCTGGATTCTTAAATAATGACAGAAAAAGTAAAAGCAAACAAAAATTGAAAGAAAAAAAAATTTAATAGATAAATGTGAGTTATTGTAAATATTTTGTTTTCATTTGGTATATAAAACCAAATTTTATATACCAAATGAAAAAATGTAACCATTATCAGTCTCAAATTTAATAATTATCAGTTTCCTTTTTTTATCTGTATTTTTTCCATCTGTCTAATGATCTATGTAAAAATTGTGTTTTACTGTAATTGTAATATTCATTTGTAAATTTACTGCTAAATATATGAAAAGATTCCCAATATTTATAGATTCAATGTATTATTTGTATTTGATGACAAACCACAAATTTCAACAAATTTTATTATAATTAAAATTTTAGAAATTATCATTTTTTATACTTAAAACTTTTATATCAAAAACTTTTTATGACATTTAAGATTGTAGATGTATGAATGCTTTGAAAAGGGGGGTATTAAAAATTGGATATATAGTTTTTTAAACTTTTTTTTTGTATATTCTTTGACATTTTATAATTTATTTATTTATGATAGTAATTTAAATCAAAACAATAAAACAGCAAGAAAATTTACTAATTATTGAAGAAAAAGGTAATTCTGTTTATAGAACGAAGTATTAGTAATATGATGGAATGTAACAGCTTTAAAAAATTTTCATAATGGGAGGGAAACTAAAAGCTCTATAAATTTTTCATTAAAACATGTCTTATCCAAAATTTTTTAATACATATTTTAAAATTTTACATAATATGATAGAAGTTAAAGGCTTCATAATTTAATCATGAAAACATGTTACATCAAAGACAACTTGTTACACATTTTGAAATTCAATAAATAAAATTTTTTATTAGTTACTTCTAATAATAAATCATTAATGAAGTATTAATACAAAACTTACATCCTAATTTTTTCTGTAAATAAAATTTTAATGAACTTAATTAGATAATCCTAGTTTCCTGAATTATGGTTAGTTTATAGTTTTAAATAATTTCCCAATTATGAGATTTTTTAATAAATCAAGAGGCAGGCTTAGTTTTGTAGTCATTAATTTAATATATATATATATATATAGTTATTTTAATTAAAATGTAATTTAGTTTAATTATGTTATTTGTGTCATTGAATATTATTGATAATGTATTACTATAAATATAATTTAATTAATTCTGCTATCATTATAAATATTATAAACCATTGCAGCAAATGAATTTCTTTCTGTTTTAAAAATTATTGTAACATATTTCCCATATTAGAATTTTATTAGGATGAATGTTTATTTAAAGTGTAGCCAAAAGTACCTGTATCTGGAATTTAATGTGAGAAAATTATGAATTTAATTTTTGTTTTCATTTCTTTTTGTTACAGATTGAAACTCACTACTTTGAACCTCAAAGCATTTTCAGACTCATTTAATTGCCAGACAAACGTTTTATCTTCAGAAAATCATTGTTCTATTTGGTGATTACTTTTTATTTTTGTTAATAAAAAAATTAATTCAATATGTGTGTTTCATTTCATCGGTTAAATTGTCAAATGTGAACTTCTGAAAATTGTGTCTTTTAGAAAACTTTTTATGAAATTCTGAAACAGTATTTCAGTAACCATTTTATTGGAATTTTTTTATGGGATATAGGAAATTTGAAAATGATTTAGAAATTGGAATTTTATATTGTTTACACTAGCTTATTAAATATTTTTATATACAAATTATTTACTGTATAATAGTTCAGTAGTAGTTCAAATATAAAGTAAAAAGCCAACTTATTTTCAACAAATGTCAATTTAACTAAGTACTCAGTTTTTAATTTTCTTCATCAAGAACATTTTTTTTTAAGGTTCAAATCAACAAGTGCTTAAATTCTTTTTAAATTCCATGACTCAAAACAGAAACATTTTAATATAGTCTTAAGATGCATATCTTTTATTCCAGACCAAAGATAAAAACTGCCATCAAATAAAGTATATGCCTTCATTAAAAATAAAATAAAAAGTAATGCCCTTAGAGTTTTCTGCAAAAGTAAAAAAATTGTAAAAGTGTTAAATTTTTTTAATCATGTCTTTAAAAACAGCCTAACCCAATTTCATAATTTCTGAGAATTATATATATAAATCGATCAATATGTACATGTATGAAGTTTTATTGAATGAAGTTAATTTTTTTATGAGTAGATATGATATTTACTAAACTAATATCCCTATGGATTTTTTTATATTTAATTTCCAATTGAGTTGGTTTTACTTAAAATAAATAATCTGTAACAGTTCTAGAAATATTATTTTTAATTTGTTATAGTGTTAAAATTTTAAGATGGAATTTTCTTCTTCATTTTAAAATAAATTGTCTATTATTTTGTAAATTTTTCTGTTATAAATAATCTAACATTGAATTCTTTTTCTTTTGGCATAACTTAAAATAGTGAGAGAATATGAAAACGGACATGAATTTAATTTATTGAAATTTTTTTAATTTTAAAAGCTTTTAATTTACTCTTATATAAATTAAAATCAGACATATTTTCTGATATTTATTCTGCAAAACCTTTTCTTACTAAGTAAATATATGTTTTTGTGTGTAATTATATTGATTCAAAAACATGCCAGGAAACAGGAAAAAAATTATTCTTGAATATTTTATTTGTAAGTCATTATTTTCTTACAAAAAAATATTATCCCTTCAAAACATTAATTTGCATACATGTGAACTGCAGAATCTGGTATTTGAATTATAATAGTAAACTGGAAACAATCGTTTATCCATTATGACTGAGTATATAGCATATTCAAAACTGCACAACACTTTTACACAAATATCAAATGTTTTGATTTTCAAAAACATATTAGTTCAGAAAAAGAAAAAAAAACTGTATAAATAGTAATAAAATAAATGAATACTAATATAACTTGGAAAGGGTGTGATGTTCTGATTTGTCTAGAAGAAAATATTTAAGATTCAAGTTCTCCTACTATAGAACATAAACTATTTTAGAAATTCCATATTTAAATTTACAGTTGGACATTTTTTTTTATAATTATTGACTGAACTTACTTAGTATGACTTCTACAGTAGAGTCTCACTAATCAGAGAAAGGCTCAAATGTAATTTTTTTATTATTTTTATTTCTCTTGGATTTTCAAGGATTTACATTTTCTGTTGTACTACAGTTTTTGTTAATGCACGGCAATGCTTTCTTGCATCGGGATTTCTGGTGTCTGAAACAGAAAATATTGTTCAAATGGATTGGCCAGATTACTTACCAGACTTGAAACTAATTAAGAATGTATGGAATATCATTAAATTGCAACTTGCTGAATACTTCCTGTGACCTTCAAGGAGTTGAAAAGTGGACTTCCAAAAGAGTGGCATGCAATTCCATAAGTCTTGATCAATATTTTATTAAATTCTATTATATGAAGACATGAGGTTTACATTTCTTTCAGAAGTAATCATCCATCATATTAAAGAAATATGAGTTGCAATGCATGTGGCATAATTTTTATATTTTCACAAATTTGACTTTCTAAGATTAATCAAATAGCAGACGTGATATTTATATTAAACAAGCATTGTGTTTCATAAATGTTCAATAAATAGGTGCTTTTGATTTCTGTATCATTTAATTTTGACGATGAGTGTTCAATTTTGTGCTCGTTAAAACTAATTTTGTCTCAATTTTAGCATATTTTTGTATTTGTTCATTTTGTGATGAAAATTCAAGTTGGTAGCTGTCCAGATAAACTCAGATTATCCTGATTCTACTGTGCATAACATTTACTTACAATGTTTAACTTCCTCAATTTTGTTAATTTATATGTAAGTGTTAAAGCATAATATGAAATTTGAATTTTATTTTACGCTAGAAGCATATTTAAAGAAAGAAATAATAAGAAAATTTTCTGGTTGAAGTAATGAATTTTCAAAAGAATTAAAGGATTATGTTTATAATATCCGTTGTGAAATTAGGGGTTTAATTATACACCAGCCTCCAAAAGTTAAATACAACTTGCTTTTGTGTCTAACTTGTAATTAAAATTAAAAAAAAAAAAAAAAAGCCAATGTACAATGTAGGACAGTGCACATTATTACCTATTTCGAAGCAAATTCTAAAATATTTTTTGTGTGACTTTAGATTCATTAAAATTTAGTCTTTGCAACTCAAAATTGCTTCTTTCATCTGAGAGTATAAATATAAAGCAAAATATCATTATTAAAATCTGCTTTCTTGAAAATTACCAATATGATTTGCTAGTCGTATTTCATTTTAAATTTTTTTTTTTTTCATTCACCCTATTCTGTAAAAATCCTGTCATTTGACCGTGAAGTTTTCCGATATAGATACCTATCATTTGATACAAGCAAGATCAACATTCAGAAAAGAAAACTGTTGCCTTTTGCGGATTCATTGGAGTGTGCTGAAAAAGAGCACTGAGATAGATAAAAAGCCACTGTCTGAGTAACCCATGAGATAGCTCTTGACCTGGAACGAGGCATTGGGAAGCACAGTGAGAGAAAAATCGTATCTAGGTGAGTGAGCTGCTTTTGTGGAGTGTCTGCTTCAGAGGATTTCAATGAGTCACTCGTTGTGGACAAACAATTTTTGTGTCAAATTCAAGTTTCATAAATGTTTAATATTAATAAGTTATTTATACTGACTACACGGAGTTAAAATGCATCGTAAACCTTGCTCTTAAACTTTCAATATCTGAAAACTATTGCTGCATTATTTAACTTTTTTTTATTCTTTTTTTCTTGGTTTTTACACTTGAATAAAAATGCTTTCAACTTTTGAAATATAACCTTCACTATAGGTTATGCCTTATCTCTGACTTCTGTGATTTCTGCTACTTCTCCGACTATTAAGTCAAATATCACAATTTTTTGTTATTTATTTAGTCTAAAGGGGATCTCTAGTAGTAGGAGGGCTGTGATTCTATTTTACATTTTCACATATTTTTTAATTTGTTGCACGGATAAACATTTAGATCGTTCGTGCAATATTCGTTTCAGTAACATTTATTAATAATGTGTGCATTCGGGTGTTGAACTTGCGTTCTCTTTACATTAATTATTCTAAATAAATATGTGTTGGTATTTCTAATATTTTATAAATCCTGAATTTAAATTTATTGCGATAATAGATAATACAATAGAAACTTTCAATGCATCTTATTATCCGTTATTACTGAAATTGTCTCTTTTGTTACATGTTTTGGAAATACTATTAAATCAAAATTTGATCGAAAAAATGCTGCATTTTTAATTAGAAATAGAAAATAAATTTCGAATGATGGAAATAATTTAGAAAATAGTTAAGAAATGTCTCCGGATGAGTACAAATAAATTGATGTTCGATTCAAAACTATAGCATATTTACAGATTTTAAGATAAATAAACGAGTTTGTAAGTAATCAATAGGTAAAATGAAATATTAAAATTCATTTTACCCTGCATTTCAAGTATTCTGTATGAAATTGCAATATATTCTTCCTTTTAAAATAAGTTAATTATTAATTAATGGAGAGGTCATTTTGAACCAAAAATGAAGATGGACATACTTCATTAGCATTAACCTTTTCTAGTCATTAAGAAAGAAAAAAAAAGAAAGAAACTGGTAGTTTATTATTGATAGTCCTAGAATAATTTCGCATAATAATACAGTAGATAAACCTCTGACAAGTTGTCAACAAAATACTATTTGACAGTACACAGTAGCAGTGTTGCAATTATGATTTTTAAAATTTATATCTCTTCTCGTTTGAGATTTAGTTTTTACAAATTAATGAGAGATCAGCTTGTAAAGTTACAATCCCTTCACAGTTTTTGCTGACTTTCTTAAGAAAAGAGTGTATTTCAAACAATATGTTTACCACATCATCAAAATGATGGAAGTAATCATTTAAGCTAAAATGCAAGATAATGGGGCTCTTTTTCCTATTTTAAAGCATGTTTTATTGATATATTAATTCAATACAAAAATAATTCATTTACATTCACATATGATTGCCCAAATTTAATTGTTATATTCTCTTGCTAGTCTTAACAGTGCTTTTTTTTTTTTTTTCATTCTTAAATTTAATTTTAAAAAGTTACAACATATGAAGCAGTAGTTTTAATACATAACTATTGTTAAAATTATTTGTTGGAACGATAGAAATCATTGATATGTCTGGCAAAGTAATGTTTCTACTGGAGTATCGCAGCATTTATTCCAAAATCAAACTAATCTATATAAATCGCATTCCAACAGGAAAATTAACTTTTGCTTTATTTGAAACGAAATAACGTTCAGATTCTATTCATCAGACATTTATCATTCATTTCTTCCGTTGGAAACGATTTCCTTTTTTTGACAAGTCATTTATCTTCCGTAACTGAAAAGAATGCATTCAGATGTCAGGGAAGAATGATTCAAATTTTTAATGTTCGTATGTTTTGTTTTTCTGAAACGGCATAAAATTTTCATCTATAATCTATCATCAAAATTCAATATTCTCTGAGTTAAGAAAAAAAATAACATGGTAGGTTGTATTATTATTTAGAAATAATGTCTAAAAGAACCAGATATAAAAACATCCTGCATTATACTATTTAACAAATTGCCCAATTTGTAATTCCATATATTGATACTTAAAGTTTGATAATATCTATTTTAATAAAATGTTCTTGAGTATAGTCAAATGTTAATTTTTCCTAATTACGCTTCTAAGCAACTGCACATGAATCTGCGAAGCTTGTTGATTCCATGGAATCGTGGAGTCACCACTTTGGGTCAACAAAGGCAAAGGTCATTTAATTGTAGGAATGCCTGGTAAATGAGATTCCACCGTATTTCCTGTTGCTTAATTAAATTTACAGTAAAGAAGTTGAACTTAAGAGTGATAATAAATCTAAAATTTAAACATTAAGAAAGAACAATTAGGTTGAGCCATAGCTCAGGTGTCAGCATGAAGTTACATTAGAACAATACACATGACTTCAGAACTTTACTGTATTTTAAAAGAAAATCCCCTGGAATATATCGCTTTGACGGAAAATCAAATTGCAGTCTTAAAAACAATCCCTAAGCCACATTTTTTCCCCCTTTTCCCTGCTAGGAATGACTTCAGATTCCGAAAATTTTCTATACAATATAAGGAATTACATTCATGTCCATAAATTAAGGATAATTCAGAATCACACAGAAATTGAACTCTAAAATAAAAATTTCACTTGTAGAATTATCACACACATCTTGAAGAAGAATATGCAAATTACAGGAAACCCCCAGATGGCGCGGATAGTACGTCACAATGACGAGAGTGTAAGAGATGGGTATATAAGGAATGGTGGCAAAGAAGTAAAATTGTTCACAAGCGCTTTAAAAGCCTTTCAGTGCAATAACCGCATAGTTATGGCACAAAGGAAGCATTTGGATGATTTTTTTACGTGGTAGAATTATCGGACGACTGGAATGTGGACGTACCCAGCTGGAAGTATCCGAGGAACTTAGAATCGCCCAGAATGTCATCTCCAGGCTTTGGCAACGATTCCAAGATGATGGTAATGTGAGTAGATATTACAGCACAGGTCGCCCCCGAGTTACAACGCCGGATGAGGACCGGTATTTAGCAGTTACTGCCAAAAGAAACAGACGGAGCACAGCATCAGACCTGTCTCTTCTCTTCAGCTACCGGTACGGCAGTTTCAAGGCAGACCGTTTACAGACGCTTAGGGCACATTGGTCTATATGCTCGTAGGCCTATCAGATGTGTGCCACTTACCGCAACTCACTGTCGCCTGCGATTAACCTGGAGTAGAGAGCATACATTTTGGACACCGCAACAGTGGTCTGGTGTGATGTTTTCCGACGAGTCCAGGTTTAGTTTGCAGTCTGATTCTCGCCCGACTTTCATATGGAGAGCGCCAGGTACCCGTTACCAACAAGAGAACACCATTGAACGACACCGTTACGATGGTGCAGGATGGCTCGTTTGGGGAGGAATTATTCTTGGTTCCAGAACTGACCTGCATGTTCAGAGTGTAACGATGACAGGCCACATCTATCGGGATGTCATTCTGGAACAACATGTACGTTTGTTTCGGGGCGCCATGGGTGCTGAATTTCTGTTTATGGATGACAACGCCCGTCCTCACCGTGCAAACATTGTAGGCGAATGCCTTCAATTGGAGGATATCACCCGTATGGATTGGCCAGTATACTCACCGGACTTGAATCCAATAGAGCATGTGTGGGATATGCTTGGCCGACGAATTGCAGCCCGTCAACCCCCTCCCACCTGTCAACCGGAACTTCGGAGGGCATTGCTTGATGAGTGGTGTAATATTCCTCAAGATCAGATTGATAATTTGATACTCAGCATGCCTAGGCGTTGTAAGGCCTGTATTGCATCGTCCGGGAGACATACTCCATATTAACCATCATACTAACCATGTTATACTGTTTTTTGTAAATAGGTTCCTTTTTAAAATTTGCTCCAGGGAGTAAAAATCGCAATTTTTATTAATTATGTCAAACATATAGCATCTTTTTTGCTCTTTACCTTTTGTTTAATAAATAGACTTTACAAATAAGTCAAATTTGTTTTGCTTCTGTCTCTTTCTTTGCCTGAACTTCATTATCCTTAATTTATGGACATGAGTGTATTTATCTTGTGCACATGAGGGCTAAACAGATCGGGACCTACAGTTTAAAGCGGATTCCGAGCCACTAACAAACATCGATGCCAAATTTTTGAGTTTACTCGAACTCAACAAATCTTATTGAAATAAAACAGTATAATGTACTGCTTACTAAAGTTGGATAACAACAGATTATATCTACTAGTTTAAATAAAATAAAATTAGCCTTTTAATCAAACGATTCATATTCTTAAAATATATATATATTTTTTAATTTACATTATTATATAAACGTAATAAAATGTTGCATTTAAAAATCATCACTGAATTTAAATGTAGTAAACGTAATCAACAAAACAAATCTTATTATATAAGTATTTGAATGTATAAAAATATTGAATTTATTGGTTCTTTTTTATTGTTTTATCATTATTATTATTACTGAAATACCCAACTTTGCTTTGGATACATTTAGCTGATATTTCAAGTTTTATTTCTCGTTCAACAGGAGCAACGGTGTAAATTTTGCCCAGGTTCTTAGGGATACTATTATACAAAGAAAAAAAAAGGGGGGGAGGGGAACCAAAATCTTGTAAACGAAATCCAAAAAGTCCCTTCAGAGACATAATAGATCCCACGAAAATCTCAACAGCATTCCAGTCACGTTCACCAAGCGCTAAATGACTAGAATCTGAGATCTTCCATCTTCAGTGTAACACAAATTTCTTGTGTACTATACCACGAGCTTGGAGTCTAATGCTTTTCTTGCACGATTAGTTAGAGACAAGAGCATAGAAATGTCTTTTTAACTAACTGCAAAGAATATGTTGTAATTTAATAAATGTTGCTACAGAAAACTGAATGATGGACATAATGCTGTAGGACATCAAAAGATCCTTTTTGGAAGAGAAAAAAATTGTTCATTTAAGTTATAGTGTACGGAAAAAAAAAGTTTTTATTTGTTTTATTATTCGAAAAATGCACGATTAAATTACTATATATACTATTTATTTATTATAGCTTTGAAATATGGGAATGATTTGAATAAAATGTGGTGGGTTTTTTTTTAAACCCGGAGAACTCGCACCCAGCGGTTTGACTGTCATTCAAGAAGCATACATAAGAAACTGTCACAATCTCCGTCGAATCGTTTTGCTTTAAAAAAAAAAAAAAAAAGAGTGATTGGGCTACAAATAGGCCATTAGGGTTTTTGTTATGGACTATTACAATTCTTTTTAAAAGTAATATTGTGTTAAAGTTTTTTTAATCGCTCAATTTACTGCTCCATGCCAAATACCCCATCATCACTAAATTAATGGATTTTCACACTCTATTGTTCTACGAGCTATAAAAAAAGTATAAATAGCATTATCAACTTCGGTTTGGTTTGTCGCTCTACGGTCATCTTGTGCACACTTTAGGCTAAACAGACCGGGACCTACAGTTTAAAGTAGATTCCGAACCACTACAAACATCTATGGCCCCGCCGGGACTCGAACCCGAAACCTGTGGTACCGAGCGCCAGAGCATCAACTTCGGGGAAAAAATGTTATAAAGAATAATCCGTTTTGAATACGTTTTGAAAACTGACAGCAGTTTTGAGAAATGAATGGAACAATATCCAACTTTCTTAAAAGAATAAATTTCATGAGAATTAAGTGTATGAGGAGAGTAATTTTAGCTAAATAGTGTCAAATATCTATTATAAAAATTCCCCTGAAATTATCAAAACTTTCTTTGGATTTAATTTCTATTGAACTCTATAAAGAAAACTGAATAAAACAAAATACTTTTTGAAACTCCCAACTGAAAGCAGTTTTAAGAGCTGAATGGAACAATATCAAACTTTCTTAGAAGAATAAACTTACTGATAATTAAGCGTATGAGCAGAATAATTTTAGCTAAATAATGACAAACAAATATTTTTCATATTTTTATGGGGTATGAACCCACTATTAAAAGTGTCGGAATACTTATGTGAATTCATTTTCTGCACATTTTACATAAATTTAATGTCATTCATTTTTTCGACAATATTTTATTTAAAATATCTGTTATAAAAATTCTTAATGTAGAAATAAAATTAACTATGCAAACCCTTGAAATAAATTCTCCACTATTAAGTATACAAATATAATCTGATGAATTTCAGAAATCCAAATACCAATATATGTGTCAGCCACTCTATATAACATACGAATTACCTTGGAATCTTGCTGAAACTAAATTCTGGAAAGAATGTAAGCTACATTTGAAGCATAACGGATTGCAAATCGTATTGCTGTTTCGATCTCAAATGTTTTGATCAATTTTCTTAACAATCAATAGAGCACAAAAGCGACATTCTTTTTCAAATTCGAATGAAAGTTAATGGCATAGCCTAAACAAAACTTTTCAGGTCTAAATTTAAACTATTTTCCTGGTAAATGGTGGAGCCTGAACATAGAAAAAACTCCTTGTTAAATAAATAACTTCTGGTTGCATGCTTCCTCCATTATAAGGCGATTCCATTTTAAGAAAATTGGAAGACTTCTTTTCCAAATACCATGGAAGTTGTTAAATTATTTACAGGTAAGAAATGCGAACCGAGTATGCATTCTTCGAAACAAGAGGTTTTATTACTGTTCCAGGATCATCAGCAGTATGGAGAACTTAATATGCGTGGGCTGTTGCGCTTGATAAATTGACATTCATCGGAGCGTTTCAATATTTTGTCCCAAAATAATCCTTATGAGATTACATCAGTGGAACGGTAGAACACAGTGTTTTACTTTTTTGATTCGAACTTAATGTTACCTAAATTTCTTTTAAATTTGGATTTGTTTGTGTTACATAAATTTATTCTTCCTTGAAATGACTTTTCATGTCTTTCTATCTAGTTAAAAAAACTTGAACCTTTGAATTTATTGTTGGTATTCAACTTAGATTAAAATTTAAAAAAATTGCGCGTGGATAAAATTAAAAATATTGCGCCCGAAACTTATGCATTCAAGTGTAGACGAATGGCATCTAGCGAGAGATTGGTTAAGGTAAGTGAACACGTTCAAATCATGATATTTGTTAAAAGAAAAAAAAAATCGAAATTTTTATTGTTAAATTTTAGTGGCCTGATAGCCGAGTGACTAGCGCTCTGGCATTCATAGCCACAGGCTTCCGGTTTGAGTCCCGGCGTTGCAATGGATGTTTGTCAGAATGGATGTTTGATGTTGTTCAGAATCCACTTTAAATCGTAGGTCTGGGTCTAATATGACGGTAGAGCGTTGGGCGTAGGGCTGACAACCCTACCCCGTAAAAAGAATCATCTACCGTCTAGAAATCTGCCAGTGGGCAAATTGCCTTGGGGCTGTTGCGCCACTGATGATGATGATGATGATAGCCGATTGATTAGATTAGTACCCTGGCGCTCGATGCCATTCGAGCCTCGGCGTTGCCATGGATGTTTGTAGTGGTTCTGAATCCAGTTTAATATGACTGTAGAGACGTAGTCAGTCAAATGATCAGCTGTCAGAGATAATGCCCTTGAATTGATTCTCTGTTTCCAATCTGAGGGATTTAGAAAACATAAAAGTCGGTAAATATGCTCTGAACTCTGGAGACAACAAAATTGCAATCGTAGAATTTGTTGATGCCTCCATCTTTGCCTATGGAATAGCAACCTACCTAGAATCTAGCAGAATTTCTTGTCAACAAATCTAGAGTGGCATCCCTTAAAACTATTTCAGTACTCCAATTTGTGTACATGTCTTCTACCTGACAATTTAGTTTATAAAGTGATCGCATCCTTAAGAATGGAAATTGAAAATTTTTCTTATTTTCGAATTTATCAAAGCATTGGCTTGTATCAATTCGTCTCTTAACCAGTTAACACATTGAGCAAGGTATCCAGTGAAAAGTATATAGGCTGAATTTCCGCATATTGACGTGTTGCAATATTTTTTGAAAATAAGTGTAATTTATAATATTTTTAAGGGGTTAATATATTCCGTACTGCTTGGCATCTCTGTAAATGATATGAATTTCCGTCATGTGTCGCCAACAGTTGAAAAATAAAAGACGGGAATCTACGCCTCCCGTTTTCAAAGCGTTAAAAACATTTCTTAGAAATAGAGTCTCAGAAATCCAGACTTTATTAGAACAGTTTCAGCGGAGAAATATCCCTTCAACAATGAATCTTGATAACTTTTGTTCCCCCAAGGAGTGGATCCTTCAGATTTGCAGTCTCTGGACTTACAGTTTTCCAGGTCTCCAATTCTCGATATTTAAATCACAAATAACCGTGAAATGTGCTTTGTTGACAATAAATTTTATGAATATGAATTTAAAAAATCCTCTAAGATAACGCTTACCATTACTTTTAATGTAAATTGTGTTAGCAATTTCATCAACTTAAGCAACAATTCTGCTAAACTAATCCGTATTTTATGTTTTGAAATATCTGTCCAGATATAAAAATAAATATTTCTCTTTCTAGTCAGTCTCCCCGTTCTAAGAAAGCATTCATTATAATCAGCTTAACTTTCTGATTGGTTTTTCTTCTTCTTTTATTCTCTTAAAAAGTGCCAAATAGCTGTAATATATCAAAGAATGTTTCCAAGAAACTAGAAGAGGTACCTTCCATGGCTACCCTAACTAGAAGCGTTGGCGTTTATGTGATTTTCAATGTTAAAGAAAAAAAAAATTCCATTGCAGCCTGTGAAATTTCACCGTCTGTAAGTAATACTCTGTGGAATTGATCATCTAACATTAAATGAAAAAGAACTGGCAGTTATATCCACCGATTGTGGATTGATAGTTAATCACACCCAGTTGTAACTGATTTTACATAGTGCATTTAAAAATACAGACATCCCAGTTGTAACTGATTTTACATGGTGCATTTAAAAGTACAATCATCGCAGCTGTAACTGATTTTACATGGTGCATTTAAAAGGACAAGCATCCCAGTTGTAACTGATTTTACATGGTGCATTTAAAAGTACAAACATCCCAGTTGTAACTGATTCATTCCAAAAGCGAGAAGTGGGAACTTTCCATCTTTGCCGCTGATGCTGTTTCGCTTAATTCTTCACTAATGCGCGAAAACAACAGGCTCAACTCGTTCGACTGTATCGACCTTTTGATGAGGGCCCGCTTAAGGAAAGTGGAGAGGGCGCCCCCTGGTGTCTCTTCAATTGGCGATTAGTGTGGCAGATCACGTCACAACTAATGACGGCTTTCGGACAGAAGCGGCTGCAAATCTTTCAGGAACCACTGGAAGCTTTTCTAAATGGCTTTTAAGTGAAGTGATAATAGCCTGCCATTACCGGTAAACAACACTGGTTTCTGATTAGAAGAATACTATCAGAATTACACTCATATTTACTGAGATATCTGATTTTGACGAATATGCAAACTCTTTCTGAATTTTAAGGCCTTGATTTGGATAGTTTTTAAGGATTTATCTCCTCATTTGGTGCTGAATAAATTTATAGTCCACGAAAAATAATCAGGCTAAGAATATTATTCAAATGAATATTGTTCCAATAGAAATTTTTTAATTTGTATTCAAGATTTCTAATTAAATTTTGTGAAAATAATGTCTTTCTTTTTTATCTTTTATCCACAACTCATTCCCCATATTTAGGGCTATGTATCCCCACCTACAAAGAAAGTGAGGTTGAGGGTGAAAAATCGGTGACCTTCATGTATACCACGAACAACTCACAGACGGATGTTAAGAGGATTGGTTTGGTTTGTCGCTCTACGACCATCTTGTGCACAATTTAGGTTAAACAGACCGAGACCTACAGTTTAACGTAGGTTCCGAACCACTAACAAATATTCATGTCACCGCCAGGATCTGAACCTGAAGCCTGTGGCATCAAAGGCCAGAGCGCTAGCCAGCTGTCCAACAGGACGCAGGGTATTGAGGGGAGATCAGTTGCATCTATTAGGACTTTCAAGTGTAACAGCCTCCCATCTGCGTGTCGTATGGGAGTAAAACTCAGAAAACTCAGTCAACGCACCAAGCAGCCTGATTATCGATGCGAGAGACTTTAAACACATTGCCACAATAGCCATCGAGTCTCATCGTCTCTTGATTAAAGCAGTTGCAGCAACGAAGTCCTCAGTGGATTCGAACCTCAGCTCTCCTGCACTCTAGCTTCCCAAATTTTCACCGGGCCACGAGTTGGGCGGATATATTGTCAAAATGATTTCATTGCTCCGGAATAGTAAACATAACAAAAATTATCAAGTCAATATCCAGTTTATATGTAAAACCCTGACAACATTTGAATGTACGAGCTGCGAGCGTCTCTCGCAAACGCTCTCTGTTTATTTCGATATGAACGCAAGCAGGTGAAAATGCTTGGGTGCTCTTGGCGAAATAAAACTAACCGCTATAATAATTTTCAGAATGAATGAATTTTGACTTTTTTAATCATATTATGCATACATTGAACTAAAAGGTTTTAAATACGAGTTATTGACATTTTAATTTTAAAAAATTACAGGAATAAAAGGGATGCTGGATGTGAAATTTACTCACAACTAACATCAATAAAATTAGATTCTTACATTTAATGGAAAAAAAAAGCTAGTCATCAATATTAAATATTTTAACACAATTATTTTCAATTTAACTTGTAATTATTTCTGTTCGTTTAATAAAAGAATATTAAAATCAAATTTTAATACTATGTAATTGTACGACAACATGCGCATTGTCATCTATTCTGTATTTTAAAAATACAGGAATAAAATGGATGCTGCATACAAAATGTGCTCACAAATGACATCAATGAAATTGCATTTTTACATTTAATGAAAAAAAATTGGCTGGCATTTCTTTTTCATTAAATGTAAAAATTCAGTTTTATTGATGTTATTTGTGAGCACATTTTATATCAATATTAAATATTTTAATACAATTATTTTCAATTTAACTTGTAATTGTTTATATTCGTTTAATAAGAGAATATTACAATGAAATTGTAATGCTTTTTTATTGTGTAATAACATACGAATTGTTATCCATTCTGTACTTTAAAAATACAGGAATAAAATGGATGCTGCTTATAAAATGTGCTCACAAATGACATCAATAAAATTGCATTTTTATATTTGGTGAAAAAATGCTTCCAGTCATTAGTGTTAAACATCAGTATTAATATTATTTTCAGTTTAACTTGTAATTATTTATATTCGTTTGACAGAAGAATATTAAAGTGATAATATGTACCTTAAATATTTTGTGAATATTTATTTATTTATTTTATGAGAACAATTCCATTAAATATTTTAATACTCGCAAAGATTCCATGAATTGACAAAGTTAGAAGAATGCTCCTTTACGCTTTATTACTAAACCAATCAGAGTGAAGAAGAATTCTCTGTCTAGTAACTGAGATTTATTATTCTCAGGGTTAAACATCTAGCAACTTAATTTGTTTCTTTCTACGGATAAAATATTATAGTTCTTTTACTTGTCAGTATCTTCTGTGCTTGAAAAATTGAATAAATGACATCGTTGACATATAATGAGGAGAGATCCATTTAAAATAATTTATTCTTCTATTTACCATAGCATTCCATTTAAAATCCATTAAAATCGAATCCATCGATATCTTATATGGAAATGTTTATTCTAATGTTCAGAGTATATATTACTGAAAAAAGTGTACGTATGCATGCAATTTTTTATTTAATAAAATATCAAATGAACTGTAGCGAACTAGACAGAGTTATATTAATGAGCAATCTTATATCTCATTATTAGTGGGAGTAAAAGAATAAGATATGTTATTTTTAACGAAAAAAAGAATAAGATATTTTTAAAGGAAAACAAGAATACGATATTTTTAAAGGAAAACAAGAATACGATATTTTTAATGAAAAAAAAAGAAATATTTTTAAAGGAAAAAAAAAAAAGAATAAGATATGTTATTTTTAAATAAAAAAAGAATAAGATATTTTTAAAGGAAAACAAGAATACGATATCTTTAAAGGAAAACAAGAATACGATATTTTTAATGAAAAAAAAGAAATATTTTTAAAGGAAAAAAAAGAATAAGATATGTTATTTTTAAAGAAAAAAAAGAATAAAATATTTTTAAAGGAAAACAGGAATACGATATTTTTAATGAAAAAAAAAAAAAATTTTTTAAAGGAAAAAAAAAGAATAAGATATTTTTAAAGGAAAAAAAAAGAATAATTTAGTTTTAGAATAAGACATTTTTAAAGAAAAAAAAGAATATGATATTTTTAGAATTAGATATTTTTAAATAAAAAAAGAAGAATATTTTTAGAATAAGATATTTTTAAAGAAAAAAAGAATAAGATATTTTGAAAGAAAAAAAGAATAAGATATTTTTAAGAAAAGATATAATAAGATATTTTTAAAGGAAAAAAAGAATAAGATATTTTTAGTCTCAATTTTTTTTATTTTATAAAGGACTGAAAAAACATCTTCATAAATCCAGAATAATTTTAAATAAGGATGTAAATGAAACTTCTGAGAAATTCTACAACTGCATGCTGTATATATAAAATCGATATAAATTCTCGACATCTGTAGAATTTCAAAGAGCTGCAAAACGCATTCTACGAAAATAAAAAAAAATCAAACTGTTTTGAAGGGAAAGATTTGTTTCAGGAGAGTAAAAAACATTATCTCTAAAAATCAATGAAGTTTTTCCTGCTCTTATTTGTAAGGTGCATTTAGAGAAATTGTAGACTCCAACATTGTCGGAAAAAAGATTCCATAACTTTTGATAGCTTAATTGAAATGCAGTACTATGAACAGTCTTGCATCACATTTAAAAGGTTTTCAAAATACTTCTCAGAATCTTTTGTATTTGTACTTTGTTTAATTGACATGTTATACCAGTAATCTGGTAATTAAAAGCAATAATATTGCATCCATAAAAATGTTGTACCTGAAGAATATTAGAGTAAAAATTAGAACTAAAGTTGTTGGGCTATTCATTATTCTGTTTTATTTATGTCCATAAACGATAATTATTAAAAACCTTTTTCTTTTTATTGTAAAAAAAATTTTATTTGTAAAAAATTGTTGAAAAAATGTAAAAATATTTTTTTTATTCTTAGTCATTCGGATGTTGTGTATATGCAATTGAAATTCAGTACTACGAACATTCTTGTATCATAATTAAAAAGTTTTCAAAATACTTCTCAAAATCTTTTATATTTATACTTCGTTTAATCGACATGCTATACCAATAATCAGGAAATTAAGACAAATAATATTGCACCCATAAAAATGTTGTACCTGAAGAATATTAGAATAAAAATAATAACTAAGAATGATGAATAACCCAACAAATTGTTTTATTTATGTTCTTAAAAGATAATTATTGAAAACATTTTTCTTTTACTTGATTTTATCGATAATTTCCTTCTCATGTATTGTAATTTGTAGCTTATTCTTAGATATGGTATCTTCATGGTCTGATGTTAATTTGTTGGCATATATATAAAAAAATAAGGAAAACTCTTGTGTAATAAATTATGAAATTAAATATGCCTAAACCTATAAGTGTATGTAACAGGGAAGTAAAATACCAATAAGTAAAGTAAATCCTAATCCTTTAAGTGAAATTCTAATAAGGAAGAAATCCATTTCTTTTCTTGAAAAAGAGTAAAAAAACATTGAATATTTTGCTTCTTTCCACAAAAGTGACTTTATTGCATTAGTGGCTACGAAGCAATACTATTACGAAGTTATACCATTCAAGACTTATGTTTCTAAAATTTTTAATTTGGATATTAGAGTATGTTCTTACTCAAAATCAGACCTATTTACACATTAATTAAAATTATAAATACTTTATTAACAAAAAGGAAGGGGACGTGACAATGTAATCACCTACAGAGGAAGAATCAGAGATTGAAAATTTGAAAAATATTTTGCTTGTTTCCATAAAAGTGGCTTTTCTGCATTAACAGTTATGAAGTTAAAATATCATTCAAAACTTATTATTCTAAAATTTTTAATTCCAATATTATGTAGAGTATGTTCTCATTAAAAATCAGACATATTTATATTGATACCATATTAATTAAAAGTATAAAAACTTTATTAACAAAAAGGAAGGAGACAGGACAATGTAATTACCTATGGAGGAAGGTTCAGAGATTGAAAATTTGAAAAATACTGCTTTAACCGCTCTTCCTTTTTTTTACGGTTAAGTGCGATTTCGGAAATGATCCATTCGAATTTCAACAGGCCTCCCGGACAAGTGCTTCCAGGAAATCTATTTTCGGCAAGGCTCTTTCAAAGAATCGTCTCCGAGATCGATCGCTAAGGAAACAGATGACTAGCACAAAGAATGGCTTCACAAGAGGAATGCTATCAGTGACATTTCGAAGCTATTGTTTCAAACAACTTTTTCGGGGAAATTTCTTCAAGGGTTAGGTTACAGTAATTTTGAAATACAATTTCAAAATTACTGTAACCTAACATTCGGCAGACATGATATTTCTATGACACTACTATGAAAACTATATTTCAAAATAACAGAAATATTTTCAGTAATCATTCATTAAAATCATTTACTTTTTATGCCCAAATTATGAACAAATTTTAGTATGTACATTTACTTTTTATGCACATACTAAATAATGATTTTAATTAATTATACTGAAAATATCTCTTTTTAACTATCTGCTATTTTGAAATGCAATTTACAGTTATTTCAGTATCCACGAGAAGTTTTTTCTATCACATTAAAAAATAGCACATATTAACAAACTATAGTATGTACACAAAAAGTAAATGATTTTAATGATTGATTATTGTAAATATCCCTTTTTAAATATCGCTGTTATTTCGAAATGTAAATTTCAGTTATTTCAGCATCCACAAGAAGTGGCGTTTCTATCACATTAAAAAATAACACGTTAACAAATTATAGTATGCACACAAAAAGTAAATGATTTTAATGAATGATTACTGAAAATATCTCTATTATTTTGACATTGACAGTGATTTCTATGACATAAAAAAATTCATTTCCCATAAAAAATTTCGGATACATCTTGTGGCTCGTGATACCAATGAAAACCAGTTTCCCTATTTTATTCCCTGCTACACATCATTATGGATTCTTCTCCGTTATAATTTTCGAATGACCAACTATTTTCACTGTTACACATCATTATGAGTTCTTCATTATAATTATGGAATGAGCGACTTTATTCACTGCGAGACATTCACATTCATTTATCACCAACTTTTTATGAGTTCTTCTTCATAGTAACTTCCACATGCCAAGCACTTTAATGTGTGGCAATTTGCCAGATATGTAGCATTAACAGATATGTAGTCGATATAGCGTTAAATAGGTGAATCCTGAAGAGTATATTACACTGCATCCATATTTTGCCTGTTAAATTTTAAACGAGAACATCCAGAAATAGTAACTAGAGATTCTTATTCTCCTACTCTAGTCCAGCCAAATGACGTGTCCAACCTATTGACATCAGGGCCCATCTTGAGTATAGAAGTGAAAGCAACTGGTTCGGCGTCGTTTGCCAAATTCTTAATAAGATTTCCCGGGTTGGAAAATGCAAGGCATTGTCCACTAGGCACTTCGGCCTCTTTTCTTCTTGGTAGACAATAGATATTAACTTGTTTTTGTCACAAGAGCTCTATTTGGTTTTCACAAAATTTGCTGTGATAAACTTTATCTTACATATTAAATATATAGATCGATTTAATAGCGGAAAAGGACGAATAGATTACCTTTTAAGGGTGTGAGTCCTATAAACACGGACCAAAGCAGTTTTCAAAGAAAAAAGTAAAATATTTAATGTGGAATTTTTTTCATATACTTTTTTTTCGATATTATTGAAATTTTGATTAATTACAATTACAATTATTTTTATTGTTACTTAAACCCCTCAAATTACTTTCCTCTCCTATTACACTGCTCTGTTTGAATCTATCAGACTTGGGCCACTTAATTTTCCATACAACTGGTGGTCGAAATCTTTCATTACTGAGATCTAAATTTGTTAAATTTTTATTATTTTCTGTATATTTATAAATGGTTTTTTCAAGCTGTACTTATCATTGTATCTTACTTTCCGTAAGATATTATAAGCACTTTCAGCGGGTTTATTAAAGAGTTTTTGAATACATTACAGTAAAGTCAATTTTTCACGTTAAATCTGCTGGTTTGATTGCTCAGTTAAATAAACATTATCGTAATGAGGGATACAATTTAAAATTTAGTGTCGCTTAAATTGTATGCAAAAATTCTTCACGGCAGATTAAATAGTATTAAGAACTGAATGTAATTGAATTTCTTAAATAATTTTCCGTTTCACTACTACAATTAAGATTTCCTTTCTGTTTCATGTTTATTTTCAATCATTTCTGAGCTTTCGAATTAATTTTTGCCCATGAGAAATTTCATTCTATACATTCCTACGATTTAACGATAATAAGTTAGCCATGTTGGTTTAAAGACTAATTTAAATAAGTTGGTTAAAGACTCGAGACTAATTTTTTAACATGAATGCTACTGTTTCTTTGAGTATTCATTATAAGCTAAGTAATCTGAGTTTTGCGGAAATCATAAAAACAATTTTTTTTTTCAGTAAAAATTATCTTATCTCAAAAGTAGTTTAGAATAATAATACGAATTTTTTTTATGTTAATTCAGTTATATCGGGTTTTTTTTATAGATGTGTACTCTCAGTTTTTACATCAGATTTGTCCACATTTAATCTAAAAAAAAATCATTTTATACTAATTAAAAGTAAATACTAATTAAAAAAATGTTCTTGAGTGCATTAGCATCCAACTTTGTTTTTGCTGTAAATAAAAATTAGTTAGTTAGATAATTAGATAAAACTGATATAGTTAAAAATTAGTAATATTAAGAGATAAATTTGATGGAAAACAGGAGCTAATTTTTAATTTTTACAGATAATTTAATAAAAAAAAGGAGTGTATTTTTAAGGATTAGCTTCTATTTCTGAACTGCTCTAGGGCAGTAGTATCCAAAATAAAGCATGCGTCGTACCCCAATGGGTACACCAAAACTTAGGCAGAGGCATAGGCATTATCTTTTTGTCGCAGCTCAAGAATAACCAACACGAGAGAAAGAACAACGTTGCAAGGGGGCTGAATGGCCGAGTGTCTAGCGCTCTGGCGCTCGGTGCTACAGGTTTCGGGTTCGAGTCCCGGCGGTGCCATGGATGTTTGTAGTGGTTCGGAATCCACTGTCACAGAGTGTTCCAATGTCACGGAACCAAGTCAGATTTCTACCTACGGGTGCTCCATCACAACAGAAGCTGCCCCCTTTCCCTCCATCCATGAGTAGATTACTCATGGATTGTCCTTCCCACACTGCAGGACACTGAGGATTCGTCACAAACAAACAACGTTGCAATCAGAATTTAAAGAAATCTCTTCACAATGGGTGGCGGCCTGATGACAAATTGGCTAGCGCTCTGGCCGTTGGTACCACAGGCTTCAGGTTCCAATCCTGGCGGGGGAATGGATGTTTGTGAGTGGTTCGGAATCCACGCTAAACTGTAACGCCCGGTCTAATTAACCCAAAGTGTGCACAAAATGACTGTAAAGCGACGAACCAAATCACAATGGGCGGTTGTGGCAGAAAACCGATTTTTCAGATTTCTGTAAACATAACCAAAAATGTAATCTTACCATTTGGTTCTACTTCAATAGCGGCCTGATGGGCAATTGACTAGTGTTCTGGCCTTTGGTACCACAGGCTTCAGCTTCGAATCCTGGCGGGGGAATGGATGTTTGCGAGTGGTTTGGAATTCCCGTTAAACTGTAGGCCCCGGTCTAATTATCCTAAAGTGTGCACAAAATGTCCATAGAGCGGCAAACCAACTCTACTTAGAATTACGTTTCAATTCGAAATTCAAAGAAATCTCTTCTCAATGGGTGGTTGTGACAAAAAACCGAATATCCAGAATGAGTAAACACAGCAAAGAATGTAATCTTAATATTTAGTTCTACTTACCTATGTAAAGTGGCATTTTCTTCAATGATAACAATTCAAACCAAGCACAGAAATAAATTAAAAATTAGAACCAAATTGCCTTCACAGAGGCAATCCAACCAGTTTTTTCCGCTATCACTCAACAAATGCAATCACACTGCTCGCATTCAATTGTAATTAAATATATAAATTTAATTTAAAAGCATGTACATTGTTTAAACTAAATAATGTGATTTTTTATTCCTCTCGTACAATATATATAATGTTACATTATATTCTATTACACTGAAGTGACAAAAGTCATGGGATAGCAATATGTAAATTTTCAGATGGCAGTAGCATCGCGTAGAACAGGTATAAATGCGCAGTGCTTTCGCAGAGCTTTCATTTCTGTTCAAGTTATTCATGTGAAGAGGTTTTGATGTGATGATGACCGCACGACGGGAATTAACAGACTTTGAACGCGGAATGTTAGTTGGAGCTAGACGCATGGGTCATGCCATTTCGGAAATCGTTAGGGAATCCAACATTCCCAGATCCACTGTGTCAAGAGTGTGCCGAGAGTATGAAATTTCAGGCATAAGATCCCACCATGGACAGCGCAGTGGTCGACCGCCTGCACTTAACGACCGAGACCGGCGACGTCTGCAAAGAGTCGTAAATTCTAACAGACAAGCAACACTGCATCAAATAACCGCAGAAATCAATGTGGGACGTACAAGGGACTTGTCTGTTAGAACTGTGCGGAGAAATTTGGCTTTCTTGGGCTATTCCGGCAGAAGACCGACTCGAGTGCCTTTACTGACAGAACGATATCGCTTGCAGCGACTCTCGTGGGCACGTGAGCATATCGGTTGGTCCCTAGATGAATGGAAAACCGTGGCCTGGTCCGATGAGTCACGATTTCAGTTGCTAAGAGCTGATGGTAGGGTTCGAGTGTGGCGCAGACCCCACGAAGCCATGGACCCAAACTGTCAGCAAGGCACTGTTCAAGCTGGTGGTGACTCCGTAATGGTGTGGGCTGTTTTTTCATGGCATGGACTTGGTCCTCTGGTGCGACTGGACCGAACATTGACTGGAAATGCTTATGTTCAGGTACTTGGAGATCACTTGCAGCCATTCATAGACTTCATGTACCCAAACAACGATGGGATTTTTATGGATGACAATGCGCCATGTCACCTGGCCACAACTGTTCGCGATTGGTTTGAAGAACATTCTGGACAATTCCAACGAATGATCTGGCCACCTAGATCACCCGACATGAATCCCATCGAGCATTTATGGGACATCATCGAGAGGTCTGTTCGTGCCCAAAATCCTGCACCATCAACGCTTTCACAATTATGGACGTCTATCGAAACAGCATGGCTCAATATTCCTGCAGAAGACTTCCAACGACTTGTTGAGTCAATGCCACGTCGAGTTGCTGCACTTCGCCGGGCGAAAGGAGGGCCGACACGATATTAAGAGGTATCCCATGACTTTTGTCACTTCAGTGTATATTGAGGTATTATTTATAATTATCTTCGTCTTGGGGGTAAACGATTAAAGAAGTTTATAGATCGCTGGTCTAGTGGACAGAGTTTTGGATTTTCGAATTGTAGGAGATTGGTTCGAAATCAGAGAAGCAAAGTTGAACTGATGATTTGGGTGTCGAGTATGGGCACAATAAATTGGAATAAACTTCTATTGAGTCGGCGAAAACCCCTTCCTCAGACTTGTTAATGCCGAATGGTGCTTCAGAAGCATGGATACAAGGTATTAGGGCTTCTCTTTTCGCAGCTTGGGTAATATTGAATCTATTATTCTAATGGCGAATGATCTCAGGTCTTTGAAAGTAACAATTTTCGAAGTCACATCAGTTCGATGTCTAAGATATGCATATAAATGATATTTTTTTTTATTGAAATGTATGTGAATATTATTTTATTAATATTGATCAGTATGCAAAGTCTCTTTCAAGCGAAAGAGTCTTTGCATACTGACATCTTCTTCATTGCATACTGACATAGTCTTTGCATACTGAGAGAGTCTTTACATACATTAAGATTTTTTTTTCCTTATCCCACTTAGTAGACAGCAACATCTAGACCAAATCCGAAAACCCATGTGGTCTCATCGAAGGAGGGAAAGGAGGGGACAGCTTCTGCTGTGATGGAGCACGCTTAGGTAGAAGTCTGACTTAGCTCCGTGACGGTGAAGAACAAGGACAGTGCTTTCAGGGGAACTAACCCGTATTTGCGTATCGAATGGGTGAAAATCCGGAAAGCTCCCACCAGGTAATCCAATTAACGTGGCAAGATACTAAACATCACGAATGCCATCGAGTGTTCTCGTTTTTTGAAACAGTGTCTACAATAAAGCAGCCAGCAGATAGAATCTCCGCCGTAATGCTCACCAGTGGCGTGCGTTGAAACTGAGCCATGAGTTGGGAGTTAAAATACATTTCTCTGTTGAACATCGGTGGGCCTCATGTTCCACTTAAATATGCCACGGACAGTCCATCAACGGGCGATGAAGAGAAGACGTTTTCTTCAAGGTGGAATTTTATGAATAACTATCTAGATTCACCGTCTGTGAAAGCAATAACTGCAATGGACACAGACTAACTACAATCTCAGGCACAGACTACCTGCAATTGCAGACAACCTCCTTCAGACTAGCAGCACAGTTACCACTGGCCCACGAGTAGGACAATTTATTTATATTGGTCATTTTAAATTACAAGAGCACTCTGAACTAAATTACAATATTAGAATGTTATTGTTCCAAATCATATTTTTTGCTTAATGATATGGAATTTTATAAAATGAAATTAAAAAATGCGTATAAATCGCGTAACACACGCTAAAAAATCCTGTTCAAATTATAAATATTTTCTAAAACAAAAAGAATACTATTTTACCATTTAAATGGGTACGTAAGAATTATTTGAACTACTGTATACTATTTTTTTTTTTTTGACATTGAATTGGTACTTTATCAGACATTACCTAATTATTAGTATTAATATTAAAGTTTATTACATTTTTAAAAGCATTCTTATTTTAGAAAAGGGTATACAAAAAATTCATCTCTCACTGCTTGGATTGCAGATTGCATCAATACGGAAACATGGGAGAAAGTGGACAAACCCTACCGGATTGAGTTGATGGCTCAATCGAAGGTTTCTTTTCATACTGTTGCATGGTAATTGTTGCAGTTCTGTTTGGCTGTTACGCTTGAAAGATCTCCAGAAAGAAAATAACAAGACCGGACCGTTGTTCTCAAGGTTATATCAGGGCACCTCACTTCGATGGTTCGGCTTCGATTGCAAATGGGTTTCAGATGAAGATGAACACAGAAACAATTCCATGGAAACTTAGCATGCAGCTTCCTAAATGAAGCGTAAGCAGTTAGATAACGCAGAAATCAGAATCATTTCGGTAATGTCTCATTGAGTACTGATTGAATGGCTAAACATTTAGTATAAAGTGATTCAAATAAATCTTACGTTTTATTTAAAATGCTAGCATAAAATAATATTATTGCTACGAAATATATTTATAACTTGAAATGTTTTTTTGTTTTAAAATCAAAATATATGAATTTATTTTTCATGAAATTCAGAATATTACATTATTAACGCAGAATGTCTCAGAATCGCTTAGGTAATGTCTGATGGAGTACCACTGAATGGCTGAAGAAATAGTATTTCAAGTAAATCTTACGATTTCATTTTAATGTTAAAATAATAATTTTATTGTTATTATAACTTGAAATAGGATCCTTTATTTGTTTTAAAAACAAACCATCTGAAATTTTGTTTATGTAACACAGAATATTTCATTATTAACGTCAAAATGTCTCAGAATCATTTAGGTAATGTCTGATGGAGTACCACTGAATGGCTAAAGAAATAATATACAATAATTCAAGTAAATCTTTTAGGTAAAATTCAAGTTTTCATTAAAATGTTAGAATAGTAATCTTGTTGTTATAGAATATATTTATAACTTGAAACGGGATTCTTTATTTGTTTTAAAAGCAGCTATCATAAATTGTTTTTTTTAATGGAACACAAAACATTATATTATTAACATCATCATTTTATAATAACTTTTTGTGGTTTTATATAATATTTCCTAAAGTTATGTGACATTCTTAGGTAATTATTACATGTTGATTTAGTTATAAGGCTCGTTTTTATTGTGCTTTTCCCCCTTCTGTTCCTATTTAGCTCAAATCATGCAATAAACAATACACGTCCGCAATAAAATATTTAAAAGGGGATGGCCATTTAAATTGCAAATTTCTATCCGTACTAAAACTTATCTAATGCATTTTAAACAGATTTTCAGGGAACAAAGATCGAATTAAAAGTACACTCAAACCTGTTTTTATGCGGGTTTGTGTGTGTGTGTGCTGTATATATATAAGAAATCCATCAAATGCATATTATGAATAAATATTAATTTAAAAAATGTAATTTAAAAAGAAAAATACAAATGGCTGTCAAAACAACATGCAAATTAAAAAGAATCCAACAGATGGCCCACCCGATAGTATATCATCTCATTACAGCGAATTTTATTAGATGTGAAGTAGCGCCGAAAGTGATTCTCCACAAGAAACCTCTCCTAACCAGTTTTCCACAAGAAAATCCGCGTACTTGACTCTGATGAATAATTTTAAATTGACATTTTGGAATCTATAGTATCATATGCAAATAAAACATTTAAAAATGATCCGGTGTGTAAGTTCAGTTTTTCCTTGTTTGAAAAACCAATTTCTAACTACATCATGGGGTTCTGATTTATATATTTTCTGCATGAGATTTATTTTATGCAGTTCCTATTTACCACATATATTTTTTTAATATGTTGCACTATGAAGTATCAGGATATTTTTTATGCGATTTCTTTTATGCGTCCCAACACAACAACTTTTATGCCCCAGAACAAAAACAGGTTTGAGGGTATCACTTTAAAAAGAAAATCTCCGATAATTTGAATTTTATCATTTAAAAATGCATTGAATTTTAATTTATTAAATATATAAATTTTCATCATTTAATTTTATTGAATTTTAAAAATGTATTGAATTTAATTAATAATTTAATTTTTCCAATAAAAACGTATTAATTTTTTAAACGCGAATTTGATGTATTGACTTTTGTTCGCATTTTCATCATTTATAGAAAATGAATTGTAAAGTTAGTAAAATAAATGAATTACAAATTTGTCGAATATTTTGTGTAACATTACGTAAATGATTCAATATTACAGAGTAAATTAGGGGGCACACCAAATTGTATTCACATTTTATTGTCCTTAGTTTGAATGAATACCCCCTGGGAGGGCATCAGAAAGATTCGCACCCTCCTCGAGCACCAGAAGGAGGACTTAAAGACCTATGTATTTATCGTGCCATCTCCAGCAGAGATAGAGAGTCGTGCGGCTTTTTTTGCTGAGTTTCAAACGCAGTACCTCTTGTTGTATCAGCTAGGTTAGTTGTTCTTAAAGAAGTGGTCCCAATCGCTAGAAAGATGGAGGGGGAGAGGTCTATTGCGTGATTTTTCTATTTTTTCTTCTGATATCATGTAAATTAAAATTTTAATTATTAAAAAATTAAAAAGATTTTTATTGTACTTAAATCCCCCCTCCCCCTCTTTCTCTGTACCTATCTCCTCTATTCATTCTGTTGGTTATTCATCCTTGCCAATTTACCACACAATCAGTGTTCGACAATTTTTTTTTTTTTTTTTTTTTTTTGGTTATTTACACGCATATTTTCAAAGATGGTTTATTACATTTATATAATAAAATATAGACTTTATACAATACTGTTTTTAATTTATTCTTTCACACTAATAGTGAGTGTGGTTGGAAATTTTTAAAATTGGAAAAGGGATCGCGAACCAAAATGTTTAAGAACCACTTCATTAGGCCGCTCTTGTCCTTGTATTTATTATCATCATCATCATCAGTGGCGCAACAGCCCCATGGTGGGCCAAGGCCATCTGCCCGCTGGCAGATTTCTAGACAGGAGATGTTTTCTTTTTACGGGGTAGGATTGTCAGCACTATGTCCAACGCTCTATGGCCATATTATACAAGGACCTATGGTTTAAAGTGGATTCCGGACCACTACAAACATCCATGGCACCGCCGGAACTCGAACCCGAAACCTGTGGTGCCAGAGCACTAGTAACTCCTCCATTCAGACCCCTGTATTTATTACAGACGCTTAAATTATTGCCTTCATTGCTGTAGTGCCAATTCCCGTTTTTTTCTTGTAGACCGGAATGCAAAATTCAAGGTTTTTGTCTTTCTCAAGTGCTATTCTAAGACAGAAAGTGATGAGTAGAATCCCGAGAGAGGTCTTTCCAACTTGCTAATTCTTTTCTCAATGTCTTGCATAATCTTTACATTTCAAAACATATAATAGATTACGCTAATCTAGGTCGTTTGAAAATAGTTTGTTTCGAAGTTTGAAAATAGCTTGATTGTTTAGAGGAAACCCGAATTATTTTCTGATCTGATTAACATAGCTTGTATAGATATCGATTAAATGAATGTATTCAAGCGAATCCACTTCCTTGTTAAATAACGCCTGTTTTTATTGATCGAAGATGTTAACGAGGTTCGAGCATTTCTTAACATGGCTCAGATTTAATATACGTTTGGGTGAAACTAAATGTATATTTATTGAAATGATACATTTTCCATAAAATTGAATAGTCTTAACTTAAAATTCTGGCCTTTCATTTTAGTAGTAACGTTTTAAATAATTATAAAATATATTTAAAAAAAAAAAATAAAAAAATAAACAAAAAAAAAAAAAAAAAATAATAATAAATTCAGTTCATATAATTTTTAAAACAAAGTTAAAGAAGAAATTGTAATAAGATACACGTATTTTATATTACATATTATTACGTATATGCATTTACATTTTATTTACGTATAAACTACTAAATGAATTAATGAGTTACTTTAAAGTTTAATTGAAAGCTTCTATAAGTAAATTATTCAAAAATGCTAGGAAAAAATATGCTCTCAAAAAAGAAACTTGCTAAGTTGTTGATATCCTTAGTATAGTGAATTTCATTTTGGTACGAAAGTCGTAAAACGGAGAAGGAAAAGCTGACCTTATTGATGAAAAACTCCAACCATGCAGTCCGAATAGAGATGCGATCGCCACAATATCCATCAAATTTAAGCTTTTCGGACTCGAACTTACGGCCCAGTGGTAACGTGTGCAGCTAGATCGGTGGAGGGGTCAAATTTGAATTCGCCAGTGACAATCATGATATTCTTGATTTCAGAAACGAAGAAATTTAATAGCTATTGTGATAATGGACGGACAAAAAAGAAACCCGCTAAGTTGTTGACAACATTATTATAGTGGGCATCATTGTGATATGAAAGCCGTAAAACGGAGACGGAAAAGTTGCTCTGTTGAAGAAAAACTCCAGCTGTGCAGTCCGATTAGAGATGCGATCGCTACAACCTCCATCAAATCTAAGTTTTTCAGACTCGAACTCGTGGCCCGGTAGTAACGTGTAGTGTCCTTGTTTTCAGAAACGAAGAAACTTAATATTTATTGTAATAATGTTATAAGTGTCTCCCATAATCACTCAGGCTGCATGGGGAAGTTTTCAAGATTTCTCCTATACAACACACAAATACGCTGCAACTACACCTCAAACTCCTTACTGAAGTCAGCGCCCTCCCTTCATCAGTGGGCTGTTCATTTTTTATACATGAGTGAAACACGAGGATCCCCTATGTACCTAAAAAAAAAATAATAATAAATAAAAAATAAAAAACAGCTCACGCCATTACCATATCAAATTTACATTCTCTTGCGCCGTAATCAAGGCGACATAGAATCACAGTAGGATAATTTCAAAGATAAAATCCCCATAATTTAATTCATAATAACTAACTTATAGTAAAGGGATTTGCCTTAACTATAAGTATATTTTTGTTATAAATCAATTATCCTTAAATATCTATTATTATTAATATATTATACGTTTTTCAAAACGTTTATGAAAACCAACCAATCACAAATGTTGGTGTATATTTTTAGCTTCTGGATATAGAAATGATACTCCTCATAAAATATCGGCAATTCTGCTCCAGTTCAAGTGTTGTCATTTTGCAGTACAAAAACATTTTCCAAATTTTTTAAATTTTGCATGTAAATCCATTTATACAGAAACCGTCATTCGTTTTAAGTAAGAAAAATTTAATCATAAGACAAATTGTAAAACTATAAAACGTTATATTTTATTTTACTTAATCACATTGAGATTGACACTTAGTACTTTATAAATGCGATAGATCCGAACAAGAAACTGATTTTAAAGTTGTAGTTGCATACATTTGAACTGTGATCAGTGTAGCGGGTAAAGAGAAATGTAAAACATCGGTAAGAAAGTCATTCGAATGCAAGTCATGAGTGACAGGACGGCTTGTAGATGTCATTTAGTTGACTTTACATAAAATCGTTTCATAGGAAAGGTGGAAGATGATAGCTGTAAATCAGTGTAGCAGAAAAATTTGGAATCGCTCACAGTGTGGTTTTGTGAGCATGGGTGGTTGAACAGATATTCATCAGTTTAGTGGAGTCGTCAACGAAACACTATGAGTGTGGTGGATAATTATATGATCGTGCAGGTCAAAAGAGATCACAGGACGATCATACATGCCTACATGCTTATACCATGTATACCTTTGATGGTAGTATTTTTACACCATACATGCTTATGTTAGTAGAATATATGTACCATAAATGCTTTTCCCCGTACATGTTTAAATCAAAAGAGTATAAAACATGTTACTCATCAAAGCGAATGAAGAAACGAATAAATGTTGAACATCGGTAAGAGTCAGATTCAATGAGTGACAGGATAGCGTGTACACGCCATCTAATCAACTTGGCTTGAAGTCGTATCTTAAAAAAGTTGACGAAAGATTGAATTGTAATTAGTGTAGCTGAAAAATTTGGAATCGTTCATAATATGTGTTATACTTTTTGAGCTGTCTTAACAGTTGTTCAGCAATTTAGTAGAGTCACCACCGAAACACTACGTCAGCAGTGGAGGATGATATGATCATACAGAACCAAAAGAGACAGCAGGACAACCATATACGCCTATATGCTTATACCATGCATACTTATGTTGGTAGAATACATGCACAATAACTGCATTCCCTTTACATGGTTTTGTTGAAAAGTCAGGTAAGAGTCAGATTCAAGTGTATAGCTGAGTGTCCGGTTAGCGTGTAGGTGCCATCTAGTTAACTCGGTCTGAAGTCGTATCTCAGGAAAGGTGAAAACCGGATTGTAGATGAAGAGTTTAGAATCGGTCATAGTATGATTTTGAGAGAGTGTGATATTTTTTGAGCTGTCGTAACTGTTGTTCAACAATTTAATGAAGTCATCAATGGAAAACTACGCCTGCAGAGGATAATTATATAATCGCACAGGACCAAATATATCGGAGAAAGACTACGGGTGAAACTACAAAGGACTACAAGTAGTATGATTTTATGCTTTATTGTGAATAGATAATTTCATTTAAGTTGTTGTTCTGAAGTCTGGGGGCCACATATACAGAAATACCAGAAGTTAAGCGATAGGTGGGTTCGACGACAATATCTGAAGTCAAATTGATTATCTCGGTCAGTTTTTGTCACACAGAAGTAAAACATTTTGTGTTACTTATGTTAGGATGAGTGTAAATTTTTCCTAAATATAAGTATAGGGAAAGGAGGACACTTTAGTCCTTCCAATATTGATTTTTTAAATATAAAAAAAAAAGCCATAACACATGTTTATTATATTTGAAACATTTTTGTAATTAGAAGTATATGACTACGATCATTATCTATATATATAGTATATGAAATACAGTGTATAATATTTTTAATTTCAATTCATTTATATTTATATAAATAATGTAATATAATAAAAAGTAAATTAAGAATTCGGTGCTTTACATTATATTGATGGAATTAGGGCTTTAGTATTCAATTCGATTTTTGTAGTAAGGCAAAAGTAATTAGTAAAATGGTTTCTATTTTTTTGATTATTAAATATTCATGCCGAAATTGCTTCATCACATTTGTTGATCCAAATAAGTTCGCCCATTTTAATTCATTATCTAATAACAACCACAGCTACTTTGTAGTGCGGAGTTTTAAAGCGAAATATGTTTTTGGTAATTCCGTAAAATACGTAATGATGTTTAGATAGAAACATTTGCCAATGGTTAATGCCTTGGTAACCAACAGAGTTGAGACTTATGTTAAAAATGAATAAATAAACATTAAAAAGATAGGGTCCAAACTAGAGAATAATTAACAAAATTGTACCGCTTTATTATTTTTTTTCAAGTTTTCAAACGAGAAAAAACTAAACTAAATTATTTTTCTAATATTTAAGGGCTTATTTTTTTTAATAAGTTAGCACCATTAGCCGCATTATATGCTCCATGTTTTTTTTTTTTTTTAAAAGCAGAAAATCTCAAAATTATATGTCACAAATTTTTGTAAATATGTATTTTAACATACATATACATTTTGACATAATGACATTAAACATAATTGACGAAGCAGGCCACGGCTTCTGCATTCCTGTTTTATTCAAATGAAACTTTTTCAAAAGAAAAAGCGTTGTATGAATTAAAATCTTAGATATCTTGCAAATAACAAAGAAATTAAGTTAAAAATAAAGTTTTGAGGAAAATATCTTTTAAGAACATATAGACATTTTCATTGCATTATTGCCCTTTAATATTTCATTCAAAAGCTGCTTTTAAATTAAATTATTACTAGCTAGCGCAAAATAAATGTCATCTTAGAAATGAAATGGAAAAAAAAAAAAAAAAAAAAAATAGAGATTATCATTTGATAACTAAATGAATTGAAATTGGCACTACATCATTTCAGATTTATTTATCTACTTCCTATAAATTAAAATGACGAAACAAGTACAAAATCGTAAAATATGATGACAAAATAAGAATTTGATCATGCATTAAATGCTTGATTTATGAAGAAACAATCAAAATTTGTCTTTTCTCTTTCTAACAAACAGGTAGAATTTTCTTTCTAACAAATAGAATAATCATTTCTGGCAAATATAATTTACTTTAAGCTTAGTTGTTTTGTATTGTGAATATACGCCATCATGTTTATCAGAATTATATAACAAATATCTGACATTTCTCTATAATTTATTTGATGATTTTCTATTGTGAAAGAACGTGTCCATGTGTCCGTAGCACGTAAATTAATTTGACAACAAATTTAAAAAAAACATTTAGTAAGAAAACCTTCCAAGAATTGAATTGAATATGGTAAAATTTAATTTCTAAGAAATACATTGAATAAACTGTTCTTTTTCAACATGTTGGGAAACATTTCAGAGCTCTGTGTTTAAATATTTCTATTGCAGGCATATAAAATTTAACTTAAATATTGTTTTAAAATATTTTTAAATCTGTAGTTAATATTTTATAGAATTTTCAATTGAATATATTCTTAAAAAATGTAATTTAATTTAGCAAAAGAAAATATATTTATTTAAACAAATTGTTTTTCATTAATTATTACCATTTTATCTGAGGTAATTCTTTCTATTTGTATAGATCATATCAAAAATTTATATAATATATACTTTATATATTTGATCATATGATCCATAGTTGTAGTAAGATATTACAGAAAGTCACTGATTTTTGTTCAGGTTTTATGTCACAAAATAAATAATTAAAAATGCCCATTTTATGCTTGTCGTAAAAATAAATAAATAAAAAAAGATACACATATATATAGTGAGAGAATTCTCGGAGGAAAATAGTTTTTGGTAAGAGGTATGATTTCCCTGAAGTGTGATTAAGGACAGACTGAGGTATGCCATCCCATTTCTGCAAAAGAGCAGTTATCAATTATTGAATTACTTGTGGGGGTGCTGAGCGACAAACAACTTCCCGGTTTATTCACTAGGATTCATGTTTGTGGACATGCTGGCCAATGCGACGAGAGGGAAAAGGAAGTGGCTCATGAGCCGAACACAATACGGCTTGCATTGTCCTCCACGGAAATGCTTTAATATCCAATTGCTGCGACATAAGGGACCACAGATCTGATAATCTCTCCCCTATATTGCTGACCCCTCAGTATTCTATTCCTGATGGCAAACAGTGCAACCATTGATAGATATATTGATCTTGACCATCACGTCGCCTTCTTCAAATTGGACACTTTCGCGCTCAAATAAATATTGCTCCAACCCTGTGTACCCTTCAAATAATGAGTAAGTCATCGTTAGGTTGTACATTAGAAAGTAACTAGCCCATTATCATAGACACTATTGCTTCGTTCAATTCGTCCTTTTATGAGATGATCTTGTGCCCAATGTTTAAAGACAGCCAGGGGACTCACTCGTAAAGAAACTTATACTACAGCAGTTTCAAACAGTTTGAATAGAAACATTGGCCACATAGAATTGATGAAGAAGAATGGCATTCATAATGCAGTTTCATTTGCCATTGGTACTAAATATAGGTCCTTACTTCATGATGTTGACCTGCTGTACCTTTTCCTAGTCTTCAGCATATATTTCCAAAATTCTAATACTGGATGTAATACTTTGGCATAGTCAAATGCTTCTTCTGCAACAGACTGTGTCTAACTTACCATTAATATATGTGATTATTCGAGTAAAGCACATTGTTCAGGCATCACATTCGTGGCTACAAAAAATGTAATGATTGCCCATCACTTCTTTCACTATCACTTTTCTTAATGTTGTTAGCAATGTTATTTTACTTTTTAAGTACTTTTTAGAAAACCAGTTTCTTTAGAATGATATACAAATTAAAATATGTTTTTGTCTATTAAATAAATCTATTGAGCAACCTATATTTTTTACCCATCACATAATTAAATTCATCTAAACTGTGATTTTAAAATTCAATTAAAGTTTTCATATTTTAAACAATCTTGAAAAAAATTAACAATGATATTTATTAAATACAGAAAAAGTAATGAATACAGAACGAAGAGAATAAACAAGACATGATTTTAGAGAGGTAGTTTTTATAGGTACTAATTTTTTCTTCATAAATATTTCCAATGAATTTATTTTCGGTATGGTAATACTGAAAATTTCTTTTGTATATATCAAAATTAATCGCAGATTTGGAGGTAAAAATGTTTGAGATTTGCAACAATTCTTTACAATATCTAAAAAGTAAAAATATTGAAATCATCAAGGAAAATCAGAGCTACACGAAAAAGAGATCATTTATTCTTAGATAAATTTCCTTATTCTTTTAAATGAAAACTTTAAATGACATTCTTCAAGTAATATCCATTCGATTGTCCAATTCCCCCACATTTACTTTCAATGTAACTCTTCAGGTGGTATCAATTCAATAGAATGAGCAGAATTGCTCTTGAAGTATTGATCAGTTGTCAATTGTGCAAAAATTAAACTATTGGCTTATTCCAATTGAGATCCTTGCATGATAACTGTCTTGAAAAGTTTTGAAACTTTTTAATTTTTTAATAATTGGTAATTTTGAAGAATTATTCTAACTATATGAAAATAGAAGATATTAACTCCATATCTATAATATCTTTAACCTCTTTAATGATTCTTTCAATCCAGTGGGAGATTCGATACAAACATTTATTTTATTACTTGAGCATCTTGTGATTTGAAATGCTTAGAAGCTAAATCATTAAAATTGGTATAGCCTATTAGTATATCCTGAATTAAATTAAGCATCGACATATATTAGATAAGTGATTTAATACATTCCTTTGTATAAATTTCTTATTTTATTAGACTTCTAAGAAAATAATTATAATATACAAAATTTTGAAGTGAAGAAAAAACTATTTGGTTAAGACATGATAGTTATGAGTTTGAGATTTAAACACTTTAAATGTTAGTTTAATGTGATCATGTTGCCTTACATTCAGAGTCTTTTATTGCAAAAAAGTATACGAATTATTTCAAATTCTGTTTCTTTACCCTATTCTTACGATACTACACTGTATTTCAATTTCAAATCAGCTTTTCGAAAATTTTAATGTATTGCCTTAAATGTGGCTACTCGACAAAAATTACACAATTCTTTGTCAAACTTTTCTGAAATGAAATAATTTCTAAGAAATGTCTTGCGTTACTTCCAACCCTCAGTTTGGTTCTTTTAATTTCTATTAAATGTATAAACTTTTTAGTTAATTCTTATTTTCTAATATTTTGAACTCAAAACTATCGTCGTTTTTTTCGTTCTAATGCAGCTAGCAACTATTTAGACAATTGCCTTTGATACCTTAAGGCAAACGCTGCACAGACATTACTCACTTTGCATTACCCAGGAGGCGCGTGTAACTTGAAGATAAGCTACGGACGCGGAGTAACAATGCCCCCGCAACGCTCTACGATCCTATTAGGACCGGAACCTACGGTTTAAAGTGGATTCCGAACCACTACAAACATCCATGGGCAAGCCGAGATTTGAACCCGATACCTATCGTACCGAGCGCCAGAGCGCTAGCCACTCGGCCATCAGGTCCCCAACTATCATCGTAAATGACTCAAAAATTCATGTATATAAGATATATTAATAATATAAGCTTAGTAATAAACTATACCATGTAAAATGGAAACAGTTTTAAGTAAGATTTCAATTACTTAATGCGAACAAATCTAGTCCTTTTATTTAATTCAATTTTTCTGAATTGGATTTAAGATATTTTTATAAAAATTTTATTTTAAAGAAGTTTTTTATAAGTATTGATATCAAATAACATATAATATATATCCATGGAGCAGTTTCATACGAAACATAAGTGAATTGTTTTACAATAATAAGAGATTTTTTGACTCGAAATACATTGCACTTCTTCTAGTTATCCTCTTCTATCTCTTAAATTGATAGTCTACATCACTAGAAAGAAAGTTTGTGTCCAGCTCTTTTCTTGACACAAGAATAATGGAATTTCTTTTTATCATCACTGTCCCGAATTTTGCGATTCAGCAATGTTTCTTTCCCGTTTCGTGTGTTGTAGCACGAAGCGGAGATAATTTCTTCGAAAATCAATCAAACTGATAATTTTCTTGGAAAATCATTATTCTTTAGATAAAACGAATAAGAAATATCTTGTTGTAATTCACGTTTTTGTTTATAAATTTATGTGTGAAAGGATACATTGAAAATAGTCTAATATATATAGTTTTACAAAACACAACTGTTTATAAAAACTGTACTGAGATTTCCGAAATAATATTCACAATTTGATAAAAACTATTGTTTAGTTAGAGCAATCAAATGTTCTTCTGGTATTAAATAATCCGTTTTAATCTGGAAATTGTAACATGTTTTAGTTAGGCTTTCAAACTAATTAGTAAATATTAGACAAGTATCAAACACAATCAACTTGTATTAGAAGGCCATAATAGTGTTCGCTATACATAAAACATCATGTCCTATACATTTTAATTAGTCACATAAATTAAATCCAACAAAAACAGAAAAAAAAGAGAAAATTGAAAATGAATTTCTTTTCAAAATCCAAAGTGAGTATAAGCCGTGGTGACAAAATAGAAAATCATCATTAGATATAAATTGTAATAAAGTTAATCATAGACAGTACACATTTTGGCCGTTTGCCTTTTGATGTTCGTGTATTTCTCCAAGTATATTGTATAAATTGTCTTTTGATCTTCCAATGCAGTTCTAGTTCACATTTTTGATACATGCATTTATCTAATGATTTACAGTTTCATTTCTGCGGGTCTTGAACAATTTTATTCTTTTTTTAAGGATCTGATTGTCAGGCAGATTAGAGTGTTTGTACTGAGAATGTTATGATGGTTTTGTTATACAATTTACGCTTAGCGAATACTGTTGTGACTTTTCTTGTACAAAACAAACTCGTGTTTCTAGTCCATTCCTTATCAGTTTGCATAAGTTTTTGTGTTGATCTGCTGATGCTGTCAGTATCATCATCATCATCATCATCATTGTCGCAACAGCCCCATAATGGGCCAAGGCCTTCTGCCGAAACATGAGATATTTTTCTTTTTACGGGGTAGGGTTGTCAGCCCTACGCTCAGTAGTCATGTTTGATCAGGACCTATAGTTCAAAGTGGATTTAAAACACCGCTACAAACAATTATGGCACCGCCAAGCCCCGAACTTGAAAACCCGAAACCTGTGGCTGGTACCGAGCGCCAGAGTGCTAGTCACTCGCCCATTAAGCCCTATATATATATATATATATATATATATAATCTCTTAATAGATAAAATATATGTATATATATAATCTCTTAATAGGTAATATGTATCTTATATATATATATTATCTCTTAATAGATAATATATATCTTATATATATATATATATATATAGCATGTAATTTTCGTAGATCTACAATTTCTTATATGACCCTTCTACACGCTTAGTAAATCAGAGATGTCTTTCCAAATCGAGTAATTTCGAGAGTATAAACCAGACTTTTCTTTTCCCTTTTTTCAGAAAGTAACATTAATGATGTTGCTAGGCAGCAGCTGTATCAATTTTTTTTTATTTCATGAAGGGTACTTTTTCGTTGGAAGTCAAAGCTATCTTACCCCCTAAAAAAGGCGGAATAGCAGTGAGATGAATTTAGATGAAAGCTTCCATGGGATGTTTTTCGAAGCAGATGTTCAAGTTTTGATTCTCTTAATCAAGTTAAGAAATATTTTGGTGAGCAAGAAATAAAAGGAGGCTCCAGCCGAAACTCATATTGGGTCGTTTTCAAATCTAAGTCACGATGTGAATTTTGCTGGAAAGAAAACCTAAAATTTTACAAAACAATATATTATTGATACAAGGATGTGAACTGAAAATAGTATATAATTTAAATCTAATAAAAAAAAGAAAGCTTACAGTACAACTTAAAAAATAAAAGCTGCCTTTAAAAAAAAAAATAAAAGCTGCTTTATTTTAAAGGCAGATTTTATTTTTTTTAAAAGGCAATATAATTTAAATCTAATAAAAAACAGAAACTTACAGTACAACTTAAAAAATAAAAGCTGCCTTAAAAAAAAAAGTTGCCTTTTTTTTTTTTTAAGGGCTTACAGTATAACTTAAAAAATAAAAGTTGCCATTTGTTTTGAAAGGCAGCTTTTTTTTTAAAGACAGCTTTTATTTTTTAAGTTTTACTGTAAGTTTTGGTTTTTTATTGTAGTTAAATTATATACCTATTTTCAGTTCACATCTTTGTACCAATAATATATTGCTTTGTAAAATTTTAGGTTTTCTTTCCAACAAAATTCCCGTCCTGACGTAAATTTCTAGATTTCTTTCTATAGATTTTTGTAGATTTCTGTCTTTCTGCAGATTTTTTTCTATAGCTACTTTTTTTGTAAAGATTCGGATTTATAGAAAAAAATCTGAAAAAATTATAAGCCAAACAGAGTAAAAAGGGGAAGGGAGAGAAATTCTTAAAAAAGGCATTTCTGAGATGTTACCTTTTCAACGATAGGCTTTTCAGATTAAATATATTTGGATAATTCTTTAAAAAAAAAGTTTAAAAAAAATTAAGTTGTTCAGAGTTTACGAAAAAGAGATTTAACTTCTTTTTTAAACGCTACATTAAAAAAAAACCAATTATATATATATATATATATTCTAATAACACCAGTTTGTAAATTCTTAGGAGTCAAATACATAACCTAGTTTTGTAAATATAGTTATGTTTTTTTTTTTTTTTTTTTTTTTTTTTTTTTTTTTTTTTGCGTGGAAAATAACAATAACAAAAATTTCACAATTAGTTTTTTCTTAGTGGTAAATTAAATAAGTTATTGCTATAATTGCTTTAAAGTGGTAACGTAATTAGGAAATGAGTCACATAATTACGTTATTCTTTTCCAAGAATTATTATTTTTTTTTATTAAGGGAAAAAAAACCCCAAGTATAAGCCAATATTTACCATTTTTACCCGGTTTTTGGCAAAGTTAAATTTCTATTTAAAATGAGATTTCACTGTAATTTAATTTTATTTATTTTTATCAATAGTAAAGATAAAATCTGTAACTCAATATAATTTACATGATTGCATTTTACCATAACTAACAAAAATACCAAATTTACCAAATCTACTAATATAGATGATGTTCTATCATTTTTTCTCACAATAACTGAAATTAAGTGCAGCTGATTTTTATGAAGCATAACAGCTATAAACTTACCAAAAAGTTTTCCACGAATCGTAATATTATTCGGTTAATCTTACTCTTTTATTTATGATTAGGAAAATTATAAACGCATATTTTCTGATACTCTCGACTTTCTTTAATCAAAATAGCTTATGATAATTTTAAAGAAGTTAAAGGTTTTGGAATTTGTTTATTCCAATGAAATTGAAGATACTTCTAATATAAGATTAATTTATGTAAAAAGTATTAAACAATTCAAACACTTTAAACATTGGATTCATATTTCATAAAAATATGCATACAAACAGGATACTTATTGCTTACATCATCATTGCATCAATAGCTACTTTGCTTAACAATTGATCGAAATTGGAGACCTTGTTTTCTATATTTTAAAATTTTTTAAACTTTTTTACTAAATTTAATTCGGTGAATTTTTTTTTAACTTGTTTTAATTTTATTTTTCTTTACCTTTAAAAAATTGAAGCAATTGCATTTGAAGATATTTTCGCTACTGAAAATGTGGAGGTTTTCGTGGTATTTCATAACCCACAGATACTCCAATATTTGGTACGTCCATTGACATTGCCTTATTGCATATTTTGATTTATCTTAATTAAAATGATTCCTTTCATTTACTTTGAAAATCAGTTTTTTTTTAATGCAAGCATGTTAACTTTTTTTTTTTTTTTTTTTTTTTGTCATTCCTCTATCGAAACTGTTTTCAATTTTCAAAAGTATTTTGTCTAATCCCTTTTCTCTCAACATCCGATCTTCATGTTCAAAGAGTACGGATGAATTTCGATAACTTTAGGCCAGTATTTTAATACTGTACATAAATATTACATCTGTTATCTTAAAATTCATATATTGACAAAATTTAAATGCAAAATGAATTCTAATATTTTAAAATCTGTGTTTTTAATTTATCTTTTTAAAAATCTTTTTTCTAAATTATCTAAGTTTTTAATTTTTTTTAAAACTTTCATCAATAAGCAATGCTCTCTATAAAAATTGAATTTCCTGTTCCATTGAAAATATTATGCATTCAAAATATTAAGATTTTACCTACCTGTTTATTGTCGTGTCAATATGGGCAATATATATATTTGTAAATATTTCTTGATTAAGGTAAAATGTTATATAACGCATAAAATATACCATAAATATAACACATGAATCATATAATAATTATAGAAAATTTTACCATAATCAAAAAAATATTTACAAATATATATTGACCATATTGGCACGTTATGTACCCATATTACATGACATTATCAGTAGAAAATCAGAAGAGTATAATAGAATTCTGTTTTTCGTGTTGATTTCACCTAACAGTAATTCAACCATTAAATCTCAATGTATTAAAATTTATTCATTTACAAGTATTACATAATTTCAATACCATAAATCTTTGCTTGTCATGGATTTTCAAGCCGCCAAGCGTAACTTTGTTCTTGAAGTATTTACGAAGAATTTCCTTTTACTATTGGGACATTGTGCACTGGTTGGACATATTGGTGCAATCACCAATAAATGATTTTATAATTCAATTTGATTTGATTTGAAATATTCTAACTATTCTTCAGGTTTGAAATTTTAGGTTTAAGTTTTAGTTTAGGTTTCCTACGTTTTCGCATCCTCCTATTTTTTGATGTAAATTTGAAAAACTATTTTTATTTTATATTTAGTTTATTTTAGTTAACTGCACACAATATTAACGCTGACACAATATTTAGTTTATTGTGTCAGCGAACTTCGATCACACACACACACACACACACACACACACGCACACACGCACGCACGCACACACACACACACACACACACACACGCACGCACAAACACACACACACACACACACACATTTTCATGAAATAGATCACGGGTCTTCCAGTTTTACTAAAATGCTTAGATTACTCAATCTATTACTACAATCATTTCATGCAAATTCCCTTAATAATATGATTTAAATATGTCTATAAAATAAGAAATAACTCTGTTTTGAGATACATATTATGGTCTGGAATTTGTATAACTTTTTACTCCTGTGTTATAAAAGAGACATTATAAAATTATTTATTATACATAGTAAATAAGTTAAGAAAATCAATAAGTTATTCAGAAAAGGAAATCAATTTTCTTCATAATTTTATCTTATAAAGATAACAAACAGTGAGCCATGTAATTTCAGGGGGATATGAAACTTCAACCACAAATCTTGTCAGATTCTGTTATGACACTGTCAAAATAAAAATAAAAAATATTCTCACATCAAATTATAAATTTTCAGAATTCATTATTGAAAATGTGTTTTAATTTATTTCATTAATTTTTGCAGAAATTTATTTGGATTTGTGCCGTATTTTTCGTTTGATTTAAGACAGAAGCGAATGATGGATGAAAATTAAGAATACCTATTTCATTAAAATGAAACCAGACTCAGAGAGCTAAGACGCCAATCTGGAAAGCGATACCGCTATTGCGGCGAATATTGGCGAGATGAAGGGGCAACCCTACTGCATACCCTGCGGTGGTAGTAAACCGATGACGATTGTCTCCTGCGTTTGAATCGTCTCGGACTTCAGTCCGCTTGTCAGTGCAGGTGTTTTCGCAGGTCGGGAAAATTCGTTGGACCCCACTTTTCTGCGGCATTCTTCCGTTGCAACTTTCACTCACTCTGTACTTAAAAATCAAAACACAGTGATATGTAGCCCGTAGTGTGATGGAATCAGCTGAAAACGTCCCGTTTTGAGACGAGCTACTAAATGTGAAATATTACTGCGAGATTATTCCGTGGATGTTATTTCTCAAAGAATTGCAGTGTTGATTAAGTATTACTGACCACTGATAGGAATTTTTGTTTTGTACTGTGGATGCATTGTATTATGATTTGTTAAGGTAAGTTCAGCTTTTTTAAATTAAAATTTTTTTAAGATTCAATAGTAATTCTGTTCATTAAAATAAGCCGACTTTCTTTCTTTTTTTTTTTTTTTTTTTGTAATCTGATAGTAGTTTTTATATCTGTCCACAAAAAAGTTACCCGTTCTATTATTACTAATACAAATTGCGGAATTTTATAGTTCACTTGTAACATAAATTTGCGTAAAACATATATGCTAACTTTAAAATATATTTTAGGAAAGGAAAAAAATATATATATATATATTATTCTATTGATGTATGAAATAGTTATTGATGAGCTCTGATTAATAACTTAAAATATGAAAGGTTTGAATTCTGTAGAATTTCGATTTCTCAGACTTATCACAATGACCAGAATTGTTGAATGTAATATTTATTGTCAACTATTTTAAGTAATAAATATTTTTATAGTTAATGGTGATTGGTTTTATTAATGTAGGATTGCCAAAATAATTGTATCTGAATACTGAGTGAAGGAGTCTTCTAAATATAATTTAGATGACCTTTTATAATGCTATATGTTTTACTTGTGCAGTACATTTTTGTATTCAATTGTTTTATACCATTATTATAACTTGGATACATTTTATTCTATATATGCATTCTACACATATATCTATTGACTTTTTTTAAATGAAGCTATTTCTTTTAACTCAATAATTAACCCATTTTTGGAATGTGTATTTTTTTCTACTGTTTTTATCACTAAACTATCCATTAATGTATAATACCCCCCCAAAAAAAAATTAATGTAAATATTAATAAAAAATTAAATGTTAATTATTAATGTAATTAAAAAATTATTATGTGCAATTTACATTTGTGTCATCTGCAATAATTTGAATTCATAAGTTTCACATTCTTGTGTGAAATTCAATACTTAACTTTTCATAGTAATCATAATAATTACATATTAAATTCAATGATGCCATTTTTAGTTAAATTTCAGTGTGTTTGCAAATTTTTTATTAATGATTTTTTTTCAAAATTTTTTACAATTTTTTTTTATTTGTTAATATAATGTTCATAGATAATCTCATAAAATTTTAAAATTTTGTGATTGTTAGTGATCTATTTAGAATTTTGTTTCTTGTCAAAATAAGTAAAGGCTAATTGTTATTCATTAAATATCTCAGTAAATAATAAATAGTATATTAGATTACAAGCTAAAAAAATCTTTAGGATATTAGGTATAAAAATGAATAAAATGCTTATAACTTTTCATATATGAAACAGAATATTTACTATCAATGTAGGTTAACATTATTGAAATTGTGCCTTTTTCACCTTGTACTTGAAATTGTACCTTTTTGTGTTTTAAAATAATCTTTCTTTACTGGATAATTCTAATTTTTTTTTATCATCAAGATTGTTATTTTGGACAATAAAATAAGCATACATTCTCTACTGGTATTTAGAATATCAAAGTTCTGATTAATTGAATTGTATAAATCTAATTAATTAAGTTAAGCATGTGCTTTTTTAGTGTTCATTGCACTGTTGAAATAGACTTGAGGTTGATTTTTTAATGAGTTTCTATTGCAGTCTGAAATTATTTTTTAACATATACTTTGATAACTATGTTTATGAATTAACAGTTTGTAAGTGTCTCTGTTTATTCATTTTATTATTTCGTTGGTGGTTATGAACAAGCTCAGTTTTTAAAATATTGTTTTTGCATGCAATACATGAAATACCTCAGCTTATACTGATTCTTTTGGTTGTAATGTTCATAGACAAATTGAGCTTGAATAATCAGAACTGTAAATTAATAAATACAAAGAATTAAGTGGAGACATTTCTTGAGCTGATCTTGGTTTTTGAATGACAATTGTTTAACTTTTGTTGTTTTCTGTGATGCCTACAAGCTATTTTCTTGCTTTGATATTTCCTGAAGAATTGAGTTATTGAGTCAATTTTTTTTTTTTTTTTTTCTGGCAGTATGCCAAAGTGTTTCTTTTGTATGAATAGATGCAGTTATTCTCTCTAATAACAGTTAACCATGTTGCATTTTACATGTGATAAAAATCAAATGAAGCAATTCAAATCTACTGAATAATAACTTTCAAGCTTTATTGATGTAAATATAATTAATGTAGGTAATCAGAGTTCTTTCTCCAAAATTAAATGAAATACTATTTGCTTCATAAAAATCTTATTTTTATTTATTGTCAAGACTTAAAATGATTTTTAAGTCTTGACAATAAATAAAAATAATTATAATACCTAAAAATACTTGAGATAAAATTTAAATCTTGGAATCCTTTCTCTTTATTAATATTTAAAATTTCTATTAATTTTCTGTTTGGTTGTATTAGAATGAAAAATGTTTTACTTTTAATGTAGAGTTCAAACAAAAATTAGGTAAAAGTATGCTTTGCTAAAAATGTAAAAAAAAAAAAAAAAAAAAAAAAAAAAAAAAAATGCTCTAATATTATTTACTTTAACTAAATTTTACTTGCATATACAGCATTAAGTCTTTTAACTTAAGAAATGCCATTTATAATTACATCTATTTTATAAAGAATAATGTCCTATGTTTAAATTATGATAGGTATTTGAAGATCAACTATTGTAATCATTTTGAAAATTTCTGATTTAATTAAGTTATTAGATAAAAACAATGAATTTGGAAACTATTGATTTAATTTCAATTACTGTATTCTGTTTAGTATGCATATACAAACTATACACAATACATATTAATTTTTATGAATGAATATTTCATAAATTAAGCTCGGGACATATTAACTCTGTTTTACTTTTTTTTTTAATCGGAGGTTTAATTGTATTATTTAAAAAAAAGAATTTTACTATTTTTGTCACTTTACTATCTGTTGATTAATTCGTGAATTTTGGTAGTATCAGTGCAACATTATGAACAATAGAATTTCTAATTGGATAGAAAAAGTTTTTTCCTGTTGTTGTTTCTATATCCTACTTGGTAGACAGCAACATCTAGACCAAGTCCAAGAACCCATGTGGTCTCAGTTTCCCCCCCTAAAAGTATTTAGAGAAGCAGAACTACTTTGTCTGTTAGGTCAAATGCTACTTGGATGATAGCAAGAAATAATTGCAATTAATTAATTCGTGAATTTTGATAGTATCACTGCAACATTATGGACAAGAGAATTTCTAATTGGATAGAAATTTTTTTCCCTGTTGTTGTTTATCAAACCTTGGTAGACAACAACATCTAAATTAAGCCCAAGAACCCATGTGTGTGTGTTTTTATTTTCCCTAAAAATGTTTAGAGAAGCAGAACCACTTTGTCTGTTAGGTCAAATGATACTTGGATGATATCAAGCAATCATTTTTAAATAATAATTCTTATGAGAATGAAGTTATTAGAAACTTGATCAAGCAAGATTTGTAAGCAAATGTAAGTGCAATCAATAATTCTTATGAATGAAATTATGAAGTAAATTAATAATTAAAATATTATTTTAAATGAATGGAGTTATTAGAATACTTTAAATGAACTAAAAACGTAATTTAATCATTTATGTAAAAGAGTTACAAAAAACGAGTAAATGAAAAGTTCTGTTTTCCGGAAATTTACTATTTCATGTTGAGCTGCATTTGTAAAAACAGCAGCTCAACAACATATTAACATCTGAAACATAACATCTGCTGAGCTCCACATATAATCAACAACATATTATGTTGTTGAAGCTGTGCTGCTTTACATAAAATTATAAGAAATTTACAGATAATTTTAAGGTATACTTCTAAAGTTGTCAGAAATAGAAACTCGCACATATAAATCTTTAAATCTGTTTCTAACTTCTCAAACTATCTTCACACAAATGGCGAAAAAGTGTACAATGTATTTTGTACATTTTGTTTAGTTTTAATCTTTTCTCTGTCCGTATATTAACAAAAATATAAGTAACTAAGATCATGGAAAAAGAACCATTCAACTATTCTCCTTAGGCTGTAATTTTTTTCTTTTCCCCTTGCGTCCAGAAATGAGAACAAAAGATTCCTTTTTTCTTTCTAGAAATCGTAATTGCCTTCCCCCAAAGCGATAAGTAAGAATAAAAAGTGCGTTTCTCTAGCGACTGATCTTTTTCGCAAATTTTACATGCATGTCCATCTGGAAATCTTTCTTCTTTTCTAAAAATGGTTATTCTACCCTAATAAAAGAATTCGTTTCGGACTTTTCATTTCGGCACGAAATGCAATTCAGCGAAGAATTGAACGGATTCCATTCTTTAGTAATCTGTCTAGCGATATCGTTCAAAAAATTCGTTTAATGTACTTGAACTAAAGATAATCACTGTTCATGGCGTAAGAGTATTCCACAGTACTGTTTATCCTTTAATTTAAGGTTGTAAAGTAACTTGTATTGTTAGTGTACTCATTGAATATCTCTGCAATATACTATTAAACAAGAAAGCATTTGGTCACGTTTCTCATAAATCATTGTGTTTTAAGAATATTATAACAGATAAGTGCTAACTGTACTTTATTAAATCTATTGGTGCCACATAGTATTTAATGGTTCAATATGCAAGTATACAAATGCTTAGAATAATATTGGCCCGGTATTCGTGAACGGCGAAATATCTTATTAAGGTGAATAAAAAATGCGCAATTAATTCTAAATCTTCTTTATTAGAAGTCTCGCAATAACCAAAACGGAAATTTTTTTTTACAAGTTGCCTAAACCAAATGGATAAAAAAGCTTAAATATTTAATATCGATTAAAATGATTCAATATCGATATTTACCAAAATATAAAGGTTAACATTATATAAATATTAGATATTCTAAAACACTTTTTGTAATTTAAGAAGTCTCTGTGCTATAACTGAGCCATTTCACGTTTAATTGCAGCTGCTACTTTGTAAATTTGATTAGAATTACATTAATGTCATAAATATTAAATTCTGCCAACCTTTTTTCATGAATAATTAAGTTTATTTATGTCCAAACATATTGAATAATAATTTTCTTTCAAAATGCGTAAGATCACGTTGTCTTGCAATTCTGTGGCTGCGTTTTCAAAATGAATTTGTATTTGTATTTTTGAAACGAAATTCAACAAAAATTATATGTTTTATTTTGATCTGAAGGTTATTTATGTTTTAAGGTCAAAAGCACAATGGAACGTAAAGTTGAGGGTTTATTTATTACTTTAATAATTGAAGTTATAATGAGTGCATAAAAATTTCAATGTTGTAATGAAATTTACTATTTTATGTGGAGACGGATAAAAATTATAGTTCCATCTTGGGTGGAGTAAATGTTTCTAATTTTAATCGTCATCGTAGGAACTGCTGTTGCATGTTTTGTCCTGCATTCCTCTTTTCTAATTCCTGTTTTTGCGTATAAGAAGGGGTTGATCTTCTATTCCCTAACGGCCCCCTCCCCTCCCCTCAAGGAAAGATTACCTTCGTTAACTGCTACATTACAATCTCTATGATTACAATAGTAGAGAGAGAGAGTTTATCTATGATTACGGCTAAGCATGTTTGGTGAACTGCTCATTTATTTATCTGGTTGAAAAGTTGTGTTTAAAGTTAGATGCATTGTATTTGTAGCTTCTCAACTTGTGAATTTAACTTCATCTGCTTAACAATTCGTAAGCATTTATATTACTTTTCTTTTCATTTTGCTAACTTATTTTTTCTATTTCTACTTTTTAACTGTGAATTTACAAAATGAAATTGTCATGGTTTATGACTTCAGTATATGAAATTTATCATGATTTCGATTTTTCGCATGAAAATGCTACTTTTTCTAGCATTATTTTATGTCCATAACTAAGTGCAACTATTTTAATTTATTTGATATCAATGGTATGCCATCAAAATGTTATAACGCCAAATTTACCGGTTTATATAAATAATGCTAAATTTAAAACGTTAAAAACAAGAAATTGATCCAGCTTGGTAAAATAGGTGAATTAATTTTGAATAAAATAGGAATCACTTTTTTTGTTACCAAAATGTATGCTTTCTAAAGCGCATAATCAACAAATTATTGCATATCCTGTGTTGGATAACTCTTGCTTGATTCCGCTATTCTTTGATTTTCCACCAACATTGATAGTTAAATAACATCATCAAGGTTTTCCAACGGTTTGAATGATATCATTCATTTTCTCAAAGCGCTTGAACCTTTTTGTGAGCATGACCCCGATGAATGTTGGACAAGGATGTTCGGAAATGCTCAAACTTGTTTGGTAGAAAGTAAGAGGATAAAAATGTTTTAATTGTTACAACTAAAAGAGGAATGAAACAGCTTCTTTATCGCTGTATAACAGGTATAAAAAATGCCGATTTTGTAGAGCCGTTACTTCTAAATTAAAGACATTTTTTCTATTCATATCCATTTACCTATTTCACGAATACCTCTACAAAGATACAAAATAATCATACTTTGTTTATTACTGTTATGACCAAATTACAAATTTTATTCCTGTAAGTTAGTAAGATGTAGAGGATTCTCTTGTTTAACGTTAAACTGTAGGCCTCGGTCTAATTAGCCCAAAAGGACAGTAGAGCGACAAACCATATCTTGTTTAAAATATGAGTTTCATATACTTTTAAGATCATTTAAATCAGTGGTTTTTAACCAGGTATCTGTGAGCTTAATATAAAAACAATCTATTCATTATCTTTATTTTCACTAATCTTTAATTAAATCTATCAATTTCTTCTTTTAAGTACAGTATAATAAATTACAGCAGTATTATTAATGTATATAGCTTCATAATAACATATCTATCTTCATATTACATACTTTCATATTGGGGAGATGATTTTTATTACCTTTAGCCGAGATGATTTAGATTAATTACTTGTAGATGATATCTTGAGGTGACAATAATAATATTGAACTACTTTAAATATCATCGTAAGACAAAAAGGCTATAATGATGAGGTAGGAAAAAACTAACCCTCCTCACAACAAAATTAAATCGAGAACGTTTTCAAATTTATTGTAAATCAGAAAATCATTTTTTTCTTGTTAATGACCTCAATTCTGACTGGATCTTTGAATAACAATGAGTTGTTGAACTGTATGTCTGGATATTTTGAACTACGTATACAATTTGTAAAATCATAATCCCAAAGTTTAATTGCTAATTACATTGTCAGAAATAAAAGAGGTTCACAATTCATTACCTTTACTGAAAAGATCTATTACAGAGACTGTATTAGATTGATTTTTTAATGCGGCTTTATGTTAATTTTAACCCGTTTTATGTGATGTTAGAAAATTGCGTAACGCATCCCTATTTTTGTGTGTGTGGGGGGAGCTTTTTTACATGTGCTTTTCTGTCGAACGTATAAAGTGCCCAAACAGAGACCTTACAGTATATGTATGACAATATATATATATATATATATATATATATAATAATTAGAATATGAGAGTCAATATTTAGAATATCCTTTAGTTATTGTAAAAAAATGCAGAAAAAGTTAATACAATTTTTTAAACCAAATATTGACATTTGATGAGGCAGGATGCTGTCTATGTATCCTCGATTTAAAATAATAAATTAAATAAAGATTAAGAAAAGAATTTCAGACGATAAATTTTTATTATAATTTAAGTAGATTATAAAATAACAAAAAAAAAAAAAAAAAAAAAAAAAAGCCATCTATTTGTTAATCATAGATCGTTAAATTTAAAATTAGCTTACGATGCAATTTACTTATTAAGGTTTCATTTCTGCGATTTTTTCTTTGTCTTTAAACATCGGCATTTTCTTCATTAGTTTTATGCATTTTTTCTTACGCAAGAAACAAAATGAGTTCATTTTAACTAATTTTGTTAAATTACCCGATTCGTTTTCTGGCAAAAATAATAATAATGAGGGATGAAGAATTTCGAGCTTATGCTTCGTATAATGACCTTGTTTCTTTTGAATGCATTATCCCTCAAATATTTTGAACCATTACGCTTCTTAACTGGTATGTTACAACTTGTTTAACATGCCTTTTCGTTTTCTTTCTCTTCTTTTTGCATTAAAAGGGAAGTATTTTCTTATTATTCCGAGTCTGCAATTTAACTTTCCTGTTTAAAATTTTCTTTCCGAGCGAATATTTCGTTTGCCATGGTTTAATTGTTAGTCGATATGCAAGCGAAGTAATCTTTTGAAGTCATCAAATTGGTATGTGAATATTTTTTGAAAGTAGTATGTATGCTAGTGTAAAGAACTTGTGACATTGTTTGTAATACTTGTGAGACGGAAGCTTTAAACTTTTTTCCTGCACTTCATTTGTTATTATTTTTTATTACAATCTAAAGTAATCCAAAGGATTTAAGATTTAATGGCAACTCACACTTTTCCTTTTCTGTTGTTCATGCTCTAAATCCTAAAGGAGCCTCCAGGGGAAGTGAGCTTTCCTTTTCATGTGAAAGTCCTCCCTCTTTCTTATCTTTAGAATATTTATGACTTGGATAAAATTTTGAAACAGTTCTTAACATTAGAATCTAATTTTTGTGCTTTCTTTATTTCCTTATTTAGTTTAGTTAACTGGATAAATTATTTTAATTTTTCTTTTTGCCATTTATAAGGACGGTATTGTAAAAGGAATGATTAGTGTCAAATTCCAACTTACAACTTCGCTGTACCGAATTCCAATGAATATACAATGCCGAATTCCAACTAACCATTTCGTTGTACCGAATTCCAATGAATAAACAATGCCGAATTCCTACCTGATAATTTTTTAATGTGCATATTTTTAAACAATTACAAACTGAAAAATTTATAAAATGCATATATATCTGCTAGATTTGATATTATAAATAATATCTTTAAAGATATACGAATGAAATATAAATAAAATTTTGCTGGAAAAACCAACATGCATACTTATTAAGCACATTGAAAGCACAAGTACTATAAATAGGAATTATTTTTATGAAAAACAAATATACAAGTACTTAAAATTTACTAATTGTTGTATAATTTTTAGAGCTGCATTAGTGATGCAACCAGAATATGTTTTAATAAAAAAAAATATATATAATCCAAATACGTCACTATAAAACTTGACTGAAATAGGAATAAACAAAATAACTCATGGATAATAAATATCCATACTTCATTTTGTTGTATTTTCTAAAGCGTGGTAAAAGATGATTGCATATTTGCGTTTTGCCAACTTAATCTTTTTTGTATACAGTGCCATGAATTACATAAAGTAAAATATAACTTTTCTTTTTTCATTGCAAATTTCTGCTTGCTTTTTTTTTTCTCTTCAGTGTTTTTGATGTATTTTTTAAAAAAAGTTTTTTTTGTCTGATACCTGGTCCATCGATTTTTTCCCCCTCCTTGTTTCAATATTTGTCATCTCGGTTGGAAGTCAATTGCACTTTGACAAAAATCCCAACCTCGTCATCCGCAATAAAGAGAATTGCTTTTCATCCCCGTTGACAGGCTATTTATCCACTTACGCCCGTCAGCGGCCGATTTCTGCCGTCTGCTTTCTTCCCCTTGTTAATCGACAGATTTTTTTTTCTTTATTAATAGATTTAAAGCCCCTTTAAGAGCTGCCGCCGTCGCTCGAGTGTTTGTGACATAAATCGCATTAATACGATTGGAGAAAAAGAGAGGGTCCCTCTAGATATTTTCAAACTTCCTGTGATCTTTATCAGAAGAGGGTGATTGTCAAAGTGGGCTGTTTTGGGTGTTCGTTCTATTAGTGGTTTATTATTTTTTCACCGCCACCTCTGGTTTCAACATCTCTTCTTATCTACAAGACTTGAACAACATCAACGCATTTCTATCAATTATTTGTTGAAGTTACTGATATTTACTGCATTATTTTTTTGCAGAGTGATAAGTAAGTCCTAACACCCCCGCAGCTATAATTTTGAAAGTTCAGGAATGATCTTTCATAACATAAATAGCGCCACCATCTGAGCAATTTATACATCCCAACACGTTGACGTCAAAAACTTCTGTAAATATTGTCGAATTGATGGCCAATTGGCTAGCGCTCTGGCCCGTTGGTACCACAGGCTTCAGGTTCGAATTCTGACGGTGGCATGGATGTTTGTGAGTGGTTCGGAATCTACGTTAAACTGTAGGTCCCGGTCTAATTAGCCTAAAGTGTGCACAAAATGACCGTAGAGCGACACACCAAAACCAAATCGCTAAATATTGAACATAAACATTTTGATACAGTAAAATCCAAGAAAGTTCATTTTTAAGATTTAAACATCATATGTTATTAAAATTTTTTCAAACTTAAGTTTTATTTTTATTTAAGACTTTTTTTTAAGGAATTATTTATTTTGTGTAAAGAAAAATTGTTGAACTTTATTGTTGTGAGCATTAGCAAATGATTGATAGCTTGTCTTTTGATTTTTATTTAATTTTGAATGATATATATGCAAACGAATATGCTTATTTCTTTCATACTCAACAACTCGTGATCTAGTTCGTGAGCCATTCTTATTACTGCAGAAACTAGAATGTCGTTAGACTAAGATAACTTGTTCAATATCTACAAAGAACTAAATTTTTTTGTGCTTCAAAATGAAAGATATTGCAAGCTCATTTTCTTACCATGATCCTTGAATGTTGATGTAATAACGTGAATATGAAACTTCTAAAGCAGGAAGTTATGGAATTGAATGCTATCTATTGAAAGGTGCGGTATTTCTTTTATATATACAGCAATTATAACGGGTTGTATAATCAAGACAATGTAAACAATATGTGGATACTATTTTTAGCTAGCTTGGTTTTCAATTTCCGACTGGGAAAAGTCTGTATTATTATACTTTGTTTTTCGGATTAAATTTATAAATCACGTAGATAAATTGTTATTCGTGTTTTGTTGTTTCTGTCTCACTTGCAAGATATCTAGACCAAGCCCACGAACCCGTATGGACTCATGGTTGAAGGGAAATAGTGGCAGCTTCTATCGTGATGGAGCACCCGTTGGTAGAAGTCTGATTTGGCTCTGACCGAGCCACTACAAACATTCATGGCACCGCTGGGACTCAACCCGAAACCTGTGGCGCCAGACGCTCGGCCATTCAGGCCCATTTTCGAGTTTTGATTTCAGCAAATGGGTTGAAGTATAATCCAGATAAAAACAAAATTACTTGAAAAACATTTTTAAACTTTCCGCAAAACTAGTAATACAACTTAGTAGCATGCGTCAACCAGATCTTGGTAAAAATCATTTCTTCATCTGGAGTATAGACAAGAAAGAAAACGCAATCCAACTAGAAGTACGATAATAGATCGGAGAATGAACATTTTTGTAACGTAAATGGAAGAATAAGCGAGATCGATCTAGCAATCCCAAGAACTAAATAGGATCTATGAACAATCTGGAAAGACGGCAAAGTTTGGGTTTCTTATTTATGTATTTTATTTTTCTTTCACTAAAAAAACGTTACTTTACTCATTTTCGTCAAAACCCAGACTATAAGGCCAAATACTGATTACGCCATTACCAATGTAGAATCCAGCGATAGTGCAATGAGAACAATTGCATTGAACTGGAGCGGATGTATTGGTTGTAAGCATTCCTGTTCCTTTTGATAAGACAGCGGGACTTCAAGAGCTTCATCCGATTACTCTTTCCCAATAAAAAAAAAAAATCTTCTTTCCTTGCTATCATGTATGCAGATGCGATTTAGCAAATATATCTAGTCAGTAGATTTTTATTTATAGAGAGAGGAAACTTTTCGTTCTATTTTTGCTTTTATTGATAAACTGAGTTTCCGGAAACTTGCAAAAAAATGTCTGGATACATTTTGTGTGTACAATTTTGTAGTTTTACGTAATATGCTTATTATTTCTGATGAATTTATTATATATTTGCAGGCAGAACTTGAAATTGCCCAGTTTGTGTTAATATTTAACATAATGTTGATAAAATACATTCTCTTTCTGTTATATGTCAAATTGCAAATGAAAATTCCGATTAAAAAAATATAAGTGAATTTAAAGTAAAAATAAAAATATATACACGTTATCATAAGGGGAAGGGTTTTATATTGCCAAGAAATCTTGATAGACATTATAAAATTGGTTTTTTTTCCATAGTATGTAAAATTCAACATGGGTAACAGAAATGTGAAGCAGCTATCTACAAAAGAACATCCGACAAAGCTATGCTTTTCTTTTCTGGGTGCATGGTAGCACCTGTATAATATTGAATCTGCTAAATATATGGCGAATATTGCCAAATTAAGTGCTTAGCATTAGGAAGACTACATATTCTTTGTTCCAAAGAACCACAGATTCACATTCTTTTTTCTCGGAAGTAATATTTACAGTCTTGTATGTGCTAAATTAGCTCTTTTCCTCAATGTTTTTAAGATTCTAATGATGCTGATAATCTTGTAAAGCTTTTCCTCGTTATATACAAGTTGTTTTCTCACAAACACTTGATGTTATACAGATTTATAACCAGATCTTGTTTATTTAAGCTTAGATTATTACAGCTGGATGAAAATGTTATCATTTATGGTAAAAGAATTAAAGGATTTCATAAGAATTCAATTAATTTCATTTCGAAAGTTTGGGAGATAAAACGATACTTCCGAGTAGGGATGGGAAGTAGGCCAAAAAATTTCCGAATCCATAGTTTGATATCTTTTATACCGTCTTCCGATTATTTCCTTTAATTTTATGTACAGTGATCTTTACGAAGGGATTCAGAAGAATGTGTGAAATAAAGTCAATGACTTTTATTGAACTCGTATATGCATAAAAACAATTTTTTTATAACAAAGTATGTTTTACGCTTTAAAAGTGTAGTATTTGCTTTTACTTACAGACATTCTTGTACTCCAAATTAGCTTACAATATATATGTATTAAATTTATAAATACCAAAGTATTATAGAATAGCTTAAGAGAAGCAAAAGAAAATTGTACATTTTAAGCACAAAGAGGCTATATTTGTAATACATTAAATATTATTTTTTGCTTCTTAATAATGGAATAGCTTCTATAAGGTCTTTCATTGTTGATCCAATGTAGCTTTTTATTAGCCTTAGTGTTGAAAAATCTCTTACCACTTCTGCGTTTGCTGCTAAAACTATAACTGTCTTTGCTTCTGATTGTATTATTGAAGGATACAATTGAATTGCTCTTAAAATTAATTCCTAGAATTTTGGAAAAATAACAGTTATTTTTGTGAAAGTCGGGAGTCGGATTTTTAAACCGACTTCTGACTCCTCACTTCTCCTTCTGAGGACAAAATATTTGAAATTTTTCTTATCATATGTACCAGCCATCTACTTCGTAATCTACATTCCCTTTGTAAAAAACTTACAACATCTGTGGTAACGTTCTTTCATTATCCAAAGGGGAAAAAAAGAGCTCCATAGCTTGAACAATAATAAGCATGAGGGCTTAGAATTTCATATGCATTTGTAATTTATTGATCTCTTAAGCAAAAAAGGAGGTTTCGAATATTCGATTTGTCAATTTTGAAGTAAAATTTATATTTTTATCATCATTTTTTCATGGAAAATTCTGAGTACTCTTACTTTTTCTGTCAGAGACTGTATTTTTGATATGCCACTATATTTTGTATTTTTATTTGTTGAATATGTTAGTGTTTTTGATGATACCGAAGTGAATATTTGTTACAAGTAGATATTTTATTGAATATTTATGCATCCAGTTTCTAAATAAAATTTCAGTCTAAGTATCCAATATAATATTAAAAGGATTATGTATCTTTTAAAACACCGGAGAAAAAATTATTTATTTACATTTTTTTTTATTTTATTGTTCTAAATGTTAATTTTAGGCTGTTTACATTACTGTGAGTCTCATTTGCATGGTGGCAATAAGTTAGTTACAATAATTTTTAATTAAAGAAAAACTGACAAATTGCAAGTTGTTTTCAAGTTACTGAAGGTTACATAATTACTTCACAGAATTATGTTAAGCAAAGTAAGATAACGTATTAATTACATTAGGTACTTCATTTTTGGAGAACGTGCAAGAATTGGCTTTGGAAATGGTCGTTGTAACGCTAGATTAAGTTATTTTATTCTATGGAATGCTGGTAGGAAGACAAATTGCAAGATATTATTTTCATCACTTTACTAAAGGTTACTATTCTCATCACAGATTAGCGTTAATCAAAGTAAGATCATCTGTTAACTTCATTATGTACTTTTTTTTTGGGAGACCAGCAAGGTAGAAACAAGCACACTAAATAATAATCTAATAAACTATAATCTAATCTTTTCTCGGAACTTAATAAAGATTTTCTCCAGTGCCTAATGATACGGAACATTTTCTTGGTAAATGATTCTATATTTAACGAAAGCCCGCGATCGATAATTGAATTAAATCAACCTGTAACTTTGACCAGTCTTCGAGAGAGAATAGTTTTTCGATCCACTTTGCAATCTAATCATTGATCAACAACTGTTTCCTTTCGGTTCTCCCAAGTGCCTTGTGCGATAGACCGAAAATCAGGTTTGCAATTTGTCATTAAGGGATTTACCACTTGTCAGTCATGGGTGTATTTAAAGGGAATTCTCCGAGTTAGTAATTGCTGGGGATTCACATTGCCGTAATTGCAGATTCAGTTAAGGAATAGGAATTTGTTTAAATAATGACGCTTAGAATGTAAACATTTATTCAGTACGTTTTGTATCGATAATGGGCGATAAATAGAATGTGTAGAAAATGTTAATTATTTAAAATGATTTAAATCGTTGAAAGTTATTCAATAATCAGTGTTTATGAATGTCACAATTTGTGTTGTAATGCTGCTTTAAGAAAATTAGTTATTTTATAAAAAATGCATATTACTATCTAATAGTGTAATGTTTTGAGTCTTTATTAACCAACTTAACGATATTAGCTTTATTGTTTTCCACAAATCAACAATCAGTTAATTTGTAAATTCTGCATAAAATGTAAGCAGAATACTTCTGAAAATAAGGTGAATAGATTGTTTTATAAATGATCTCATATATTGAATTTTAAGTACTTATAATGTAGTGTTTAACTTGAAATACCTTTAGTAATTAAAGTTTAATACGGCTTCTTAAGAAATTTCAGTTGAAAATTGGGACAAGTTTCATAAGAAAAAGTAGTTTTATATCCGTTTTAGATTTTTTAAGTATAAAGTTTCTATTTTTTTCCCGATTTTCATTTGCTTATGAGTATACCTCTGTAACTTATAATGTAGACTATTTGAAATGATGTTTTTTTTAAAACAACATGTCAAAGTTAGGAAATATATTAAAGAATCTTTATACAAAAGGAAATAAATAGAATAATAACTTCTTTGAATTTCCGCTGAAATAAATTATAAATTATGAGTTAAAAAATTGGAAAAAAAAAATAAAAAAAATATTGAATTTATTTTACTAAGTTTTTGTCGTTTATATGATGTATATTTGTTTTTAAATGTAAATATGTAGTGATCCATGAAAAACCGTGGAAATGAAGTAACACTATCTTTTTAACAGAAAGATGAATACCAGTTCTTTGACTATTTTTGTTACGAAAAAGTGCTAAATACTGTGAATCCTTACTCGCTAATATATGTCTATTGTGCTAATCATACTTTCTGTATGATTAGCACAATCTTGTGTTATATGTCAAGTGACTAATAATATACAGTTAAATAAGTGTGGTCAAGAATGTTAAAAGCGCAATCAATATCGAAAACAAAACTTTAAAATAACTTTATTTTATAAAAATTTGTTGTTGTTCCTTTGCCTCATCAAAATAGAGTTACAGAATTTAGAAATTTTGATTCAAGATACAAAGTGAAACTATATATATATAAAGAACACATACATCATATCATTTTTTTAGAAAAAAAAAATCGCCTGATATATATTGCGCTTTTCCTTTGTCTTCCAACATGCGCTAGATAGCGAAGGCCTGCCGTATTTGCATATATATTTGCTATTTGATTTCTTTTGTGACTGCTTTTTTTTTCTCTTCCTATTTAGTTTCTTATAGAAAATATTCATGTAGAAAGTATATTTCGAATCCCGGTGGTTATCACGCCGCGCTTCTGTGCTAAGAGTGATAGATTTGAACTCTGACGAACACTATCGAATAAGGTACTATAGACTCTCAAGTTTCTCCATAGGATTTGGAAGCTCACACTTTCACGTTGAAGTAGTGTTTATACTTGAACATAGGAACTGCGAATGCTTTCAAAACCGGCTTGTTTCAATTTGGATGAAAATCACAACCCATGTGCTTCCGTTAGCAAGCTTTCAGGTACAGCTCAGCTTGGGGTCGGTTATTCACTAATCATCAAACAATTTACGACCTTTTGAAAGATGGATGGGCACTCGCTGACAGGGGAAGGTAACCAGAATTGTGTTTCGCAAATCAATTGCCAATTGATTTGAAATATTCGGAAGGCAGTCGAATATTTCATATCTGCAAGCTGCTTTAACGAGTCACCAACCACAAGTCTGCTCATATACAACTCAACAGGATGGAATCGGATTCGAACTGTTTGAGTCGTAACATAGGTGACAGTAATAATTATGCAAATTTAATATTAATTTTGAAGAGGAGGTTAGGAGATTCTCAATGGACGTCTATAAATGGCACGCCAGTTGCTAATTCTTTTGGCCGTTAATGCTTACTGATCCTCATTTTGTGTTTGATGCACGCCGAGTCTTGATCTTCGGTTAATATTTCAAATTAAAGAATGCGTAAGTACTTGCATAGTCTTGAAGTGACATTTTGTGACAATATAATTTTATATTGATTCTAATTTATTATTAATTCTGATGCAGATACTTTGTCTCAATGAAACTCCGTAATAATACGCCACTTGGCAGTTCTTTTGGCTGTTACTGTTAAACACCGATCCTCATTTTGCATAGTTAGTTGCATGCCTACGACTGAGTCCAAATTTTCGACTAATATTTCCAGTTTCTAAATGCAAATGCCGTAGTCCGGAAGCGACGTTTTGGGACATTCCGGAGATTTCCTCTATAACAGACTGCACTTTCCCAGTGTCTAAACCAGTGCTCTTAAACGTTTTTGGCTCGCGACCTCCCTTTCAGATTTAAAAATCTTTAACGATCCCAACATTAAAGTGAAAAAAAATTACGAAGTCTTTAGTTTATTATGTAAACGTAATAAACCATCTTTGAAAAAAAAATGTATAAATGATCACAAGAACTAAGAATTGAATAAAAGTGACTGTAGTATTTATAATATCGTAAATATTTTAAAGGAAAAAAAAAATCTACAATATTTATAAACAAATCTACAATGTTAATTAACTTTTAATGTGAAAATAAAATTAAAAAAAATTTAAAAGACAGTTTTCCGGATTTTTTGGCGACCTCCACAAACCACTGCACTAAACGTACTCCTCCAATTTATCAATTAAGTTGTTATGATGTTTGGACCTCGTATTTATATTACGAAGCATTCAACCCGAATCAATTCTCTTAAATCTCCAACAAAAGGTGAACTGAATATAACTTTTCACGCTCTATGTAAAATAATTTTCTTTCTACGTCACTGGTAAAATTTGCATATTCTCAAGTTTGCGTAATAATTTTCCTTTTTAACCTGTTTATTTTCATGTTTGCTAAAAAGGGAATCAATTACATTAGGGGGAATACATTCACAATAGTTTATCTAAAATTAATGTAATTTCCCTCTGTTTTGTAAACATGTCAATTCAGGGGTTGATTTGCCATTTTTAGAAAATCCCTGCTTGAACATGAAGTAGTTCTTGCTTATTCAATTATATATGGTTTGCTAGCCAGGTAGAAAGCTATGCATTCTTCATTGTTGTTCAGCGACAGATCCTCTGGACTGTCATTTATCTTTCAGAACATTCTTCGGACAGCATACACGTTATTTGTTTTCCTCGTTTATCTCCATGTCACTTATCTGGATGGGATACCGTGGCAGAATGCTTCAATTATGCAAGTTGCCGTACAAACTAATCAGTTAACAAGCTTGTTATTAGGGGAAATATTTCACCAAACAATTTCGTATCTTTGCTTTGTTTCGCATTAATTAAACCTTCGTAATCTCTTACTGATTTATTTTATTTTTGAAATTAATTTCTATTTTCTTTGTATAGCTAATTGAAAAATCGTGTTTTTCATTCTAATGTAGAAGTTTTAAGAATTTCCTCATTATCACTTTTAAACAAACTTGATATAAGGATAAAATCCGGTTGTAGTATTATCTGATACAAGCAAAAAAAAGTGACTATTTTATTTCTCAGTGTTCAAATCTGTGTGTACGTGAGAGACAGAGATAGGAGGACTCTAATTTTAATAATTAGTCCATATTAATGACGAGTTTTTAAAAATATTATGAAGAAACACATAAAGATTGAAGTAGAAGTTAGGATTATCTTGGAAAACAGTTGATGATACTTTATCATGGGATTTTAGAAAATGAAACTATTACAAAAAGGAAAATATTGTCATTACCCCATAAGATTTTTGATCCAATAGGATTCACTTGTCCTGTGATATTAGTTTCGAAGATCATACTACAAGAATGTTGGAAAATCAAAGTTTCTTTTCACAGTAAACTGCAAGAATGCATCGTAAAGATATTTAAGAAGTGGAAAAACCAAGTTAATAAATTAAAAAAAACATTCCGACATTCATTCTATCAGAGAAAAATATCTATATACATATTTTGTGATGCTTTCAAAACATCTTATGCTGCTTGTATTTTTGTTAGCTGCAACTCTCAGTCATCATTTGAATCAAAAAACTTAAAAGCCTAAAGGATAGCTTAAAAGCTACAATAATCTTTTTATGTGGACAACTGCGTGGCAAGTGTTAATTCAGAATTAGAATTGAAGTATTTTTGCAATGAATCACAGAAATTAATACAATCAGCTATATTTGATCTACGCGGATGAACCATAGTAACATAATTGAACGGTACCTTTTTTTATATCTTTGCAAAATTTTTTTCATTTGTGGATGGTCTGTTACATGATTTCAAACAATTTACTATTAGTAGACTAAAAAAAATTAGCCGGTGATTAATTTCAAAAACGAAAGCACAAACAGTGTGGACTTAATGGATTGTAATTAATTATACTGTTAACAGTAAGCAAAAGATTGCACACAGTTTAAAGGGATGGATATTCGAGTCATCCACACAATTTATTTCGTAAGTTCAAAGGGGAGTCGGTCTGATTTTTTATACCGACTCCCAACTCCTTTCTGTAATTTTATGTACTGGAATCTTTACGAAGGATTTAGAAGAACTTGTGAAATAAATCCAATGACTTTTTTTAAAACTAAAAACAGTTCTTTCACAACAAAGTCTTTTTATATAACTTCAAAGATGTAGTTATTTGCACTAATTTTAAAGACACTTTTGTACTCTAACTTTGCTTACAAAAATATGTCCTATAAAAATAACAAAAATAAATTAACAGGACCTAAAGTATTATAGAATAGCTTAACACAAGCAAAAGAAAATTGCACATTTTAAGTACAAAGATGCTGTACTTGTAATACATTAAATCTTATTTCTTCTACAAGATCTTCTTTCATTGTTGATCCAAGATAGTTTTTTTTTTATAAGCCTCAGTACCGAGAATCGTCTCTCAACACTTACTTGGTTTGCTTCTAAAGCAGTAACTGTCTTTGGTTGTATTATTGAAGGATACAATTCAATTAACATTTAATTTTAACATTAATTCTTAGAATTTTAGAGAAATAAAAAAATGTATGAAAGAGTCGGATTTTTATACCAATGCTTACTCTGATTCTCCACCTCTGCTGAAAGGAGAACCAAAAAATGGCGGCAAGTCGCCCAAAGATATCTCACGCTACTGGTATTGCCAGATTCCATCCTTAAAATATCAAGTCCTAAAGCATGATGTCACATATTCTCCCTATAACAGCCATCTATTTTCGCAAAGTATGTCGCTTTATTTATCATGTGCTGCGCATTTAAAAATTAATTTCGTATTGAAATAGTTAAAGTGCCATCGGTTTTAAAATATGAATCAAGTGCTGTAACGCTACAAGGTACAACGCAACAACAAATTAGTTTTCAGCAATTCTTTGAATTCTTTCTACATACTTAACAAGATACCATTTTTGGCTTTATGAATATGAATTTTTCCTGTTTTATCTCGTCTATAACTAAATAGTGTTTTAAAAGACAATGCAGATTTTGCATGCTGGTGTTCAATATTCCAAAAAATGTAGGACATGGACCTTTTCTTTCTAATTTCCCCGCCTAGTCGAGAATCAAGGTCGACCGCGCGGCTTCTTTTCTCAACTGTTTATTGGCTCATTCTCGCATAAAAGCAATGTTAACGTTACCTGAACGTGTCAATAAAACATATCCACATGATTTACGCTCTCACACACCGAAAAATAATGCGCAAGACTCAGTGAACGCAATGTTTGAATTTTATTTTATGTACCGTTATTTATTGCTCCCTGCACAGATAATGGCTTTGTTTTTATTTTGGCTAATGAATTTGACCTATTAGTTTGTTGGTTCTTATTTGTTTCTCTATACTGTATAAATAAAAAGTATATTGGTGGTTGCACATGTGGTTATTGCGAATTAAAGGAAATCAAGAATGAGAATCATTTTTCAAAAAGGACAATGTGCTTTTTTAAAAACAATAATAAAATACTAAGAAGTTAAAACGAACCAGTCGTAAATTATTTTGATTAGAAAACTGTAGTAAATATTTTCCTTATTACCTCTATTTTAATGAACATACATTAAATTTTGTAGCAATTCTTAATGAATTTGCTTTGTGCTAATATTGCAAAAAAATAATTTAAAAAAAAAAAAAAAAAAAATCAGAAAAAATTGAATTGAAATTACATTGAAGAATCAAGCAACATGAGTCTCTCGTAAAAAATCTAAAATGGGTGCATAATTAGGGCATTTTTAATTATATTTCGAAATACACTCGATTCTGTTATTACACGTTTTTGATTTAACACGAATTAAGGAAAAAAAGTAATTAATTCCCTTTTTACACGACTTATTTTGATCGATTAACATGATCGCCCCAAATTCTAAGAGTAAAATTTTGCTTTACTCTTATTTTTAAAACTGCGATATCGGAGACAAGGTATGTAATGCGATTTCCATTTGTGGGAATTCTCCGAATTTTATAATCTCAATATAGAATTTTAGCCCTTTCTGCATTTTCAGTTTGGTGTTCAAAGTGAAAAGTAACTTTTTGATGTTTATGAATCTTTATTTTAGTAATTACAACTGAAATATTTTTCGGTAGCCCTTACATAATGTCGCATAATTCACCAATAACAAAAGCGATCTCTTTGGATATTAAAATTCAAATTTTAGATCGCCTTGCAGCTGGACAAAGTACGACGTCGGTAGGAAAGCATTTTTTGGTCAAGGGTTTCGAATGTAAAGTTCTTTTGATTATAGACAATGCACTCGACTATCCGGTCTTAGAACATTCAAACGTGCAATTTTGTTTTCTGCCGCCTAATACTACATCCTTGATAGAACCGTTAGATCAAGGTATAATTGCGACATTTAAAACATACTACGCGAAGCGAACATTGCAATCCGTTTTGGACAAACTGAATGATGAAACACTAACAGTCATTGATGTGTGGAAGAAATTTTCAATTCTGGATTGTATCAATCAAATTGAATTTTTGCTAGCCGAATTACGACCATTTACTTTGAATGCATGTTGGAAAGCTGTTTGGCCAGAATGTATTAAAAATAAAGATCCCGTCCTTCCGAACACGACCGAATTTTGTGTTCATGAATAAGTGACATGTTTTTTTTCTTTTCAAATGATGATTTACTTTGTATCATCCATGTGCAATCTTTATGAAATGAAATGTTTAACATCAAAACTCCTGGGATATTATTATTTTTGCTGATTTCTTAGGACTAAACCAATCTTTTAGGTGTATAGTTGATTTTTTTTTTTTTTTTTTTTTTTTCCGTTCTATACTTGTGTTTTAACGTGAGGAGTTTTGATTTGCGAATACTCCTGCCGAGGTATGTTATCTAGCATTTACTATCTTCACTCATAGCAATATATTGAAACCTTTTTTTTACATTTCTTTACATTTACCTTTATTTTAACTCCTTTTTTTAGCTACCATAAAACTCGGATAAGTTTAGGCAAATGTTTGCAAAGAAGAAAAAGTGGGTTAAGGTAGCATTTCCTTTACACGAGACGAAACTATTTTTGAAAGCGCTGCAAAACTGTATTAAATCGCTCAAAAAATAATTTATTTTTTCTCAAACAAAACTTTTGTATGCCTTTTATTTTGATTCATTTCATCATATTGGAATTTCAACATTGTAGATAATACAGTTATTTTTGAAGATCTTATTGTTAATTTTAAATCGTAAAATACCTAATAGGGTTTTAGAATCGGGAATATAGGATTTTATAATGAAAATTTAATAATTTTTACTAAACGAATATTTTTATTATAATATAGCTTAGCCCTTTTTTTAAATGATTCATTTCATAATCTAAGGGTAAAGAACATAAAAAAAATGCTTTATTCTAAACATGTTTCAGTGTTACCTTAAAATCTGTTTCAATAAGTCTTTGGAAGGATACTCTTGTATGCTAACTGGGATGGAAATTGGATATTTTAAATTTTTATACATTCATATTTCTTGTGAGGAAGATCCTGGCGGTGGCATGGATGTTTGTTAGTGGTTCAGAATCCACGTTAAGCTGTGTTGGTCCCAGTTTAATTAGCCTAAAGAGTGCACAAAATGACCGTAGAGCGACAAACCAAACCTTGTCAGGAAGAAACTAAGTAATTTACGTTGTTTTCCATGGATCTTTTAACAATAGTTGTATAATCCTGGCTTTTTAATGGGATTCTACCTTTTATCCTTAAAACTGATTTGTGTTTAAACTAGTTATGTATATACTTCTCAAATCTTTGTTGATTGGTTTGAAGATTAATAATAAAGGAGTGAGATGATATAAAAAAAAACCATTATCATTTTACTTTTAATTAAAGTTTTTATTAAAAAAATACAATGTGAGTATTTTAAAGTTGAATAATTTTACTAATTAGAATAACTAATATTATTAATTTACTGAATGAGATAAGTATATAAGCTTTTTTAATCAAGTAATAATTGGTACATGATGCCAACCGATGTTAAACAAAACAAAAGCTTATTGTGTTAATCTGTGTGAATATTATAGTTTATTTTAAATTATTTTTGTAATTGATTTTAATTTTAATTATTCCATTAGATAATTAAAAAAAATATCTTAATGCATAATTAAATTTTAATCTGATTACTAGCTCTTTAAATCATTTTATTAAGAAATATAATTAAAATAGATCTGCAAAAATACGTAATGAAAGATAGATGCATTATTGTCATTTTAGGCTTTTAGCAGGTCTTGAATAAAAATCCAAACTAAATCGAATCAAAATCCAAATTAAAAAGAAGACAAACCATTCTTAACAAGACAATAAAATAATGAAGTTTAGTCTTTCAATTATTGCGGTATTTTTAGGAAAGCATAACACAGGAGTGATTGTTTTCCGAAAATTTTAGGCTATCCATTCCGAAAATTAGGCTCTTTCAGTTCCATATTTCAAAAGTATATCTTATCTTTTCCAAAAAAAAATATTTACTTTTCCATCTTTAATTTAAATATGCTTAAAAAGTTCATTTAAATTTTTTAGTCAGTGGTAAAAAACAATATAGCGGAAATATTTAATGAACCTTTTGATGCTGTTTTTGAAATTTTATGTTGCAATTTGTCTAGAAATTTATGTGGGCGTCTAATTTATTTTACGCACAATTTCGGAAAATTTGATATGCAGCTTAGAAAATTTCAGTAGTATTTGAAAATATCAAGATACATAATTAATTATATGCTGATTACTAGCCTTTTAAATCATTTTATTAAGAAATATAATTAAAATAGATCTGCAAAAATACGTAATGAAAGATAGATGTTATAATTTTGGACTTTTAACATGTCTTAAATCAAAATCCAAACTTATTTAAAAAGAAGACAAACCCATTCTTAACAGGACAATAAAATAATAAAGTTTAGTCTTTCAATTATTGGGATATTTTTAAATTAAATTAAATGTCAGTAGTATGGTGTTTTACCACTGTCACCATTGGTAAAACACTCTTTTTAGTGAAATTCGTTTGGATACAAAATTTGCGAGTTTCCCACAAAGCATCACCTTTAACAGATCACCTCCCCTCTTGTTGCACGTTTGCTGCCTGAGCAGACGTGCTCGAGATCTAATGGAATGAAAGCAATGGGGCCTTTTCCTTTTGAAAGGATTCAAATAAATATTTAATTTTAGTGAGGCCAAGAACGTGTTCTCGAGTCTAATTGCCCAAATTTTCCACAGCCTTTCTGTGGACAATTTCCTCTTGAGGATTAAATTCCCTCAATGATTATCTGTGCTTCACTTCTTCCCATCTGTGCAGTAGTTACATTGGGTTCCCGTAATCCAATTCGCAAAATGCTGTCTAATCTTTTTGCGCCTACCTGTGTCATTTCAATTGAAAAGTACTTTTTTTTCACTTTCAAGGTCAAATATTAAGTCGACGAAATGGATTTATTGTATTCTAAATCCACTGTAAGTTTCGGATTTTATTAATAGAACAAGCCTCTCATTTGAAAATCGGACATTGCTTTAAGACGTGTTGCATTGTTTTCTGAAATCTATTATTTCGATTATTACGCAATCATCCCAAATCAATCATGCATCTAAAGAGGGGATTTTCTATCCGGCTTGGAAATATCGTATGATTTATAACTGAGCAATTTTATTTCAGCCCAAAATCGGATTTCAGTTGTTTTGTATCGGATAAAATTGCTTTTTATTTTACTCTAAATTTATTGGTTGAAATGTAAATGTACTGTGATAAATTGTTTTATTCCCGAGTATTATTTTTGGTTTCATTTTTGCGATTACTTATAATTTATTTATTTACCAAATACAGGGTGTCTAGGAAGTCTCTTTGCAATTTTAGATTTGTATTGCAAAAGTAAATGATTATTACAAAATGAAATGTATATATTTAAATTTTTTGTCTCATTTAAATTTAATTCAGTACATCACTATAAGGACAACATGAGTTGCACGAAGCAACTTAAGATTGTACGCATATTTCATACTCAGTTTTATACCTTCATCAATGGTGGCAATAGCATCAGTGTTCGTCTATTTTAAATTAGTCTGATACACTTCAATTAGATTTGATACACGATATCTTTAACATAACCCTGTAAAAGAAATCGAGACGAGGTATCCTGTATTATGTTAATCAAGTATCGTGTTACGTGTTTCGTACGTGTATCGAACAAAGGTATATGATAACGTGACCAATCAAAAGCAGAGGATCATTTTGAGGGTATTGTCACCATTGATGAGTGTATGCTACAGCGAACTTGGCAAGAAATCGAGTACCATTTTGATGTGTTTTGTGCCACAAATAGTGCCTTTTTAGAGATGTATTAAATTAAATGAGGCTACAAAACTTGCGTATGCACATCTCCTTTTGTTACAGTTTTCACTTATGTCTTTTCATTTGTCATTTTTGAAATTGTAAAGAGACTTTGATCCATATTGTAATGTAACTCCATATTGTCCAGACATCCATATTGTAATGTAACTACAAAAATTAATAAATTTTTACGGTACATTAAGATTGTAATACAACTACAAAAGTTAATAAATTCTGCGCGCGATGTCTTGGCTGCTCGTAGTTAAGTCCAAACGATACCCAATTTTATGGCATGTAATAGTAAGCATCTGAGAAGTTATGGAATTCCAAGTTTGTGCTTTGTATTTTTTGAATATCTTGTTTATTACATAGTATTTACTATAATAGCAGCTACTTTGTAGAGCGCTTTTTTAAAACGGAATATGTTTTGGGGGATTTCATAATGTACATAGTGATGCATAGAAACAAACATTTACTAGGGGCTACTGTCTTAATAACCAATAGAGTTGGGTTTTTTATGTGAGGGGGAGAAAGAAAAAAAATTATGTTGGTGGGCTGACTGCATCTAGAATAGAACATAATTTAAAAAAAAAAAAAAAAAAAAAAAAAAAACTTTTCTCCTGATTTATTTTTATTCAAATGAAACTTTTTAAAAAGATCGTTGTAGCTATGAAAGTTAATGTAATTCATCTTTTTTTAATCATAAAAAATCATTCGGAAACAGTAAATGAATAAAGGAAATTAGTAGTTATAATAGCATTTCCGTTATTAGCATGAACAAGAGGGAAAAGGAAAGCCATATTGGAAAATGTTCTTTTCAAAAGGAAATAGACATTTATTATTTTTTTAATGATAGCTCTGGTGTGTGTGGGGGAGGGGGAGAGACTTTTGAAAGGGAAAAAGGAATTGTATTGATAAATGGGAAATTTCCCATTCTCTATTATTGTATTTGTCGTGTATGAATTTAAAAACACACTTTAAGCATAATCCTTTAAAATATTTCAACTGTTTTGAAATATTCTTTTATTATTTAATAAAACAAATATTATTTAATTAGAAAATTCATTATCACTTATTTTCAAAAAAATTCAGTTTACGTTAATTTTGGAAGAATTTCACTAAAGTGAAGGAAGAATCATTTGACTTCGCCGAAGTGCTGATAACATTTTGTGGAGGCAGCTCAATTGAATTGTTTATCAGAATCTAAATGTTAACTAGCGAATGGAATTTGATAAATGAAAGCAATGAACAGATAAGATTTGTGTACATGAAGGAATTCCTAACTAAGGACGATTTATTATATTATTCGAGCTGACTCTTCCTTTGATTATCTTATCTTTCAGCAGGCCTTTAGGTTAGAGATGACTTATAAAGGTCACGATCCATTCATTATAATCACCTCGCACCACTCAAAAAACAAAATTATCTGACATAAAAATTTTAACTTTTATAATTATTAAAGAACGAATAATTTTCTTTACCTAATTTATTTGAACATATGCATTCATGACTTTATTTACATATGCATGCAACAAATTGACATGCATTTACAATACATCAACACATTTACAATAAGCAGGTGGGCCTGAACAAGAGTTCTTTCTACTCGTGTAGAGTCAACATTCTAAAGGATGAAGACTATAGTGGCAACATGTATATATATATTTATATTTTTAATTTATGTATAATATACAATTTATTTTTCATATGTAGTAAAATATAATAAAAGAATTTGATATGTTAATATGTTATATTACATTAATTGAATGTGTCAATGTTTTATTGATTTTTTATACTAACCAAGCACAAAAGTGGTTAGTTAAATGACTTCTATTTATCGTTTTTTTAATATATGTATGCCTGAAAATATTCGTTCACGAGTATATAATGATTCAAACAAATTTACGTATTTTAATGTATTAATTAGCAACAACAACTTGTACTTTGTTATGCATAGTTTTAAAGTGGAGCATGTTTATGTCAATAAATATCGTAGAGATAATAATAAGAAGAATAAGAAAAAAAAAATCAATGGATAGGATTATGCATCCAGGCTAGCACTTGATTGACAAAGGATCCGATTTTCTAATTTTCAATAAAATACTTTTTCATTAAACTGAAGTTGGATCATGTTCCGTTTTAATCTTTCATCAAAGTCTGAAAATCTTTAAAAAAAATTATCAAGTACATTTTTTAAAAGTAAAATGGACTTGATAAGGCGCGCTACATTTATAAATAAATGTGAATTATTTTTCAATTTGTAAGGAAAACATATTTTGAATCAATTTGGTTTTTATAATCTATTGTAGATGTTTCTTTTCGTAATTTTTCAAAAATTTTATTTGTTATGTTTCTAATTATTATTGTTTTCCAAGCATGATTGAAAATATCTATTTTTCTGTAAATGAAATTAGCTTTGAAATGCTGAATTATTCGCAATATATTAAAGAAATATTTAATTTAAAATAGTATGCATTACGCTTTAGATGTGGATATTTAAAACATGAAATATTGTTCTATAGATATAGTGTCAAAACGGAGATGTGCTGTAGATCCTTACTTTATGGATTCTTACTTGCATTTCGTACCGTTCTTATAATTATTGGAACGTTGCCTTTAAATCGAGTTCCGCGTTTCGCAATTAGATATTCAGAAATGAGGTTCAATGAAAATGGTTACGAAAACTACAGTGTACCTCAGACAATGGCAAAGGTCGCTGCTACTTCGCACATGCACAACGGCTTAAGAAATAATGAGCTTTCTTTCAGTTATCCATTAAATATTTTCCAGATGAACTTCTGCTGATGAATTGGAATAACTATTGCCCACGTCATATAGTATCTCTATTTGCAGCACGTTTGGGTGTTTGTCAAGGATCACGCGATTGCATTTTTAATGAAAATCATTTTGCTTTCTTCAGATTCACTTAGCTGTAGAACATTTTGTCATCTCTATCGACATGAAGATACTTATTCCAATTTATTTCATTGCAAAATTTTTATTCTGTTCCACGAATTAGAAGATTAGGGATAATTTCACATTGGTATAATTTTAATTAGATATTATTAGGCAATAATTTCACATTGAGATTCAATGAAGATTTTAGCTGTAGAAAGTTTTGTCTTCGCTGTCGACATAACGATACTTATTCCAATTTATTTCATTGTAAAATTTTTATTCTCTTTAACGAATTAGAAGATTGAGAATAATTTCAATTAGGTATTATTAGGTAATAATTTCACATCGAGATTCATTCAAAATTTTAACTGTAGAAAAATGTCTTCGCTGTCGGTATGAAGATACTTATTCCAATTTATTTTATTACAAAATTTTTATTCTCTTTCACGAATTAAAAAATGTTGGATAATATTCTTCTTTGTCGTTTTGTCACCTTATTTCATTTCTGCTAATCTAGTTTTTAGACGCTCTTTACTATTCTGCTGACAATGTTAATTTTTGCCAGACTTATCTAATACCGTATGTGTAGAATGAATAATAAATAAATCTGCAGGTGTTTCAAAACCATGCTTTATTTTTTTGTATCTGAAACAAAGAATTTTGGCACATTCTTTCACTGTTTACTTTTAGACTGCTGATGCGTAATATTGAAATAGTAAAGAAAAAAAGATAATAGGTTTCGCATGGCAGTCGACTGATTGCAGCTTTTAGGAATAATACAGATGATACATAATTAATATATTACACTTTAAATATAATTGCTAATTAAACCATTATCAAATTAATATTTTCTTTCTAATTAATTTAAAAGCTTACATACTATTCTTTTTCTACTATATTTTTTGCTGGGGAATAAATTTTATGTTAACAAAACATTTGGTTTTAGGTATACTCTGATCTAGATCGACTAAACTCAAGTAAATAATCAAAGAATTATAGAAAACAAACGTTAAATTAAGTATTTTTTTTCATGTAACGGCAAGATGCTAGCTCATTAAAACCAGTTTTTCGTGCTTTTAACGTGAATAAGTTATGTTTATGTGTTAGTTATCTGATCGGTAAAATGTTAACTTATATTCTTTTAGAAGATTTATTCGTTTTTTTGCAAAGAATAAGATATTTTGAGAACAGGACACAATTTGCTTGTTTAATATTTTTGTGTTTGCCCTTAATGTTAAATTAAAAGTGATACATGTACCTTTTCTTTCTTTCTTTCTTTCTTTCTTGTATTGCACAACATGTTTTTCAGCCTTTTCGTTCAGGTAGACAGTTTATGAGACAAAGACAAGTACTTTCTGCGGACATTTAAATAGAACTACTCGATGTTTACTGAATGGAATATAAAACTGAAAAAGCGTGACAGAAATGTAGTTTCATTGCTATAAGGAATCATATTTTCAGCAACAAATATTGAAACTGTTTTTCCTCATGCCGTGATTTTCAGTTATAATTTACATTGGCCGTTTATTCCTGACCCAAATACTGTTTTTTCATACCTTAATGAAATTGAAAATCTTTTCCCCCTCATGCTATTTTGGATGGTTTCATCATCAATAATCGTGATTACTTTTCGTGCCTGCGATTTCTCATTTTATGTAAACGAGCTTTTCGAAATTGGAGTCGTGGTTGAACTTCATTGTGCATCGTGGCAAAATTCGACCTTCGCATTCCCATAATTCGGATTTTAATCATTCTCTCGTGGTTGAAAAATGTTCTGACAAATGTTCTAATTCTGTTTCTGACAAATCTGGAAGAAATGTAGCATATCTTTTAAGGGTTTAGTGCAGGAATGCATATACTACCGCATAAAAAAAGTCACCTATCATAATATATTTATTGTTTTATTTCGTATATATAACGTTATTTTCGTTCAATGAAAATAAGTAACAATATTCCTGAAATAAAGTACTTGATAGGTGGCATTACATTGAAGTAATAAGTGTCTCAGAGTATTTAGTACAATTTTTGTATTATCAAGCCAAAGTAAATAATTTCTAATTTTAATTTTTTTTAAAAAATTTCACACCTGAAATTTTTTTCATTAGTATATATTGATTCTATTAGGCTTGCACATTTCAATACAGGTTCGAGTCCTGACGGTGGCATGGGTGTTAGTGGTTCGGAATCCACGTTAAAATGTAGGTCCTGGTCTCATTAGCACTAAAGTGTGCAAAAAATGACCGTAGAGCGACAAAAAAACCTACAAATTTCAATACATTATCGAGCAATAACCGTTGCTACATTAAAAATAATAATTCGTTTTTTAAATGTAGAAATAGTTGATCGAATTTTTGTTTTGGGTAACTCCATAATATACCTAACGGGTTTTTGAAACAAATATTTGGCAGTGGCTAATGTCTCGATTTTCAATTTCAGTGTAAGAAAGAAGCAAATGAAAAAATAGCGTACTAAATAAGGTTTCTTCAACCAGGCTTTCTCGTTATAAACAAAAGTTCTTATTTTCTAGTTTATAATAAATTATAAAAGGTGGAATAAACTATTTTTCTAATGTTTACTTTTTATTAAACTGAAAGCGGATCATGCTGCATGTTTTAATCTTTCACCAGAATTTATGTCTTCAAAAAAGAATTGTCTATCATATGACTGTTTAAAATAAAATCGATATTTAATAAGGCAATCCCGTAAATCTTTTGTTATTTAGAATGTTACTTTTCATTTATACGCTTTTCTTAATACAAAAAAAAATGTAATTTTTGATCATCGATGTTGGACCATCAAAACATGGAAAAATGGTTAAACTACAAATTATCTCCCCAATTCTATAATTTGATATTCGGAATGCTATTGCATTGCATTGCATTGAATTGAATTGATTTTCTTTGAATAATCATCTGTGAATACTTTTAAGTTGAATATATATATGGTTCCCTCTATTCAACCAATCGAATTTAAAGAGTGGAAGAAACTGCTGAACTTCAATGATTATTCTACTGTACTAATAAACTGACAGGTTTTTGAATGTGTGTTCGTCAATGAGCTGTTTTATCTCACACCTTACCATTTATTTTTTTAAATAATAACAGACTAAATCAGAGGAGATTATTTATATTTGAATTGAAACCTTGGATTATAGTAAGGTTTAACATGATTTAGAAAAGTTATATACTTTCCATTGTTGAAGACCTGTTGTCTTTCGAAAGGAAATATTTGCTATGTGCTAGGTAGGCGACGAAAAATGAAAGCAGAATTTCCATCACTAGTAACTGATAACCTCACAAGTAGCTTTTTAAAACTAGGTTAGATATCTTCTCATAAAAGCAAGCAAGTACAATTTAAATTATCCAATTGAAATTAACATTTGTTTCATAGTCTCTGAATGTTATCTATGAAGTAATGAGAGCATGTTATACTATGTATTTATATCTTTCACTCGTCTATTGACCAATAACTGATGTTTACTCATCGTATGCCAGACACTACCATGCAAATTAGTAGAATGTTCGGAAGATATTGTCAATTACGATTATGGTTCATAATAGATTGTTTCAATTTTGTTGTTCTTAAATATGAAATATTTCGGGTAAATTCACTTCAGATTCAAAAGTTCTAAACCGTTAAAGTTCTAAAGTTCTTCGAACCAAAGCCCCGCCGTGATATATTGTTCCAACTAAATTCTTGATATTAAGTTACTTATCTTGAAAAAAACTGGAAGTTTATGAATGGAAAGGAAGCATTTTCTTTTATTTTAAAAGTGAAGCTCTCTTCCTTTGAAATCCATTTACGAGATCAATATAAAAAGGTTGGTTCTGTTTCATACATTAAAACACTAAAATATTGAAATGATTTTTATTTTGCTATGGATGCTTTAAAATTCAATTCATCAAAATTCAAATTAAATTTTACTCTATCAGATATACATTTCGTAAGTAGTTTTAAAAAAAATCAATAGCACTTTTCCAATTTAGCTCATTTGAATGACTCGAAATATTTACTCTTTAACGAGAATTTCTAATCTTGTGTACATAGAATAGAACGAAGGCGTTGGACTTAATCCTTTGAAAAGGTGAAATGTTACCTTTCAAGGTCGTTGCAGCGGTTGACCTTCGCTGAGTGAGTGTACTGTGAGGACGGATTTCTTGCGCTTATTTACACAGAGGTGACGTCACACTCTGAATATTCGACAAATACTTTGCACGGTAAATTCGTTCTTTTTTCCTCGGCTGAGTAATAGATCGGAAGTGAATTACAGAACAGTGCGGGGGCGGTTACTTGTTTAGAGAAATCTGAGCTCTTTTTAGGAGATGTCACTCAGTCTGGAGAATGGGTTTCTTTGTACTATAGTTGATAATCGTTTAAGGTTGAATTTTTCTTTTGTTCGGAATAGAAGACTCGTCGTTGAGGAAGATTGATATCTTTTTACGTATATGAATTACTGATTTTGATATTAAGTTATGAATAAATTATTTTTGTATTGAAACATTCAGAGATGTCTTTCTAATTTATTAACATAATGAACTTCAAAGTATATTAGACATCCCAATTGAAACAGTTGTCTTTTGAAAACTTAATGTAAATTTCTGTTTGTTCACGTAATACGAAAGTGTAATTGAATGATATGATCTCGAGATTCAAAAATTTTACGAACGAAATCTATAATTTCTAATATTATGTACTATTTAATCAAATACATTAATGTATCATTCATAAAACTGAAGTTGATTTCCCTGTTAGAAATGGCGAACTTCCTAAAAACGCTTAGGAAGAATAAATCTATAAATATAAATAGAAAATTAAAAAGCATGGAAGTAAAAAAAAGTTTAAAGAAGACACTGTACAGAACGGTAACATTATATATTTCTTCAAACAATACCCGGGCCTAATGGCCAATTGGCTACCACTCTGGCCTTTGGTACTTCGAATCCTGGCGTTCGCATGGATGTTTGTTAATAGTTCGGAATGCACTTTAAACTGTAGGTCCCGGCCTAAATAGCCCAAAGTGTGCACAAAATGACCGTACAGCGATACGATTATGACGATTAAATCAAACAATACGAGGAACAAACGATACGATTATCAAACAATACGATTATGACGATTAAAAATGGTAATTGAATCCTTTGATTTTCGCATTTAAAAATATACTTCAACTTTTTCAGACACACAAAAAATTTATTTTATTTTTAAAAAAGTCAAACATTAAAAAATTATTATTATCAAACAAAAATCTAGTGACATTTTATCATCAATTTCACTTGAAATCTTTTTTAATATAAAAAATAGCTCCAATTTTTGGTTATTACAACCATATCGAAAGTTAAACAATAGGAACAACACAAATCTTTAATTTATTCCGTTACAGTAAAAAAAAGTTAATGATATATATATTATACATATATACATGCAATATATATAAACGTATTCAGGCAATGATAGCTTAAAATGTGGAATGAGAGGATGATTTTTAATTTTTGAAAATGAGTTATAATAGATAATATTCAAATGCAAATTGCATACGAAGATGTTGAAAAAAAGGAAGTGCCATTGTTAATTATAGAAAGATTAAGATACTCTTAAAAACCTTTTTTTTCCCCTCAGATAATAGGAGATAGACTTCGAAACATCTTAAATTAAATACAAGAGCTCATTTTAACAATAAGAAAATAATTAGATGATGTTTAAAATACAAAATAAAACTTTTGAGTGTTAGATTATATTTCTTCTGTAACGTTGCATGATTTTGGTTTTCATTGTCAAAGATTTCGTTCTTATTCATTGCTAACAAGTTTAATTTTTTAAAATTAATATTCTACAACGTATTCGTTGATTAAAATACTGTAATCTGCTATTTTTTATTTTTATTCTGTCATTTTTTAAAATTTAATTCACGCTTTTAGCATATCTTTCAAAATTGTATGATTATTTCAGAGTTGCTTCTCACAAATGAACATAATAAGAAAAAAATGTTTCATCTCTGCTTTTGATAAGATTTAATGATGATTTTAATTGAAGATTAGCGTCAGTAGGTCCGTCAATGAAGTCTTATTCTTAGAAAAATTGTGTCCTTTTAATGAATCGGGTCAAATGTCTTCGGTACTGTTTGAAATCAGTGATTGTCTGTTAGTGACGATAAACTAAGCGATATTTTTTTTAATATGAGATAAAATTTAATTTATTTTATGAACTTCCATTCAATATTATTTAATTAATTAATGCTATTGAATCTAACTCTCTTTGAATTTTTATAGCCAAAGAAAAAAAAAACTACAAAAATTCCTTTTTAAAGCGTTGATCAAAATTTATTTCATTCTAGATTTATCTGCCTACTTCTTTTTCTTTACTATTCTACGTTGTCTGATCATAATGAGAAATAAATACCCTGAGAATATAGGCCAACATAAATTTTCCGAAAATATTTAGAATTTTTACCTGCTGCCCAGCATAGATTTGAATTTCGAGTCGTAGGATGTTTTGCGGTTTGGTCATTAAGCTAGACCTGGTTCATGGAATTTTCCTAAAGCATAGGTATAAAAAAAGTCTTCATGAATGGCTAGAGTTGAAAAGCAATGAATGGTTATAAAGTGAATGCATATTTTATTACGGATAATAATTTTAGCAGTAACGCTGTCTAGACAGGGCACAGCCGCAAGTGTTTTTATATGTTGATGTTGTGGTATTATAGAACGTGCAGCGACATCCAATTAAATTGACAAATGTTATTTGGTTATATATCTTTATATATATAATTCTTCTGTACATGTGTTTGTAACTGAACTCCTGCTAAACGGCTAGACCGATTTTGATGAAATTTTTTTGTGTGTGTTTGACAAAACATGGAGAATGTTTTTTATGCTATCCCCTTTGTTGTAAGTTGCCACCAGAAGGTGCTGCAGTATATCTACTTCTATACCGTCCAACCAATCGCTATGAAAATTGGTAATAATATATATTCGAATATGGAAAATAGGTTCGCGCTATCTACCTTATTGCTATTGGCCACCAGATGCTGCTGTAGTATTTCATCTTAAATACCGTTCGAACGATATCCATGAAAATGAGTATGCACGAGAATATATTCGCGATATATAATTTTCTACAATGCAATTTTTTTTTTTTTTGGCAGGGCAACTTATGTCGGGTTCTGCTAGTACACACACACCACGCCAATGATTATATAAAAAAATGTTTTTTTTATATTGTTCGTTCTATATTGAGTCGCATTTTTTTATTATTTAAATGACTCGACGTTGTATGAAGGACTTCACATAATTCATTAATAAAACAATTATGCAATACATACTTGATTGTATGTGGTATTTCATTTTAAATGTTCTCATTTGAGTAGAACATTTCACTATGTATAATTTCATGAATAAAGCCAATAATCATTGGTCAACCTGTTTGCTTGAGGGATATTCGTAAAATTGTGTATGCTACCTACAAAATTACGCAATAAGTAAATAGTGATAAAAATCAATTAGGAAGTGACGATCTAAATTAGCGTACGCTAGTATTGATTATAAATCTAATATCGAACAAACAAGTCCTTAAAAAGCAATATCATTATATGTTTCCAAATGTGTTGAAATGAAGTTTTTAATGAATACTGTGCGTATAAATACTTTTTATTTCACGAAAAGTTTTTTTATTTGGCCTTTTAAATATAATAATAGGTTTAAACCTTTCCTTTCATTTTTTTTTCCCATCACGTTCGTAATTTTTTGTTTCACCTGCTGATAGGTTAGTATTAAAATTACTGATTAACATTGACGCGTGAGGCAATTACAGTGACCCACTTAACCAGAAGTGTAGATAAGTCTTTGTTTGTAATTTCTTTATCCATTTCATTCATACTCAAGAAGTAAGCTTGCTTTTGTGGGCTTGAAATATTTTATTTCCTCTGTAGTATGAATTAAAACAAATATTGAAATGTTAGACAGGCGTGGCCAACCCGCAGCCAGCCTTGAATATTTTTCCGGCCCGTGAGATTTATCACACTTTTACGAAATATATTTATTTCATAATGGCCAAAGTAGTGAAAGCAATGTATTAAAAAATGCATCCATACATTCAAAATTGAACTGCCGAAATTATGAGAAAAATTAACTTTGATTTTAAAATAATATTCTTGTGAATATAGGAAATATCTTGCCTGTTTTATTTATGATTTTACAGTTATGAGTTCGCAGAATAATTATATTCTGCGAACTCATGAGGCCGAGCATCTTGGAACATCTTATATAACAGGTTCTATGTTTCACTTTAAGTGGCCTCAGTGACCATCCCTAGATACGCACAGTTGACAGCAGAGCAAACCAGAATCTTAGTGGAAGTTGTAAGCGCTTTTCGTTCAACTTACACCTGCAAATCGTTTTATTCTAAAATGAAATTGACCCAACACAAAACACGTTCAAACATAACGGGCGCTGCAAACACCCATTACGATGTGCAAATATCCAAATTGAGATCGATTTGCAAAAGCTAAGTGAAAGAGTGGAGAAACAACTAACACACCAGTAAAATAAATATTTTTTACTGATTTCATTTTTTATATTTCATTTTTAGTGTTGTATATTTCTTTACAATGTGCGTTTAGTATCATCATTATTATTATATTATCTATGTTTACATATAAGAATAATAATAAACACAAATAATAACTCATTAAGTTTCAATTTTTCACTCCAAAACAATATCTATAGTGGGTCTAAATCTTATATGGGGATATATAATTTTATATGCGGTCCGTGGAGTTATAATGAAGAACATTTGGGTTGGCCACCCTTGTATTAGATATTCTTTGAATTGATTTGTTTAACATTATATTCCCTCTTTTTCTTGTCCATTATTCCTATACTTTAACATGAGCTGTCAAAGTAGGGCTAACATTTTGCTCCCAAAATATTAATTATTCTATAATGCATACCAAAGATGATCGCATTGCAAATGCTTAAAAGTTTTTTTAGAATTTTATCATTGCTTAAGAAGCGGTGAATTTAAAAGTACTAATATAAAAAAAAAAGATACAATTGCTATTTAAAAATTCGATAAAGTTTCTCACATATTACATACTTGGTGCTGTTGCAATGTCATATTAATCAAATACACTCAAACCTGTTTTTGCGCAGGGATAGGGACCGCGTAAAAGAAATCGCATAAAATATACGTCCTGAAACTTCATAAGTAGCTATAATATATATTGTTTGCAATACACTAAAAAAAAATTATGTGGTAAATTGTGACCGCATAAAAAAATATTCCACATAAAAAATATATAATTTAAAACCTCACAATGTAGCTAGAAATGGGTTTTCCCAAACAAGGAAAAATTCAATGGACACACCGGAACATTTTTAAATGTTTTATTTGCTTATATAAATTCCAAAATGTGCATTTAAAATTGTTCATCGTAGTTAAGTAGGCGGATTATCTTGTAGAAAACTGGTTCAAAATCACTTTCGTCACTTGAAGCTGCTACCTCGCATCTAATTAAATTCGTGGGAATGTGATAATATAATATTACGTGAACTATCTGTTGGATTCTTTTTAATTTGCATATTATCATGAAAACCTTTTTTTTTTCTTTTTAAATTACATTTTTAAAATTTATTTTTATTCATAATATGCATTTGCTGGAATTTTTTTTTCATATACCGCACACGCACAAAAACTATAATAAAAGTCTACAGGTTTGAGTGTTATTTGTGAGTAGTTCGGAATCCATGTTAAGCTGTAGGTCCCGGTCTAATTAACCTTAAAGTGTGCACAAAATGACCGTAGAGCGACAAACCAAACTATAAATATTTCAACTAATCAATCTTAATCGAATGATGTATATTAATATTTTTGTATTTACTACTGAGAGTTGTTGTTTGTTAACATTAAAACACCAATTTGTGCGCAATATGTGCTTATTATTACACTTTCAATACTTTTTATTGATTAGATTTTTTGTTTGCCTACATTTAGAATTATTTAATAAATCTGCAAGTCGTTAACCTTTAGCTAACGACAGTTTTCAGTCCATTATTTAAATAAAGACATTATTTTTGCCTGTGTTGTAAATAAGAGCCTTAAATTATATTCAGTTTTTATTTCAATCAGAAAGGCTTAAAAGAATTTCTTTTCATATGTCTTTTTTTCCGCACTCAATCAACTTTCCAGTGGTTGAATTTCAAAAGTACCGCTTCTAGTAGACACCCGTTCAAATGACCGTACATTAAAAGTTTATGGAGCGAATATGAATTCAGTTGTAAGTGATAGAATAATGTCGTATTTTACGAACCGTTGCGCGTTTGCGAAGTCAATTACAGCGTTAGGTAAGCGCACCGAACCAGAGAGCCCACAGGCTTTTCCATGCAACTTATCGGAAAATGATTGCCACTGAGCACATGTTGTTAGATGTTTAGGAACTGTGTCATTTTGTTGTGGGTGCTATTTTTATCTCGAATCGAACGACATGCATTATATTTGATAGATAGCCATTTTATTTTCAGAAATGTAATTTGAAGATTAAAGAACTTGAAACAAACCGTTAGTGACTTCGTGGATTTATCACTGATTTATTTTTAGCCTCGTTAAATTTTCGATACTACAGGATAGGCTAATTTTTTATGGTTTCTGTGCCATTTTTTTATTACTTTTTTAGTTAATAATTAATATAATTTTTAAGCAATAAATTTATACTTCTTTTCAGACGTAATAAAATATGGTAATGAGGTATATTTAGTTGTTGCGCATAAAATGATAAGTTTGGTAATATAGACACTGGGCCTGATGGCCGAGTGACTAGAGCTCTCGCGCTCGGTGACATAGGTTCCATGATCGGAGCCATGGATGTTTGTAGTGATTTGGAATCCACTTTAAACTGTAGGTCCCGATCTAATATGACTACTACTACTACACTACATCACATCACATCACTGTGCCGAGAGCTGAGTTGTCTCTATACAATTTGGGAATGATGTGGGTGAGAAGTGAGATTAGGCTTTGTGACGCTCTACAGTCATAGCAGACCGGGACCTACGACTTAAAGTGGATTCCAAACCACTACAAACATCCATGGCACCGCCGGGACTCGTATATGAAACCTGTGGCGCCAAAGTGCTAGCCACTCAGCCATTCAGGCCCCGGTCTAATATGACTGTAGAGCGTTGGTCGTAAGGCTGGCAACCCTACCCCGTAAAAAGAAAACACATCTTCTGTCTCGAAATCTGCCAGTAGGCAGACGGCCTTGGCCCACCATGGGGCTATTGTGTCAATGGGGAAGAAGAACATAGACGGCAGTTTTGAATATTTGGTAGTTTTGAATAGCTATTTCATATGGAGACGATATAAACATTAAAAACATATTTCATTCACATTCATGTGGCTAAAATTTTCGTATAAATACAGGCTAAACTGTCGGGATGTTATTTATTGGTTTTATTTCTTATCACTTGTAAACGAATTTAATTTTGGTTCTTCCATGCTATTGGAATACGTTATTAGATTTTCTTTGATATGTATGCAGTCTTCTAGCAAGCAGAAATAATGTTTTTTTAATTTCCTGGAATAAGTATTCCTTGATAAAGCTGTCTTCAGGATATTATCATTTTTTTTTTGTTCTGACTTTCTGAACTACTTTCTGTTGTATATATTTTCGTTTTTGACTTGCCTCAACAGTTTGTCTTTGGTACCACGGACTTCAGATTCGAATCCTGGCGGTGGTATGGATGTTTATTAATGGTTCGGAATCCACGTTAAACTGTAGGTCCCGATATAATTAGCTTAAAGTGTGCACAAAATGATGCGACAAACAAACCAATCGATAGTGTGTGTCGTAACCCTTTTATATTTATGTATGCGTATAATTTTCAATTTTGTCTCTGCGGTTTATGCATACATTGAATCTTGAATAAGTTAATTTTCAATTTATCTTTCTTTCTGTTTTTGATACATTGATTTGATGGGACTAAATAAAGAAACACATGAAAATTTACGTATGGCGAATGCTATTTTTATGGCTTTGTTATAAAATCTGATAGTTTCCGAAATGTCCCTATCTATGAAATGCATATATATAAAGGATACAAATTTCTTTTTAAAACAATTCTCTGCTCGCCATTTCTGATTTAAATGAATAGTATTGTTTTGTTAAAGGCAGCTTTTGAAGTTCAGTGTTGATTTTGATAATTTTAGTAATGATATTTGATAATTTCAGTAACGATATATTTATCTAACGATTTGCAGTTCTGTTGTTGTTCTAATAGGAAAATTTTCGACAACCATAATTTTACCATGATCGCGATTTTGAAGATTTTTCTGTTCATTTCGGCCTTCTAGTTTTATTTTATCCTTTTTCCATATTCTGCCATTAATCAACTCGAAAAGTTTTCATTTTGTAATTTATTCTGAGCTTTTTAAGACATTAAACAAAATCATTGAATGTATTTTTATGAGATTTTGTTGCCCTGTAAAAGAAATATGTATGAAATTTTGTAATAATTTATTTATCAGAAATACTGATATTGTAGCGTAGTGGAAGTAATAAAAATGTGTGACAAATTTATTCGCTTTTTAAGAATGGCAGCTTCATCTAAGATCAAACTTGGTACGAAAAAACTACCAAATGATTTTTAATGTTTTTTTAAAAAATGTTCTGCGTGGTTTTCAGGACTGGGCACTTTTGTTATTTGTGCTACAGTTTTCTTTTTTAAAACCTCGCTGTATTTATCATTATTTTAAATGAGGATGTCTTTGAGATTTTGTTCTCTGTTAGCTGAAAATTTGTGTTTTGAATTAAAGATTCTTATAATTCAAACTTAAAATGACTATACGCGACATGTTTTCCAATGCGTAACCAATGGTCTAAATTACAAGACCAAAATATTTTTCAAATTCCCAATTTTTTTTAACTGATTAACAAAAGTAAGATTTAGTGTTAAGATCTTATGTTCATAAGAATAAAAAATAGGCTTTATATATGTATTCGTATTAAAGACTTAATCTGATAATTTCTCACTATTGCTTTTTTTTATACATCTTTTTCTTATTACCTTTTTTGAATAAGTTTCTTTTTATATATATCTCAACGATTTGTTTGGCGGCCTGATGACCAACTGGCTAGCCCTCTGACTTTGGGTACCACAGGCTTCAGGTTCGGAATCCTGGCGGTGACGTGGATGTTTGTTAGTGGTTCAGAATTCACGTTAAACTGTAGGTGCCTGTCTAATTAGCCTAAAATGTGCACAAAATGACCGTAGAGTGACAAACTAAACAAAACCGGGGTTTGCTTATTGAAATTCAAAATAATTTTGTTCGTTTCAAAGCTTTGCTTTTTTTTTTTTTTTTTTAAATGCTTATTTGCATTTTATTCGTGCTTTAATTTGGGACATCTGAAATGTAAGGTTATTTAAATCATTATTTTATTAGTATGCTTTCTTATGGGAAGAAAATATTTTTATGGTTTAATGTATTTTTGCTAATAAAATGTAACGCTATATTTTAGTATACTTATAAATTGTGTTAGTGAACTTTCAATATTTGGAAGTTCTTGTGATGTATGTCTTCCTCAATGCCATTAACATGGATAATGGTATTCCTCCATAATGCGTGATCGTAATTTTTCTTGGTGACCACCAGTTCATTAGATCTTTTCTTTTTCCTTCAAACAATGGGGGCAAGACATCGAACAATGACCGTTATTCTCAGAATTTTGGTCGAATTGAAATTTTCTATTTAAGAGTTCGTCATCTTTTGAAATCAGAATCTATTGAGGAGTGAAATGACCATTCAGTGGGCACTTAATGATTCGGGTCACATGTTTTAAAATAAGGGTTCAGCCGTCTCCGCTAGCCTGATAAAATTGTTTTCAAGGCTCGTGTCGCATCTTAGAATTGTATATTAAATATATCAAACTGCCCGTGATTGGTACTTTGATAGTTGTACGTTCCTCGCATTGTCGAAGCAGAGTTCACTGGAAAATTTATGTTTGGTGCGGCCTCCAGACTGAGTTGGACGCATTGGCTCGGAACAGGAACTGGCCTGTGAAGCCAAGTAGCACATTTAGAAATCGACTTATTCTAATGTATTCAATTGCGCCAGGTGTAGAAGGTTGACATTATCAGATTGTATTTTCTTCGGAGTTATGAAAGCACTGGCTAGCTTTACAGTACTTTTGCTAATTTCATCATGTTTTTGATAATGAATTTGGACACAAGATTGTATATTGTCTCAGCTGTGATTCCAGTTCTATGCGAAGTACAGATTACGTGAATAGATAAATAGTTGTGAAAGTAAAGGTTATCATAGATATTCTTAAGTTAGTTTAGTTTATTAATAAACGACATATCATTAATTAATATAGAAATTTAACTAAACAACTTGAAACAAAATTGTTTAATAAACTATTTTTATTTACTTTGTTAATAGTAATTTAGTACTAATTTTATTTATTTCATTAATAATGTTATATGTTATTTTATGCAGTAATATTAATACTAATTATCTGAAAAAAAGGAATGTTTTGTGCTATAACTGAAGTTTATTCATTTTGGAAAATCTTCTCTGTCAATATAAGGCCGTTGGTACCACAGGCCTCGGGTTCGAATACTGGCGATAGCATGAATGTTTGTGAGTGGTTTGGAATCCACGTTAAAATGTAGGTCCCGGTCTAATTATCCCGAAGTGTACGCAAAATGACCGTAGAACGACAAACTAAACTGTCAATACAATTACAGAATCTACTATCCTTTTTGATTGGTCATTAAAATTATTTATTTTACAGGATTTCTTATTGTTTGGTTCTTTTTTTTTTCTTTCGAATTTATTTATACAGACAAAGTACATTCAAATTAATGCTTATATTTTTATAGTATTTTATGTTTATTTTTTATATTTTTATAGCGAATGTTTTATTTTATTTTACATTTATATATTATTATTTATCTACTAAAGAGTACCTGTTTTTATGCTCATTTCGTACATTTAACTGAAAGGAAAACTATCAAATTTATAAATTTATTAAAAAATTTTATGTATTGTATTAAAATACTAAAACACACTCATCCATTATTGTATTGTAGTTTTATATCTGTAAAATTTTGTGCGATTTGTAGTTGATATATTTTAATATCGAACTCATAGGTTTAACTAAATACAATTTCTGTCGCATGCTTTTAAATCAGTTTTCCCCTGAGTAACATTTAACTCTCCAAATAATGTATATATGCTGTCGTATAAAAAGGGCCAATGAAAAATATTAGACAATTCTTTAATATTTTTCCCCTGAAATAAACGAACATTTTATACAAAAGGAGCATATTGTTTTCGAGTATTATAGCAAGATTGATTTATGCACTAGTTTTTAGACGTTACGTACATTTACTTGATGGGCTGTTTTAAATCAAATTCTTCTCGTGTATATGCGACGTTGGATTTTATAAAGTTTCTTCTTTATACCACGAGTACTTTATATCTCGATTGTTATTTGAAGATTTAAATTTTTCTATCTTAAAGTAACTCATCTAAATTTAGTATCTGTAAATTATGGAAAACTGAAAATTGTGAACGTAAATTCACTTTTAATGCGTAGTAAAAAACAGTTGTGTTCAAAACTAGAAGGAATCTATTTACCGAGAGAATGCAAGTAAGCATTGTTTACCTTTGAAAATCACTTTGTTTAGCTGTTAATGAATTTAATTTTGACAACACTATTTTTATTTGGAAGGATTTAAATTAAATTATGCAGTTATTAGCTGTCATGATATAGAAATAAATTTTAAAACTGTTTAAAATAGAATCTTACAATTTTTTTCCTTCTGAAACTAGTTATCTATTAAATATAAATGCACGATTTTCTAAAGTTGTTTTTCTTTTAGAATCATTTAATATTTGTAATATTTTAAAGATATCTTTTTGATGATATGGAAATAAAAAAAAAATACATATATAAATAATTGTAGTGATAAACAAAAGATTTTTATTTGGCTTGTGTATTTATAATGAATGATTTAAACCCTGTAAAAAGGCCTGTAAAAAGACTTTGTTTTGGCAAAGTCACAAGGACAAAGAGGAAGAGGACGACCCAGGTTGCGATGGATAGACGCAGTTGAGAAGGATTTTGCTGTTAAGAATTGGAGGACCTTTGTCACCCAGAGGAATGCATGGAAATCTCTTCAAAGGAAAGCCTTGGCCCACTCTGGGCTGTTGTGCTATTGATGATGATGTATTGTTACAAATGTTACTATTAGTTTAATTCTGAACAATTATTCATTGACGGAATTAATAAATTGTTATTATGATTTTAATATCGTATCATAAGTTAAATGACATATCTCCATTTATATAAAGAAGGATTAACAAAAATTGTGTTTATTAATACTCTTATTTAGAACTTTTGCCCAATATCTTGCTATATACTTGATCCGTTAGGTAATATCTCGCATTTTCTAAAGGTTTTAAATATAATTACATCACCATGAAATTGTTTTTAAAATTAAGGACGATTTAATTCCCTTTTAATTTTATATCTATTAACCCGCATTTGATGAATATTCCGGTATAATTCAAATACATTCTAACACATTCAACACTATTCTACTTTCTCATCGGAACTTCTGCATCATTAACGCGCGCTATTTTCTTAACCCAGCATTTTTTTCACTTATCATTTTCAAATATTAACCCTAATCTTTTGATCCTTGTGTGGGAAATAGCGGATAATTATGGGTTGAGTACCTTTTCTTTGTTCGAATTATATTGCGAAACCTTTGTATTTTAGAAGCCAGATAAATATTGTAAAATAAATATTTTTTGTCTACTTTGAAAATTTTCGTATTTTATTGCAGCTAGTTAAAACATTTATTCTTTATTTTACTATAAAATTTTTTTAAGATAAATAATAAATTTTTTAATGTCATCTATCATTTTATTGACTGTCAGTTTATAAGACAACGAAAAATCTTTGCCAGCTTTGAAAATTTTTATTCATTGTTGGATATTTATTTGTATTGCAATAAACTAATCATTGATCCAAATCAAAGCGTGTCTATGTAAGAAAATTAATGATTCGCGATCGATCTATTGCCCGGGAAATAATTTTTTTGACAGATCCTCGTTAATTTATACAAAATGTCAAAATAGTACGTCGTTTGAAAAAAAAAAAATCGTTGTAGAATTTTTTGTCTTTCCATTGAAAAAAATAATAATAAATTGAATGTAAATCATTCCACTTGAAAAATTATAAAATATTCAACATTGAAGAAATGAAAAATATATTTGAAAATGACTAATAACTCTGCAGTTTTATTTAATTTGGAGAATTTTCCAAGTGTGTTTAGTGAGAAAATATCTGATTTTTAAAAAATATAATGAAAATATATGTTCAGGAATTTCTCCTATACCTCTAATGATATGACTTATTTACGTATTACTTTTCTGGATATTTATTGAGGTTATTTTATTTGTGATAGCTATTCGATACGATTTGAAAACATTAGCTTCTTAAGCATTTCATTTCTTTTCAAATGTATTTTTCTTTTCTATGGTAATCTTTATTAATAGTATTTCTTTTCATTGCATCTTTTTTTTTGTGTGCGGTTAATAAAATTTCAAAATTGGAAATTTGATTAGTGTATATATATATATATATATATATATATATATATATATATATATATATATGTTTCCTCTGATTTAGATATAGTATGTATAGTTGGATATAGTCTCCTCTGTTTTAGATATATCTAATTAGATATTATAAATCTGCCTCGCTTATCCAAATACTCCTTGTAGTGAAATGACCTTTTAAAAGTTATTGCGTTGTTTATCAAAAATGAAGTGATGGGCTGCTTACAATCTATTAAAATGATTTTAAACATTTTGTACATATCCTTTAAAAGAACTTTTGCTCTTTTTATAAATCCGACTTTATTATTCACTAATTTGGTTAGCGCTGAACTTCCGATTGTTCCGATGGCTCCTCCTGAGCTTGAAGGCAACCATGCGTTTAAATGGGTTCTTAGCAGAAATCTTCAACGTCTTTCCACTTTCACCCGTTTCGATTCTGTACTGATCCCATCAACGAATAGCATTCTTTTTCTTGCTTTGGATTGCATGCACGATTGAGTTTCTCATGTCGATGTCATCGACTTATTAGATCCACTGACGTCTTGTTTTCTTTTTCACGCCGTGGCATTGTTTTGGGGAGTCATTATAGATATCAATAGTTGTTTTGAAGCATCTATTACGCTGTACGCTATTCAGGAAATGATTCACTATTGCTCTTTGATAATTATATATCATGAGTAAGGGAAAAAAGTATATTAACAATCTCATAGTCGAGGTTTTACAAGTATGTCCGTGCCAAGTTAAGAGAGATTGGCTTCCTCGGGCGTATCGATATTATTTTTAATTAATAGCATCTCTTATAAGGAATAAACGCTGGATTTCGGTTTGTTACTCTATTTTGACGGTCATGTGATTTCAGCGCATTGAATGATTTTCAAAAGAATGGCTGAATTTGTGTTGATAGATCAAATATTATTTAATAGTAGTCAAATTTCCTCATAAGCCAGATAAACATTGAGGTGATTCTTCATCACGTATTAGAACTGTTCATACACGATATAAATTTATATATAGAATATCAGAACAAGTGACGTTAGAGGTCTGTATGTAATGTTGCAATTACTACTTTAGAAATCTTTCATGGAAATTATTATGTAGTCATTGATGGATTATAGATTGATTTGGTTTGTCGTTCTGCTGTCATCTTGTGCACAGGAGGTAAACAGATCGAGACCTGCAGTTTAAAGTGGATTCCGAACCATTAACAAACATCCATGCCCCCGCTAGGAGGATGGTTTATAGTAGATGAAGGTACTTCAGATGAGCAGTGCTATTGGACATTTCGAATGAACTATTACTTAAGATTTTGTATTAACATTTACACGTGAGAAACTAGTTGCGTTGGACGGGTGCTACTATTGCTCACAGTTAACCAAAAACGAAATAGTGAGATTTATTCCAACTACGGTATGCAGCTCTTTTAGTTAAATCCACATGATTTGGTGTTTTTTCGTCACTGTTGGCGAAATATGGGTACACCATTCTTCGATGCTAACATTAAGCTACTAGCGGAAATTCTGCATTGAAGAATAATCTGAATACTTTTTTAAGCTGGGAGAGTTATAGTTATTTCTTTTAGGAATCGGAGGGCATTATCTTCATCGACTATTTGTAAAAGTGTAAAACTAATAATACAGCTATACATAAAATGAGCGCTAAACTTGAAATGAAAACATTTACTAATAATGTTGTATTTTCTGATAATTAAAGTTTAAATCTAACAAAAATATTTCTGTGTTTTAATAAAATTATCTGCAGACAATATTCATTCTAATAACCCGTCCAATCTGTTTGCATCCTCTTTTGAGCCCCATTTGACTGTCAGTCTTACCGCACAGTGGTAGATCTAAACAGATTATTCCAATGTTCACAATCTTTTAAAAGTAATTGATTTTGTCTCGATTTAGAAACGACATTTCAAATTTCATTCTTTGCTTTGTATAAATCTAATTACATTAGCTATGATGCTCAACAGTTTTGCTTATGAATTTTAATTGACTTGAATGCTAAATGCATTAAATAACTTATGGTTTGGAAACAAATAAATTGTTTCCATTGTAAAATTATGAATGTGAAATTGTAATTAAAGATACGATAATTTTGTTCAAAATAATCTCAAATCCATTAAATTGGCGTCTAAATTGAAGTTCAATTTTTCGTATTAGTGTTTAGTTGATAAATAGGTTTCAATTGGAAAAGTTTTTATGGTGTACTTGAATACCTATATGGAAACGTGAAATTTTTTTTGTATTTAATTTGTACATTATTGTTCTAGATGAGATATTTTGCCATTTAGGTAATATCTCAAAGTATCTAAAATATAATTAATATTTTCAGTTAACACTTCCTACCTGTCCCGCATTAAGGATTAATAAAGCTAATTGTTATCAAGATTACCTGCTAAATATACTTTAATTTTTACGTTTTTTTTTTCTTCATGCAACGTTAGAAAAGTTATTATGTAACCTATTGTAAAAATAACTGACATTGTATTTACTATGCATGTGTCCTTGTCCCAGAATATGACCAGGTTGAAAACAAACAAACCAGTAAATGATCCACTGCCTGCGTGCCGTACTAAACAAGAAAAATCTATTGGTGTTGCGCTTAAATGGAATGAAATGAAATAATTTCATTAACGTTAACAGGTTTGGCTGCCATAATAGGTCTGTTAATGAATTAATTCGTTAAGTCCCCCATGTTTCGCAAAAGCGCCATTTCTATAGATCCCGAAACTAATTGGAAAGCTGTCGTTAACGTAATTTTCGTTCAAGAGAAAGTAATTCGTTTACCTGGTATGAAAGTAATGGGCTTGCGTGTTATTTATTGCAATGCGCTAGTTATTGTTAGCTTATTTAGTTAACCTTTACAGCAGACACTAAGTTTCCTTTTTATTCTTCCTGCCAGTTTTAACGTAAATAAAACTATTTTAATGACAGGGTTGGGAATATTTTTTTTAAATTTTTTTTTGTGGGTGTGGTACGTACTTTTTTTTAATGGTACTAAATAAAAATGATACCTTTTAAAACTGGTTTTAATTAACTACGGAACATTTTTTTCGTGGTTGTAAACTTCAACAATTTTTATCCAAGAATTGAAAAAGAGAAACTGACATTGACTTTGGAAAAAATGTTTGGTTTATATTAAAATATTTCTGATGTTTTTTCCGGTTATTGTTATTCAACGGTGCCGCTGTTATTTAACTTTATTTTGCTTCGAACTTATGGTATAAAAATATTTGATGTTAAATGTATATTTTACTATTATCTTTTGTCGTAATATTTCGTACTTTCTGGTATATTCATATTCGTTTCTTCCGTATTATTATAATTTGAAGCATATTATATTTTTTAAAACATTGTTAACTATAGTATATTTTAATATCAATTAATCAATTTCAGAATTTAAACTTTCGTAATTCTCACATTCGAATCAAATAGTTTCATTTTCGCCTGCAACTAACAACTTAAGTCTTATTTAGTTTTCTGTATTATTCTATAAAAGTAATTGCTGTTCTATTGCATTTAATTTTATTTGTAAAATTAAAATTGAATATCTTAAACTTGTAAATATGTAGTTTTAATACTTAACTAAATCAAATTGCCTTGCGAATTCCCTTCCCTATTTTATTTACTACTCTATGGTGGGTGTGTATTTGCCACTTAGGCTCCGTCCGGATAAGTATAAAAATTTATTGAATACTACTGGAAAGTCTCATTTGAAGTTGGCATTTCTGATATAGCTCAGGGGTCTCCAAACTACGGCCCGCGGGCAAAATCTGGCCCGCGACAGCGAATAACTTATTGTTGCTGTAATAAGTTGGATAAAAAAACAAACACAGAATGATAATAACTCGGTTTTCTTGACTTGCTAGGTAAAGCTTAATGACAAGCATAATACACAGGAAATTTAACTTAAGCATAACAAATAATTGAAATGAATCCCACTAACATTATAAACTAGTGAACATCCCGCGGTTACCCTCGGTAGTTATGTTGGGGTAAAGAGTATCGCATATGTATGTATATCGATGTTTGAAATGTATATATCCTGAATCAAACACATGAATTTTATCCAGAAAATCCATCAGGAACGGAAAAGCTAAATTAACACGAATGAAACCGAACACTAGATGTCGTCAAGTGTCATGGTCGTATCGATACACATAATAATTGTAGTAATTGAACCAGCGAATTTAGCAATAATATGCTCTCAGAGCTCGTACTCGGCGACTAGTCTAGAAATTACAGATAATGGCAGAAAAATTAAAACAGTTTTGGCCCTCGGTACTTGCTGGAGTAAACAATATGACCCTAAGGCTGGAAAGTTTGGAGACAGTTTGGTTGGTTTTAGTTAGCTTAATGAATGGACCACTTTAGCTGCTTTATTGTGCCAAAGCTGATCCAACAGCACACCAATTATACTGTTGTATGTGGTATATATAGTAAGTGTTTAAACATTTTTTTAATGACTGTAGTGTAAAAGAACATTATCAAATGAGTTGCAGAAATTTTTAAATTAAATTTTAAAGCCTAAACTTTTAAAAATGTTGCTAGATTGTAGGTAAGCATATTTTAAATTGGAAGAGTTGGATTTTTTTTTCCCAGAAAAGAATAATTTATATAATTTTAAAACAGTTGGATTTGTGTTTCTGCATGTAAAATAAGCATGTTATTAGTAATAAAAAAAACCCGCAAATGAATGTTTTTAATTTTAAAAAATTTGAATGATCTGAGGTGATGGATAGTTTATCATTCATTTTAAAAGCAAATTAGAATTTTTGCACTTATTTATTTATAATAAACCAAGATTTCATTTAAAAATTGGAATTTTTTTTTTTGTGTGTGGAGACATGTGGTTTAGCGTAGAATAACCTACGAATTTTTTCGTTAAGAATAATTTCCATATATGCAAATCGAAATCTATTGTGGCAATTAATAAACTATGAATATGCTTAAATGATTGAAATTAAAAGAAATGCATTTATTATGATAAAGAAGGAGAAAACTTTGAAGGAAACTTCGAGAAAAATTTGAAGAAAAAGTCAGTTAAGTATTCAAAGATTTTTACTGGCTTTCAAACAACATTGAAAAAATAATAATAATAAAATAAAAGTCTATGAAATAAATTACTGAAATTATACTTTAATTCCTTTGTTTAAAAATTGTCATCTTTTATTATATAGTAGTCAAAGCCGAACTTCACCAAATGAAATTATTAGTTACTCCTCAACTTCTTCGATTAAATTTCTGAACGAAAAAAATATATATATCAGAAGGTACAAGTATCATTATAAGGTTTTTTTTTCTCTGTATTACAGGTTATTAGATATTATTTGTTATTGTTATTTGCTATGAATGCAAAAATTATCGCTTTGATGTAATTTCAATCTTTTCTAATGATTTTTGCGAACAAATGAAAAAAAAAAGAACGTGTTTTAAGCGCGAACCTGAAAAAGAAATGGCGGTATAAAATATCTTTCTGTGATTATTTAAGAAAATACTTTTTTTACGAAAGATTCTTTAAGGAATGATGCAGAAAAGTTTATGAGATAGAGATGAAAGTAATTCATATTGCTCTTTATAAAACGTTTAATATTTTACTTTCAATTTGGCCTAAAATAATGCTGCAATATTTTTATTATTATTTTTTAATCTTAATCTTCACTGTGCTTTTAAACAAAACGATTTTATTACAATTTGAACTCTAAATTAATCTAATAGACAAGCACTTCCATCAAATGAACTTGATAATTTAGGTAACACCTCACGTACTTTGAAAACGCGTGAGTGAAAAGTGTGCGTTGGTAGCATAGCGTAAGAATAAAATTACTACTCCATGGTTGGTAGGCAAAGCACTGTATTTTGTGAAAAGATACGGTGAAGGTTTTGTTTACGCTTCTGTCGTGTGGGGTTACTTGTGGAGGTCAGGGTATCGCCACCCAAGGAGTTTTGAAATTCGAAACAGGAAACGACTTTCTTCTTGTTGAAAAGGGTTACCTTGTTACATTGAAAGGATTTGTGCATATTTTATTTGTTGTTAAGCAAATCGTACTAACAGCATTCACAAAAAGGTCAATACTACAAAGGCATGCTTTTGTGTTTATAAGGACTACAACATTTAAATAGTAAAATAAGATTGAAAATTTTATCTTCTCTTTTCTTTTCTAAACAGATGTTAAGCTGACTTGAAAAGTTTTTGTGAAAAATAATTGTACGTGTAATACACTTTTAAATGATGATAAAATTTGTAAATGTCTTAATTGATGTGTTCTAAACATTTCAATTGAAATTAATTTAATGAACTTAAGAACATAAATTATGTCAACAATATTTTTAATCAACATTTTAATAATGATTTCTAAACATTATTTTGAATCATAATCCCGGATTCCTTTTTATCTCTTTAGAACAAAAAGGGTCATTCTGAGCACCTAGCAGCAGATGTCAAATTATCTGTCTTCTCAATGCTAGCCACTGCATCCTAATTTTTTCCCCTTGATGAGGTTAGTGTGTAATCTAACGGATTTCCTTCCTGTATCATCATCTGCCTTTCATTTAGCAAATGATAAGGGAAAAAAGCTATTTGCTATAGTATGTGAGCAAATGAAAGTAGCTGGGAACACCTGCCTGCAATTTATGATAAGTTCGACATCATTTCGGTTGCATCTCTGCGGTTGGTGCTTTTTAACTAGCCGGTCTTTCTCTAAAGATATATTTTCATACTATTTATAAGAGTTTTTTTTATACATTTTTGGCTGCCAGAGTGTGTGGAATAAGTATCCACTGTGTGGCTGATTTCTGTTAATAAAGCTCCATTTATACTAGGATATATATTGATCTCGAGAAATTCCAATTAAAATGTCTGTCATAATGTCAATGTTTGCATTAACATTTTGTTAAAAATGCTAAACTCGTTGTGTTTTTTTAACAATGTATCTTGTTTATAAAAGTTATATTTTGTAATGTACTTTTATGAAGGAGAATATTGTTCATCCACTCTCCTTTATTAAATTAAGAATTTATTAATGGCTGCCTTGTGTGGAGAATTATTTTTTCTTCCGAGTTTCATTCTTTGCGATGCAATTTCTTGAATATATTCAAGTTGTTGGATTAAATTACTCTTGCATTTTTTTTTTATGTTTAGTGGGAAAAATCTGTGTCTCTTAACACAAGTATTTGTTTAATAACGTAAATTATCAGCTTAAAAAAATAGAACTTAGCAAGAATAAAAAACTCTATTTTTCTTATTTTGATATTTTAAGTAATTCATTCCATCAAAGTGCTTAAATTATTATTATTATAATTTGAAGTATTTTTTAATCAATGTATCAAGTTTTAGTATTTGTTCAGAAAAGTACAGATGCTAGTGTGGAAATATTTTCTACTTTTTTAAACAAGACACAGCGTCTTAAATATTAAAAAGGAATTAAAAAATCGTCATAATCATCATTTAATAACATAAATTTTGTGTAAATTTGGTTTATACAATATAATAAAATTTAATTTGCACGATTATTTATTGCAGTAGTACTCAACTTTTTTTATTATTGCCCTCCTCTTTAGTAATGGAAAATTTTCTTGAACTTTTTATAATTATTAAATATTATAGTAACTTTAATATTTTACTCAGTATAATTTATATTTGCAATATATGAATAATAGTGTGGTTTTTTTTTTTCGTCACACGAAATGACAGTATTCGAAATAATATTATCACATTACATTGTTTATTTATAGCAACGATAACTAACAACATATATTTGTTATAACATTTTCCTGATTAGCGATTGATAACCAGGAAAACGGTGCAAATGTAATCAAATATTTTATTATCATTGGCCATCAATATCCATTTTTTTTTTATGAATTATTTCTTGTCTACTGTATTATTAGAAAGAAATCAAGTTTGAATTTTATGTAACTTTTAATTTAAAATCGTTAATTCTTTAGAAGTTATTAATAATTAAAGTTTGTGATCATCCAAAATGTTCTTACGTTACTTTTAATTGACTTTTAATTCACTAAAAAGCCATTTATTTTTTATCGGTATTAATATGTCATGCACCACAGTTTGATAACTATCGATTTATTGTAATCGAATTTCTTTTTATAAGTATTCAGTATATAAAGAATGAATCGTCTCTTAGATAACTGCCTTAGGATACTATAAATTACGTTACAAATAATTTACAAAAGATTTCGACTAACTTTCTATCTAAATTATAGAAATATCACTTTTTTTATTGGTAAAAATATTTCTTTATTAAATATTATTTTAAAATGAGCTTTAAAGTAATACTCCAAATGCATGTAAAAGATGTAACCCAATTTTTAATATGAGTAATATATCGATTGATAAACAGGAAAAACATTTATTAAACAGAAATTGAGAGATTAAGTGATACGTTGGACAAGTTTAACTTCCGTGATAATTAAGTGTGCATAAAATGACCGTAGAGCGACAAACCAAACAAACCTCCGTGACAATTAGCAAACAATACTTAATTAGAAATTTTAAATACCTGTTCCTTGGTATAATAGAATCGCCTTAAATATAACCTTGTTTTAAATAGATTCGTGATTATTTTATTACTGTCCTAAAGCAAATTCATTTTCCATTGGTTGTATAATTTTATATGGACATTTCTAGCAATAAATGTAATAATGTGCGAGAAAAGAGCATGAAAAGATATATTTTCTTAAAAAAATCTGGCTAAGTTTCATTTAGTTACCGAAATAAATAGGCATGCTATCAAGGAAATTATGTCCAACGTTTTGAAATCACGTTTTCGAAAAAAAAAAAAAAAGCAGTGTATATAAGTCTTTCCAAATTTTATTCCATAAATATTAGTGAGAGGAGGTGGTGAGGGTTCGGATTTGTATGGAATAATAGGATTTTTTCTGATGCAGTACGTGATTGAAATTCTTGAAGGCACCCGTCATAGATCAACTCTCCCTCCACCCAGAAGTATTTTTGGCCCTTCCCCTTTTTTCTTTTATAGATGTGCAATACATTTTAGAGTTTACTCACTAAGCGAAGGATCTTACAACCTTTTCTAGTCAAAATAATTTTGGAGATGTTTATTCTCAATTTCTGAAAAAATTTGAATGAAATTCAATTCGAATTCTGAAAATGTTTGCTGATAAATATATCTTGAACCAAATAGGCCTGTGCATTAATGTATTATTTAGCAACACAACACCAATTTTAACAAGAGATGTGTCTTGGCAGCCAATACAGTTTAGACATTTTGGGGAAGGTAAGGAACCCCGCATTGAAGTTAGTGCTTTATTGTCTCCTAATTTGCGAGGAATTGGAAAGCATGAAATAAAATATTTTTCTAATTTTTGCTTATTTTTTTATTTAGCCGGATCTTGTTCAGTATTTCGCTCTTTTATAAAAATTTACATCTTGAAAATAATTATTTATCTAGGACTTTTAAATTTATAATAGCATGCATTTCTTTATTTTAATATACAATGCTTGCTGTTGTATGTTAAAGTGAGATCTTTGTATGTATTTATTCGTTTGCTTGTTATGCTGTTTTTCTTCTGTGGTGTCAGTGTGAAAATGTTTAGGTTAAGGGGATGTATCATTTTTCCCGGTATTATCTGTCTGTGTATAATGTTTCCACTTGATTTATTTTACTGTAGTTAATTTTCGTACTTTGCTTAATGTTATTTGTCTTTCTAACGAAGGTTTAAGTAGCTGTTGCGCGACGTAAATCAAGTTAATAAAGATGGATTGAGTAAATTAAATGACACATTCCAAAACAAAATGAATATAATGGTTGGTCACGTTTATTTGTTTGCATTGCTTTGATGGTTTCTTGACTGTAATTTATTTTATTTCTACTATCTCACTGTTCCGTATTATTTTGTTTGCAATTATTGGCAATAATTTGTTTTGGTTATATTTTATTAGAAAGTTCGGATGTCTCATAATCAGGGACGCGTATAAATCATTGCTTTTTCTAGTGGTCTACTTGATCTTGTATCACTTTCAAATATATATATATCATATGAATTTTTAAAGTCTTCCGTATTTTGATTAAAGATTAAGACAGGAATATCGCCCAGCTCCACTTTCATGAAAACTTAAACGTTTAATTAATAGAAAAATGTTTTATCCATTATTTTCGAATTATTTGCGAACTAAGAAATAAGAATTTTCGCGTGGTTCTATCTGCATGTTTTATTCCATTTATTTCTTGCTTTAAACATGATAGCATAAATTCGGTTAATTATCAAAACGGAAAATGTTTCTAATATTCATTACGTATTTTATGCGATTGTCAAAAACAAGTTCAATTTAACATTGCGATTGCGCCAAGCAAAGTTAAAATGCTCTCTAGCTATTTGGATCAACGAACAAGTAAAAAAAAAAAAAGAAATTCTAAAGAAATAATAACCTTTAAGTTTTTTTATAACGTTTCTTTTAAAATATATTAATGTAAAAAGTTATTGATAAAATTTTTCTATTTGTAAACCTCAAAAGTTTCTATTTTATTTTGAAAATATGAATTTTTCATGTTATTTTAATTGTTAAAATACCGTATATTTTGGAATATGAACTGAAAGTGCGATTTTTTCTCAAAAACTTTACCCAAAGTGTATATAAGCCGAAATGAAAAAAAATCCTGTAATGTTCGATTACGTCGTCATGAGGGCGAAAATGTTGCCGCGCAGTGATAAAGTGATATAATGGAACATAAATGTTAGATAATACACTGAAGTGACAAAAGTCATGGGATAGCAATATGCAAATTTTCAGATGGCAGTAGCATCGCGTAGAACAGGTAAAAATGCGCAGTGCTTTCGCACAGCTTTCATTTCTGTTCAAGTTATTCATGTGAAGAGGTTTTGACGTGATGATGACCGCGCGACGGGAATTAACAGACTTTGAAAGCGGAATGTTAGTTGGAGCTAGACGCATGGGTCATGCCATTTCGGAAATCGTTAGGGAATTCAACATTCCCAGATCCACTGTGTCAAGAGTGTGCCGAGAGTATGAAATTTCAGGCCACCATGGACAGCGCAGTGGTCGACCGCCTGCACTTAACGACCGAGACCGGCGACGTCTGCAAAGAGTCGTAAATTCTAACAGACAAGCAACACTGCGTCAAATAACCGCAGAAATCAATGTGGGACGTACAAGGGGCTTGTCTGTTAGAACTGTGCGGAAAAATTTGGCTTTCTTGGGCTATTCCAGTAGAAGACCGACTCGAGTGCCTTTACTGACAGAACGACATCGCTTGCAGCGACTCTCGTGGGCACGTGAGCATATCGGTTGGTCCCTAGATTAATGGAAAACCGTGGCCTGGTCTGATAAGTCACGATTTCAGTTGGTAAGAGCTGATGGTAGGGTTCGAGTGTGACGCAGACCCCACGAAGCCATGGACCCAAACTGTCAGCAAGGCACTGTTCAAGCTGGTGGTGGCTCCGTAATGGTGTGGGCTGTTTTTTCATGGCATGGACTTGGTCCTCTGGTGCGACTGGACCGAACATTGACTGGAAATGCTTATGTTCAGCTACTTGGAGATCACTTGCAGCCATTCATGGACTTCATGTACCCAAATAACGATGGGATTTTTATGGATGACAATGCGCCATGTCACCGGGCCACAACTGTTCGCGATTGGTTTGAAGAACATTCTGGACAATTCCAGCGACTGATCTGGCCACCTAGATCGCCCGACATGAATCCCATCGAGCATTTATGGAACATCATCGAGAGGTCTGTTCGTGCCCAAAATCCTGCACCATCAACGCTTTCACAATTATGGACGTCTATCGAGACAGCATGGCTCAATATTCCTGCAGAAGACTTCCAACGACTTGTTGAGTCCATGCCACGTCGAGTTGCTGCACTTCGCCGGGCGAAAGGAGGGCCGACACGATATTAAGAGGTATCCCATGACTTTTGTCACTTCAGTGTATATGATGGAACATGTGTATTATATAATATATGATGGAACATGTATGTTATATAATATATGATGGAACATGTATGTTATATAATATATGATGGAACATGTATGTTATATAATATATGATGGAACATGTATGTTATATAATATGTTAAGATGAAACATATGTGTTATTTAATATTATATGATGAAACATATGTGTTATATAATATCCATCAATATTATGGATGGCAACGAGAAGGATTTTGTGTACGAAGAGGACCTAAATTCTTGCATTGAAAGTGATGATGGATTGCATCTAGACATCGTAATGGATGTATAAATGTCGCGAACTATATGGAAATTCGGATTCGGATATGAACTTTAAAGGATTAATCTTTTTTGCATAAAGTTTGCTTTCAAAACACCCAAGAAGTAAATAAAAAGATTAAAGTAATTTTTCTTTTCCATTATTAATTTTATGTGCCAATTATTGACGATATTCTATTATCATTTCTGGTGTACGTTTTGATACTTTTCCATTAGTCGGTTGCAAATTTTGCTAACATCAGATTTTTCTTTTTGGCGATGACACAACAAACCAGTAATAGAAACTTAAGAAATATTAGCTAAGAGTATAAAAACGCTCTACATTTAGCTATATTTGGCGATTTATCGCTTATGCCCAGTGAACAGAAAAATATCTACGTTTTTTTTGTAGGATTAGAGGATTCATATATAAGCCGAATCTCGCAGTTTAGCTTTAGAAAATTCTAAGAATTCTCGACTTATTCACGAAAATATACAGCATCTATTTGAGTGAGTTATAGTCATCTGTAGAAATCTTATATATACTCTGATAAAATGAAATTTTAAATTAATATATGCTATTTTTTATCTTATGATATTAAATATTTGCCATTATTACATTATAATAGATTTAGTTTTGTTAATTTTCATAGGTAGATATTTTTATTTTTGGTTAAATATAAAACATCAGCAAAGTTTTTCAAAAAATACGATGTTTAAAAAAATGATGATTGTTATTGATTATTTGTAGTAAATGATTTATCTTTCTATTTGTTTAGAATGCATTTTTAATTTTGCTCTATTTTTTCATAAATGTAATCAGTTTTACTAATGTTTATGCAATTTTTGTTTAAATTTATTTTTTTCATTTTCAATCTTTAAAGGATAACCAGCGGATTATTAATAGCTGATTAATTGCATCATGCTGTTTCTTAATTCTCTAAAATATGCAATACAATTTTTTTATGCACTGTAAATTCATTTCATTTATATTAATTGCAAAACTTTTGCGTCACGATTGGCAAATCTTTCAGCATCTTATTTCACTTAAGTAATGGATTATTTAAATGAAAGAGTGTTTGTTCATTGCACAATGTGTTTTTAAATTTTTTTCAGCTATAAACTTTATGTTCTCAAGTGTTTGACACACATAACTGTCATCTGTTGACAGATTACATTCGATAATTTACTACGCAGAAGCCATTTTTTGTTGACCTATCCCATTTTCTTAAGTTCTTGTATGTTAAGTACCACTTATGGCAAATGGGTCCACTACAAACATATTATAAGAATAGTTAACAAACAGTGTTGTAAAAAGCTATTTTTTTCCCGGAATATATATGTTCTAGTGAGTAATTTAAGTTTCTTTCGTTGCCGAGAAGGAATTCATTTATTGCGTTAAACTTCAAAATATTTTGGACAACAAAGTTTCTCAGAAGTAATTATAATCGCATTTGAAATATAGTTCTACATTGTACCATAGTGCTGTGTCCTATATTGTACCATAGTGCTGTGTCCTATATTGTGCCATAGCGCTGTGTCCTATATTGTGCCATAGCGCTGTGTCCTATATTGTGCCATAGCGCTGTGTCCTATATTGTGCCATTGTGCTGTGTCCTATATTGTAGCTGGTGGTTTTTTTTATTATAATACATGAATTATTGTCGTTTATTGTTAAAAAAAACCAACCTTCCATCCTTTTTAATCAATTCAGTTACACATAATCTATAACTATTTAGTCGTGTATAAAGTGTAAATACAGTCAAACCTGTTTTTATGCAGTCCTTTTTGTTGAGATTTTTGTGTGTGTGTATATGATTTTTTTTTTGTGTGGTATATATAAAAAAAAAACTATCAAATGAATATTGTAAATAAAAAGATGTAATTTAAAAAGATGACAGATGGCTGTCAAAATAGCATGCAAATTTAAAAAAGGGTCATCAGGTGGGTCCATCAGATGGCCCCATTTGATATTATATAGTATCATCCCATTACCACGGATGTTATTAGATGCGAGGTAGTGCTTCATCGTGAGATTTTGATTTACTACATATTTTATTATGCGGCCCCTATTTACCTCATAATTTTTTTTAATGTGTTGCAAACAATATATTTTCTAGCTACATATAAAATTTCAAGATATTTTTTATGTATCTTCTTTTTATTGGTCCCTATATCCCCCTATCTCCTACAAAAAAAAAAAAAAAAAAAGTTTGACTGTTTATCTAAAATATTTTATTAGTTTTCGTTCTCATATACAGTGAGCCACAGAATTGAGTATACACCTCTAAAACTTTTAGACTTCTTCCAATTACAAATTAAATATTGATTTAAATAGATACGTTTTTTTATCCTAGATACTTTAACCTCTGCTTTACCATCCTATAATAACACAATTCTATAGTTAACTTATTTTTTACGAAAAAAGTTAATCGATTCGAAGAAAAGATAGAAAACCACGCCACAAAACTGAGTATACACTTCTTATATTTGTAAATTATGCCACCACTTTTTTTAGTTTCAAATTTTCTTTAAAGAGTTTCAGGAGTAGCTGCTGCTTATAACACGTGCTATTGCACTTCAACGCTTTTAAATAGTATTTTTTCTCATTAAAAATCGTAAAATGAGCTCTCGTAGAGAAACTACTGAATCTGAGCGTTTATTGGTTGTAAAATGGTCGAAAGAGGGCAAATCTCTTCGAGAAATCGCTTCGTTGATTGGTGTAACTCATGGTTGTGTCCAAAAAATACTACAGAAGTATAAAAAAAAACTGGATCTGTGGCCAATATTCCTGGAAGAGGACGTAAAGAAATACCGAGTACTACAACGAAGAGGAAGATCATTCACTCAGTAAAGAAAGATCCGAGGGTGAGTGCCTCTAAACTAACTTTATTGATGTCCTCTACAATCGGGAAAAAGATCTCAGTTGAAACAATTCGACGTACCCTTCACCAATATGGGTTTCATGGCCGTACACCAATTCGAAAGCCACTCATCAAGTATGTGAATAGACAAAAGAGAGTGATTTTCGCTAAAGAACATCGTTTAAAGCCTATTTCTTTCTGGAACACTGTAATATTTTCTGCTAAAAGTAAGTTTAATCTTTACGGAAGCGATGGACGATTTAAAATATGGAGAGAAGCTGGGAAAGCACTGGCACCTAAACACACCATTAAGACAGTCGAGTTCGGAGATGGATCTGTCCTCGTTTGGGGTTGTATGTCGGGTGGAGGAATTGGAGAGCTTGCTTTTATTAATGGTATTATGGACAAACATGTATTTTTGGGGATTTTAAATGATAACTTGAAAAAAAGTGCCAGTAAGTTGGGGCTTGTGTGAAGCTTCATATTCCAGCAGGACAACGACCCCAAGCATACAGCGAAGATTGGGCAGTTATACTTGCTGTACCATTGCAAGAAGCAATTACACACTCCAGCCCAGTCTCCAGACCTAAACGTCATTGAAAATTTGTGGTCACAATTAGAGAAAGCTGTACATGAGCACGAAATCACAAGCAAGGAAGTTCTCAAGAAGGTTCTAAGAGAAGAATGGACTAAAATTTCTGTTGAAACCATTAAAACACTAGTAGAATCTATGTCCAGAAGATTACAAGCTGTAATTCAAGCAAAAGGTTATGCAACAAAATATTAATTTGTACGTTAAAAGGAAATTAATAAAGGTGTATACTTATTTTTGTGGTGGTGTTTTTCCTCTCGTCTCAGAACTTTTATTTTTTTTCGTAAAAAATAAATAAACGTAACAATTTTATAAGTATAGTACGGTAAAGCATAGACTAAAGTATATAAGGTAAAAAATTCAATCATCTTAAAGCAATATTTAATTTGTAATTGCAAAAAGTCTCTAAGTTTCTAAGGTGTATACTCAATTTTGTGGCCCACTGTAGCTCGATTTTTATTGGATTCAAACAATCTATCAGCGGCCTGATAGTCAATTGGCTAGTGCTTTGGCTTTTGGTACCACAGGCTTCAGGTTCGAATCCTGGCGGTGGCATGGATGTTTGTGAGTGGTTCGGAATCCACGTTTAAATTGTAGGTCCCGATATAATTAGCACAAAATGACCGTAGAGCGACAAACCACGCCAAATTAATCAATTTACCTGAATTTATTTAACTACATAAATTTGGAATTGGAAAAGGGCGTTATAACAACAGTAACAACAAACTGAAATTTCTATTGCATGCTTTTTGTAGTTTTATTTAATAACAGTGACGCATAGGGAGTTCAGTAAGGAATTGTAATAATAAAGATTGTAGTATAATATGTTGAATATTATTTTTACGTAGAAAATGTATTTATATCTGTGAAAAATATTTTTCCTTATAAATAGTGTATGTTATTAATATCATTAGTACCCATTCCGGAATTCTTAACTACTCTTGCAATTCTCCGATTTTCGAATAGGATTTCGCATTGATTTCTTGTCATTCTGTATTGAAAGAGCCATGGGAACTTTGGCGTTATTCTTCGATGATTTCCAGTGATGGCTCTGAAACTGCTCATAAAACCTGCACTTTCTCGTTCCCCATTGGTCCAGAGGAAAATATGTGCTCTTGACTTTCACGACGCCCACTGTTCAATACAGGAAATGTTTCCGGAGAATTTTATTTGTAGTTCTGTGGAGTTTATAGGCTACTTGCAAAAGTGATAAAAGGGCCTGCCTTTTACGTCACAGCGTATTGCGATTCCAATAAGCAAGTATCTATTGGATGCCATTTGTGAAAGGAAAGAATAACACACATAAGTGTTTAAATTGGCTGAAACTAAATGTTTTTATTTGAAAAAAAAAAAATAAATAAAGTACAGATGTATTGAAGATAAAAAAATAACTCTATTTTTGTTTCTTAAATGAAAGTCACTTGTTCTTATATAACTGAACATTTGATTCGATGTAACTGAAATCTGCGATAAATTTTAAAGTGGATTGAACTGAAGAAATTTGTTTTCCATGTGGCTGATTTTTTTTTTCTTGAAAATTTTAGTCGAAAAAAAAAAATCAGCCAAGAATAAATCGATAGAATAAATAAATAAATGAAATCGATAAATTTCAAGAATAAATTGCACATGCATTATATTTTGTCATTTTCTTTTGGTTAAAATATGCCCCTTTTTTTTTTTGTTGTTGTAGGAGCCTATCCATTTTTTTTATATATCCATCAACTCTATTAGTCTGTTCTTCCTTTTGTAATTTGTCTTTGTGAGGAGGTAATGTATTTGTTATAAATTTAAAAAAAAAATGTATAAATATAAATTGCGATAACTTCCTCTCTTGTTGTGTTGCGGCCTGATGGCCAATTGGCTAGCGCTGTAGCCTTTGGTACCACAGGCTTCAGGTTCGAATCCTGGCCGTGGCATGGATGTTTGTTAGTGGTTCGAAATCCACGTTAAACTGTAGGTCCCTGTCTAATTAGCATAAAGTGTACAAAAAAATGTCTGTAGAGCGACAAACCAAATCAAATCACTCGCTGTTTTATGTTTTGGAATCCTTTCATTTCTTTTTAATATTAATATACATACGAAATAAAAACATTATTTAAATGCAAAAAGTGAACTAATTACATATCATCATCATCATCATTGGCGCCCCAGCCCTAATTACATATCATACATTTACTAAAAAATTTAAAATGTTTATTGTTAACAAAATGCTTGTGGTAAACTTTTTCAATTATGTTCGTAATTAAATTGGGACTGAATTTCAAGTTTCTTTCTTATTTTTATCAAGAAGTATTTAAATGCATATAATTCATAGTGTCTTCTTTTATCTCAATATGTAAAAAATAGTTAAATGCATTTAATAAAAAGCGGTATTTTATAAATTGCTGGCATACCATTTGCATATTCAAACCTTTCATGCAGATTTCAGTTTAGATGCATGCTTTCTTCCTCGTGTATTTAATGGTAATGATTTTATTTTTATACAATGAACAACATTTTCTGCATTTTTATCCTTTGAATATTTATTCAAATTTAGTTCTGTAACTTTTCATTCATTGTATTATCAGGGATAAAAATAATGATGAATTAAAAAAATTTCTTAGGAGACATTTTTTAACAATCAAAATGCATGAAACTTATATTTTTCTTAATGTTTATTAAGCATATTGAATTTTATATTATAATTACATGAGATACTGTGCTTAAAATCTAACGTCAGTATTCTCAGTATAGAGAAAAGAAATTACATTCTTCTTGAATTGTGTGAATTTCTTTACGAAGCTAAATTAAGTTTAAACCGCATTCTCACCAAAGCATTGAATAGTGAAGCGTTGACCAATCACAAGCCTCAGGCTTCACGCGCTGAGGCGTGCGATTGGCCTACGCGTCATTCCTCGCCACTTATCGCCTTGGTTTGAATGCGGGGCTTAAGGGTCTTGCCACTTTGAAACAAGTGATGTTATTTTAAATTTCATCTTTATCTTGTTTTAATATAAAAAAAAGCAAATTTACTTAGTAAAAAGAATGTGCATTTTATTTATGGTTTTTGTCTAAAATAAAATATTTATAATTCTGTCTATATCGTTTATTGCAATTAAAAAAAAGTGGGAGATGTTTTTTTTTTTTTTTTTTTTTAAATTATTATTTTGCGTATATCTGCAGACTGTGAATAAATAAAGAAATAATCTTTGAAAGAATTGTAAGTTTCTCATTTTAACCATTCCATTTTGCTTTAAAAGAATTGAGAAAACAAAAAATAAAAGGAAACTGTATTAGATACAATTCCAATATAGTTAAATTTTCTAAATAACAAAATGTTTTGACTTAATTGAATTTAAAAAACGGTTTTCATGTTAACTGTCCGTATGTCAGTTTTGGTTAGTGAATTTTAAGATCTTTTCCCCATCCATATGCTTTTGACCGTCAATGTTCTGGCGGGAACTAGTTTATAAAAAACCCAAAGTGGAAGTAGCGTTGCATTCGAAATTCTTCGAATTTGGCAAGGAGGCTATTGTTCTCAAGTTTCTCAATTTTATTCACTAGACTGTAAAAAGAATTATAAGATAATAGTTCTATTCCTTTTTCTATCTCCAGTAATTTTAAATGTTTCTTTTTCATTTTTACGTAATGTTACATCACGACATTCACATTTCGAAAACCACTCTTAAGAGTTTTTTATGTTAATTATACGAATAATTGAAAATCTCAATTGAAACGCGTTATTATAAATGTTTCTTACTTTAAAGATTCATTTCTCGTACTTGAAAGAAAATTAATTTTTCTTTCAACTTTAAGTATAAATGCAAGTTTTTTTTTCTTTTAGAATAGTTACTGTTAGTTTGTACCTATACAGGGTGTTTCATATCGAACGGGACAAAAAGAAAACTTGCCTGTGAACGCTGTAATTACTTCATTTTGATAAAAAAAATTTACAGTGAAACTATAGTTATCCAAGTTTCTATAGCTGTTCTATGTGTGCCTCTGCGGTGAAACGCAAATATGTGTGCGGTATTCCAGTTCATGCCACACTTGTGATATATTTTGTGCTAATGATTCGAGTACTTCAGTTGCAGTCAGTCCTGGGGAGATGGAAGCACGAACACTTTGTCTTTAACAAAATTCCATAAGAAACAATCACGAGGGGTTAGATCTGGGGATCTCGGTGGCCAACAAAGCGATAGCCTATCGTTTTATACAACAAGGTCATTCAGCGATGGAGTAGACTGTCTTTCAGATACTGACGTACGTTTTTATGCCAATGTGGTGGAGCACCGTCTTGCTGCAGAATGAAGCCGAAACCGCTTCCTCCAACTGAAGCAACAACCACTCTGATAGCATAACTTGTTAAATGCACCCGTTAATCGATTTTTACACGAAAAAAAAAAAGAACCGAAAACACAACTGTTGGAAATGGCGTAGAAAACGTTCACCTTTAAAGAATCGATATTCCATTTCACCATGTGGATTTTCCGTGTCTCACAATCATAAATTATGGCAAGTGACTTTGTCAGAAACGTGAAAAGTGGCTTCATCCTAAAACACAAGTCTATTAATGAAACAATCTGCATCCAGCTTATCTAGCAATTTCTCGCAGAAAGCTTTACGCAACGGATTGTCGAAAGGTTTTAACGCCTGCACCATCTGAAAGGTGTATGGCTTAATTGTTGACGTTTCCGTATACACGGCACCCCATTGTAAGAAGCACATTGAGTTTAGAACTCTCACAACACGTTGATTTTGTTGGACTACATAAAGACGTTTCACGATTTTTTTCAGCCACTGCGGTTTTAGCTGGTTTTCGTACACAAGCAGCTCGTGTCCTGAAATTACTTCACCCACCGTTACCAAATTTCGTGTGAAAATGTCTTTGAACGACTATAAATGATGATGGTTTGACGTATTCCAAAACACAATACGCTTTCTCCTGCATTTTGATTGTCAGTGCCTCTAGCGACGATATCGTAACCGGAAGATTTTTCAGTGTTGCCAGATAAAACTTGTATAATAGTAGTTTCGGAATTGATTTGTTTCGGCTAAATAAATCAATTACAGAATTTTACTATGCTATTTTTTTGTCCCATTCAATATGAAACTCTCTGTATTTTAATGCTAGATAAACGTGAATGTAGATAATGTGTTGCAAAGATAAGCTTTGTTTTTAAAGCTATTTTGACTTGAATAATTTCATGGTATAGTTGTCAAAAACACTGGAATCATCTGAAAAGGAGGGGGGAGGGGTTTCTTTACAATCGATGTTGTTTCTGTATAATTTATATACATAAAAAAAAAATTAAAATATATGAACAAAAAAAAAAAAAAAAAACGTAAGTCATATTTCATTTTCAGAACTTCTAATGTAGTTTTTAATTTTTTTTCTAAACGATTACAGAAAACTAAATACTAAATTAAAAAACAAACATTTCAATTTAAATATCTAAAATATTTCCCTAAACGTCTGGTAGTAATTTATATTTCTACTACAATCTATTAAACACATGATGTCTCGAGCATTTAATAAATTGCTGGTTTACTGTTACAACTATTTTAAAATTTAATGTCGGTGTATATATATACTATTACTCATCCTAATGCGCAATACATACACTTTAGCAGTTACTTCTACTCGACATTGGATATCTGAAGAAGTATTTTTTTTAAATTGTATTTTTGTTTATTTAATTTTATTTACGCTGTAAGAGAGATTTGCATTGGAGCATAACTTTGGTTTTTTTTGTTAGTAATTACCTGAAGCGTAACTCATCTTTCACCATTTAAGGCGGACTGAGTACCAAAAAAATGGTAGCAGTCTTTTTTTTTTCCAAGTATGTTGACGAAATTTCTTCTTTTAAGCCACATTAGACTAAGTACTCTACAAACAAATCGAGTTAAATTATTATTTATTTTTTGCCTATTGATCTATGATGCGTTTTCTTCCAACCACTATTTTCTAACATTGTTAGCACTTTCTAATGGCCTTAGACATATATTTGCACTAGTTTATAATTGTCTTGCTTTTGTTGTCTGGTTCAGATAAGTTTTTCATTCATTGTTCTAGATTTCATATTTTATGCATGCAAACAATTAGTTGCTATCTCGGGATTAGCCTTTAGAATATTGATTTATTGTTTGCTGATTTATTTGATACCGTTTTCCGTTTAGTATGTTCGTGTAACGAAGCTAATGGCCTCTTTCAATTCAAAGTCAGTTAACTGTCACGTGTTCTTTTGTGAATGAAAATAAATTTTACGAATGGAATTCGGCATTTGTTTATCCATATTGGAGTTTCGAAAAAATGTTTGACTGTCTCTATGTAAATTAGTTAATATTAATTTGATTGAAAATTTTATTAAAATAAAAAAAATGTTTCTGGAGTGTCTCTCTTCTATTTTGGTAGTGCACTCAAGCTTGTCTTTGTCTTTGTGGGGGGAAGATAGGGATCACATAAAAAAGAATTCTGTAGTTATAAAATATATTGTAACACATTAAAAACTAAAAATTTTTTTATGTGATAAATAGGCACCGCATAAAAAAGTCCCACATAGAAAATATGTCAATCAAAACCTCAAGATGTAGCACTACCTTACATTTAATAAAATTCGTGGTAATGTTATATACCTTTCGGCCTTTTGGACTTTTTATTTTAATATGATTGTTGGATTCTTTTTAATTTGCATTTTACTTTGACAACCATCTATTGTTTTCTTTTTAAATTACTTTTTATTCATAATATGCATTTGATGGAATTTTTTTTATATACCGCGGAAAAAAAAAAAAAAAAAAAAAAAAAAAACACAATAAAAAAGGATCGCATAAAAATAGGTTTCAGTGTATATAGGAATTAAAATAAACTTTTTGTTAAATAAGTTAAAGTAATTATTAAAATTTTCGCAGTAGGTATTCGTACTTTTTCTTGCTCTGATTGTATTCATTTTTCTGTTGAAAATAGAAATAAATATTAAATTGAAGTAGCTGTTGCATAATTATACTTTAAACTGTATTTTGAAAAGTATTCATTTACGTCTTTTATTTTTCAACTGATGACAACTGATGACGGAAATTCACGTCATTTGCACAGATGCCAACCATTACGGAACATATTAGCCACTTAAAAATATTACAAATTACATTTATTTCCAAAAAATATGCTGAAATTCAGGCTGTATACTTCTCACTGCATATGGTCTTCAATGTGTTAACATAAACGATGATGTATACATTTTTATTTTACGTTGTCCGATAGACCCTAACTTAAACGGTCTATCAGGCAGCATGGAGTACTGGCACCCATTTCCACAGCTGTTGTCATTGTGTGAATATCCATTAAGTATCTCACATGCTTACTTTTAATTATAATCTTCGGATCACTGATCGCATAGCACTATAATTCAAATACGGCGAATGCATTCCTTTTATTTCAACCTATAATGATAAATATATGTTGCATCTGTTGTTCATAGAACTGTCCCTTATTGCCACATTGGTAAACGAAGGAAAAATATATACATATACTCTGCTATGAAGGTAATTCCGTATCTAGCCTTTATTTAGAATAATATTTTTGTTGTAATATGTTGTTAGATTTGCCCCCTTTTATCCCTACCGTCCTTTTGAAAATGAAGTTTCACAAAATATTTCTTTTCTGAAAGAAGTAGTAAATATGCTGAAGCAATAATATAATATGGAATACAATAGAATGCATATAATATAGAATGCAATCATAGATATACTAAAGCAATCATATTACACATTTATAAGCGTTCCGAGATCTTGATTCGAAAGTTAAGTACACATTATTTTTTACAAAATAATGTGCAATTAAATTTAAATTGACCCTAGTCTTAATTAAAATTATATGTACATTTTATGTTTACCCTAGTCTTCTTCTTTATAAATTCAAAAGAAATTTGACTAATTTATTATGGAAAATAAAAAATAAAATCTACTGATTACACAATCCATCCAAGTGCTGAGGAAGATAATTTTAAGATGATTTCGAATAATTAAAAAGTTATCTAGTAAATGACCTTGCATGTTAATATTGTTGTTTAAAGATTAATGCTGCCATGTTTCTTTTCTGTAAATAATTGCTTGAATAATTACAAGATATTCAATGATTCTATAATGGTCCTTTTCAACAATTTTATGCAATGATTTCGAAACAACTTTTATTTATCCTTAGTTTATGTTAAAAAAAAATACATTCAAATTAAAAAAATTAATTAAAATTATCGAAACCGTTTTATGAATGATCTTTATTCTTATACGTTCTTGTTACAACCCGTACGCATTGTAATTTCCTGACGAACGTAATTGTCTATCGGCTGAGCTCTGTATGATCTAACTTTATCGTCTTGTAGGATGAAGTCTTCCTCAGCTGCACCTTCTGGAATCTCATTCTATTTTTAGGAATCCATTCAGCAGCTTATGAATTACAGAAGGTCTTACATTCACCCATCATACTAAAGATTGACTTTGTTCTGCTTCTATGTACCCAATGCATCGCAGTCGTAATTCTTCAGTTAAATGACGTTGATTATATATATTTAAATCAGGGCTTAATTAAAATTTCAGAAGCTGCAGAAATGAATGCAGAAGTTTAAATGCTGCAGAAGTTTTCCACGACATGTGCTGTGATGTTAAATGACAATAGTTCTTTTGCTTTTTGTTGCTTCTCTGCTACAATTGGTTGTTTTCTCTTTTCGTCTTAAACTGTCTAGCGCCGACGATTTTCGTGTTAGAGGTATTTTTTTGACGCTATTTCTGAATTTTCGCTACTGAAATATAATATAAAGTAGGTGTTGTCATTTGAACATTTCGAATAGTGTCAATGTGTCCGTAATTGTGTAATCTTACCGTTATTTTTCATATTCAGAACGCACAAAATATCTTAAAACCAAACTTTCATTCAATTTCTGTGAAAGTTATGATAGCTAAAGACTCATATATAGATAAAGTTTCTGCATTCATATATATATTTATACAGGGTGATTAAAAAGAAACAAATAATAGTGATTATAAAAAAATATATAATAAATATTTAAAAAAAAAAAAACTATTTGCAAATCAACTATTTACAAAAACCAACATAAGGTAAGGATAATTCACTTTTTAAAAGTAATCTTATTAGAATAATTTGAGAATTGTGGAAATTTTTTGAAACTCTAAATCTGTTTTTACAGGAATCTGGAAAAAAAAAATTATTCCGTGGAATTTTGTATAATTTGAACGCAAGAGGAAATTAAAGAGGATTAACTATCCTAACTATAAAATTATAATCCATCAACTAAAATATTTGTTTCCTGCATAAATGCATTAATATATTTATTCATTGTTGTTTCCTTTCTATTTGATGACAATTTAAACTAAACTTTTAATAATTAACTATACATAATGGTTCCAAAAAGTACTGGTTCCGTACACAATTTCCATGTAAAACGGTTTATTTTGCATGTTCTAAATATTTTTCAAATAATATGTAAAAGAAAATCTACAAAAGAAAGAAAAAAATATTAGTACTATGGAATTTTGTGTAAAAGAAACAATCAGAAAAATGTAGAATTATTTTACAAGTACAATTGAATTTTTTAAACTTTGATGAAATTAAAGAACAGTTTAGCTAATATTTAAAAAAATTCAACAAAGTTTTGAGTGTGAAATTTTTTTCCATTTTTTTTTTTTTTTTTATATAGGAATTACAGGAATTTTTTAATTATCACAGAAAGAATGATTCATGTATCTGAACAGAGAAATACCAGGAAAAGTAATCTGAATCGCGAGTTCATGCTTTCTATCATTACTATGGCGACTATTCAGTTGGAAGGTATGCACTTCCTGAAAATTTGCGGTTTCGAAAAAAAGTCAATGTTGTAATAAAATTAGCGATATGATCATTATGTTACTTGCAGTTTTGTCATTCTTTTTCGCTGCCTTTGTTTCGTTTATTTTTTTAATACTTTTACTACATTTTTTTACTTAAATGCAGGGGTGAGGAATCTAGCAAACAATTTCCGTCTTCCGAATCCTGAGTCGAATTTTTTATGCTGACTTCTGATTCTTTACCGTAATGCTATCTGCTATGATCTTTACTAATGGATGTAGAAGAATTCGTTTTATAAATTCCTTGACTTCTATTGAACTCGTATATAAAAACAATTCTTGTTAGAAAAATATTTATTACAACTTTAATGTGCAGTATTTGCACTAATTAAAAGATAACCTTGTACTGTAAATTTACTTATGAAAATATTTATCCTATGAAAGTCAACAGTACTAAAGCAACAGATACCAAGCATTATAGAATAGCTTTAAGACAAGCAAAAGAAAATCGTACATTTTAATGATGGATTTTAAATGGCTGATCAAATAACTAATTTTTTTTGTTAATTCCCTGCCTCCCTCTTCCCTTTCCAGATGTTCATTTTCTATCGAATCTTGATGAACCAATAGGAGTTCCATAAAAATAACCCTCCATGATCAAGTCCAATGGTTACCATGTTGAATTATTTATCGACTCTTGGCAATCGCCAAACTCACAAACTCTATGGTAAGCGATCGGCATCTCTAGTTTGAGACCCCCAGTATTTTGAAAATATTAACAGTAATTTTTATGAAATAATCAAGAGTCGTATTTTAATACTGACTCCGACTCCTTGCTCCTGACTGTGACTCCCACCTCTGCTTAGATGTCATGCAAATAGTTACTTTTTAAATGAAGCATATAAGAAATAAATTGAATTAAATGAATTTCAGTATTCATTATGCATTGCATTTAATTGTTTACTATTTGGTGCAGAAAACCGTACCAAATATTAAACATATAGAACTAAACCTTTTTATTACTTCTTAATGTTCTTTCTTAACAAACTTAACATTTCTATACGTTTTCTATATTGAACATATAAAAACATCTATATGAACGTATAGAACTTAAAAATCATCGAATAATAAATTCAATATAAGATTAGACAATTTTAAATACATTGAAAAGATAAAATACTATTATTAATAAAATAAAAAGTTTTGAATAAAGATTTTCACTTTAGTTTTACCGTGGCATGCATTTCAATTTTTTAATCAAGTTTATTATTAAATATGTTGAAAACCCTGTTTCTTAAAACTATCTTGCCTTTTGTTTTAAAATCTACTTGTCATTGAGAAAGTTGTTGTATTGTGTAAAGAAGTCATTTCTGCCGCTCTGTGGGGGTAAGCATTGAAATAACACATCTTTTCAATGCCATTCTGTGCCGGGATGGATTGATAACAATGGCATAGAATGACACAAAGCCAGCAGTGTCCCACCAACGTGACTCACAATTTCTTCTTTTTACAATTGTCTTTTCTTTTGCGAGTAATATTACATTAAAAATATTTTCATTTCGAACTAAACAGTTGCGATTTAATCTGTTTTGGACAATGCTTGAATTTAAATTTATCTTTTAGGATGATAATAAACACGAGTTTAACTTCTTTTCAGACAAACAACCATTCGTGTGCGAATGTATTTTTCGCCATAACTTTGTTTTTTAGTTTTTGAAACTGCCCGTGAAAAAAAATAATAAAAATAAATCCGGAATTAAATCATCACTCATAATGTCTTTCATTTGATATCTAAGTAAAGATAGTTCTCTTTTGTCTTTTTAGAATTCTTGGTAACTAATGTACCAAAAACCTTCCACCAAGTAATGCATAAGAGCAGTGATGGCCAACCCAAATCTTGCGGGCGACATTGTAAATGCATTTCAACTCCGCGGACCGCATATAAAATTTTATATCCCCATATTGGATGTACACCCACTACAGACATTTTTTGGAGTGAAAAATGGAAACATAATGAGTTATTATTGTTTTTACTATTATTCTTACCTGTAAACATAGATAATAATAATGATATTAAACGCACATTTTAAAGAAATATATAAAACTCAAAATGAAATGTAAAAAATATATAAATATAAATGAAATCATTAAAAAATATTTATTTTACTAGTGCGATATTTGTTTCTCCACTCTTTCACTTAGCTTTTGCAAATCGATCTCAATACGGATCTTAATGGCTGTTGCAGGTTAGCGTCCGTTATGTTTCAGCATGTTTTGTGTTTAGTCAATTTCATTTTAGGAAAAAAAAAAAAAAAAAAAAAAACGATACGCTGGTGTAAGTTGAATCAAAAGCGCTAACCACTTGAACTAAGAGTCTGGTCTGCTCTGCTATCAACAATCCATTGTGCGTATCTAGGGATGGTCACTGAGGTCACTTGAAGTGAAACATAGAACCCGTTATATTAGATGTTCCATGATACGCGCGCCTCATGAGTTCGCAGAATATCATTTAATTATTCTGTGAACTCATAACTATAAACTCATAAATAAAACATGTAATATCCGGCATATATTCGCTAGAATATTATTTTAAAACCAAAGTTAATTTTTTTCTCATAATTTCGACAGTTAATTTTTTAATATGTGGATGCACGCATAATGCATTTTTTTAATACATTGGTTTTCACTACTTTGGCTATTAGAAAATAAGTATATTTTGTGAAAGTGTGATAAATCTCACGGGCCGGAAAAATATTCGCGGGTTGGCCACCCTTGCATAAGAGTATGATTGATTTATTCAAAATGAAGCTTATTTTCTTTTAACATTCCATTTGGACTTTCCTGAAAGAATAATTGATATTTCTCATCGTACTACTTTCTTAATTTTATGTTATTTTTTTATTATTTTAAATAAGCTTGTATTAGTGGACGTTTATGTCGTCTACAAGGGGAAATAATGATGAAGCAAACCAACTTAATTTGTTTCGACTGCATTCTTTCCGAAACCAAAATTGAAGCTACGATTAAAAAATCAGTTAGGAAACAAATACTAACTCATTAAATGAGTTAAGATCCGTATTTTGACCCTGTTTCCTCAGCATTTGTTTAAGGAAGCGGAAGTATCTATCCTGATTGTATCCCTTGATGAGTTAGCTTTCTTTTTCTTCATATATGCCGAAATGTTTCGAATTCTTCTTACTTGTGGATTTTTAAGGCTGAAATTTAATCTTCTGTTTGTGTTCTCAGCAGATAAGTATTTTAGTATTTTTTTAAATGTATGAGTGCTTCAACAATCTTATTGTCTTTTTTAATCCGTTTAACTTAAGTACCAAATGCCTTCCATTGCTAATATATATGTTGAAGGTTGTCCTTGGGTTTCAAATCGAACTTTGTGCAAATGAATTTGTGGAAGATTTGCTATTTAAGAATTTAAGTGAAGAAAAATTTTCGATGAAATAGAATTGTTTGTACTATTATGTTTAGTTTCTTTCTAATTGTACAGCGTGGATTGCTAAATTGTTTGTTAGTGGTTGCTATATTCATAATTTAGTTTCTGCAACTGTATTATTATTATTATATTTTATTAAATAATGATTTATTTCTTCCAAGTACAATTATTGAATATTAAGTTAGGAGTTAATTATTATTATTTATTAACGTTACAAATTTTTTTTTTTAAACGTTATTTGAATTTGCTTTAACACTTCATTTCGAGTAGTAATACTAATTTGTGCTTTTTCAACAGTTTATTTAAGTTTGTTTATTTAAAATTACTCTCGCCACATAAAATAAAACCCAATTGAAAAACAACGAATATCGTACAAATACATGGTATAAAATTTTTAAGACATTGCAATCATATTTTCCTTTAATGTCATCTAAAATGAGCCTTTTCTTTCTTAAAAGAATGTGCTGATGTTAATTTTATGAACGTTATCAAGAATCTGTCTTATTTTTCCGCATTTTTGTTTGATATATCATCCAAATGTCAGGTATTAGAGTGTTCTGTGCAAGTTTTTTATTTCATTTTTACATTTGAGGAGTTATAAATGATATAACCATTCAAAACTTTTTAACTTCCATCCCATTTTTGCTTAGTTAAATTTTAAACAATTGAAATATTTTCAGCTTAGTTTATTAAATCATCGTAAATATTCTGCGTTATCTCTTAGTATGTACAAATGTTCAGTGTTATTTAACATATCTTATTAATGAATGATTGTTACATAACTTTGCACCTTTATCTCGTTTATATTGTACTTGGATGGATATTAACATTATCAAATATAAAATGTGTAAGTAAAACAGAGAATAAGACAGATGTAAATAAATATGTATTCTGAAATTATGAGTATGTATTCAATTTCATAATGATGTCTGGTGTCAAATGGTAGACTATATAATATTTTCTAAAAAAAAAAATAATAATAATAAAGGCGAATGTTGCCCACCAAACATATTTGTCTATCAATGTGTTATGATTGGTATTTAATTTTGAAAGAAAAGAAGGTTTTTTTTATTATACCATTAATAATTGAAGTAAGTGAGTGAAGAATCTCGGTTTTTCATAAATTAATTTATTATATGTTTTGTTGTATACAAATTTTAAAAATATAGTAAGAATCTCAAGTCTGACTTCTTTTTTTGAAATGATTTAAAAGCTGTGAAGATTTTTTTTCGAAAGGTTTGAACACTGCTTTAAATTTCTGAAATACATCCAATTGCAACTTTTTTCCTTGCGTGTTTACTTTTCCAAAGTTACTACTGCAGAGTACATCTTAAATTTTTAAGATTTTTTTTGTAGTACGTGGAATGTAGACAATGTAATATCGAAATTCTCTGCAGTGAATCAATAGAAAAATAAGCTATTTTTGAATAATAATACTTTCAAAATTAATTGTAATTGTACAAATACCCGTTATAGCCAAACATTTTTATGTTTTAATTTTTTTTGTCAGTGAAATTAATATTCGCTTTCTAGATTGTTCCCGCCCACATTAATTTGTAGAGCCTGTTGTACTTAATGAACATAAAAATATCTCACTAACTCACTCTTTTCATGTGAAAAACTATTGTCTGCTAGGCAGAAGTTAAATATATATATTTCTTTGTTGAGTTAATTGCAAACTCTGTTTCTTGCAGGAGTGTGAAAGCGTTGAGGTGTCCATGGCCAATATGCTTGATAACGTCGCTGTCCGAAGCATCGCCAAGCATCGGAACAAGCTCATGTCACTCGTGGAAAGCACCAAGAAGCGAAAGAAAAAGAAACAAAAGACTTGGGCAGTGCCACCAAGCAACATCGAACATTTAGTCTTCAAGAAGATCCCCACCAGCCCCATCGACCCTGGTCCCAATTTCATTGGGAATCGGCTGAACTTTGGGGAAGAGTCTGAAGCAGACGACCCTGAAGAGGATTCGTACGATGAGCTGGACACAGTGAGTGTGCCTTTTATTTCTCTTCTGCGTAACAGCACAGTTCTACCACCGATTGTGTGGAAAATTGACAAGCTGCCAAGTCGAACTGATCCAAATAGAGCTACGTAGTGTAGTATTAGAGGAAAAGTTATAGGATAGTTCGGAGGGATTTTAATATAAGTGAAAATTTTTCTGTACTCTACGTCAAAAGCAAGGTAATAACAATCTAGTACAAATAGATGTCTAAGGCCATTAGAAAGTACTAATAATGTTGAAAATAGAGGCTGAAAAGGAATACAGTATAAAAAAAAAAAAAAAAAAGAACAAAAAAATGCATTGTTTGAATTGGAGGGATTTTAATTGAAAAGTAAAACCAGATTAAAAAAACCCACACTAACTATTAAACTTCTTTTTTTTCCAAAGTAGCTTTGCGTCGCGCATATCTGACTAGCATCCCTAACAAGTAATCGATTCGTCCATTTTGACTTTTAAAGTAGATGTTTATTTTCCACACAATCGGTGGTTTTGTTTTGGTGGTTCTAGCGATTTGGGGTGTTTAATTTGACAATAAGCATCGACAGTGTCAGGAGATTTTGAATAAGATATCTTTTATAAAGCATTGTTTGAGAAATTTATTCAATGTTTTTTTTTGTATGCCATTAAAATTATTTTTGGGAGACATACAAATTATCTAAAATTATTATAAAAAGGTATGCGAAATTCTTGGTAGTCTACATTTTTAGAAATTAGAAAAGGTACACATTTTACTTTTTTAGCATTCAAAGAATTAGTAAATTTTGATCAAAAAGCAGAGTTATGTTTAAAATAAAAATTTCTCAAAAATAAATATTTTTATTGAATTAAGCTATTTATATTTTTATGCCGTATTGAATTAAATTATTCTAGATTTTTATATCTTATTGAATTAAGATATTCTATATTTTATTCAATTAAGTTATTCTATATTTTAATTAATCAAATTATTCTATTTATATCAACATGTCTTAGCCAAGGATTGAAGAATATACCTATTTAAAAATTTCTTGAAAGCACTATAAATCGCATACATATAGGATTTTCGGATAAAATGAGGTTATCGATTAAAAAATATTCAAAACAAATCCAAGATTTGCAAAAAAATTTGAAATTGTAAGATTTATAGTGTATTTACTGGTTTGGTTATCAATATAGTTTGTGTAACGAAAACTGTTTTCGATAAGTACTCATAGATGGCAGCACGTTGCAAATCTTTCTTTAGTGAAGGGAGTTGGATGAAAAGAGGTTGCTTGTTTCTAAATTCTTGTTTTCGTTGTTGAAATATATTTGCGCTGCCTGTTTTCGTTTAAATTAAAAATATTACATTCATTTTGAACTGAAAAATATATGCAGTAAAAATCTTTCTTCATTTTGTAATTGATGATTAAATTAAAAAAAAAAATTGTGAAGGATTAATTGCCTTACTGTTTAAAAATTTGTTTATATATTTGCTTCGGCTATTAATTTTCAATACGTTCAGATCCATCCAAAAAATAAAACTCCCTTCTTGAACTATATTAACTGTGTAATTTGAAAGTGATCCAAAACATTTAATTATTTCAAAAATTTAAAATGTAATTGCTTGTTAATAATGTTTTAGATAATTTAAACGTAAAAAATGTCAGCAATGTTAATTTAATTTTTTAAATTTTATTAATTATAAATCGATTTCTGTTATACTTAAAATGACCAAAATTTTTTTGTGTGTGTGTGTGTGTGTGGTTTTTTTTTTTTTTTTTTTTTTTTTGTCTCTTTAATTATTTATGGTATAAAATACGTAAAATATTCTTTTTCATCGGGGGGAAAATAATAAATAAATTTCTTCACAGTTAGTCGTTAAGAGTAATGCTGGCGTCCTTGTATGAGATTTATTGTGCTTTAAAGAAACTTTTAAAGGCGTTTTATTTCCTTAATCGAAGGCTGCAAAAGCATTTTAATGTATTTACTCTTGCACCTTTTAGTGTGATTAAAAACTTAATTGAATTTAAAGCATTAATAAATAAATTTGGGTATTCTTGGAAAAGCTTCTAATGAATTATTAAAATTTCAAAATGAAATTTCTTAATTTTATTCAATTTTGTTATAAAATATTGACATGAATATATATTACTTAATTTTTTTATTTAGAGGTTTTCTACCATATCTTTAATATTACTGTAATATATATTATTTATTAAAAAAAATTTTTTAGTGTAAAAACAATTAGTGTGGCAAAATTACAAATTAATCATGTTCATATGTAATCTGAGCTGCAATAATGTATTGGATTCTTATATAAAACATGATTGTTTTGTAATTTTCCCACTCTATTATAATTTTACCCTAAAAAATTTTTTTTCTGTTTTTTTCAAGCTTTGGATTATAAATACAAAGTTATTTCTTTTTAAAAGTGCCGTAAAATCTATTCAAAACGTCTTTTTTTATGGCAATAAAAATAAACTTTTGTGATACATGCAAATCGCTCTATATTCTGAATGAATCGGGTGGAGTAAGCCGGTTGTTTACTGTAGGGTCGCCCCCCATAAAGTCGACCTTGACCCGCTCCCACCGAATGACTGCGCTTTCACCGTGCCACCAACCAACTCGGTGGTTGAACTGGTCTGGCAAAAACATCCACCAGTGTCTAAAAGGTGAGCCACGCAAATCGACCTTACGAGGGGATAGCGTGTGCAGGTGCTTGTAAGGTTTCAGAACTCGATAGCTCACTCGTTCGGAACGGATGGCTGTGGTTCGCGCGGGAAGCCTTTGGATGTGTACATTTTGAAACAGCTCTTCGTAGCGTTTTGTGAGTTGCAGTTTAGTTCGAACTTCACCTTGTTGTAGTGGATGGCATTATGTTGACAAAGTGTTCATGTGTGTTTGTTTTCATACTACTTGGATTTCGAATGGAAAACAAAGTGTGGCTTTGGGATTAAATGGACGAAAGAGAGGTGTTTTTTTATTATTTGGTACCGGAAAATTGTAAGTTGTTTTTTTATTTTCCTTTTTAAAATTCTCGTTCGATGTGGATTAGGAACAGGTTTCAGATTTTAGATACTTTGTATGCTTTTGTGTGTAGTAATTTCGTAGGAAATTTGAACTGTGCATTTCTATGTTTCTTGTTTTGAGTCCAGTTTTAATTTCATAGTTGAATCTATGCATTTAAGACTATGAATAGCTGTGTTTAGTGTATTGATTTAAGTTGTGTGAGTTGTTAAAAAAAGTGTTAGAGATTCATTATTTATTAGAAAACTTAGCATTGATTATCATCGAAAATATATATAGACTGATTTCAAGACTTCTAAGTAGTATTTATTTCTGAAATTATTCAGATTTTAGCTAATTTTATTTTATTTTTCATCATACTAAGAAATTAACTTTATCAAGTTTACGGATTTTGCAAGAATTTATAAATTATAGCTTCTATGACTAGAGTTCATGGATAATGCCTGTGGCTAGAGACTGATTTGACTGAGGTTGTGTCCAATGCTTTTGTCAGAATGTTATTATGTGTGGCTGGTGGTAGTGGCACTGAATTCAGAAGAGACCGGCCTCAGGCTGGATCACGTTGCAGTTCTCAAAGTTATCTTATCAAAAGTAATGCAAACCAGCAGGTCATGGTGGAAGAGCGATGTTCTATGACGAGTTCTGCTGTGTCAACTGATCACGTAGCAGCACGGGCGACTTTGTCTTTGCATTTCAAGTCCAATAAAGTTCCTGATAAATCACATGCTTGTTTAGAAGAATCCAGCGTGGCCTACAAGAGCAGGGTGATCGTAGTTAGTGGAGAGGACGCGCCTTTTAGTTCGTGTTCTGGAAAAGGAGAGACTTGTTCCACAACGACTACTTTTAAGTCGAATGTTGTGAATGGTAAAAGAGGTACCAACACCATCCTAGTTCGATATAAACCATCAAAACCTGTCTCAGAGGATTCTGATGACGAATTACGATTTGAATTTTATTCTAAAAATGATGGTTTGTCTACTGCTGCTTTTAGTTCCTCTCCTCCCTCTACTATATCATCAGAAAGTTCTTCAATTAAAAAAGACAAAACTTCAGTTAGTGCTTGGGCCCAAATTATGGAATTAGAGGGTTATCGGAGCCCAGCCATCGGATTAGATAATGGTCCTAAACGTATGGTTGAAAGTGATTCCATTAGCAATTTTTCCTCTCTCTCGGGTGAATCTTATAGAAGTGAAGTATCTACAACTGATTTCAGTCTCTGCAGTAGCTACCTTTCGAAACATTCGGAAGCCTCTTATTCCTGTGATCATCAGAGTAGTAATACTAGAGATGAGGGCCGTTTCAGGAAGCACAATATCGTAAGCATTGCTTCAAAATGCGATGCCTCAAATGTTTCAGTTTCTTCTAGGGGATCAGATATAACCCAAATTAGTATAGATGATGATCACAGATCAAATAACTCATCTCTTAAAAATGTATTGTTAAATCAAGATGACTGTAATCCTATGCCAAATGTGTCTTTGAAACCCATGGGCCCTGCTCAAAATAGGTACTGCGATGCTGTATCAAAGAATAGTTCTTATAACGATGCATTAAAATGTCCTCAAAACCAGGGTAAAATTCCTCCAAAATTTAAATCACCTATGATTAGATCCGAATCGTCTCGTGTAGCCAAAATTCCTTCCCAAGAAAGAAATAAAAATAGAAGAAAAACTTTACCAGATGGAAATTTATCTCTTAGTTGTGCAAATTCTTTATCAAATCAAACTGATTCTGTTGCAAAAAATCAGAAAAGTCCAGGCCATGATCCTAATGCATCTTGGGGAAGGTATAATTCGCGAGCAATGCGGGATTCCGTAAGGAAAGTAGCTGAAAAATATGCTGAAACAGTGTATATGAGGCGGCAAACTCGATCGCAACTGGATTCATTACCAGAAGCAAAAAGCATTCAGTTGATGAGATACATTGCTCCTTTTAAAGAGCACGACCATGGTTACTTTTCGAGACAAGATTTGCATTTGCAAAATCATTTGTATTTGTCTAAGCGATCTTGCAGTACATCTCACTTGCATGAAATACCGAATGAAACGGAATGTTCCAATCGTAGTAGATTGCACATTATCATGCCTACTCCCGTGCGGCATGATCATTCCAATGTTCATTTAAAAAATGCGAAAAAAACTTTTGCATCGTATGAATCAAAAGAATGCAAGTTGAATCAGAAGCAAGAGGGGAAAATGAATAATATTTCAAGGGAAACTGGTAGATTAAATGATATGGCAAATGAAGACGCGGTAAATTCTTGTTTTGATACAAACGAAGCTCATTTAAATGAAACTTATGAAAATGGATCAAATATTAATCCTAACGAGATTAAAAATCTAAATATTTTTTCTCGTGTAAAAAACTATCAATCACCCACTTCTTCAAAAAGTATATCATCAATTGAGTGTAAAATTTCTTCTGGTGAAACAAAACATCCTGTTCATCTTTCAGTACATATGCAAGATATCAAATCAAAACTTTGTGCAGATTGCGCTCAATCTATCGAATTGGGCCCCCCAAGTAAGCAGTCAGCATGCAGAGCAAAGCATCATTTGCCTAATACATGTGCGAGTAACGCTGCTATGATTTCTTTATTGAAAAGAGCCCCACTTGTAATTGATGAAGGCAATTCGAGTCCTCCATTATATCTTCGTCCTGTTGATTCCAAATTTGATAATGGTCCTAGAAAGTGTACAATGCTTACTGCTCGTGAAATGGAGGAACTAGTACATGGAAAGGATAGCGCAGATTCAAAATTGAGTCAAGTTGGTGTTACTAGTAAAGTAAGCAGTTGGATTCAAAAACAGAAGGATAAAAGAAAGCCAGTATTTTTTATAGGTGATACTCCTTCATTTTTTATTGAAAAACCAAATGAAGTTAACTCGGAAGTGAACTCTAAAATTACAGGACGTAAATCTCGTCGATCCCTATCTTTGTCTAGCGTAAGGGAAGGAGAAGTGTCTAAAAATTGCAATGGCAGTGCAACTTCAGAGGTCAAATCCTCTGCGGACACTGATGAGGTATTTTTGAAACCGAATGAGCATAAAGGTTTATTTATTAAAAGGACTTCCAGTAGTTGCAGCAATAGGGGATCTACGCGCAGGAAGGACCGTCAAGGTTCACCGATTCGAGAGAAAAGGGGTTTCACCAAAAGTTCCAACTGCTACCGGAATCAGGCCGACGGATGTATTGCACCATATAGTGATCGAATTCACACTAACAACAGAGATTGTAACCATGAAGCGCTTTTTTCAAGTCATGAATTGGATAAGAAAATCAATATTGGCCCTGTTGCTTCCGAATCGAAAGAAAATTGTCTTAAATCTGAAGAGGAAGGTTCTTCCATTTTTGAAAAAAATGGACAACCTCTACGGTCAAAGAAATTTGTTAATGATTTGAATGATAAAAACTATTTAAGACCTGAAGCGTTGAATCTGCATGTTGTGAATAATGAATTGAATTATTACGACAATTTGGACCCTTCTTTACTTGGAAGCCAGGGTTCAAGACATTCGTATTCGGTTATTTCAACTCCTAATACAGACCTCTCAGACGTGACTCGGCCTGAACGTTCAGGTGTATCCAAGAAATTACTTACCTTTAAACAAATAACTCGAGCTCTGTCCTTACATTCCTTGAAGAAGAAAACGAAAGAAGTGCCAATGTGTACAAATGCAGTAACTCATTCGGAAGCTCCTTCATCTGCTTCGCTTTCGAAGTGGTCCAGAGGAAGTAAGCGCAAAATTGAAAACATGAAATATGGATCTTTACGCAAAGTATCTCTTATTGCGAATTAACTGCTCGGGGAGCTAAAGTTTCTGGTAAACTCGACTTTCCCATAAATTCACTTAACGAAACAAAAACTCCTGTTCAGAAACCCCCTGTCATGCCTTCTAAACCATCTACTTGTGCCTGCGCCTCTTCTCTTCGACGATCTGTTTCTCTGTATTGGCAATTTCCTTTGCATAGAAATAAGGAATTTGCTGTAGAGAACCCAAAGGAGGACTTATTGGCCAAAATTTGTTTTTCTCGTCTGCATCGCCGAAACACTGTCTTGCCATTTCTTCGAGAAGTAAAAAGTAAAAGCCATCCACTTTCAAATGCTCCAGAAAGTTCTGTGCACAAACATTTAAATACTGAATCTAGAATTTATCACATGGATTACAAGACATCTGCTATTCAAGCCAACAGTCTGGTGAGTATTTTTAAGTTTATCTTTCAAGATATTTAGTTACTGAAAAGTTGAGTTTGTTGAATGTTTTTCATACCCATTTTTTCCGCCCCCCTCCCAATTTAATATATAGCTCTTCAAATTGAATATTTTCATTTTATTGGCAATTAATCTAAAATTTTTACTAACTTAAAAGTCAGTTTTTAATTAGTGAAGATCTTCATTTTGTATTTAAATATTATACATATTCTGCAGAATATTTTTATTTTACCAGGTATGTATAACACCAAAGTAATTGTAAGCTGTTTTAAGAAACTTTTTGGGAAACAATTTTTTTTTTTTTTTTTTTTTTTTTCTATATGGTGTAAAACAAAATTTACATGCATACAAATTTATAATTTTCTTTGGAAAATTTACGTATATTCTTTCAGTGCTAAAAAAGTTATTTGTTTATGAAATTTAATACTTTGGTCAACATATAGTACTTCCGTAATTTACATAAGGTCTCTGTATTTTATAATGCAATAGAAAAATCTGTTACTTAAAATGGGAAACTAGAACCACCAAATAACTAGGCTTGTTGCTATTTATTTATGTGTTGATGTAGCATGTGCAGACATTTGAAAAATCAAAATGATTATCATGAAAAATGTATTTTGATATGGATATGTGTGCTAATGAAACATATTCATAAATCGAAGGTAATAACTATTAAGAAATAACGGCGAGATTATTTTCCGATTTGAAAAATTTGTTAGTGAGGGTCTCGCATTTCATTAATTTATGCTCCGAACAGTCCATGTATGGGAATGGGGGTAATGATACCTTCTAAAAGGACTCTTACGTGCAACTGCTCCATAGTTGCTTGCCCTTTGGAAGAAAACATGGAAAATTCCCATCAACCAACCTGTGTTGATGCGAAGCGTTTTTCCACGTTGTCACATTCGCTATATGGTCTCCTCGTTTCTGAAAGCATGGACTGTTACTTACGCCGCCAGCTGATCTACACCTCAGCTTTCCTGCATGCTAGTTGCCACTGAATGGAGAATGGATTCTTCAAGTGAACCTAAAGAAAAGGAGCAGATCTCAAGGTAAGATATTTTGATTTGTATTTTTGTTTAGCTTTAAAAACATTTGTTTATATGATCATATTCAGACTTTTCTGACAAATTAAAACCTAAATAAGACTTCTGATTATTTATTTAGTTATTTTGATGTGTTTATTGTAGAAACTTTATCCTTCTATCTTTTAAAAGGCAAGTATTTTCTACTGATCTCTCTAAATGAAAACTTTATAAGGACTGTATTGTTTTGAATTGTATCAACCCATCCATTCTCGCTTTAAAAAAAGAAATCACATTTACTTATTCGCATACATAAAAATTAATACCTTAAAAACAAATATTTATTGAAATATTTTGTTTTTACAGCATAAAATATTTCTTTAAACTAACTCAAACTCAACCTTTTAAATTTAAGAAATTAAAATTTAAAAAAAATTGACAAATGTTAAGTTTAAAAAAAAATTAATTAACTGCACTTATCTATTTGAACAGTTTTATGTAAACATACTTTTTAAAATTGCTTTTTTAATGCGAATGTTAGATTCTTCTAATTGTTGTCGCTTGCAGAATAAAAATTATTGAAATAACTTTTGGAAAAAAATTGATAATAATTTTTGAAAAATTGTCTATAATAGTAATTTTTGAAAATTATTTCATAATTTTTGAAAAATTGTCAATAATAGTAATTTTTGAAAAATTGTCAATAATAGTAATTTTTGAAAAATTGTCAATAATAGTAATTTATGAAAAATTGTCAATAATAGTAATTTATGAAAAATTGTCAATAATAGTAATTTTTGAAAAATTGTCAATAATAATTATTTTTTAAAAATTGTCAATAATAATAATTTTTTAAAAATTGTCAATAATAATAATTTTTTAAAAATTGTCAATAATAATAATTTTTGAAAAATTGTCAATAATAGCAATTTTTGAAAAATTATCGATAATAATAGTAATTTTTGAAAGATGTTGATAAAGTAATTTTTGAAAAATGTTAATAATAGTAATTTTTTAAAAAACGTTGTTAACAGTAATTTTTGAAAAAAATGTTGATAATAGTAATTTTTGAAAAAATGTCGTTAATAGTCATTTTTGAAAAAATATCGTTAATAGTAATTTTTGAAAAATTGTCGATAATAGTAATTTTTGAAAAATTGATTAATTTTATAATAATTATTGAATGCATTCTCAAATAATTTTTAACACGATTTTCAATGACCAAAGAAATCATAACTTAAGAAATGATTTTTCTAAACGAGTTGTATTGTATTCAAATAATCTGATAGCATTCAGTAGCGGTTGAATTTTAGTTTCCTGAAGCATATACTATTAATCTTTATGTACGTGAATTTTTATGTGTAGTGTAAAAAGCTTTCTTCGTCTGAAAGCGAGTGGGAGGGGTAATCGAGCCTGGTATTTGGAAGTTCAGTATTCAGTTCCCCCATTTCTCACGAGTTGTTGACCTGACCCGTCTTGCAAGTGGCTCCATGTCGGTGAAATAGGCCGGCCACAAAAGAAGTTTCCGCCGAAAGAAAAAATGGTTTCGAATTGTAAAAATTCAATTGTTTGCGTTTTCTCTACGACGTCCTTTTTTGAATCCAGATCGATTTCGTTGAGTGAAGAAAGGCATCTTTGGTTCGAATGGTTTGTTTATTGTTACCTGAGCTTTTACTCTTTACGTGGTTCACTTTCGCGTTATGTAATCGGGATTTTCCCACTGTTTTATTTTCCTTTTCATGTGTTTTTGCACAACAGTGACACTTTATACAATTGTATTGTTGTATTTTCTGAACCCTTCTAGATGTACATTTACCGTCCCTAAATATTTTGAATAAAATATTTGTAAATTACTGCCCAGTTCCTTAATATTATTTAGTTCTTCCTTTCATGCTGGTTGCCAAATGCTTCAATTTTAATTCCATCCAGCATAAAATAGAAATTACGTGTAAAATATTTCATAGCTAATTTTATTTTATTTTCTGTTAAAACGAAAATTTTGTTTGTTAGGTAACTTGATATAAAGATGCTTTTTATCCCTTTATAAGTAGAAGCAATTAGTTTAAACCTGATTTCTATTTACCCATTTTGCTAAGAATACATAAAGAATAAATCTAAATTTCAGTATTATATTCTTATGTCTAACAATTTTGTAACATGGATGGCAACATAGTTCAATAAGAACAAAAGTTTTTGAAGTTAACAAAATGTTTAAAATGCAAAGATATTTAAAATGTCTTTGCATTTTAAACATTTTGCAAGATAAACATCTATTTTACCAGATAAACTTTTTACAAGAAAGATAATTTCAAAGAAAGGTCTTAACCTTAAAATATAAGACTTCCACAGTAATAATCATATGTGATACAAAATTGAATCTCTTTTGCTGTGTTTTAATTTTTCCGATTAAGGATGTATAAATCACATCCTATCCTTGATCGGAAAATGTACTACGAGATTTGTGTTCTTTTTCGGTACAGTGGATGAAGCGCGTTGTAATAATTTAAGACTTCTTTAACAATATTGAACCAGTCATTGAACTCAGTGGAAAATAATTATTTCCCCATATTACTCAGTCGAATAATTATTTCTGCGTAAAAGGCGGCCATTCTATTTTTCGATCTTGTAATTAGAAGAAATGGTTTTGACAGTATTTACGAGGCATTCACTGACTATTTCACTCAATAGAAGAAGTTTAGAAGTGGTGGGAAAAAAAACGATTGAAATTTTTAGAATCTTCCTTTTAACTCATTGCAGGATGGCCACTTATTACTTTATTCAACAGCATATCAAAAAATTTCAAAACTATGTAGATCCTTGGAAATTTTCATAATTATTGTGTTTCAATTTCGTATTTTAGAATTCCGTTTACTGTTTATTTCAGATTGTTCGTAATTTTATTTTTCTAGAACGCTTTTTTTGGATTTTTCTAGGTTTCGTTTGTCTGTTTTGCTTTGCTTTGTTTTCAGAATATATAAAAGGACAAATAGAAGTAGGCACAGAAAATGTTTTCTTGTCAATTTTTATTAATACTTATTAATATTTTGTTTTTTCTTTTTGTGATTTCATATTGTACTTATTTTTTCATATTGTTATCAAGGAATGATAACAAATAAGCGGGATTTATTTTCTCATTTTGAGAAATAGTAAGAATCCGTAAACTTCATAATTACTATTTTATCAGCTGGGCAGATTTCACAATAATGTAATAATAGAACTCTCACAATTCAGTAATCGTAATATATCTTATATATATACCTTTTTCTGTGCTTTAAATATATTTAACAGATTTTTCTTAAATTTCATGCAAGGAAAGAAAAATTCTCTGTTTATACTTGCTGAATATTCTAAACCTTATTAAATTCACTATTAAAATCGATGTATTACTTGGAAGCTTCTCAGAGAGTGGGGAGAAAAGAAAGAAAGAAAAAGAAATTAACCGAGAACTGGATTTTTCTGAAGCTGGCTACTAGAATACCGAAAAAGCTAACTTAAAAACTAGTTCGTTCTGTGCCTCTCCCTTGTCTTAAAATGGCCTCGCTCTTAGTTTTCTATTCATCTTGCGTTTGGATACTGCTGAAATAGATCAAGTCGCCCCATTATATGGGGAGCATCGTTTTTGCTATGTAAATAATAGAATTTAGCCTCTGCGAAAAAATTAGCATGGAGGCTCTAAGAAAGGTAGCCTTATGTTAATGAAATATTTTGAGCTTCATTTCATATTCCTCACGTTTATAGTATGATGTCTTAAATAGATCCGGAACGTCAACCAAACATCATTGTGAATGTTATTCGGTTGAAAATTACCTTTTATGTGGTTTGAAATGAACTTTATTTCCGGGAAAGTAATCTTTCTTTCGGAACTATTGATTCTTCTTCTTCTCTGAGTTTTTCAGCGATGACTAAAGCGTTGGTAGTTAGTTGTTGTATTTTAGTTGAAAGCATGGAGGCGGAACTGGACTGACCACTAGTTTTTTTCAATGTCATGAACCTTTAATAGTGTAATTACTTACCAATGGATTATGTATGTATGCGGAAGAAAAAAATGCTAGACGTTTTTGGATTTACCGTGGAGGTGAAGTACGGTTTTATCCCGTCGGGTAGTTCAAGTCAAAGACCTTGAATGTGTAGGTGGACAAAGACAGTCCTTGTAATACCTCTTCTGATCTAATCAGAAAAACGGATGCCCTTGCTAAAGCTTTTAGCACCTTTTTCAGATTGAATGCAATTTGCTTTTAATTGTTTTGAATTTCCTCTTTTTGAAGGGGAATCATACATTCTGCTATTTGTTCATGATGCGATGGACCGGTTTTTTTGCAGTTATTTGTAATTCAACCACTTTAAAATAAGCGGATTTAAGTTGATAATATTTATGGAAATATTTTTCGTGAAAATCTATTTAGAATTGTTTATCTTTAAATGTGAGAGAGAAAAAAAATTTACGCAAGTATTTATCGATATCATAATATTCAGGTCTTGTTAGTATATTAAAAAAAAGAAGAAACAACTGTTTTGTTTGAAAAATTCGTATTTAAAATCAATTTCCAACATATTTTTTAAAAAAACCTAGTAAGTTGAATCCGTTTCAACTGTTCAATTAATGAATCAATTTTGAAGTTTAAAAAAATTATCAATATTTTGCAAAGAGCTACATTCAAGTTAAGTAAGCTACTTTACGTTTTATATTTTTAAAACTCTGTTGGGTTTTCGGAAAGCAAATCAAAAGTAGCTAGAGATACCAGTAATATAAAAATTTTCAAAAATAATTGAAACAAATATTTTAACCAAAAATTTTATAAATTTATTCTGGTATAAATACATTTCTTATTTAATTTATGTATAAACTAATGATGATTTGTAACTTTATTGTATTTAATAGATGAATTTTTATACCCCTTTAATTATTTCAAATGGGGTTAAAGTTATGATATAAAATAAAGTGAATATTAATAATGTTTTAAGGTAAAGCTGTTAAACATTTGGTATTTCGTCGTTTGATTAATTAATGTTGCCCTTATTATTATCGTAAATAATCTGTATTTTTGACAATAGAAATTTGCAGCTATGCAAGTGTCTTCTAAAATTTGTTCCTTTTGATATATTAATTTCATTCAAAGTGTTTATGAATTTATTTTTGCTTATAAAAAACATATAAACTGCTATAATTATTGTAAAAAAAAATAATCTAGTCATATTTTTTAGTAAGTGTCATTTTATCTCGCGACATTTCAACCAACAGAAAACAAAATAAACGTTTTCAGAATTTCTCGGAGTGTGGGTGTCCAGGTGTTTCCCAACAAAATGCAAAAGCAAACAACCAAACAAACTGTTTTATCAGGTTGCATTACCTGTATCCTATGTTTTATGGGGAATGCATATCTCAACATTATGCAATGCTTTTTTGAAGCTCGTGTCACACATGCCACCCGTCGAACGTCATTAGCCGAAATGTGACATTTGAATCCAGGCCAGAGATGTGCGGGTGGAGGGCTCGGAAACGTGTCAAACTGCTGCAGAGTTTCTTCCGCATCATTTTCTGCACATTTCGTAATTTCTTTGTTGAATTACTCTCATTTTTCGAATCCGCTCAGCCTCAAAACAATCACTACATGTAAAGAATGCTGGTTTCGAGGAAACTGAGTTAAAAGTTGCGATCTTGTCTCCCATTAAAAGCTTTTGGTGCATAAGTAAACCAATCTTTAGAACTGGAGAAAGTAAACCTTTCTTTAGAATCATGCTAAGTGTGCATGGAGTAAAATTTCATAATTAACTTTTGTTATATTTATACAAATGTTACCAACTGTTAAATTGAAACATTTTTGGATTATCTGTGTAATATATATATAATGCGTGAGAGAACTGTCATCTACCAATAACTTGTAAATGATGGGGTTTGCCTTTTGGGGTTGCTTTTTTGTGGCACTTTATTGATGACAATTTTTTTTTACACTTCAAATAAGGTATATCTTGTGCATCTTTTCAAAGAACAAATAGGAATCTCTTTAGATGGTAAATAAAGGGAGCCTTAAAATATAATTTAATTCCTGAAAGAGAGGGGTTATTTTAATTTTATATTTAAAAATTGTGCTGTTTGAAATGTTAATAACTGTTTTAACAGAACTTTTAAAAAATTTTATTAAATTTTAATTTAATTTATTTATTTACAATAAAGATGTCTATTTTTTCATATTTTGACATCTTTTTGTCTTTATTAAACTTAAAATAAATGTTTGAGTATATTAAATAAATATTTATTTCATAAGAAATCCAAGGTATTAAGTCGGACGAGTGATTCATTTAAATTATTAGTGGTTTCTAAGTTAAAAAATTACTTTACAATGATAATTTGTCTTATTTGACCATTGTAAATTTTAGTAGAACTGATCATGATTTTATGTGACTTAAAAGTTATAGAACTCTCAAAGAATGAAGTATATCTTTATAGAAACCAAAAAAACCAAATTAAATTTTCTTGTATATTATTCCTGTGTACAAACATATTTTCCGAAATTTTATCAATTGTCATTGTTTAATTCTTTTATTTCTGGATAATTATTGCATAACGCAAATGATACATTTCACAATATTTTAAGGTTTCCTTTATGTACCAACTTGTGAGTTCCCTATTTATTTTCTTGAAAGGATATACGAGGTATGTCTTATTTGTACATGTCAAAAAATTGTCATTAGTCAAGTCCCACATAAAAGCAACATAACAGGCCCCATCAGTTACTGCTTGTTGGTCGATGACAGTTCAGTTAAGTTAGGTGCGTGACGGAAGTTTTTTGTTGCGTCTACGGAAGTGGAATGTACCTTTCAAAGTGCGTTTTTGTTCGCTTGTTCCAAACATTTCGTTCTAAACTTAGCTGGAATAAGAATGTCAGTATTGTTTGTCATTTGCTATCTCTTGTTTCATTAACTCTTCTGAAATTAGAGTTCTGATTTTTTTTCTTCTTCATATTATTGTAGCCAACAAAATTTGGTTTTTGCTTTTAAGGATTTCATTGCTATTATTTCCTTTCAACAAGCATGGACGTTTAGCTCTTGCATTTTTTTCTTCTAATCTTTAGATTTAGACACTGAACAAAAATAAAAAACATCGTTGTTTAGTAAATTTGTAAAACACGTGTGCTGTATTTTTAGGGCAGATAACTAACATCAGAATATGTATGCTTTGTGTCTAGTCTATTCTAGAAATTACCGCATTTGCATTAGTTTGTACAGTAATCTATTTTGATAAAAGCAACTCTTTGGTGGTATACACTGTTTTTATTAATTAACGATGAAAATAATCACACATATCTTTATAGCGGAAGAAAATTAAACCAATTGATACGTTACTGGATTATGTTTTTAATAAACGTATGCTTATCAAAAGTACAATATGCGAATCAAAATCTCAGTTTGTCATTAGCTCATGTGAAGACAAAGTAGCTTAAAAAACTACTGTAGCCAAGCAAATCTGAGATAGTAAATTGTTAATCGGTTTCGAGGTGTCATTTGCCAAAATAATTTGAATCCCAAATCATTCATCATTGATTTAGTAGACTGGATGAAGGGCAGATAATACAATGTGAGCCTTTTATGGTTTCAAAGGATTTTGCAATAATTTCTAATAAGTTCAATCAGTCGTTTCTAACAAATTGCAACAATTTTTCAGAAGTTTTTTTAAGAAGAAGAAGAAATTTTTCGAGTTTGCGCAAGATCATCATCATTTTATAGCAGTTTCTAATAACATCTTTGTAAAGTTTATCCAATGCCCTTAAATATAGGTGGGGGAAAAGGAGAGAATTTAAAAGGGTTATAACATTTTTGAATACTGAATTTTTTAATTCTACTTATGTTCTTAACTTAATCCGCCTCTCTGCTGATTTGAAATGAAGTATATTACTTATATAACAGATTTTAATAAGTTTATTATCATAATTTAATCATTTGTATATTGATATAGTTAATTCAGACTTTAAAAAAAAAGCAGGGGCCAAAAGTTACGACTTTGAACTAGGCACACGGAAATTAAGATAAGTTTCAGTTTTTATAGAATGATTTAATATTATCATTGTTATAATCTGTCATCTGTAGAAAGATACGTTGCATTCTATTTGGAGTGATAACTGAGAACATAATTTTTCTGCCAGTTGATATATATAACCTGAATTTATCTTATATTTAACCTACGCAAAACTGTTTTGGAAATCGGGCTGGATTCTGAGAGCTTTTTGTGGGTTTTGAAATGTTGCAATTCTTTGTCCATTGTATGCAGTTCCTTTTTTTCTGTTCTTCAATTGCCCCTCCGTTTGTGTCACGATTAGAATTTGAATGCTTTTACAAGTGCATGGCCATTGTTTTACGGGCAAGAGTATCATTTCTTTTGATAAATGACAGAAAACTGCGTTTTTGATCAAACAGTGGATAGAATTGTTTTGATTCGCTCATTGCTTTTTGTGCTTTGTATTTTATGAACGAAATCTGTTATATGACTTTCATAAGGCGAAATATTTTGAAAGTCGCACAAATTCTGCTAAAAATACATTTGACAATATCTGTTCACTGACCCAAATAAACCATCATATTCCGAGCATGTTCCAAAATAACTGAAAATAATTGATAAAAAAAAAGTGTCCCATTCTTTGAAAATAAACTGCTTTTGGTGTTTTTTTTTTTAACTTGTTTAAAAGGAATTATAACAATATTTAAAAATATGCCTCATAAGATGAGCCTTAAATGTCTTTTTGAAATTGAATTAATGAGGTGATTTGATCTCCAAACTCAAGCATTAAGCTAATCAATCTCAATTTTAAAAAATGGTGTTCAAACCTGCTGTTGATCTTTTCCCTAATACCCGCTATTTAAAGATCAATATAAGCTTAAGCTTCTGAGGATCTCATTAATTCAGTTTTATAAATTTAAAACTGTGGAAGAAAACGACGCGGGGGACTATTTTCCTGAAAGTCATAAATTTTGTTTATTATAAGACTTTTAATCACCAGTCAATTGTTTTATTTGAATAGTTATTTTTATTAGAAATGCTACTAATGTTTAGGATTAGATCCTAAGTTTTCTCATTTATTACAAATTATTATTGTAATTTAATCTGAAAAACAGTATTTGTGTGTGTGTGTGTTTAAATCTTCATATTAACTGATCGTAGAGAAATCATACTTATACAAATGAGAAGCATCAACAATCATTTTGAATGATGCATTTATAAGCTTTAAAATTTTTTGAGAATTTGTTCAATTTTTGGCTGGGAATTTCTGTTTAATGTGATTTCTTTGTTGATGTACTCTTTCTTTAACATTTGTTTTCTTAATATCCAGTAATAATTTTGTAAATTACCTTTAATAAATGTAAGCAATTAAAAGCAGCGATGAGGAGTCGGTCAAAGAATTTCCGACTCAAGACTCCACATATCGAAGCCTGAAGTCTATATGCTTTATACCCACTCCAGACTTTACCGAAATTTTATGAACTACGATATTAACTAAATTTTAATGACTTTTACTGAACTTATATATCTGCAAAGTATTTTTTACATTAACAAAGTATTTTTTGCAATTTTTAAGGCGTTGTATTTTCACTCATTTAAAAGATTTTCCTATATATTCTAAATTTGCTTACAAATAAAAAAGATGGCGCATCCTATAAAATTAACAATACTAAATTAACTGACAGCAAAATATTGTAGAATAGCTTAAAACAAGTAAAAGAGTATTGTACATTTTATTCACAAAGATGCTATTTATGTAATACATTAAATCTTTTAGAAGCTATTTTATTTTTAAAAACGAATAACATCTTTTAGTGTTTGATCTAAGATAACTTTTTATAAGCGTCAGTGCCGAGAAGTCTTTTAAAACGTAGCTTCGTTTGTTGCAAAAGCAGTCACTGTCTTTGCTACTTGGTTGTATTATCGAAGAATACAACTAAGAAAAGATTAAAAACAAACTGTGCGTGGTAAAAAATGTATAATTTTATTCTTGAAATAAGTAAAAAAAAAATAGATTTAGAAATGATATTAGTTAATCAACATAAAATGTAATGCTGGCCAGAATGTTGGTTACATGAAAGCAGAATGGGGAAAAAGTCATCATCACCATATGTACTGCCGAACATTAAATGAAACCTTCAAAACAATATGAACTAATTAAAAAAAAGTTGTGCAAAGTGCTTTGAAATTCGTGTCAATTTTAATACGAGTTAAATTATGCTAGAGACATTGCATTAGAATATAAAATGCTTTATTGTTTCACTTCCTAAAAATGACTTCCTCATATAAATAAATGAGTTATTAATCTGCTGCGTAGGTCTTTTCGACGAGCCTTTCTGGTTGTAACAAGACGAACCAGTTTATCTCGTAGGTCTTTTCCGTTTTCACGCGCCTAATAGAGGTCTATCTATTGTTGTAGGAGTCTGAAATTCCCACCTTTAATCAAACATTTTGCTAACGAGAACGCCTTTGTTAGGAATACTAAATCTCTTTTTGCCGAAGGTGGAAAGAAGTATCTTGTAAACAAATCCCTCCGCCAACGAGGAAGTTTGTCTCGTGAGAATGTCATCCAACAAGCAACTCATGTTGCTCAAGTACATTCATTCGAGTGTCGTGACCCAAACTAATGGATCGAAATATTTCTGTGCGATGCCTCCAAATCTGTGGCTGCATTCCACCGAGGAACGGGTTCGGTGTTGCTTGACCCTGCTCGAGTGAACCGCTTCGGGGGATATCGAAATGTTATTCCGGCGAATGCAGGTTTTCTTGGCGACCCTTTGAATTCTTGATTCACAGGTGACCAACTCACACCGATTGCTTTGATTCAATTCAAAACATTACGAACAACATCAGAAGAATTGCTGCTAATGTTTGGCATTTTCCTCAACGAGAAGTCTTGGTTTTATTTCGAAAATTACAGAAAACGATTTGTTCTGAGTCTTAAGAATATATTATATACATAAAATACAAGGAACACAACACAAAAAATAAAAAGAGAATTGACAAGGAGTGACCTAAAGACACCTTCATTTTGCGCAACAGTATTCGCTACACACAAATTGTATAGCAAAACCGTCATAGCATTCGCATTAGCCACGTTCAGCTCTATCTCTATCTCTCTGGAGAAAAAAGAAATATATGTATAATATGTGTGTGTATGTTACACATTTTATGTATATGTATGGTGTGTGTGTGTGTGCGTGCGTGCGTGTGTGTGTATATATACACACACACACGGAAACAAAAACCAAAAGAGAACTAACAAGGAGGGAAATAGAAAAAATACCATTTTGCACACTAAAAACTACTGTTAATATTTACTACATGCAAATTGTATGACAATGCCATGACAGCATTCGCAATGCAAAAACCCTGACGTGATTGAGACTCTTAAATCTCTTAAAAAAAGAAAGAAATTGTTTAAGACCCGAAATGTGCATAAGCTTCAGCAATGAAACTGAAAATCATCTAATAAAAATCTAAAGGTTGAACGACAAAAACTGGATTGGCAGATCAAAAATTTGTACAGAATATACAGTAACAGGGTGTTGTCCAGGAAATCTGTAAAACCCGGAAGAAATTATTAAACAAAAGATAGTGAAATATGACATCCCGAGGTTAGCTTTATCAAGAATTACACCTCAGATAATTATAAACTATTAAATATATATATTCATTATTATAATATGAAAAAATATGTTTAGTTTATGCTATAGTTTTATTAGAACAGAATAATAATTTGACTATATATTCTTCAATGTCTGTTGTGTTTTCTATATTGTCAGTTAGATTTTTGCTTTAAATAAAAATATTAATCTGGCAACTGTGATTTTACTGACTGTGTCTGATTCAGTTTTGTTTAATTTACTTTTGCTGTCTTAAATCGTGCCGATCAATTTTATTGTTATAATTTTGTGAATACACTTTAATAGAAGTTGAGTCAACAAAAAAATAATATTCCCAATGTTTCAAACTGGAATGGCTGACTGAAACAGGTTTGATAATACAAAAAACGACAAAGACTCAAATTACTGTAAGTATTGTGGAGTAACACTCATAATACTCAAAAATGCATGCTATCAAAACATAATGATTCTACGAAGCATAAAAGCAATTTTGAGGCTGCCAAAGCAAGAAGAATCGTTAGAGCAGTATTTATTAAAAAGTAAGTAATTTTTCAATTGAATAACTTTTAAAAACTGTTTTTGCTTGATCTTTGGAATTTTGCCAGTCTAATCTTGGATTTCGATCAAAATTGTGTTGGCAGACCTGATAAGTTGTGTCCAACTGAACAGTCGGAGCAGCATTAATATTAAATTTATTCAATTAGAATATTTTGAACAGATTTCCCAAACATTGTCTAATGTATTCTACCTACCTTATCTGAAGCTTTTTTTTACTTCTAATTACATTTCTGCTATGTGAATCTTTAACTCGATGCGATATTTTAATAGCTAATGTTTTTCCAATTTCTAAAATTTATTACCTATAAAATTATAGGCATTGTTTTCGAGAGCGGAGATTTTCGTGTTCTTGATCAATTTTTTGTTTGTCCTTGACTACTTTTGACGTTTATTATTGGTTTAGTGAAAATGAGACTTTTCAAGAAATAAAATCGTTTGGAATTCGATAGTTTTCTGTTTTTTAGGTTTCTGTTATGCCTTTTGTTCTTATATTAAATTCTAAATTTTATGGGTAACCTGTATATCGGCCTAGCTAATTATTACTATTTGAATTTTTTAAAAATATTTTTCTTAAAATTTCGGGCATCAGTCACTAGCTCTCGGGGCCACAGGTTTCGGGTTCTAGTCCCGGCGGTGCCATGGTTGTTTGTAGTGGTTCGGGATTCACTTTAAACTGTAGGTCCAGTTCTATCCTGACTGTAGAGCATTCAGCGTAGGGCTGACAACCCTACTCTGTAAAAAAGAAAACATCTCATGTTTCGAAATCTGCCAGTAGGCAAACGACCTTGGCCCACTATGGGACTGTTGCTACAATGATGATGATGATGACAATTTCTTAAAATTTGAAATTCTAAATTTAAGTTAATCGTCGTTAGTTACGTTCATTTGATGAATATTCAATATTAGTACTTAGATAACTAGTTAAAATTCTGTGTGGTAAAAAAAAAAAAAGTTTATTATATGTACAAGGACAGTAAACTAATGGCCATAAATTCGTAAAATATCTTTTTTTTTTTCCTCATTCTACATACACATTTAAAGAACCTATTTCTAACTAAAGAAAACTGAATTTTTTTTAAATGTTTCAAACGGATGATATTTGATAAAAGTTAGTGAAAATAAAATCCTTTCGCACGAACTATTTCTTTTCCCAGTCAAGTAAATGATTGCAACTGTGAGTAATCTTGACACAACAGCCGCGGAGAAATGAAAAGTGAAGGAAGCCAGCCATGACAACACTTGTGGAGCTGATGATTAAACACCGGTCGATTGCTTGACACACAAGGTTGGTGATCTCTGCACTTGTACTAGTTACATTTGGGATCATTTCAGGTCTCGGTGGTTTTGTCAATCAAAGGTTATCTATTAGGAGGAGGTTTTTCTGATGAGTGCTGTGAGGTTTTCGGGAAAGAAAATTTGAACTGAATAGTTTGGAACTTGCTTAGTTTTGTTTTGTATGGATTGTTGAGTGATTGATATCGATTCGGAGGCAAAACGCCAATTGAGTCAAGCTCGAAAAGGAATCAGCCGATGAAAGTTTGCATATCGAAATAAAAAATGAAAACAATGCTGATCACCTTTCTGATAGTCAGGGCAGCATTCATCGATAATTTTGTCGTCAAGGTTCCACATGGACTGCGGAATACTACAAAGATGTTTTGGATCGGCTTTTGAAACGAATGCGACATGTGAAACTCGATTTGTTGAAGTGGAAAGTAGTGTCTTTCTCTACAATGCAGCATCACACAAGTTCATTCTTGTGCATCAATTTTTAGTTGTGTGCATCAACTACCCCACTCGTACTCTGCTTTATTTCTCAAGTTCAAATTGAAAATGAAGGGGCAGCAGTATTAGTCGATAGAGGATATAGAAGCAACTGTAACGTCGGAACTCGATAGTGTTGCAGTGGAGATGTTTACGGACCTCTACACTCGTTCTGTTGAATTGGGAGGAGACTATGTAGAAGCTAAATATCAAATGTAAGTATATCATCTGTGTTACATGGTCTATAAGCGATCAGTCCTGGAACTTTTTGAATACACTGTGTATACCAAAACCATATAACTGGCATGCAAATTTTACAACACTGGAAATTGGAGAACCAAACCAATGATAAACGTAAAACACATATGGCTGTTTTTGTTTAACTTTTAGTTTACTCATTTTTATACATCATTTACTCATTTCTTTTTTTTAGTTAATTTTAACTTTTTATAATTTTAATAGTAATGCCGACCGATACTGTGCTACAAAAAACGTGTAGGCTTCAACTTTGGATAGATTTAGTTCAAACCAAACTCGTTTCAAATTTTAACTTACCAGCTAACATTAATTATCTTGGCAAATTTTGTTCAATGTTTTTATTAAAAATGCTAAATAATAATGAAAGAAAGGAATTTTAAATAATTATGTCTACTAATCTTTAAATAACAGTCCATTGTATTATGAATATTCTTCAATACCGTTTTGAAAAAGCTAATTACATTTGAAATTGTTGTTTATGTTAGCAATAGCTGTATAAGAAGTTATTTGAAAAGAATTTGCTATAAGAATCGGAAAATTTTAATAGCTAAACGAACAAAAAAAATTCTGCAAGTAATTCAACTAGTTTTCCTTTGGTGGGTTGGTATGTGGAAGACCTTGTAAGTATGTAACCTGATTTTTTCAAATGTGTCCGAGACTGGCTTTCTGCTAGAATAATAATTTGGTTGCAACGGAGCCCTTCCCGTACCAGTCTCGCAACGCAAAAGAAAATTAAACGAGATTTTGCTAGTATTAATTATAATAACGTTTTATTAAATAACGTACGTCATATTCGCGCAATTTTGGCTTTTTCTCTTTCCGTTTCTAAAACCTTTACATTGGTTTTTCTCTAATACAAAGCATTCATATTTCCAAACTGAACAAAATTTTCATTTAAAACTAATCTTAATCTTAAAACGTTTAGTTAAGACTTAAGTTATCAATCTTAACTGAAATGTTAATTTATTAAACGTTATATTGTTTAAAAATAAAATTATTAAATGAAAAATATAAAATTTTAAATAATTTTGTTTTAAACAATAACAAAAATATAATAAAAACAACAATATTATTATTGCTGTTATTTATTGTATTATTTTTTTTAGTCAATTTTGTTATTATAATTTATCAATTTTATTATTTCAAATTCTTTTTAATTTTATATATCTTTCTATGAAAAAAAAAATCTTGGAATCAAAACAAAACATATATTGAATCAATCTTTCGGCTAATGGAATGTCACTTATATTGAAACGAGCGTTTATCTTTTGTACTATGATAACAAAATTGATTTAAAAAAATAACAAATAAATTAAATAAATAACAATAATAATAATAATATTGTTATTTTTTAAATTATTTTGTTATTATAATTTATCAATTTTGTTATTTCAAATTATTTTTAATTCTATATTATAGAATTAAAAATAATTTGAAATTCATAAAATACTTTGTAATATTTTATTATCAAAAGCAACATTATTTGCATTTTATATTTTATTTTTCTCCATTGGTTATTGCAGGGGAGGTATTTTTCAGGCCCGTGAGATTCTTTACACTTTTACAAAATATATTTATTTTATAATGGCTAAAGTAGTGAAAACTAATGTATTAAAAAAAAATACATTATGTGTGCATCCATCTATTCAAAAATTAACTATCGAAATTTAAAAAAAAAAAAATTTTATTTTAAAATAATATTCTTGCGAATATAGGACATATATTACCTGTTTTATTTATGACTTTACAGTTATGAGTTCGCAGAATAATTAAATTATATTCTGCGAACTCATGATGCGCGTGCATCTTGGAACATCTAACACATGTTTCACTTTAATGATTTCATTTTTATTTATATGTTTTTTATATTTCATTTTTACTGTTATATATTTCTTTATAATGTGCGTTTAGTATCATCATTATTATTATTATATTATCTATGCTTATATGTAAGAATAATAGTAAAAACAATAATAATAACTCATGTTTCAATTTTTCACTCCAAAAAAATGCTTATAGTGGGCCTAAATCTAATATGAGAATATATAATTTTATATGCTGTCCGCGGAGTTGGGATGCATTTCCAAAGTGGCCCGCAAGATCATTTGGGTTGGCCACCCCTGGGTTATTGGAAAGAAAATATTCAAAATCACAACTTTTTGTTAAGGTTTTACACATTTTCTATGGCTTATAGTTTCAATTTTAAATATTAAAACAAACATATCATTCATTTTAAAAGGATGTTTATTATATCTTGTTTCCTCCATATAAATGCATTTCATTTTTTTCCCCATCGTTATTTTATACAGTCTTTTTTTTTATGAACAATTTTTGAACAATGAACTATTTGATATGTTCTTAAATTTTAATTGAAGAAACGAAACCCTTTCCAAAGCAGCTTTTAGAAAAGCGGAAGTTATGACAAATAAGTTCGTTAATTAAAAACATGGAGTTTTCAATGCTGTCTTTGTCCGGTATCTGCTACAACTATCACCCCAGTTAGTGCAAGCCTAATATGTTAACGAGGTTAGTTAACGTCGTAGCATTCTCGGAATTTTTCAGTCGTTTAGAATTTTGTTATGGCAAGTTATCTTAGTAGAGATAATTAACTAAGTAAGTCAAACTGTTTTCATTGTTGAATTCTATAATTTCTTTTTTATTTTCATTATCCTCTATAATAATTCCAGCTAGTCATTATAAACACTCATTAATTTATTTAACATTCACAATTTTTTTCATTAATTTATAAGCAAATGCTGGTGAAAGCAAACGATACTCAAATTAATATTTTAAATAATAGTGGAATCATTCTTTGATGTTTTTAAAACGAAATTCTTAATTAATATATAATCATAAGCGTTTATTTCTTTTAATAAATATTGTACTAAAAACGTGCCATGTAGAATTATCCATTGGTATTACATTGCCACCCTTAATATTAGCGTTTATGAAACTCAGATTTTCTAACCCGTAGAAATATTTTTAATTTATTTAATAATATTAATACATATTATTCGATAGTTCGAGAAATAATTTTTTCATTTACGAAATTACATTTCTACATTGATCAATTTTTTTGGTCCTTTAATCAGTTTTCTTCCACTTTGTTATATTTTTATCTGTTATTCCTTAATTTCTTAGCTCGAAAAAAGAAATATATATATATATATATATATATTTATATATAAAATTTAACTGCCTCACAAATTGCAGTATGAATGAATACAGTTTGACCAATATAATTACAATTGTCATGTTATAAAGTAGTTTTCTTTATAATAGTGTATACGCTATATTATACAAATCTGCTTATGTAAAAGAACATACTGAAAATTTGAAGTTATTGTATTTTCAGTAACGTCACCTACAATGCTTAAACGAATTCTTTTTGAGTCGGAACATTCTCACAAATTTAAGGACATATAAAAGAAAATTCTGTAATTCACTGGGCTTATTGCTGTCTAAGAAACGTTTAGATATAAGAGGTTCGAATTCTGAATTGGGCATACTAATTGGTGGTTCTTTCTACATAATTTAGAACTATTTCAGGTCGTTATTTTATGATATAATCGATTTCAGTCTGTGTATTTTATTTCTGGTAGGCATTTGATCATTTACTTATATTTACATTTAAAAATTATAATTGTGTTAATTCATTAAACATGTTTTCGAAATAAAAAATATTATTTATTTAAACGCAAAATTTGATTTTGGATTTCTATTTTTAAAGTTTTCTTTAATAATAGAAACAGCTTTAAAATTGACAAATTGGAGGTCAATTTTTATTTTTTAATTAGGATGTATGACCTGGTTTTATTTAGTATATAAGCTAAAATATTTTATTTAAACTATGTACAAAAAAAAAACATTCTACTACACACCTAAAGATTCTGAGTAGGCTTGTGCAAATATTAACGTAACTATTAGTTTAACTACGTTGACGCAAATTAGGAGTAGACTCCAGTTGATGAAACGGATTATTAACGGTTATTTTTAGCTATAGTACTCGACTTCAGTTCTAAAAGGCGTTAGAAGTAGGCGAATTTTAACACCGTTTTTCTTAACTCTTTTGATAGCAAGGGTTTGTAATTAGCAGTTGATGTCAGCAGTTATTTAACAGTGCTTCACTGCCTCGACACTAGGTAGCGTTAACACCGGTTGATTTCAACTCTTCAGATAGCAAGTAGTTGATTTTAACGCTTGTTAAAAAATTCAGTTCTTTCGACAGGAGAAAATTGATTTGCGTTAAATTTAACTTCAGTTAAATTCAACTCTTACACTCGCGGCTGCGTTATTTTTTAACTCCGTATGAATTTAGCAGATTTAAACTTAAATCATTCTTTTTCAACTCCACTTATATTGAACATTTCTATCGCTTTAGAGTTATTTATTTATTGTTTGTTTTATATTTTTTATTGCTTTTGCATGGTGAAATTATAGATGCATATTACAGTGAATATTTTACGAATGAGATTGTTAAAAAAAACCGGCGTGATTAAAGGTATGATAGTTTGTCATGATGTCATATAATATGATATCATATAATTCACACAGTTTTCCTGATTCTAATTCATCCATTTTATTAAGTTTTTTTATCACCAAATGTTATTAATGTAAAACATGTTAATTAAAACCGTGCAATGAGGTATCATTACTGTTTGTAGTATATTAAAAAAAAAATACTAGGCAAAATATATTTCTTCCAAACGAATGTTATTCTTAACTTGGAAAATTTTTTATCGATGAATCAACAGTGATGCTTAAACGTTTGTTTGCGTTCTTTTCAGAATTACATTAAGAAAAAGGTAATAGTTAAGTATAAAAGAGGTCACATATTCAAAACCATGTTTGTTTATCAATCTTTTTAAAGCATTTTTTATTATCTTTTATAAGTAAATATTTTATTTTATTAGCCGGCATTTTCATTGTGATTAAAAATATAATCTAAAAATGGTATCTTTCCTTTAATAAAAAAATTTTAAGAAAAGAAACAAAAAAGAAAATGCGCTTTTTAATTATTTTAGTGCTGTATATTGCATTAAAAAAATTTATTTTGTGGCATATTTGTTGGTAGGTCCCGATGAATATAGTTATGTTACTATTCAAATTAACGTTAATAATAATTAAATAACATAACTTATTATATAAATTAACTTAGTACTTAACTGATGTATAATTAATTATAATTATGCATAACTTATTCGTCTGTAATTCATACAAATAAATAAATTCATTAAATCTAGGTATAAAAAATAATAAATACATAAAATAATTAAACTCTATCCACCGCTATATTATACAATAAAAAATGCGGTATTTATTTAATTAAAAGTAACTGATAACAAATTTTTATTAATGTTTTGCACTAGGTAAAAAAAAATATTAGACTCAATGAAAAAAAATTGATTTCTGAGATTTATAGTTTTTAAGTTAGAAGAAATATTGATAGACACATTAATATTTTGCTGGTTATTGTATATGGAAACACTCCGAACTAAATAAATGTTTCATACTGTGGACTTTTTTTTTTAAATTTTATTAGTTATATAATGAAATCTTACTGTAACATAATACTGATTTGAATTTTGAAAACGAAGAGACTATAAAATTTTATCTATAGTACATTATTTCTCCAAAATTATTATACATTTTACATTACATATTTGTAATTAATATTGTAATTTTTTTCTGTATTTTATGCAATTATTTGTTGAACTCTAAATTCTCCAAAAGAGGCGTTTCTGAAAATATATTTCGCAGCTTAGCAAATACGCAGCGTGAGTCTTTGTGTAATGTTTGAAATGATGCAACAAAGCCTTTTTTCGCCAAATGACCCTTGCTTCTGTCTTTCTGAAAGGTTTCTGTGGTAGCAGGTTACTGATGCCATCTGCCGTCGACCTTTTGAAGCTGAACAATGTTCACTGTAACTTAAGGAGTATCTTTTATTTACTGAACTTCAACTCTTTGGTAAACTTTTGTTAAAATAGAGATAAAAATTACGGTAGAACTGGAATTTATTTCATCGTTACGCGTATTGCTCGTCAAGTATTTAATTGTATTGTGTATGTTGTAAGGCATTTCTTCTTTTTCGGAAATAGTGAGTATAAGACACACTAAAGAATATCTGTAATACCTGTACAAATATTTCATCATACCCCATGTTTTTTGTTTGTTTTTTCCCCTTTCTCTCGGGGTTTTAATGTTTTTCGGATAATTAAATTAAATTTACTCTGTAAATTAGTTAAAATTAATTCTATTTCTAGTTTTTTTAGAGTATATTTTTTTCTTTGAAATCTTGATTTAAATTTTTGTAAAACCCTAGTTGAAAATATTAACTTTAATCGTTAGTTGTATTTTGGGGAAAGACGAGGAATTTTTGTAACTATTTATGTAATAAAAAGATTAAATTATGAAGATTAATTGAAAATTGGGAAATGTTAACGGTTTATAATAAACCAGTATTAGTATCGCAACAGTATAAAGTAAAAATTAAATTAGATAGAAAGAAAGTGACTGAAAACGGCTGAGTTCTGATTAATTTTTATCCTGTATATCATTTCTGGTATCATTCATATTCCAAAATTTGTATTGATTTTAAAACAAATTTTATACAATCTAATATTCGTTTAAAAATAATTATATATAACTGTATGGAATTTTTAGGTAATGAACTATTAGTTACAATGGATTCGAAACTGCAGTTTCAGAATTTTTAAAAATATGAAACAGCATAATACTTTTCAAAACTTAGATGGATACTCATTAATCAATTATATCTCTTGATTTAAAAAGTTTATCAACTATATGAAATTATTGTAGTTGCGTTTAGTTACATTTGCAATAATATATTTAGTTTCATGTGTCACATACAGATGGCAGCATGAGAGACTCGTAATGATGTGTTGACTTTTTCATCTATTGAAATCTTGGCGCAACATATTTGGCGTCTTATCAATCAAATCACTTTTGGCGAGAAAGACTCTGAATTCTATCTCGATTTTCATCATACCTATGTAATATCCGCTGCAGTGTGGATCTTCTTCTAAACTAACCTGATGAATTCATCCGTGTTGTGTGGAAAGTTGAATGATGTCAAAGCTGATTAAACAAATGGTTACGCAACAAAATTCCGACTTTGGGCTCTATTTTCTGTTTCGTGTTAACTGACATGTGATTTCCCAAGACAGTGCTATAAAAATTTAAATATGTGTAAAAATATTTTTTTTAATAACTTCTTACATGGAACAAACTGGTCTGATTTTTTTAAATTTCGTCGGGGTTTTTTTCTTTTTTCTTTTTCCCCCTTGAATACTGAGGGGGCCAAGAGGGATTTATCATGATTTAGTTGTCCCTCACTTTAATGTGTCGCCACTAACTTAACTCGAAGAACTAAAAAAAATGCAGAAGGCAGACGAAATATGAAGTGTTTAAATTGACTGTTCATTTCTACATCAAGATTCGAGGAGAATCTACAATAAAAATTGATTCTGATCGGATGATTCAGAAAAAACTCTCGGTAAAATTCACAACGTGAAAAAGGAAAATGGGATTAACTATGATGGGTCCCAGTTATATAAAAAAAATTATTTATTTTATTTTAAGTTACATACAGACAAACATCGAAAGTTCATCCACACCAGAACAGTCCTATTGAAGTTCATTTAGTATATACAGGGCGTAATTGATGCGCTGAAGTAGGTGTTACCATATATACAACAAGTAATATAAAAAAAAAAAAAGTCAATTCCTACTTTTTTTTCACTATATTGCTGAAAGTCCTTTATAAATAATTTTCATTCATTTTTTAAGTTTATCTGGTGCCATCTATTGGTAGATACATTCAACTTAAATCTAAAAAAAACTAAAATTAATTAATTAAATTTAACTACTGAACTAATATTTGAAAAAACTGCATTATCATCCAGTGTCAACCACTACAAGTTCAAAAAAAAAATGTATCTGAACTTGAGTGGATAAATAAAAAGTATTTTATTAACGATTAAAAATTTTAACAAGATATATATATAGGGAGAGTTGAGCTAATAGAAGGAATTGAAAAAGAGCGGTTACAACAGTTATTTTAAGGAAACTTATTTGTCATTTTATTCCAATGTTGTCGATACTTCTTTAGAATTCGTTAAACAGCATTTCTAAAAGTATATTAACACTGGCAATTTTTATAAAGAGAATGCAACTGAAAAACAAAATTTAGATACTTTTTTACAAAATTTAGTGTCATACAAATTTTAGTTTTCTCATACTGTAGTTTTATTTCGAACGAATAATTATGAAAATCTTTATTAAAATCTGTATACAGCGACGTAGGTTTGAATATTAAAATAAAAATGTAGCAGAACACTGTAAAATACTTCTTATTTTGTTACTTTTTTTATCACAGTTGCGCTGAATTCATTTTAATTAATTGATATTGTTAGCATTATTTAAATAAATTTGGTCACTGTTTGAAATTTTGATTTTATTAATTATTTTAATTTTATGCTATGCAGAAACCAAGTTGATATGTTGGTTATTTTCCATGATAAATTAACATTTTAAGAAGACTGGCAACTGGCGTACCGATTACGGAGTACCAACAGGGGGAGATACCCCTTAAACCTCCTCATCTTAATTCATAAATATGCTTTAAATTTTAATTGGCTGCTTAATCAATGTTAGTGGAAATACAAGATAAAGTTTCAAAAAATTCAAGTTAAATGGTACTCAAAAAAAAAAGATAAAAATACTAATAATAAATAAAAGTAAGATACAAAATAAAAGAAGTTAAAATTAAATTTAAATTCAGTACAATTAGGGACCAGTTGTCGATGCCAAAATAATTAAAAGTAAACAGAGTCCTATAGACTCATTCAACCAAGTACACAGGGATTATGCTGAACGGTGAGAGCAGTTGAAGATGATGCTGAAAAGTAAATAGTTATCCACACAAAAAAAAAGGCCATAATCAGGACCCATTTTAAGAAGAAGAAAAAAATCATTCATCGATTCTAAAAAGTCTTAAAAAATATAATTTTCTTCTTACAAATTTAGTTTCAAAACGTCTCTGATTTTACTAAAACTGTTTCATTCTTCGTTGTTACTGTCATAATTTAAATTAATTCCATATTATTTTATTGAGGTTATAAGTCCTTTTGTTAGAAATAATTTCTTTTCTTGATATAAGAAATAAATTTAAGTAAAATTGTAAGTATAGGATTAGATTAAAATAAATTATTGGCTTTTTTTTCCCTCTGCTTTATGTACAATTTTCATTTGTCGATTCTTGTAAAGTAATACGAATTTTGAGCTTTAATGTCTTCCGTATTGCTTATAAAATTTAAAATTTTTTATTTTTTTCGTTATCGGAACATTAAATTATCGTCTTTCTATTAAGTTTTGTTTTTTTTATATAGCAATGAATTAAATTCTCTTTAATTTGAAATCGAATTGCTTAATTTGACTAGCAGAAATATTTCATTTCTTATTGGCTGTCGTCTTTGTTTCTTTCTTTTTTCTTCCCTGTATGGCCAATTGGCTAGCGCTCTGGCCTTCACAGGCTTCAGGTTCGAATCCTGGCGGTGGCATGGACGTTTGTGAGTGGTTCAGAACCCACGTTAAAAAGTAGGTCCCGGTCTAATGAGCCCAAAGTGTGCACAAAGTAACCGTAGAGTGACAAACCAAACCCCCTTTATTCTATGGTAATTTTTAAAAATACCAAATGCGCTTGTAATCATGCAGAAAGTATTGCTTAAAATTGCCTTTTGTGTGGCTACATTTCTTGATTTAGTGGGGCAATTTTCATTTATTTTTATTTATTTTATTATTTTTCATTTAAAATATTCGTTTAAATTTCCAAATTGTTTCATCATTTCATTTTTTAATGTTTTTCATAATATTAAATTATTTCATTGGGTAGAAACAATTTCCATTGAACCTGCCTCCAGTGTGTGAATCTGCTGCGAGTTTCAATATTTATTGAAGCGTATTGCCCCTTCCCAGTGATGCGATCATGCGTTGAGCAATTACTTCTCTGGCAGCGGCCGCCTTGGCGCGGTGTCCATGACTTTCCAGCAACCCTAAAATGAAAATTAGCCCCAACATCTCAGAACATCGGTAGCAACTGAGGCTTCGTGGCTTGTTCGGATTGGTAAATGACACAAAATGTAATGTGGACATTGGGATTTCTGCGTTAGGAGGCTCCATACTGCTCTTAACCGTAAGTTCAAACACTATGCACTCCCTTCTTTTGCTTCCAATCATTATTAAAGCATTGGGCTTTGAAATGCCTTTTAATAAAGGCGACACATGTTACGAATCTTTAATGTGTGGATATATCCTTAGTGCAGCAAACCGTCTATTTTTCTATTAACTTATACTTCTTTCTTTTATTTTTGAAATTTCAAAATGCCATTATACTATTAAGAATAATTATTTTTTATTAAAAAATTTATTAGTAGTTTAAATGTCATCTTTTGGATAATTGTCATTTTAATCATTTAAAATATTTTTTAAAAAAAAGGTGAATAATTAACAAAAGAAAAGAAAATACAATATTTGTAAGATTTGAAGTGAGAAAGTGTAGGAGGTAATGATTATAATACCTTTTTTATATTTGTTTTTGATAACCCTTTTTTCATATTCAACGATCACCTGTTACATTAGAATTTGAATTTTCTGTAATGTGTGGGTGTGTTATTATTATTTTTTTTTATTTGTATTCTTTGTATTTTTTTTTAAATTCTTAGTCTCTACAGATGTTTTTTTTTTTTTTTTTTCAAAAGAATTGTATTTCATTTTTTGAATTATAAAAATTTTATACATATTTATTATAATTGATGAATGATCAAGAGAATAATTGGTTGATAAGGGGAAAAAAAACTGTCAAGTTTGATTGTTTATTACTTTTATTTTTTGTGTTCTTTATTAATTTATTTTTTGTGTTGATTCTCAAATTGCTGATATTTAAGCAGACAAATCTTGTAAACGAAATAAATTGTTTTCTCATTTCACTTTCAAAATTTTAGCACAGAAGTAAAGAAATTCTCCCTGCTTTTCTCTTTTATCAAAAATGATTTTTTTATAAATTTTAGAATTTTCCACGAAGGTTTTTTTTATATATAATTTTTATTATTTGTATGTTTCTTATACATTTTTTTAAAAATTCAAGTTGCAGTTCTTCATGAATATAAATTAACCCTTAAAAATTGCGATAAACATTCCTTTCCAAACTAGACTTTCTTAAAAAAACTCATTATTAAAGAAACCTTTTTTTTTTTTTAATTCCTTCCCACAATTGAATGCTGTGTTCCGTGAAGGTCAGGTTTTCCTTGGCCTCTCCGTTGTCCTCTCTCGGACATTCTTTCATTTTGCCGTTACTGTGGTGAACCGCAAAGGCATGTTTCAAACTAGTAACATATATCAAAAGAATATACCTTTAGTGAATGGTTTTACTTGGAAAAATTCATTTCTGATTTAATTACTGTCTGTACATAATGCTAAGTAAACAATTTTGAAATCTAACAACTAAATCTTGTAAAACATTTATCATTTTTTTTAGCACTAGAAACAAATATTGTATGAAAATAAATCTGGTTAAGACGTGACTGATATTTTTAATACGTCTTTAAAGTTTCATCAACTTACAGCATTACTGGTCGTCTGCTCTCAATAAACAGTTTTAATTATAAATTAAAAAATTTTCTCAAAAATATTTTTAAACGTAAACAAATATTGTATTAAAATAATTAAAATAAATCTGGTTAAGATGATATTGATATTTTTAATACGTTTTATCAACTTGCAGCATTACTTAATGGTCTTCCACTTTCAATAAACATCTTTAATTATAGATTAAAAAATTTTCATAAAAATATTTTTTTAAATGTTATTGGGTTGTATTTACATGCATTGAAATAGCTTGTTTCAATTTCTGTGCCTTTAAATCGAAATGAAGCTATTCTATTCTAAACTATTCTCTTCTTTTCTAAGCACTGAATGCGATGCAGAAAGTCAATCTCTTGCTAATGCTTCTAAAGCAATCTTCATTAAATAATTAAAAAAAGATCAGTCTGTTTTGAAGTGTAAATTACATTTGTTCCGCCAACATCTTGTTTATCACCACATCAGCAAATGTTCTTTTTAATGTTGCTAATTTTTGAGAATACACACACAGAAGAGTTTCTGAACTCTTTTGTTTTATTTTCTTTAATTGGTTTTAGGTTTGAGTTTTGTTTTATTTTTTTTAATTGGTTTAGGGTTGAGTATGTAACATAAGATTGAGAATTAATGTTTATTATTTTTTTCCATCTGTCTTTTAACACCTGCTTCACTGACTTTCGAAACTTTTATTAAAAAAATAAGCAAGCAAATAAATAAAAGAAAAGAAAAAAACCTATTAAAATAATTATAATAAATTACAAGAGAACAAAATGAATTTTTAGGTTTGAAGTTTCACTTTCAGAATTTGTTTTGAAAGCTGGTGACTAACGTTATTGAATGATCTATCGACGTTAATGAGATGACGCGTTGCTTTTTCCCATTTCAGTCTTTTTATTCTTTTTTCCCTACCGTTAATCATGTGGACGCCACATTTTATTTTTAGCTTACGAAAGCGAATTTTATTCTGTTCATTTTTATAACCAGTACAAAACCTATTCAAACATTGCTTATTTTTAAGATGATATGTATCAAATTTTATCATGTAAGTGTTTTTGCAATTCTACTCTATTCATGAAACCCTTTAAATATTTCCACTCACACATGCACACACAAATTTTTTATATCATTATTTTGAAATCCATGCACTTAAATGTTTTTGTATTTTACGAATTAATTTATAAATTCATTTGTGATGTAAGAATTTTTCTCATGCTTATAACCTTTCCATTTAGCAAATTATCGATAAACGAATATAAATATGTATCTAATATGTAAAGTAGAATGTTTATCATGTACAAGATGAATTTCTTCTGATACATGTATATAGTCTATTTTAAGGTTACGAGTGTTAAGGTTGGCCCTCTGGTACATCTTGTATATTTCTGTAATATTTTGTCTATGCTTGTATGTTTGACACAGTGTCTTTAAGCGCTCTGATAGCTTAGGATTCCTTTATATATATATATAATTAAACACCTTGTTAGGTTTCTGTAATTATTTTGTATCGGCCTACTATAACTGCTTTAGCGCATTGAAGGCTTGACTCTGCATCTCATATTAATATTATCTCTTGTATTCTTAATGGGAGTCGATTCTTTATTTTTATTACCTTTCGCACAATTTTTTACTACATATTTTGAATTTAAAGTTTAAAAACTGGACGTTTATGTTAATTAATATTAAAAATAATAAGTTTGATTACCAAAGAACTAACCTTTGTCACAAGAAAGGCGATAGAAAGTCCAATCTTTTCCGATTTGTGCGAGTTTAGTCACTCAGTTCTTGGCTTCAACCTGGTAATTTTATATAATGTTTTGAATCGTTGAAAACTTTTATTGATGATTTAATGATTTACCATCGAAAATGTTCTCTCTATATAATTTTATTATTACTTTGTTTAGATGTTGTAAAAGTCCCTTTCCTCTTTATATCATTAGTAAATCATAAAAATATTTAAGGCCCCTTTGTATGATAACTCTAATAATACTTTTAAAACGTTCAGTAAAATATTAAAGAATGAATTAAGTTCCAGTCTATCAAAAAGACTCTAATAGTCTTTTTGACAGGTGCATGCATACTTTTGTGTTGTTAATTTCTTCAGGTAGATAAAAAATAGCATGAGAATTTAACTTGATTCTATTAATTTTCTATTGTTTTTAATCCAAAGTAATAAGTAACATCTGCCAACAAAATATATCGTGTTTTTTAAATGGAAATTTTAAACTTTATGACAAGTGATGGTGTATACTTGTTTTTGTGATTGAGAGTACGAAATTATTGATTGAAGTGCGATTTTGTGTCATGTTACTGTTTTTTGGTGAATTTTGTTTTCATTATTTTCATCAACAAAAGTGGCCATTTTTTGTTTTGTTATATCCGCACATTACTTTGTTTTAACAAATATCTATTAAATGTGAAATAATTTCTGAATTGTTACTGGATGCAGATAGTGTGAAAATTGATGTCAAACTCTCATTGATTACCTAACTATGGAACAGAAGTGCCGTGAGAATCTTTTAGCGGAAACGGTAAGATCTAATGATACAGTGGGTTGACTCCTTTCATACGTCAAGTCAAAACACATTTTTTCGCAGACACACACCCCCTAGCTTAAACGTGGGCCTCTTCTCATAACATGCTACCTCTTTCCACCCTGTTCTATCTCCACCCCAAATCATTTAGGGTTGCCAACATGTCACACTATCTGTGCATTAGAGAGGAGTACCACACAAAATTTGGACGCCTATGGAAGACTGCCGTTTTAGTTTTGCCGACCATGGAAACTTGTTTTTTTTAATGAAAATAGTTTCCTTTGACGTTTTTTTGATGACTGTTTTCTAATATTGGGTTTTTTTCGTGCCATACGTCATCATTTCGAAATTGTATAAACTGGCATTCATTGAAAATATAACTTCAGAATATAAAAGAAAAATTCAATTTAATTTATTGATGATACGAAGGAATGGAATGTAAAACACAAACCTGAATAAATAATGTTAGAAAGGTTCTTTTTTTATTATTTGTCTAATAAAAGTTTTTTTTATAGTTTTAGTCATTCGTATTATATACATGCAAATATTGTCTGTTAAAATCATATTTGTTTATAGCTATTTTCTTTTAGTTTACGATTCTATAATTTAGGATTAGAATTTAGATACAACAAATATTTTTTCAGTATATTATAAAAAATATACTACTAAAAATATTAATAGTTATGTTGTCAGTTAAAATAATAAATGTTGAATTGGGAAATATCTAATAATTCTTTGTAACTAATAAATTAACTATAACAAATTAATTACTAATGTTACAATTATTTTTCTCATAAATAAATATATTATGATTATCAAAATTAATTATTGCAAGTTTTAATTTTTTTATTACTTTATTTAATTTTTTAATTATTAGTTTTAATTTTTAATTTTTTTTTTAAAGTTTAAATATTTTTATTTACAAATTTTTTGAAAACAAACGGATGGGTTGTCATGACAAGTCTTCATAATAAATATTAAATATATTCACTATAATTTTTTCCCTTTATTATCTTAGTTGAAATCTTGTGGCGTTTTTAAGAGTGATATATGGTTTGAATAATGTTTATTACCATATTTACAAAGCTGACAAAACCATCTGGTTTATTTATTTATTTTGTTTTTGAACTGTACATTACAGTCGTTGGTGAGTGAAAGCTTTTTGTTTATTTGCTTATAACAGTATCTTTATACATCTAGTTAGTTCAGTTATTGATTCTTTATTCATTTGGTCCATTTTGTAATTTTTTTATTCATGTATTCATTCTGTTTAGATTGATATGATACCATGTTAACTCCAAATATTATTTAAAAATTCTGATCCCTAATTAGTCTGCAAAGCTGAAGCATCGATAAATATATAAACAGTCTGTAAAACTAACAGGGAGTAGATTCTTCTGTAAAATAAATCATTAATTTTATCAGATCTATTTAAATGAGCTCGATTTTTCTTTTTCGTGATAAAAGTTGCTTTCAATAAACAGGCATCTCGCCGATTTACGTCAACACTTTGTTTATGTCACTATTTTTTTTCTGGTTATTCACACTTTTCTAAACTCAACCCAACTTTGTTGCGTTTCGTAACAGGATCTGAAGACTCTTCTTTTTGTTTACAACCTTTAATTCAAGTTCATGGAAAAGCTAATGCACTTTTTCAGAGGAATAACTTGTCCTTTTTTTTTATAAACTGCTTCGTTTTTAATATTATTTTGTTAAAATTGAAAACTTTTGATAAATCTAAAAAATACGACCTTATATTCATGTATAATTGCTTGTTTTAATAAGTATATATAGTTTTATTTTAAATAGAAACGAATATTTTATTTTCCAAAATAATTACTCTAGAATAAAACTATGTTCTGAGAATTTTCAAAGTAAAATAAGCGTAGCAGAAGCACAATGAATAATGTCGGTTCAAATATTAAACAATTATAGTTTTTAGAACATTTTTTAACAATTTGTTATTATTATTATCATCTCTGATTCCTTCTTTAATAAAAGTAAATATTGTTACGTCTCCACCCAAGACTTTCTAATTTGCAAGTTATTATAGCTTTATTGAAACAGTTACTAACTTGCAATTATTTAATTTCGTTTTGTATTAAAAAAAAAATGAAATTCTGTATAATGAATAGGCTTTTTTACAAGAACAAATAGATTTAGTGTGATTTAATATTAAAAACCAGCCTTATGAATTCGGAGGAAACGAATGCATTTGAATTTTTCGTTCAACAGTTTTTATTTTTCATCATTTTTCTGTAATAAATTTCTTTAGTCGTGTTCACTTTATATCTGTAAAAGCGACAAAGCCATTCGTAACGAAATGTATGGTAAAATGCACCTGGCTGTTTTCTACTTTTGACTTAAAACCAAAAAATTCTACTTAACGCTATGATGGAAAAAGTGCCATGAATTTACCCTTTAATGTAATATCAAAAGAGTACTTGATTAGTAACATTCAACGATTATTTCTGGAAGAGGCTGTTACCGAATGATGAATTCTCAATTTTTGGTTTATTCTTTTTCGGTATCTGTTAATTAGTCAGAATTTAAAAGGTGGAAATGAGTGCCAGGTCACATGTAGCCCGACAACTTCAAAAGACATTGGGACGTCTTATGTATTTATTTTAAGTTCTTATTGTATGAATTAATTAATATTTTATTGAGTGCATGTAGACGCACAATGAATGTTTTCAAAATTTTGTTCAGTTTGATGTCGCCTACACCTTTTGGATTTCGGTGGGAGTCGACGCCGTCTCAAGAAGTCTCTTCCCTTTTGTTCGTCGTCATCTTTTTCTTCACTTGGAAAGAATTCTTTCCGTTGGAATTGTCTAATTGCGAAACGATAATACCATATTCTTTTAAAAACCGATACAGAAGTCTGTTAACAATGAATTCTTTCAAACATAATAAATGTATATTTACAAATAAAAAAAGGTTTAGAATTTTTTTCTGATTTTGTTTTATCAGGAATCGTTAAAGGCGAGATATTTGTGTGTTTGTTTCTATTTCTTTCATTCTAAAAACTATTGCTGAGAAGTCCATCCAACTAATTGTATTGAAGATAACGTAGACCAATGGCCAAATAAATTAATAGACTGACATTTGACAAGAAGTGAAGAATATGTCCTGCAAGCATCTAGACGAGGACCGTGCATTACTGATTTTGAATGAAGCTTTTAAGGTATTGAAGTACCCCATAGTATGGCCAAATCTGGCTCTTGTCCATAAAACAACTAACTTGTATTGAAGAGCTCGTAGACTCATGGCCAACCTGGCTAATGGACTGATATTTTACAACAACAACAGCAGAATGTGAGGAATCATTACATATTAATGACGTTCCTTATAAATAAAATAAAATTTTAAAATCTAATTATGAAAAAATAAAACTATGGCTACAATTTGAATAGCTCATCGAAAATCTTTAAAAAAATTATCTTTTGTAAATTATGGTGAAGGAAATATTTTTGTATCAAAAATACTTCTTCGTAATTAAAGTAAATTTCGATTATAAATTTTACAAAAAGAACAGGAATAAACAATATATTATGTACTCATTGTAAACAATGTATGTTTAAAAATCGTTTTTCTCTTGCTATTTTAATATTTATATTCTTTTCTTAAAAAGTCAAAATGAATAACTAATTCTACTAATTTCATTCTTAAAATACTTTATAATAATTCGATATGTATACATTAATTGTAATTTGACGACTAATATTTATTTATTATTTATTTTAAAATTGTAGCTTGCATTTTGATAACAAAGTCATGGTTTTTTTTTAATATGCATGCATATTAAGTGAGCGCAATTAAAAATTAAAAATAAAATTACGAAAATAAAATTGAATACAATTCTATCTAATTATACTTCCTTGATTTAAATTATCAAATCTATTTCAAATGTAAGGATTCTAAACATTAAACAAAAAACATAGTTATCAGTTGTTTGTACAAATTGCTACATATACAATCTATTTCTATCTATGATTGCTTTAAATGCTGGTTTTATCACGAATGAAATATTTACTTTTAAATGGATTCTTAAGTCAGTGATAGATTTTTTTTTTCTTCTTAATAAATGCAAAGAATTATTAAGAAGAAAAAATTCTCAAATCATGATTTTCTGCATTCATTCGTCAAAGCAATATTTCCAAGGCATCAGAAATGTTGATAAATGTTAAATGGATTAATGTTTATTCTATTTGAAGTTTTGAAATTCAATTTTTATTTATTTCGAAAGGCCTTCTCGGGTCTTATTTGTATGTAAACGAATTGTGTGGCCTGATTGCAAAGCTAATAGAGCGCGCGCTGTACCCAGTTCATCGAGAGCAACAAGCGAGACCCATGAAAAAAGAACAAAAACAAAGCTGGGCTTCATTGACTTGCCGGTGGGAATAAAAGTACAGAAGCAGTCGTCCAGACGAAAGTCAGGACAGACAGTAAACAAATGAGCACTTTTTTTTTTTCCCCCTCCTTTTTAGTGATGCTTCTTTCTTGATCTAGCGTCGAAAACAGTAGACCTTCTTCCATGGTTTTCACACTTCCAGTTGTCACTAAGGTCTAGTTGCCGTCTAGCTTCTCTGGCCAGAGTAGTAATAATAATTAATAATTTATAACCGCTCTCTGGGTGGTACGGAATCCTTTAATTATGATATGTACCAACGGAATTTCGATGGCGAATATCATCTTATTGTAATATTTTATTTCTTTTTTTTGGAGGACAACAACTTGTGACTGTTTAAATCATCCAGACGTAAGATAAGGTTCTTTTAAATGGTTTTATGATAAATTTCAATATTTGTATTTTTAAACAGATCAGAAAAAATTACTTGTGTGATTCAAATTACTTTATTAATCAGTGGGACAGATCACTGCATTGTATTTGGAATAATAAATCCCACGTTTATATATATACAAAACTATTAGAAAAAAGATTAGTTGTGAGTAGACTCAATTAGTGTCCTGTAACGTAATGAAGATATTGCGACTGCTATTGTAATACTACGCAATCCTCGCATAATGTGTCAAATGACGAAACCGTATTTATAAAGGATAATAATCTCGTATTTATAAATGAAATCTTTTTAGCTATTCAATCATTACATTTCCATATTTAAAACTGAAAAAAAAAAAGTCAAATTATATAATAAAGCAGAATAATAGATTAGGATAGAACTGACTTCGTAAACGAAAACATTGGAACGTAATTTTAGATGATATTGGCATTCTAACGGTTTTAAAAGTTTCTACCACTTTTTAAAATTTATTATAAAATATTTTTAAATTTCAATGACATAAAATTATTGTATATATTAACACACATATGTATACAACATTTAAAATAACGGCCTATTTAATGAAATATAAAAAAATAAATATTTATATGGAACTTGTATGTAATTTTAAATATTATAATGTGTATAAGGTTTATAAAATAATAAGTATAATGTATTGATAATAATATTATTAGGGAGCTTGTAATTCATGACATTTAAAGGAATAATAGAGCACATTACAGCGAACATTATCTAAACAAATGATGTTCGTTGTAATGTGCTCTATTATTCCTTTAAATGTCATGTATTAAATAAATTCCTAATGGACGTTGAGTGACTCGTTTAGAGGCAAATTACTTTAAACTTGCTCCTTCTAATTTTTTTCACCGCAATGAAGCATTTACAATGTTTTTTTACATCCAAGGCTTATAAATTATTGTGAATGATTTTCTGGTTGGGCTGTATTTGCTACCAAATTCTACTTGATAACAAGAGTTGTGCTTTCTGAAAAAATATCTTTCCGATATTTCTTCAAGGTGTTCGGATGGCTATTCTTAATTGACTGTAGTTTCAGCATGATTGAACGCCGGTCTGTTGATGCAGCAGGGTGTGAAATTACCAGGAAATACATCTTTTGAGACTAGATGGATTGGCCGAGTTGGATTAGTCGGTTGGTCTCCACTATCGCCCTACTTCTTTTGCCTTATTTTTTGTGAGGACATATGAAGGTTTTCGTTTTCGGCGCTCTAAATAATTTTGAAAATCTTGTCGCGAGAATTCCGACTATTGTTGTAATTCTACGGGAGATATGTGGCCTGATTATGCAAGCTAATCATTGTATCAAGATTATGTATCACTTAGAGTGGCAGAATTTTTTTTTTATCAGTCTTTATGAAAAATCATTCCTGATCATTGTAAGAATTGACCAATTTATCATAGTTGTATGCAAAAGTAAATAAATAAATAATTTGTTTCAGTTTCTAATTAATTCTGTGCCTAAGCGGGTCTCTGTCATTAGGTTTTTTTAATGTCCATTAAAATTTGTATCCAAGTGTCATCGACGAGGACATCGACGATTTCTGAATAACTTATAACTGTAGAAGTCGAATTTTATTTAAGAGATGTTATATTGTATTTTAAAGTGGAGAATGATCGTTTTTTCAATGAACTTTCTCCATGAACTCTACTTATTTCTCTCCAGTTTCCTTGTAAAGTTACTGGATAATATTTGTATGCTCGATCACAGCCCGATTTTTCTGTTCAGTGCAATTTTCAATAACTTTCCCTTTTTCAACTGGAGTGGAACAGATTCACATAGTAATTGCTTGCCCCAAAGTAACTTTACAAAGGTAACAGCTTGAAGCTTAGAATTGCGTTGTTTAATAAAACTCTTTTAGTACTATTATCGTAGAGAGTTGTCAAAAGGCTTTAAAACCGCTCACTTAGGTCGATTCTTTTGAAGTCTAGTTGAGCAATCTATTGTTGATCGGCATCATCACTGCTCAACGGAGTGTGACAGCTTCTTTGTTTTAAGAGAAACTTGATTGTTTATGAGATTTGAAGATTGAAGACATCACGAATTGAGACCCTGAAGGCCTGTTTTTTGCGTAACAAATACTCCCAGTTTCTCTTCCAAGCTGCTGGGGGATTCTTAAAGATAAAACAATTATTTTAAATTTGTAGGAATTTTTTATTCCTCCATTATAAATATAGAACTGTCAGAAGCATTCTTGTCAACCGTTTTTTCTCCATCATCACTGATATATTTTATGTGTTAGTAAAAGTGTTAAAAACTTTTTCTTTAGTTACAAGATTTCTTGGATAAATGCTATTTTGCTGTTGATTCAAACGAATTCGAATTGTTATTATTATTATTTTTTAATTTTCTTAATTCATTTGTGTTTTCAGCAAAATAAATGTATAAATTACATACAAACTGATGTTTGATGCATTATTTCGGTGTGTGATGGATAAAAGACGAATAATTCATGAATAAATCACATTTACATATTGTTGACAGTTTTTGCCGTTTGACATTTTGACCAGATTTCATAAAACTATTCATTATAATGTGAGAAAGTGAATTTAAATTAGTAAAAGTGGGAAAAGTTATTTCTTGTTTATGATTTTTCCCTTTATCTACATGGTGCCTTTTAAAAAGAAAGGGAAACGATTCAATTCTGGTGAGATGTTCTTTGGGCTCTTCTCATCTTTTCTCGTGATCTTATTAGTGTTGATAGGCAACTCTAAGCTGACACGCAGTCTTTGGTGTTCTTTGTCTCACCAGTGAACCCGGGAATTCCATTGTTATCGAGCGGCCGCTTGGCGACACCACTGTGTCATAGTTTAAAGTCTATTTCTTTTTTCTAATCTGTCACCATTTTTAGTTTATTACTCTACGTGGGAAAAAGCTGAAGAGGGACATTCCCAATAGGTTTATTTTTTCAGCGGAACTATTTCTGGGAACAAAAATGGTTTTTTTATCATAAGCTTTTTTTGGGATTACTTGAGTAGAATTATCGTAAAAATTGCTAAGTAATTATTTTCCCCTTCTCTGTATTTAAAGATTATGTAATGGTAATTACAAGTTATTGCATCATAATATGTCTGTATTTGTTGCAAAATTTGTTATAGTTTTTCTACACTGTAGACTCTGCTTTATTAATATGAATGCTAAAATCAAATAAGTCAATTGGGAACTTATGAATATAAAATTTTTATGTTATTGAACCTTATCATTCATCAATGGATCGAGTTTCAGTAAATAATCCTGTCTATTAGCTGGATGCTGAATTATTTTGAATTTCTTTGCCTTGTTTACTTGTGTAATGATTTCATTTTTGACTACTTTGTAATAGCTGTTAACTGATTTTTGAAATGATTTTTTTTTCAAACTTTTAATTATATATATGAAAATATACACTACAATTAAAAGTTTGAAAAAACATTATTGATATATATATAATATATATATATTAGTATTATTTAATTTAGATATTTATAGCGCACAGTATCTTCACTGTCGAGAAAATTGGACATCTAGTTAGATATATTACAAGGTTGTCGATATTATTTCCGATAAATATCACATAATACACATTCTGTCTTGCATATACCAATAAAGACTTTTCTATTGCTTATTTGGGAAAAATAGGGCAAAATATCTTCAAATACTACGTAATTATAGTGTAGTAGAACGCATTCCTTATTTATCGTAAGTGGTCAGTGCGTTCCCATGGAGATGTCTTTATACACCCAGGACAAAATTGTCTTGTCCCTTTTTTCTTCCTTCAGATTCTATTTATATCTCTTACTGTCACGAAAAGTGTTTTCCTTTTTTTTTTTTTTTTTTTTTCTTCTTCTTTATTCTGTTGTCATGGTGACAACACTGATTAAATAAAGGGGGGTATACCATTTTTTTCATGTCTTTGAAAGAAGCTCTCCTTTTTAATTGCATTGCTGAAATCAAAGTAGATAAATATTTTTTCCTTGTAGATTTTTTAAATATTCAAAAGTTCGTCCAATGTATTAGCCATAAAATGTAAAAATATGTACGGTTTTTTTAATATTGTTTGTTAGTACTACTTTTTTTTCCACAAATACTAGCACACATTCTATTTATTATCAAAGAATGTTTTTTTTTTTTTTCAATGTATTTCTAGTTTACATTATTTTTTGGATTTCCTGTCAAATATTTCTGTGTGTGTATGTGGGGCGGGGGTTATATATAATTTCCAACTAAGACTAGTAGGGACGAAGTATAATAATATAGTTTGGTTGTTAATAATTAATGTATTTGTAGGGAAATTATCCAAAAGCTCTATTTCTACGAATTGTTGCATTCGTACTTGTTTAGGAATTGAAATAAACCAATATTTGGCATATAAGTTTCTTATATGCCAAATATTTCACATTTGTGCAACTTTTTATTGAAAGGTTCAGTGCCTAAAAGTGTAGGTTAGGAATTTGAATTATGTATTTTAGTTTCATGAAATGTATTTAATTTCGAGAAATATATGTGTATTTCAATTTAAATTTGTATTTTGTATTTGTTTTATATTTTTTTTAGTTTAATATTTAAATACATTTTATAAAATCACATTGGGGTTTTTTTTTTTTTTTTTTTTTTTTTTTTTTTTAATAATTTAATAATTTTTTTTTAACATGCGTCTCTTCATTTTTAAATCTTTGCATTAAAAAAACCCAAAAAAATACGAGAACTTAAATTGCATTTATTGAATATTTAAACTTTTATCTATTCGAATTTAGATTAATTACATTATCACGACTAAAATGTGAGTCTTTTTTTTTGTTGTGATAATGTAATTAAAATCTAATTTTGAGTCCTTAAACTGTTATAAATAAGTAAAACTGTTTCCTGTGTGATTCTTTTAACTAGTTTAATATTGGATGATACGTTTCCAGAGCTATTTACAATAATTTCTGTCAATAACTTATTTGTATTTCTTCTTATAACAATTGTTCGAATGGAAAACTGTAATCAATTAACATAATATTCTATTAAAAGAGTATTATAGTTCTCGTATGCATAAAATGCCCCTGCATTGTATTTAACTGAGCATTAGAGTCAGTGGAAAATGATTTTTGCCATCTGCACTTTACTTAACAGTTCAATAATATCTTTTTAATGCAAATGGTTTTGAATTTCATGTGTCTAATTTTTTCCCCCTGTTCTACTAAGTGAACCATTCAATGATTTTTTCTCCCGTCTTAGTAAAACACAAATGTGTATCAGTAAATTTATTTTCTAGTTTAATTGAATCCGCTTGTCATTCGCAAGGGAAACACCCAACCAGTCTCGTTTTACCGTTGAGAGTTTTCCAATGAAGCGCTCAGTGGAAAAATCGAAATCCATAGATTCTCCAGCATGTTTACTGGGAAATCCCAATAGAACCATTTACTAACAGAAACAAACTGGAACAATTCATTGTATAATGTTACAGTGAAAGACTTCAGTTTAACAAAAAATGTATCTTGAGATTCCGTTTTAGACTTCCTATAAAATTTTAACGAAAAATATTTGTGAGTTTTTTTCATTTTAGACTCGGTGAAAAAGCTCAAAATCGATCGATGTAATATGTTTCCTCGCTCATTTTCAGCACAACAATTACCGGAATGCCTTTTTTCTTACCTAATGTTTTTATATATAAAATAATTAAATTATGTGTAATTAATGTATTTGATAATTTGTATTAGTGAGATACGAATCCTCAATACTTCCTACGAATTCCTTATTTTAACAGCATATTTTAATGTGAAGCATGTTAAAATTATTAAGACAACTAATTCTCTTTAAATGATTTAAAATTTGAATTGCTTTTCTGTGAAGTATTTTCAAGAATTGACCGCTTTTTTTATGTTAAAAAAAACTCATTGTTATTAATGTGATCTAAGAAAACTACTAACTACTTTTCCCCACTTAAATTCGTGATTAACTATCGTTTCTTTGTAATGTCTACTCATACAGTCTAAAATAATTTTTCTCTTGAATTTTGGAAAAACAAAGAATTGATGTAAATAAAAAATTACTCTTAATTTTTAGACTCGATGAAAAAGCTCAAAACCAATCGTTGTAATATTTTCCTCATTCATTTTCAGCAACTTGAATCCATTACCGGAAAAGTCTTTTTTCTTGCCTAATGTTTTTGTATATATAATTAATTTGCAATGTAATTTATTTGTTAATTTTTATTAGTGAGATACGAATCCTCAATACTTCCTACGAATTCCTCATTCTTTATATTTTAACAGCATATTTAATGTAAAGCACGTTAAAATTATTAAGACAACTAATGCTCTTTAAATTATTTAAAATTTGAATTGCTTTTCTTGGAAGTATTTCCAGGAATTATCCGCTTTTTTAAGTTAAAAAAAACTCATTATGATTAATGTGATGTAAGAAAACTACTAACTATTTTTCCCATCTTAAATTCGTGATTAATAATCATTTCTTTGTAATGTCTACTCATACATTCTAACTTGTTGTGAAGAATTTTTTGTTACCATTTAATTACGAATTCATGTAAGTAAAAAAAGGACTATAATTAATTTTGAATTTGGAGATTATTGATTATTCTAATGAACGGAAAATCATTAATAATTCATTTCCTTTGGCACAGATTTCTTTTATGTCATTAGCTATTCAAAGTTCGTTTGATAAACAAAATTTCCGAACGCTTCAGAACCTAAAAAGAACTTTGAGTCCTTTGACGACCTTTCCGTGTGTTTTTCTTCTATTTGAGCAGCTTCATTTTTACGTTTGCCCTTTTCTTTTATCATTTTCATGATAGAAAAGTTATTTACTTAACATATTTTACAATCCATCCTAATAGTAAGATAAACAAATTACAGAAGAGAAGGGAAATACTGTGATTTTTCACTGATGACTGGGACAAATCAAAAATTGCGATCCTGACATCAACTCATAGTAAAAGTTCATGGCCATCATGACTGTGGCAATGATTCATGGAAGTAGTCTAAAGCGATGCATGCAAAACAGTTTTACATTCTGAAAATAATAAAAACATTTGAGAAACTTTTTTTGGTAATTTTTTTTTATAGCTGGGCATTTGAAATAAATAAGGGAACTTTTTTTTTTAATGCTGTTGACACTACATATATTTTTAATTTTTTTAAAAATATCATAAATTGTGTGTAAATTATATGTTTAAACTCATTTATTTCAAGTCGCTGCAATTAATTTCTATCATAAACATGAACTATCTATCTATTTATTATATATATATATATATTATTTTCATGTAAGTTTGATTCTTATATTTAATTCATTTAATTTCTAATAAGAAATATAATTTTAGCATTGATAAAAAGTATTTTTTTTATTAGACAATCAACGTCAAAACTTTTTTTCCTCTAGTTTATTATACAAATAGAATTTCAATTTCACACAAATCACTCCAAATACATTAAGCAAATTTTGAAACTGAATGACTGATTCATTTTATCATATATATGCCGAAACTAGGAAACTGGATGTGTTCTACTATAGGGTTTTTAACCAGCTATAGCAAAAACAATACTTTTTACGCATAATGTGGGTGTTTTTGGTTGTAGGAATGGATACTCCATTTCGTTTAAACACACTAAATTTTGAATCACAAAGAAATTTATATTCTAAAAGGTAAATGTAAATGCCTTATCTACCATTCTAAAAAATCAGACTTGTTCCCACCCTCGTATGCAATTGCAAACCAGACCATCAAATATCTCCCAATTCTTGTGGCAATGCCAACAATAATATCATTGACATCCATCTGGACTGAATATGTGATTTTTCCTGTTCTCTGTGCCTATGTCTATGTTCTCATTTTAGCGAATAACAGAAGGTATTCAGTGGTCCATTACGGATGTTCTCTCGCCCAAATAATATTAGTATTTTTTGGCACGTGTGCTGATACTATTGGAATTGTAAGACTTTAGAATTTCTTTTTGCACTACATGTGTTAGTTTTGCTTATATTCGGATCTTGCTTGTATACTGAAATCCCTCTTTTTTTTTATTTATTATTATTATTATTACTATTTGAAGAAGTTTTCTTTTCCAAATTACAGTGCGTAGTACTCCCTTCCCATTTCTTTTCATTTAGTGGTATTTGAATATCTAAGTTAGTCAAAAATGATATTTCGATCAACTGTTAAATGTATGTGCAATCTTTGTGAAACCTTTATCATCATTTTTAAATGGTACATCTTGATCGTTTTAAAATTCACTGAATGGCATTCAGTTATTTAGTTTATAGGCATTTTATCTCTTGCTTATCAAATTCTTAATTGGTGTCCTTTTAATTGATTTTGTATATCATGAAAGTTAACTATACTGTTATTTTTTTCTTCCCAATAATAAAAGCTGCAAACATGTAATTTTTAATTTCATATAAAAAGAATTAGATCAATTGGGTTAAAAAAATCAGCTAAAAAAATTTACCTTGCCTCTTATTTTACGAATATGTTTAATGGAACATGATTAATTCTTTTTGCTCCGAGAATCTGAGATTAGTTAATCATAACTATCGTATATGCTTTGCCTATTTTTAATTAAATTCTGTTCTCGTTTTGTTTTCAGTCATGCGCTTGCATAAGTTCTGTAAAATATTTTGATTAATAATGTTCTGCATTCTTGTGTAATTAGACAAATGTTGCTCAACCGTGTAATTCAATAGCATTTTCATTTGCTGGCAGACTGCCTTTCTCACCGTCTTACCGCTGAAAAGTAAATAAGGAAAGGAGGTTTCAATTTTCTTTCAGAATTTTCACTCGGCACACGAAGGGCTTCTTGACGCTGGTCTGCTGTTTGTCCAGAATTAATTCAGTGAATGATTCCCGCCATTTACCAAACAGCCAGCCATTAAAAATTCCTTTTCTCGCCAAGCGGCTGTATTAAAATGCGCATACCAAATCTCATGGAGCCTCTTTTGCACGAAAAATTACCTCTTTTAAAAATCTTTTCCCTCGCTGTCGCTGCTGTATTCACCTTAGTGAAAAGAGAAATCTTATTTTTCGTATCCGACCGACGCTTTCCAAAGATTACGAGCGATTTACTGGATTTTTAAATCGGTTAGGGTTGAAATCTTTCTTCGAATAATGTTATTTTGTGGCGAGTGTTTCTTTTTTACCTTTAAGAAGAAAAAAAACTTTTCTTTAACTTGTTCGAGCTGGGCGGGAGAAAAAAATGAACTCGTCCTTCTTCAAAGCAAATTGTCTCAGGAAACAGGTTATTTTCTTTTATTGAATGAATCTCTGGAGGCCTCATGCGTAGGAATCTTAATTTTTTAACGTAAAATATAGTTAATTCTGTATTCTACAAGATAATTATTTCATATTTTTCTTATGATTAATTATATTGACAGTTTACCTAAATGCATTCAATAATTATAAGACCTATACTTTTTTTTTCTGTTATTTAATAATTTTTTTCTCTGTGTTAATTTTATTTGGCTTAAATTGTTAGACTGATCAAATTTTTGACTGTTTTTTTTATTCAAAAATTTTCAACATGAAATGTAAAACATCAAAAAGCTTAATACAATTATTATTATTATTTTCAATTTTTGTCTCATAAATTGGTTGTAAAATACTCTTTGAAAGAAAGTTCATTTAGTAAAATATTGAGAATTCTATATCAACATTCCTTAGAACTATGAAGAAATGATATTGTTCTTTAGGCCTTATGCTGTACAAAAGAAAAATAAGGTTATTTAGAATGCTTGATTAATGTTTTGTTACAATTTGTATTGTTAGGACATTAATTTATTTAAGTTAAAGGAAATAAATATTTTGAAGACATTAAGCTTTCTTATGTTTGTGGTAACATTCAAAAGATCGCTGCTGAATAATAATTAAGAATAAAATAAAAGGGACAATCATATAAACTTGCACATTTATTTAAAAACTTTTCAAATTTATCAAAAGTTCTTGCCAGAATGAAGAAGATAGATTACATTTGGACAATGAAATACAATCGTCTTTGTAAGGTTTTCAACATTTGTGGTAAATAATTTATGAATTGTTTCGTACAGAGGTTCATTCACAAGCATCTTATGCAGACAATGAATCTCTCCGTGTGAGATACATGGTTAGCTTCTCCAGAATCTAGCGGAAGCGAGACTTCTCGTAAAGAAATAAAAGAATATTTATGAATATCATAAATAAGTTTTTTTAATCATTCTTTTTAATATTATAAAATTAATGTTTTGTGAATATTTTTTTTAATTTTAAACGGTTTTTTAAATTAATTTTTACATTCGTTTTTATTCACAATTATTAAAAGTAAAAATATTGCTTGGTGCTTGTTGATAGAGTCGATAATTTATGTAATGCTCCAGTCTTTTTAAATTCTTATCGGACCAACACGATGTAAAATTGAATAATTTACTGCGAAATAAATGAAATGCAACTCGTTAAATTAGATAACAGATCTTAAAATTATTCCAATGTGCCTAAATACACGTTATCAGATTTTGAGTTGGTCGAATTCTCACAAGAATTATCAAGATCGTGCAATCTTCCGTACTGTTCGTATAAAAGCTGGAAATGTAATATTAAAAATACAGTTTTCTCTTCCTGTTTTATTTATGTGCGCAAACAACCCAGTAATGGTAGTTTTGACTGCTGAATGTGATTCCCTTAATCCCATTCCGTTGGTAGCATTTTGCATATACCTTTTTTTCTGAAAGCAGTCTGAGGTTTCGCCTATTGTTCGTTTTTTTTTTCATGCTTCGTTGAATCACGTTGACATTCTGATCGATAGCCAGCCTGTTTTGCTACCAGACGAGACTTATTCGCAATTTTAGTCATGTTTACAATTCGATGCACTCGCCATTGTTTTCTACGAAGCTGTTCTCATAGATACTCCCACTTATTTTGTTGTTGTTATTCTTTTGCGCATTTCTAGAAGTAAATGAACCTAAAAGTGTTTTCTCTCCAGGTCAATTTAGTTTATTAATAGTGAATTCTCTTTCTTCTTTAGTTTATAAAAATCATAGAACCTATTTTCTTAAAAGCAAGAGTAATTGTAATCATAAAGTGGAAAAGCCAAGTGTATGGTTTTGAGATTTTCATTTTGGTAGTTTCAATTTTCACAATATATGAAGTCATTGATGTCGGTTAATTACTTCCTATGGCTTATTGCATTGATTTCTTTTTGTTATGTTTTGAAAAGGGAGAGAAAAAATAATTTATATTTTGTATCCATTAATTACCCAATTATTCAACTCATCAATCTTGGGCGATTGTGATGTTGTGACACATCACTTATGCAATAAAGCAGGAATGATTGAGTTCCGATAATTCCAAAAATTTAAGCCTACCTGTGCCGAAAATTTCATATTGCACATTTCAAAAAAAAAAAAAAAAATTTCCTCTATGAAAATGTTTACTTTTGCTTGTCTGAAGTAAATATGTTTAAGATCCCATGTGATTTTTATAAACAGTGGTATAATACAAGATATTAAATGGACCATGTATTGCTTTCTTTCCAATTTCATATTGCATTGATCTACAAAGCTGAGGGTCAAATTTGCTTCTGAAAAATTGACTTGTAGTTCAGAAAATTTTAGTGGACCCACAATCGGCTCTGGACGTTATCTTGTGAGCAAACAATAAGCGATTTTACATTCATATAGTAATAACGCTTAAGGTAACTGGCCACGTTTAAAGCCAAACTTGTAAAATGATGTGTGTGCATTTTTTTTTATTCTATTGTTAAATTGGTTATAAAGCATTGACAATCATGAAAACTAATTGTCTATAAGAATATTTTTTATTAAAATTTGGCAAAAATTGACGAAAAAAGTGTATTTTACTTTACGTAAACACTCCTAACTCAAAAAATATGTAAAACATATCTCATTGACTTGCATACATGTAGACTACATCCATTATGCATACATTGAACTAAAAGAATGATAATATTCTAGATGAGTTACATCTAATATCGAGTCGTTTAGAGCGAAAATACAAGTAATGTTTTTAATAAAAATTTCAATAATTCATCTCTAAATTAATATGTTTATCATTATTTAAAATATATAGTTAAAATTTCATTGGATTCTGAAATTATTGTAACTGTTTTCATTTTAGAAAACAAAAAGGAAAAAAAAAAAAATTAGAATTTCAATTTAAAATTATGAATGCATGAATTCAGTATCCAAATAGCTCGTGATAAAACAGCTGTATCTCAACTTCTAATACCTCTAGAAACAAACTCAAAACTGTTTTCGAAAGCTTAAGATCTTTTATCTTTAAAATAAAAACCATAAAAAAATTGTGTTTTTCGAACTTGGAACGGTTTAACAATTTGAAAAGGGAACGGTTTAGTGTACTTGATGGGTTACCTTAAATGAACCCTTGGTGAGTTAATCGAAATTATTTATCTCGGCTTCCTAAAACACAACTACTCTTTAGAAAACGTGCACTTTTCCTTTCAAATGGAGGAAACGGTTTTCTCACGTGCTGTTAGCCCCAACGAATCCATTGAGGGGCGGGGCTCTCTCTGCTCGATCAATACGAGTTTCCCAGACCTGGCGTCATCTCGGTTAGGCCCTGCTTCGAGACATCACAGCCCTCTAGCCTAGACACAATTTCATGCTCGCCTTCCTAGCACTCGTGACTAGACAAATCAGGCGGAAATACATCTAACACTTTGCCATCACAATTTCGCCGTAATGACATTTAATGTGATTAAAACAGAGTGCAATTAACTAAAATCTGCATTTTGAACCTGCAGATTTTAGATTATCATTTATTTACCACCAAACAACTTGATGCATTCATTTATGTGATGAGGTAGTTGAAATCTAGTAATTGTTATGTGCATCAAGATAATATTCGGTGTAGATGGTATTAATCAAAGGATGTAAACTTGGCGTCTATCCTTCCTTATTATGTGTGATTTCTTTCTTTTGTTCGTGAGTTTATTATGATAGTAATTTGACTATTAATTTTATTTAAAATATATTAATGTTTCTTATTTATGATTAAATGTCCTCATGAATGGTCTAATTATTTTCAAAATCGTCAATTTGTATAATGGTTTATCCTTATCAATCGTATATTTTAAAAAATATTTGAAATCGCTAAGAGCCTTGATTGAAATTACTAATTAACAATATCTTCCGTAATCCTTTAATGCAGATATGTTTTTATTAGTCGAAATGCTGAATAATAATTTAAAGAATAGCTGTTAAAAATGCTTAATTTTAAACATAAGTGGTTGAATTCAATATAAAAATAGTATTATTTTTGTAAATAATTTTGTAAAATGTTTTGTTGCTTTAACACAAACTTTCAAAGAGAATATCACTGTTCATAGTCGATCTTTCTGCACGAAAACCAACTTTTACCCTATTAAGAAATGTATTAATTAATTTGTTACTGTTGAGTTAACTATTTTCCGAAATACGTCCAAATTGGTGTTTAAATTAAATTATGAATCCAGAGTCTTCTTAATTGGGAATTTTTAAGTTGAATGTTATATATGTATATTATTCCAGAAAAACTGTTTACACAATTGCCCTGCCACGTAAATGCATCAAACACTGAATTGTCGTTTTATGCGTATCTTTCCTCTACATATTCTTCTGTCTGCAGTCTTTATGTGACAGAAAACCTTATCCTGAAAAAATAAATAATTTTATTTCCAAATCGTGACTTGGAAAAGCGCGTCTTTTGGAAAGAAATCAACAGAATTTCAGTAGAAACAAAGAATTTTATGTATTCACAGCGCTTTCATAAATTGTTTCCCTTGCGATTTTTTATTATGGTGTACAGAGAAAGTTAATTTTTCAGTTTTTGTCTCTTAATTTATCGTATGTTACGCTTGTGAAATTTTGGGTGTTCATTTGTTTAAATTCGCAGTCGTTTTTATTTAACTATTGAATTTTAATGCATGTACAGCAAACAAATACCAATTCAGAATATCATAAGATCAATTTATGCTTTTCTTTTTATCTAAATCAATGGATTCATTAATTTTATTATTCTGTATATTGACTCGCAAGCATGTGAATAATGCAATTGCGCCATTGGTTATATATTTAAATAGTATTATAAAAGTGTGGTTTGCAGATAATTCACTCTACTTTGAATTGCAACAACTTTGCTAGCTAGTTTTGCAACAAGTTTGCACACACACTAACAGTTACTATCACTTACCTTTATTTGTACAGTACCTTCATGGGGATGTGAAAGGGAGAGACAAAAATTCTAAAAGTTATTTTTCGTTACTAATTTTCGTTTCCTGAGATATAAAAATCTGCATGTAATGTTATATGACCTCTGCTAAAGATCATATAACATTATATGTATATTTTTATGGTAACATATATGCATTCTAAAAGCTTATAAAAAAATTGAATTATGTCTATAAGTAGGAATTACTGCATTCTGAAGAACTGTATCATATCTCACTAGAACTGAGTTTAAATTTTAAATGTAATTTTTACTTCAAGTGAAGAGTCTTTTTGATTAATAAATCATGAACTTTATTTTCTACTTTGGTATTGTATACATAAAAAAACAGCTGAAATATCCATGTTATGTTCTTCGCATTCTCATGTTCCATTTCAGCGTTTTTATGTTTGAAGTCATTCACTCATTTTCCTTCGCCTACTTCAATTTTTCTTTTCTGACAAGAAGACGCCCTTATGCCGTTAGCCAATGAAATTTCTCATTTTCCGCATTTCTGTCTTATTTGTTTTCAAGTTTTTTACATTTAAATTAATTTTGATAATAATATTACACTTGAAAGATCGGAATTTTAGTGCGTTACATAAAGTTGCTAATCGAACTGAATGCTGCATTTTTATTTTATTTTTGCCACACATAAATGAAATTTTTTTAAATCTATTTTTTTTTTATCTGATTTCTTTATTCTTTACAGGAAAATTAATTTTTAATCAAGTTTACAAGTGTGTTTATAGAAGACACTTAAATACTTAATGTTTTTGTCCAAAAAATGAGTGTCAATCGCAGACAACTATTCATTCTCTTGCACAATTACCGGAAATAAATATCTAGAATCGATTATCAAAGATATTGGTTCTGTCCTCCTCCAACAACTATCATATCGATAGACTTGTGGGATTTTCTATTAAACTGAATCGACCTGTTCCGACTTCTTCGTGACCGGTTTGCGAAATCCATTCTTTTTGACGATTGCTCTTCAACTTTGGATTCTTGATTTCTTTTTTTTTGCTCCTCGATTCAGATCATGTACGAGGGATCTATTTTTTTTTTGGAAAGATTTTCTTCCACTTAGAAAGAGAACTCAAAGAAAACTTTGGAGAATCTAAAGCCGTTAAGTTCTGTTTTCCTTTGTTGGAGTTTTTTTGTGTTTTTATTGTTCGAAACTTGTTGGCTCTCCGCAAATAGTGTTTTTTTTTTATATAACTTTTACTCAAGGATTTTCTAGGCATTATAGAATAGAAAACACTTAATAGTATTCCGTTACGAAATTTTACAGCCTTGCTCCAGTATTTACTCAATTTCCGTATATTCGCTTTTACGTCTTTTAACTACTAACAATAATAACTATTGAACTAAAGTTATAATAATTAAAATTTTTGTTATCATTGTAGATAATGAAATATTTTATAAACTGGATTTCAGCAATCGTTTATTTAAACTATTGGATGTACAATGCCCCGCCCCCGTAGGATTATTTTTTTAATTAACACAAGTTATTAAGTTTGCCAAATAAGGCAAACATATGTTAATGTTCATACAAATTAAGAATTCCTACAACATTTGAATTCTCGTTACAGGAAAAAGTGGCTAAGATTTCCTAGTGTTTAATGTACAGTCTTGCGTTAACTGATCGGCTGCGATAATGTGGATAGCTTAAAGGTCTTATTTTAAATTCTTAGTATAAAATTTAAAGTTATTAACAGTAGTAACAAATTAATTGCAACAATTTTGTGAATTTTTTATGAATGCAAAATGTTTCCGTGGTTGTATGGTCTTTGAGACGGTAAACTTTATGCAGTAGTCAATCAAAATAGTATGCTGAGTTTTATCCTTTACATTCATAGATACCAAGGTTCGAAAACGTTGAATTTGAAAATTGTTGAAACACTGCTATCAGATCATTATAACAGGTACAACATAACACTATACTGTAACAATAAAGGATAAAAGTGTTTATATAATTGCACGCAAATACAAAACGAAAAACATTTCAATCTTGCCTTATTCAATATATGTAGAAATAAAATATGTACAAAAATTCAGAGAGAAAAACTTTTAATATGACTAAAAAAAAAAAATCCGGCATAAGAAACTGACAAATTTATTATTATGGGGTTATTTTTTTCAAGGATTAGTACCATCATGATATTAAAGTTATGATCCATTATTGCCACTAGAAAATTGGAACCTATGTATGGTTGCTTATGAAAGTTGATAATAGTCAAGAGAAAGTTATAAAAAAAATAATAATAATAATAATAATAATAAAAAAATAAAAAAGACTGTAAAAGGTAACTATGAAACTTAATACCCCAAATCCCATCAGCTTTTTATTCTTTGTTTTAACTGATTTAAGGGAAATGAAAAGCAGTCATTTCTGATGGCCAACACCTGCATAGTATGTCCACATTCTCACACATGTAATAATAGCCTACCCATTTCTCTTTGAATTCTAATAAAAATAAAATTGAATAACTATTCAAGATTTGATCTTTAAACAATTTGTTTGAAAATGCTGTTTTCCTTGGTATGCTCAGATATTTCTCCTGTTTTTATTAAACTCTTCGTAATTCCTTTTAATTCCTGTTAACTATCTCTTAATGACAATAGAGTAACAATAATTAGCGTTCTACATTTTCCTCAGTATATCCTTGGATTTATTATTTTGTGTTTATAAAAGTGTGCGACACTGGAAAGACATACATGGTGATTTAGCTTTGCACTGTTGAGAGTTTTGCCCTTGGTTTTTTTCCCCTGTACTTTCGATTTATTTGCATAAACTATATGCTTTTCATTTTGTTTTATTAATACGCTTGAGCGCTGTTCCTTTTTTATGGCTTTGATTCCGTCCTTCCTTTTCTTTTTCCGCATCTTGCAACCTCTGTTTTTTTTTTTTTTTTTTTTTTCTCTATGGCCCTGGAAGCAGACTTATCTTAAGTACCTCTCACGTAAAAAAATTGATTTTAATTATTGGCTTATTCGCTTAGAATTTAAAGTTTTCAGTTGTATGTGTGGGGGAGGGACTTGTTTGTTTAAATAACGGCAGTAAGGATTGAAAACTCTGCTCCTAATTAGGGAAGAAAAGACTTGTTTATTCCAATAAAGAACGAGGTTTGTACAAACCAGGTTTGACCAGTTACTTTTTTTTTTTTTAATGGATGATAACAATTATTTACTGGCAATTATAAATTCGTTTGTATTGTTTTAAAATGCAAAAGTTTGTAAGAAAACCAGCTGTCATTTTTCTTCCAATAAATAACATTTTTATTTATATATTGTGAAAACAAGTACGAATAAATTAATTTTTTTCATTGTAATAGCAAAAGAAACTCAGTGTTGATTTCAGCCGTTCTCCTAAGTATTTTGCTTGCTATTTGCTGTAAAGTTTTAATTCCTATTCACAACATTTGGGAGATTGTAGACTTAGCTTAAGTACCTCTTACATCAATAAATTTATTTTGATTGGCTTATTCGCATAGAATTTTAAGTTTTCAGCTGCCTGTGAGGGAGGGATTTGTTTGTTTAAATACCGGTAGTAAGGATTGAAAAATCTGCTCCTAATTAGGGAGAAAAAGACTGGTTTATTCCAATAAAGAACGAGGTTTATACAAACCAGGTTTGGCCAGTTACTTGTGTTTCTTTATGGATGAAAACAAATATTTACTTGCAATTATAAATTCCTGTATATTGTTTTAAAAATACAAAAGTTTGCAAGAAAGCCAGCTGTCATTTTTCTTCCAATGATAACATTTTTTATTTATATATTGTGAATACAAGTATGAATAAAATAATTTTATTCATTGTTAACAATAAAAGAGATTCGGTGTTGATTTCAACCGTTCTTCGTATTTTGCTTTCTATTTGAGATAAAGTTTTAATTTTTATTCACGACATTTGGGAGATTGCCAAAAAGCTTTTAATTCCTATTTGCTAGATTTGGGAGAAGCATTCTGTTTATATCAACCTACACCATTATATATACTTCGATTGTTCATAATTGAAAAGATTTTGTTCTAAAATCTATCCGCACCGTTTTTATACTTTTTCTAATTATAAACAATAAGTTAATTTTCATGACGTAATGAACTTCTTTACCGTTTCATTTTTTAATTTTTAGTACCTTTTATATTAGTCTGCGCTTCCTGTTGTTTATTGCCATTTTATTCATTATTAATCTGCAATTGTAACGAAGCTCGGTCTAGAAATGATTGCGTTCTTTGTAGTCATAAAAAGTATTTTGCTGTTCCGTATTTTGTCTTGTAACTATGACTTATGCTTAAAGATTGATGCGAGCTGAGCGTTTGTGGTTAATTTTGCTATCTTGTTTCGTCACTTAGTTTATTTATTACTTCTATTTCTTCCTAAAATGAAAGACTCCTATGATGTTTTAGAATATGAAATAAAGTTGTATGCAAACAGAGCGAAAGAAAAGAAATATATCAAGTACTGATTTTTCTAGAGAGTACAAGGGGAAAAAAAACCATAGCGCCAATATTGCAATTAAAAATTTTATGCTCAAACAAGTTTCACATAGAAAAAGTTGATAAAAACTCGTCACCTATTATAATCAGACGATTTTTATGTTCTTCTAATAATTGATCCATTTGACATAAGATTTAAATGAGGGTTCATTAGCTTCACGTTTGTGATGCATTTTAATCAATTGCGATTGGTCCCAGTAATTGAGTATGTAAAGTGCAATAGTTTCAAACGAATATTTGTTTTGTTTTCATTATTTTCGCTTGTTTGGTTTGTCGCTCTACGATCATTTTGTGCACACTTTAGGCTAATTAGAGCGGGACCTACAGTTTAACGTGGATTCTGAATCACTCGCAAACATCCATGTCACTACCAGGATTCGAAACTGAAGCCTGTGGTGCCGAAGGCCAGAGCCTTAGCCAATTGGCCATCAAGCCGCTTTATTGTTGCTTGTAATAAAGTTTTTTGGGAATAAGAAGTTGATTTTTTTTTCTTTCTTTCTTTTTTTTTTTTTTTTAGTTGATGAATATTTAAAAAATTATTCACTCTTGAAGTATTTTCCTAAATCACATAGTAAATTATATTTTATACATATTTAAAACTGCCCACATATGCTAAGACTAGTTATGTATTTGTCAAGTTTATAATTGATTTGAAACCGTAAGTCTATTTTCTTTCTTTGCATAGACGGCATAAAACTACTTATCGGGTTCAAATTCTTATTGAATGGTGTCATTCATGATTTTTTTTCTTTTAGTTATCAATTAAACTGTAATATATTTGAAAAATCTACTTATTTTCGACGTACTGAACGGTATTGAATAATATATTGTTAGTTTTAAAAAGTTAATCTGCAGCAAAAATGAATGGCATAGAAATCTGAATAAGTTAGTAAAGCAAATCAATTCAGAAAAAGAAATGACAAACTTAAGTTAAAAATAATAATCAAGTTTAAAAATACTAATGATAAATAAATAAATCTGTGAATCAATTTTTAAGTTTTTGTAATTTAACGATCTTATTATATTTGCAGACTCTTGTTAATTTAAATTTAGTTTAAAAGTAAGAAAATTAATGGAATTTTCAATTTTCTTTTCAAAGCTCAGAACTACAAGCATGGCTATTATGTAAAAATATTAATTACTGTTTTTCATTTCTCTATCTATGTTTTATTCTTTACTCTGTAGCTTGCCAGAAAATCAAGCTACTACGGATTGGCAAGAAATTACGTTTAGTTTTTACCTTACACTTAAATGGTGAAATCCGTAATTATTTTCTCGCCAACCCAATGCCTTTCTAGCCATCTCACATTTTCTACTTATCGAAAATCTAGATTTATGTGACAGATAAACATGAAATGTTGCATTATCCCATTTCCTTAATCTGTGTGATTTCTGGTTCTGTTTAATCTTCCACGGAAATCGATCGCCATGTTACAAATTCCATGGAATCATTACTTAAGTGAATGCGTTTGACTTCACCATTACATTTTTAATTAAATTTATTTTCGGTTGAACTAGATAACCTATCGTTGCAAAGTGATCAATTATTTGCTTCAACAAATTATTTACAGGGATTTGGGAAGTCCGCTGACAGCATATATTCACCGTAACTTGAGTCACATATTTATTTCATTTATGTATTTAAAGAGTATATTAAAAAATAAAACATTTATATTATTATAAATTAAATAAAGAATTATGTGAAGGTTAATTTAATAAGCGTTTTAGTATTTAGTTATTTTTATACAATCCAGTGCAAAAGTCATTAGTCGAGATCTGTTTTTGATATTTATGCCTGAAAATGTTTCTTTTCAAATGTATGTTCATACAAACAAACTTGTGCATTTTATGCATCATTTAGCGAAAACCTCATCTATTTTGTTGAGCGCAATTTTAAAATGGAACTTCTTTTTGGAAATACAGTAGAATGGTAAAAAATTACTATGTGGATATTAGTCCTAAATCTACTAGTAGTCTAGCACATTATTGGCAATATTTACTCTGTAGCTTGCCAGAAAATCAACTTCTATTGGGTTGGTAAGAAAGTACATTTGATTTTTGCAATGCACTTAAATGGTTTCTAGTTTGCAACAAGTAAGAAAACATCGAATCAAACATTTTTCTAATGCATAAAATTTTTTTTGCTTTTTTATTAAACTAAAACAAAATCATGCTAAATTTGTTAATCTTATATAATAGTTCTAAAATCTTTTTTAAAGACAATAAGTAAGTTTTTAAAAATAAAATTTAATTATGTCGAGGTGGTCTGTGCATCATTGATTTATTAGTCGTATTCTTCTAGCTTTGTTATATAATTTTTGTAACATATCTATAGTAGTCATGATTTATTTCGTTGTTCACCTAGTAATTAACTTATAAAAAGTTATTTCTTATATCCAAGATTCACTGTTGTAAGCATTTTCGTGGATCTTTAAAGTGTTTTGAAATCATCTCTTAGTTGTTGTTTAGGCTTGGATTCTCTTAGTTGTTCAAAATGGATTCTATAAACGTTTTTACTGAAATATTAAGAAGGAATTAATACTTAATGTTTTTTTCGATAACTAAATTAAGTTGAATATTTTAACTTGAAATAGACTTTCATTTTTTTATTTTTTTTATTCCAACGTTTATTTTGTTAACGTAACTGAATTAAGTCCAAAAATCTAAATGGAAAAAATGTATCCATGGATTCTTTCCGGAGCCTTGCTACGCATTGAGGAGAATCTTCACGCATACTTTACCTTTAATGCAACTGCAATATATTTATGAAGCACTTTAGTTTGCATATCGGATAGCTCATTTCCTCTGACCCTGAGTGTCTGCTGTACTTTTTTGCTTGGGATTTCTTTGTCTGGCAATTTGTTCCAAGTCTTTAGAATATAAAATTGCAAATGCCTTTCCTTTTGCGATTCGAATATTTTCTTCTTTCCGAAATATTTTCTCCTTGGTGGTTTTTACAGTAGCTGTTACCTAGGCGATTTTATTTTTTCAACAATACATCTAGCGATATGGTTCTGATTGCATAAGTTTTGTCTTGTCCATTGCTTCAAATTTTCTTTTTTAAAATTAATTTGTTTTATTTACACAAAGTTTTGCTTACTCATCAAATTTATTTGTTACTTTTAGCAGATTCGGCATAGATATTAAGTATACAGTGGAATCGTTTCGTTAACTTTAACTGTGATATATATATTTTATTTAGAAATAATAACATTTTTAGATATACCTTTTTAAAGATAAATGTTCTGTGTTTTTATATTAAAAACATCAAGAAAGTGAATGCTTTTTTTCTTAATAGGAATTGTGCTAGTTTATTTAATGAAAAGTTTTGTATGTTCTTATTTTTGTAAGATTTAAAGACCGTATTTGCATGCACTTCAATCGAAACTATTGTAATAATTCAGTGGTAGTAACATCAAATTAAAAGAACCGAAGTATTAAAAATATACATTATGATTTAATTTGAAAAAAAAAAATTCAGACAAACTTAATCAAAACAGGGTTCATACATTTATGCTTTAATGGTGCCATAAAAAGAAATTATTATTTTAAATGTAAATCTCAATAATTTGAATAATTTATTACGTCAGATTCATAAGATGTCTGTGTAAAAAAAATTTTAAATTCACTTTGTTTAAAAAATAATGCAACTCTAAAAGTATTTCCTGCGGGAAAAATTACGTGTAAAATGAATATTTTCTGTGATTCAAATTTTTTTTTCTTATGTGGTTTTTTAATTTGTATTTATATTTGTTTATTCATTTCTTCCATGCCCAACGCGTCATTGCTAGAAGTCGATTTCATTTCCTCTCGCCTACTCTACGGAAACTCAACTAATACAACAGCTGATTGCTCCTTTCTTGTGAAATTGGATTTACTTTCTGCTACGTGGAGTCATCCTATCCATCTAGAACGATTCTTCTTCGTGACTCAATTGAAAAATGAGTATTGTTAGTTGTAGATGTCTATTCGTATAAATCGCTGTGTGTCATTCAACTGAATACAGGTTTTTGTTAAGATAATAAAGATGACAAGAGATAATTTTCCACTGTAAAAAAACTTGATTTTTGCGAAAATATTAGTTGCTCTTGGAAATTCAGAGGAAAAGCAAAGAATCATCAACTTAATGTTTTATGATCATTATCGTTCATAGTTTTCATTTGTATATTTACCAACAAGATAACTGAATATTCCAAATAATTGTGTTGACAACTTTACTAAGGGAACAAACGCCACTGAAGTATTATATAAATGATATTCTGTATGGAAGTTCCGTCTTCTGAGCGATATTAGGGCAAGACTGCTCTATTTTGCGAATTGTATACTTTATAATATTAAAATATTAATGTGTCATATCTGTTGTGACTCATGTGAACATCTGTTTTGAACTATTCTATATACCGATGGCTTTCTTCAAAGTCACATTTTTGACGACTTATCAAATTAATGATTAAGTTACAATTTTTTTTTTTTTTTTTTTTTTTTTTTTTTTTTTTTTCATGTTATCTATTGACAAAAATTAAAAGTTTTCAAGAATTATTCGCTCACCCCCACCCCACCCCCATGGTCATTTGGTAAATAAAATATATTATTTCTGAACCTCAAAAACAAACTTGAACCAAATTGGATTTTATTTCGTAATATGCTGTGAAAGAAAATGAACGAAAAAACTATTTTTTTTTTTAATAAATCATTAAATATATAGTATGGAATTTATTTTAGAAAATTTATGATTTTTTTCATTACTTAAAATAGATTATTAAAATAACTAACTTATATAATTTTATTAAAGAATTAAATTACAAATCTCGATAATTATTTATCTGTTTCAATAGTCACTTTTAGACTTAACTATTGAATGTAGGAATTTATTTTTAAAAGTACATTCCTGTAAACTAAGAATTTTTACTACCTCAAGAAGTACTCAGTAGTGTACTTACCATTTCTTTTCTCAATATGTTTCATCCCTATTCAGTTTAAAATATACATGCCTTTTTTGTACATCATAAATGTCTGATCAGTTTATAAAGCAGGTCTATAATCAGCGACGTTGGAATATGAAATAGTGCTGATTATACATTCATTACCTTCACTTTCTAAACTGGGAAATTTCCCTTCAATTCAATTTTGGTGTCTGAATGAGCTAAAGCATCCTTCGCCGGACATATGCCCTTTGATTTGTCAATCCAATTAATGTTTCTACCTTGACCGATTTCTCACTTGCTACTGGATAGACGAGTTTATTTCTTTCAGACATGTATTTATTTTTTATTTTGATACAACTACATTGATGGAAAATGATCGATCAGGTAATACATAATTAAATACATCATAAGAATTCTTGCTTTGATCATAAATTTAGTTTACGCCCGGTTGTTATCATTGTAATCGTTTTATTCAGATTATATAATTATGGATTATAGTTGTTTCGAATTCCGTTTATTTATTCTTTTTAAATGTGTATGATATCAATTTTCCATCAATTCATTTCAATACGAACATAGTTCTAAAAAATATAAATTATAACCCGTCTATCCTCCTCAAAAATAAACGAGCAAAATAAAAGACATGTCTTATAATAGAGAATGTTTAAAATTAAAACTTCCACGTTTAAATTCTATGGGAAATCAACGTGTCTTGCCTCTTAAATATGCCGATTTTTACCGCTCTGCTTGATTTTCACGTGGTTATCAATACTTAAAATAACCGGCTGTAGATAAAATGATTAAAAGGATGATTTGTTGCTCTACTTTGAATTTAAATGAACTTAAAATAAATTTATTTCATTCAACAAAATTTTGGAGATGTTATCTCTTTTTTAGAAGTTTTCGCATGCCTCAATTAAAATTGAACGATTATTCTGCAATTTTTTTGTACTACAGTTTGTATAACATGTTTCTGTACCGCTACTGTGAGTACATTAATCTTAAAAACTTAATGCATTGGTAGAATGCAGTTATATGTCTTTAACATATCTAAAGATTAAACGCCCAACTGAATGTAACACTTTCTTCTAATTTTTCTTATCAATAATTCATTTTTTTTAAATTCCTGTCCTGGTTCGCTAATTCCTAAACAATTGTTTGTTTTTTCATGAATAAGAGTTATTGTTCTTTTGAACATATTTGGTGCATGATATTTGAACATGAGATCTTTAGTTAACTGCAGAAACGTCATATTAAATGCTTTTATATTTTTAGAATGGTATACATCAATGATATGCACATATTTATTAATTTATTCAGCTTATAGTACCATTTTCTGTGGTTAACGTTTTTCCACTAAATTTTTTAATACTTTCTTTCAATTAATTTTCAGGAAAAGGAGGTATTAAAAATATGCTTATTTTGAAACATCATATCAACATCTGCTTTTATTATACCTGCCCAAACAGTTTTGATAATTAGTCAGTAACATAATTGCTTTGAATAGGAAATTTAATGGTATTAAATTATCATTTTAATTCCCTGTATTAGTAACATTTTATGTACATTTCGCATAAAAATGCATTTGAATTAAAAAAAATTTTTCTCGCTGGTACGAGATCATATATTAATCAAATTTGGAAACGCAAGCATGTAACGGTTCATGTTGATCTCAAATTTTTTATTTTATTATGTTATACTTTGCGTAGTCTAGCTATTGTTCAAATAGAACATAATATAGAAGGTTGCTCTATATAATTCAGCAGTTCGTAAGCTTGTTGACCGTGAAAAACAAAACATATCCGCTATTTTGCTGTTGTCCTTTGTTTTTTGAATCGACTGCTTTTCTAAACAATGAAGATAGAATATGTTTAAAGATCTGAATCATGCTCGGCTATTGATAAAATCGATGTATAGAGCAGGTTGATATATGTATTGTTTCCTTTGCAAAACAATATTTGTCTTATTCTCAATGAATTTCGATTCTTGTCCATCCGCTTGTGCTTCTGCTTTCCCCCCTCCTTTCCTCCACGCATCCACGAATATATTGTCTGCAAACAGAAACCATTTTCATTCATGTGAACTCTCATTTATTTACTTTAGTTCTTGCTGGAAAACTAAACTAGGAACAGAAACTTTCCCTCTTCCTTATCTACATTAATTAATATTTATGTAATAAGCAGAGAAAGAAAGTCCTCGGTGAGAGTCCAAGCTCCATTTTCAGAATTTTGTTTTTCACTTATATTATTATTTCTTTTACACGATTATATTGAGAGGAAAATATTTAGAATATTTTTTCCACTACTTGGATCATCAAAAAGTGTTTTGCACAGTTTTAGCTCTCATGACAGGATAAAGCATTATTGTTATTGGGTGGTCTTTCCTTTCTTTTACATATCGTTATTTTGTTTCTTGCCAGTTTCTTTAACTAAAAAATGTTGAATTCATTGGGGTTTTTTTATTATTATTATTGTTAGATGCATAACATATATGTAACCCATTTAAGATGAGTTACATGGTTGATAGATTACATACATGTTTCAGTTGTCGTTCAGTAGAATATCACAGAAAAAACATTCACCTCCATTTAAGATCTTGACAATTTTCTTTAACATATTAAAACAAGGAGAAAAACTCTTTGCTGAAAATGTTCACTTGTCTTAATAAAATTGCCCAACTTCATAATTAAAGTTTTTTAGCTACTTGCTATTCTACTCTTCTCAGTATGGGAATGTAAGTATGCATTACAAAGCTCAGTTCGTTTTTGTTTTCATATTAGACACATTCATTCAAATTTTTATTTAATGTTATTTAAACAAACGGGCTATATGACAACCATCTATTGGAAAATTACTACATTCATTAAAGAAAAAAATTAACGTGCATTATCAAATGTGTATTTTACTGTATCCAAAATTTTAGAATATATATGCATTCTGGAATAAAAGGAAGAGTCGGTAGTTTTTAGATTTTACTAATGTATTTATATTTGATGAAATTGTAGAATGTCATGTAGTCTTTTTAGAATTATTCCCATTTCAAATTTGGTCAATTTATTCAATAAGACTTTCAAAAAATTTTAATTGATCGAAGGTTTTTAAATTTCTGTATCCACGTTTGTGAAGTCAGAGTCTTTTTTTTTTATACCAAATCCTGACTTTATCCCTAATTTTATGATCTATTATCTTAAATAATAGATTTAGAAGTATTTGCGAAATAAATTCAATGACTTTTATTGAATTTATATTTCTATAAAAACAGTTTTTTCATAACAAAGTATTTTTTACAACTAAGATATAGTATTGGCACCAATTTAAAGACATCCTTGTACTCTAAATTTGCTTACAAAAATCTGTATGTCCCATAAAATGACAGCACAAATTAGCAGATACCAAAATAAACGATGTCCCTATATTTACTCAAGAAGTGATTTTATTTTTAATTTTTTAAAATTATATCCCTCGAAAACTATTCACTTTGCAATAAAAGTATACCCCCAATCATAATTCAGCTAAAAAAGGTCAAGCTTTGACGGTATAAAAAATATTGAAATATCAGCCTAATTTTAATGAAACTTAGGACTCACTATATTATAGAATAGCTTAAGACAAGCAAAAGACAATTGTACATTTTAATCGCAAAGATGGTATATTTGTAATGCATTAAATATTATTTTTCTTAATAATAGAATAACTTTTTATAAGCGTCAGTGCTGAGAAAAAGCTCTCAACACTTACTATATTTGTAAGCAAGTCAGTAACTATCTATGCTACTGGTTGGATTAATTGAAGAATACAAATGAATTGCTTTCTTAACATTAATTCCTACAATTTTGGAAAAATAAAAATTATTTTTATTACAAAGTCAATAGTCGGATTTTAAAAATGACTCTTGACTCTGACTCAGCAAGTATCTAGTTTAGTGCAGTGACATATGCTTAGCCAATACCTTATTAGAATATCAACCCCATACATCAATAGATTTTTACTGTCGTTGTGTTAGAGGGGTCGCTAATGTTACCCTTTTCTTTCTGTTGAATTGCGAGACATTATTTATATCCTTCAACATTTGTAAAACTTGCTTGTTCATTAATTATAGTTCTTGGAACTCTGGCGCCGTTTTCGATAGCTCTGACGTCTGGTCTTTTATAACCTGAGGAAATGTTTTTCTTGGAGTATTAAGAAAAAGAATCTCTTGTCTGATGTGCTTTAATCACCTTACACATACTCTGGGGATCATCTAACGATTCTATCGGCCTTTCTTATCCAGCTCATTATACGATAGAAGCTGTATTTGGTTATGTTTTGCAGAACTTGTGTGTGTGTTTTTGTCTTTGTTATACATAATCATTAAATTGCTTTTATATCTATGTTTCAATGAATCATAGTTATATTGCATGCAAATTCTCCACTCTCATCGTATGTAACAATCTCTTCCGATTTGAAATGTAATTTTAGACGATTGAAGGATTCCATTTTTTAGATCACGCATTGATCATTGTTAACCGAAACATTGCTGTCGAGACTAAATGACGTATAAATTTTACAAAAATAGTGGATTTTTATTGCAAATTTTCACTTGCATTTACTCGGTTTGTTATGCTGGTTATGAATTCTATAATTTTAATCATCGATGTCCATTCTTATTCTTCAAACTTTTCTGATTGTGAAAGATTTCAATGTTCAAAATGAATAATATTTTGAATAATATATATACGTCAATCCTATTGTTTTCTTAAATCTCTTATAGTCTTAACTAAATATTGTTTACTGTCTATGATGACTGAATAGTTTAGGTCAATATTGTGGAACTTGACTCGTTGCTCAGAATTCTATTGGATTAATACTCTTGTTTCTTCGATGAGCTTCAAATCGTTGGTTGCTTTGGATTCTTTTTATTTTTCAATATACCTTTTCTCGAATAAAATTGAGATTCCTAAAAATGAAAATCAGTATAATACATTTGTTGATCCCCAGTCTTGATTTTTTTTAAATTGCTGCAGATGATTTTAATTGCTTTTCATCAGCATTTTATTTTAATTCGTAATCAATATTTGGCCATAAAGCCCTTGGTTTCAACCCTGTTCAACAGCAATATTTTCTAATTTCAGTTTCATGTGAAATCTGTAGCTTGTGTGTGTTGAAAAAACAAATTTTAAAAGAACTGGTTTCTTCATGGACAGCGACTAGAGAAAATACATCGTTGTCGGTACATTTCGTTGTATACATTCTTCTAGGCCAGCCCTTTTTTTAGTCGTGTTTAAAATTTCGTTAATTTGCATAATAACTTGTCTAATTTACTTAAATTTTGTCTTTTCATTCTGCAATTCTCTGAAAAATTATTTATTTTGTGCATTTCTTTTTAATAGTTTTAGTTTAATATATTTTACTCCATATTTTCCATAATTCCCCTTTAAAGTTTTTTTTTCTGTGCAGAATTCGGAGGAGAAAAAAAAAGGTGAAACTAACATTTGTGAAAAAATCACGCCTTTTTTTTTTCCACTAGCTTTTCTTGTACTATTATAAACTTTAAAATATATATCTATTTATTTAAAAATGTTGTTTAAATAAAAATATTTCATCGTGGATATATGTTAAAAGCAACATTTTTCTTTTCTTGAAAGTGTGATTCTTTTCTGAATTATTAAAAAATATTGACATGTTTTGGTTTATTCATATTTGTTGCATAATATAATAAGACTCAATTATAAATTAGGTATCCATTTTACAATCCATTAACTTAAAATTTAAAGTAAACTGAATTTTCTGTGCATAGAAAATGGAATTAATTTTGTTCAGTCTTTATAATTCATCTGTTTCCACTTAGAATTAGTATCTGTAAAATATTTTATTTTGAATAGCATATCTTCTAAATCATTACTAGTTATTCTGTTACCCCTGAATTTATTTATCTATTGAAGTGAAATCCACTTATTTTAAAAACTTCATCATGATTTACTTCAATTAATCAAAATAAATTACATGAAAGACAAGATTGTTTTTCAAATATTGGATACAAACGAAGATTCATAAATCGATAGTTAACAATGTAAAACATTCTTAAAAATTTCCCCACTGAAGTTCTTCATCACTCACAAATGAATGTCTTGTTGACAGTTCGGCGAGACATAACTGTTTATTCTCCATATCATCCTTCTTTTTAATCGGAAAATAAACATCCTCGAGACCTTTCTCAGAATCAATGTCTGAAGAACTCATTCTCAAAAGAGGTGAAAGAAAAATACCTAATCTTCATTACTTTATCGATTTGTCCAATGTTTTTACGCCCCCTCGTGACAAATTATACTGCTTTCGGATATCGCATATCTTGTCTGTAACGTTCAATTGCTCGAAAAGTTTCTATTATAGAGACCGGAAGATTAAAAATTCCCTCTCTGAATCGGCCAAAAAAAAAAATCTCGTTTCCGAAACTTTTGAATGCTATTGAACTGATTAATGCATTTAAACTTGCTCGCCGTGGAAACCATTTCCAATTTATCGATACACTCTTCTCACACGCTAACACTCGGGAATCCCCTCTATGGTGGGTTATTTGCGTTTCATTAAAAGTCGCTCAAGTGGCTTTATTTCTGAAAATCCGGCCGTTTTCGTGCTTATTGTTGGAGGAGTACGTAAAATTGAAAAGAACTGGCTTGTGGGTTTTTTTTTTTTTTTTTTTTTTTTTTGAGAACATTTTTAAAAACTGTTTCCCAATCGATTTTGCTTTCATTAAGAAATATTTTTTTCCAATTTTCCTCCTTTTTTTTTCTTTATTTGGATTTTTTATTTCAACAGTGTATACTTAATTTTTGCTCGATAATTATTCACAAATTGTTAGCAACTAATTTCGTACATGTTTTTTATCTGCCTTTAAAAGTAAATTGAACTATAATCTCTTTAGAATCATTTCAATAGTTGAAAATGTATTATATATTTTAAAGCTTAAAAGACAAGGGGTATGTATATATATATAATTTTTTTTTTTTTTTTTTTTTTTTTTAACTGGGCTTTAATTAATCCATGCTCAGCAGTTTAGAATATATATAATTTTTGTGTATTTTTGCTTTTACCTCAGCTTATTTATTTTCAAGTAGCGAACGTGTGTCTGGGTTTGCTTAATTATCTTTCTTCAAATCACAAAATAAAGTAATTTGGATCTTGAAAATTAACTAGGCTTTTCTGGATATGTCACTATTTCCTTATTTTATTACCATAGAATAATTAAAACAATGAAAAGTAAATGGAAAACCTACATGAATACATTTATGGGCAAAATCCTGTACAAAATATGAAACGCTGAAGAAGTGTATACGGGATTTATTTGTAAGAAAGAAGACCTGCATTGAGTAGAACTGAAGATCTGCCGTTTTAGGAAAAGAAAGATTAATGTGTGTGTGTGTAACATAATCAGTTGATTCAATTCTCATAAAAACTGGAAAACTAATGTGTTTTTTAACAGAAAAACACCACACTTATAACAGTATAATTGAAATTGAGACTGTCCCTCGCAAATTTATTTTCTGTTATTAAAGTGCATTTTTCTATGAAACTTCGTGGGTCCAAGGTCTCTTTCATTTATCTAATTCGCTTGCTTGTTACCGGTCAGACATAACAATATATGTTAACAGCTTTAATTGAAGGGAATAATGCTATCCTTCCAACGTTAGCCTAAAGTAAGACATGGTTGAAACTAGTTTTGGATTTCACGATGAAACGTCACAACTGCTTGAAGGGAATTCCCATTGCAGTTCCAGAAGTATTCACTGTTAGAAGAAAAAGAAAGAATGATCTAAGAAATTGTACTTGCGTGTTTATTCTAAATAAATATTTTTTTAAGTTGAATGTTATAGAATCACTCGTTATGTTTCAAAAAAAATATTCTATACTGAGATTTAAATTTTTATCTATCCAAATTTTAATCATGTTTCATTTGACTCCGTCTTTCGAAAATCTTTAATATACTTTTAAAATATTTTTGCTTTGTGTTAAAGCAAGTATATACAATAACAATAATAAATAGAAAAATGTTTCAGTAGTATTTTTTTTTTTCCGTGTGTAGTTTTTATTCTCTCCATTTCTGGAGAAATAATTCTTTATTCGTATTCCAGCCTTTTGAGTTTAGGAACTGTTGTGAGTTAAGATCTTTGTTACTTTTGAAATGAAATTTGCTGCAGCATTTTAAAATTTAATTAATTTTTTAAATCGAATTTAATAAAATAAAGTATACTAACTTAAAATTCTTGAAGCATTTGGGAAACCCAGTTTTAAAAGTTCGCATTCGAAAATTCGTGTTCCTTCAGTCTGAACACTGCAAATGAATACGCTGTATAAGTAAATACCATCCTTTGATAAAATAACATTTTACTGTTAACAATGGCTGTAGGCACTATTTTTTATCAACTGTAAAGCAAATTTCACAATAAGTAGTTACGCAAGTCTAACTATTTATTGAGCTGTTTTTCTGGCTTCTATTTTTAAAATATGTTTACATACATTTACAATTACATTTTGAAATTTTTATTCTAAAAAAAAGATAGACAGGCTTCTGTTTTGAAATATGACTTGACCAGTTTTTGACGGTATTAAAGCATTTACATATTGCACAATGTTTTCTCATCGTAAATCAAGCATCATTATTGAAGAGAGAACTATAAAACTGAGAACAGACGAATTTCATTTGCATATTAAGATGTGTCCCTTTGTTCTTCCACTAGTTTCTGTTTCCCAAATATCCATTTTGATGAGCTGGGAAAATTGAGTCTCGTCATAATAAATTTTTATAGAAGTTTCTTTTATAATTCTTAGATTTACTTGCAGTGGAGAGGATACTTTTGCTTGAAAAATGTTTTTTTATGGGAAAGATTATGTTTAGATCTCGTGTAACGAAATTATGCCCTTCAGATCATTTTCTAATGTATTTTCAAAAATAAATTAGTTAATCCTCTTACTGACTGCAACCTGTGGTTAGAAGAATTATTGAAGGTTTCCGGTAATAATCCTCTTTCAAAGACAGCCTATTGCATAACTGTAAGATATACTGTTCAGTCTGAATGTGTCATGTTGTCTTAATCCTGTGAATTTCACGAATCTTCGATAGATAATCTTTTAACGTCATTAATAGGTATAATCTCTTTTTTTTCCATCGAAGTCTTATATGTTGCGCATCAGTTGCTTAAATAAGTATCTTACTTAAATTCATACTTTGATTCATTGTAGTAACATTAGCAGAAGTTTGAACTTTTTACTTTCCTCTATTAGTTTCCTAAAGTTAGAACCAAGCATCAATAGTATTAGTTTTTTCTTGTAGTATGTATGCTTAAATGTAATTTCTTGAAATGTATTGCTTGTTGAATTTACTAACATCAATTTGTTTCCCCCTTTTTTAGAAGCAAAGAAGAAAAACTGTATCAAAAGTGGATACTCCGAAAAGTGCCTTAAATGGTGATAAAGACGTACAAGAAAAGTCTGGCATAATAATGGGCTTAGGAAGAAACCATATATTGAATGAGATTGATAGCAGCAGTAATTTAAGCGTATTGGAGGAATACTTGCCACTTAACAATTCCTCTGACGAGAAATTAATGAGCAAAGTTCCTGTATCCATGAGCAAAAATAAAACGCCGATAGTTCTTCGACTGCAAAATAAAACTAGTCGGTCGGAAAGATATGCCAAAGGTAGAAGTGCGTCAGAAATATGGGCTAAAACTGAGCCAAAAAATGTGAGTGGTGCGTTTAACAACAAAAAACGTCCATCATCTCAATTTTATGATATTGAAGAATTCGATTTAAAGCCAGAGGATGAACCAAACCTGGGACAGTTGAGCAATATAGTAAGCTGTTCGCAACCTACATTATGTGCCATTGACCAGGTATCGAACATTCCTGAATCCTCATCAGGTTTGGTAAGTAAAACTTTGCCGCAGCACATTTCGACGCCTCAGCTTTCTCCAGCCGATGGCTTTCTGAAGAGATTTCGTAAAAGCTTTGCTGTCCGATTTAAAAAGAAGAATGAAGCAGAATCGAATTCTTCAAATGCAGCAGCTCAAATAGCTTTGAAACCTGTACCAGAGCCAATGTGCAATTCGAAAGAACCAACGGATATCCCACATGAAAAGCACCCATCCAATGCTGAAAACGAATGCACTGCAGTTATCCAAGATCTGCCAACAATACCATCCGATACAGAAAATTATTGTGGTGCTGCTGACACAAATCAATTACAAACACCATCCAATGCTGAAAATAGTTGCAGTACTTCTAACAGAAGTCTGTCACCATCACCATTCCATGTTGAAAATAATTGTGGTGCAGTTGAAAAAAGCCAGCCACCATCACCATTTAATGCTGAAAATAATTGTGGTGTAACTGAGAAAAGCCAACCACCATCACCATTCAATGCTGAAAATAATTGTACAATTGAGAAAAGCCAGCCATCGTCACCATTCAATGCTGAAAATAATTGTGGTGCAGTTGATAAAAGCCAACCACCAGCATCAAATGCATGTGATAAAAATCCAAGTCCAAATATTAATCGCAAAGAAATATCATCAGCTCATTCTAATCGCAGGAAGCGAAACAAAAGAAAAACAGATTGGCGTACAAGTTTATTTTATGATAGTGTTGATAATATATTTGATATATCTTTTAAACCAGGTGTCGATAAATGTCTTTCAGTAAGTATAAAATGATGATTTTTGTTTTCATGCAATTCCTTTGTTGATTTATATTTCATTTCAAATAAATATTATAACTTTTGTTTTGTGTTGTTTTTTTAATTAATCTATTGTTACGCTGCCTAATATATTTCAGTTTTACAGTTTCATTAGCAAATAGTTTTTTCAAAATTTATAAAACTGAAAATAATTATCGCACTGAAATAAACGATTTACATATTATACGTAGAATAATCTAAATTTTTTGGATCATATAAAACTATTTCCCTCTTTCTCAAAAGAAAAATATGTCGAGGCATAAAAATTGATAAATTTACTTTTTAAATGATTATTATTTCTTATATGTCATCATTCTCCTGACTTCTGCGTTTGAAATTTATGCATCTACAGAATGGCAGCGGATTTCGGCAGGTATAGTTTTCGAAACCCTGACAAATTGTTCAGTCTTCCATTCAGAACTTCTTGCTATCAGAGAGGCCTTAAACTCTGCACTATCTTCTGAAGCCAAAGACATTTGGATTCTACGGATAGCAAAAGTTTCACACAATACTTAACAAATTGACCTCAAATTCTTGAAAAACTGGACAAGATATTATTAATATGAAGGCAAATTTGTACCAAAGAAGTTCCATATGTTTGCAATGGATACCTTCTCATGTCGGTGTTTTCGGAAACGAGGTAGCACACTTGCTGGCAAAGGAGGAAAGTGCCCTCCCCACTACCACCTCCACTGAATTTTCTGCTTCCGAAATTTACTCCATTTTTATGGCTAAAGAAATGTCTGCTTGGAGAGTCCCTCCCAGATACATGTGGTAGGTTGCAAGTCGTCCTGGTTTATCATTGCATTCCATTGGCATAAGATCCGTCCAGACTGCGTAGTGGCCACATTAAAAGTTTGAAATTTGCGGCAACGAAGACTTCTTCACCCTATACCTGTTCTTACTCGGCTTCTCCATCTCGTCTCGCAGATGTGGAATGAGGGAGTCCGTCATGAAAATGCTTGATCTATGGTCTCATGGACCTGGTCTAGACCAGGAAGACATGCAACAACAGAATGTTGAGTTGTAAAGGATTTCTTTTCTTTTAACTGCATTAGCTCTAAGAAATTAATTGCTGTAGAAATGTAATGCAATGGATATTTAGAAGAATCGAACAGAATTTGCTTCGGATCACTTATATTTTAATAAATCAAAAATATAAGCTTGTTATTTCAGTAGCTTGATTTATGTTTCATAAATATTTGTTTTTCGGTTAATTGAATTAATATTCAATTCTTTTTCTCAGCCTCATTTTTCTGGAAGTGATACAGATAGTATAAGGAAAAGGGCTGCTTCGACATCAGATTATTCGCCGAAGTCTAAAGCTTTTCAACGACCCATATCTGTTGTTGATTGCTTGACAACGGAAAATACTGATGATGTGAAAAATTCTGTATGTAATCATAATCCTTAGAAATGCTGAAACCACTTTTCAATGCATATATTAAGTTTCTTTTCTTGTGATAGAAATGTACTTTCTATTTTAATTATTTAATACGATAATATTCCTTGAAAAATTGTATCACTTTTGATTCTCTATCAGAAGCTTAGCTCAATTCCGCCATCAAATTTATAAGTTTTAAGTATCGAGTTAAACATGTTATATTAATGCGATACATTTTTATATTTCAACAAACAAGATATTTTTTACTTTCTTGGACTTTTTAAAGTATTTTATTTTTTAATTTTTAAAAAGGACAATACTACATTATGCATGAAGATTAAATTATATATTTTAAGTTTTTTATTCGTAAAGAAACACAATGATCGTTTAGTTGAGAAGTTACTAAAGGACTGTTCTTCTCTGGGTAATCTTAAAATGGCCTTGTTATTTATGAGCATTTCATTTCTAAGCTAACAATACATTTTTATAAAGAAATCTGCTCTCTTTATTTTTAAAACTTTATTTCTGGTTGATTAATTTTAAGCTTTCCATATTTGCTTGCTTAATTATTCATGTTATATCTAATTAATTAATTTATTTATTTTTAATTAGTTACCCAAAACATTTTAAATTGCTTGTCTTATTGAGGATTTTAAAGTTCTACTTTACATATACTTAGCGGTGCAGCACTTGCTTGCAGCATAAAGATTAACTGTCTCTGTATTACCAACTGCATTAGAACAACAATAACTTTACATATATATTACAAAGTTTACATACATATTTACAGAGTTTTCTGTTTTATATATATATATGTATATATAACAGAAAACTTTGATATCGTTTTAACTTACACTGAATCATTTACATTTATTCAATTTAATCTTTAGTATTTATCAAATCAAAAGAAAATAATAAGAATAAAGGATTCTTGAAATTTAAGTACCTTTAACTGCGAAAGTAAGACAGTTGAATGAATGCCTTTTCATTGTTGTCAATTTTTGGGTGTTATTAAATTGTTTTTAAAATAGTTCATGTCCCATTATAATGTTTTGTGAGAAAAAGTGTGGTATAAGTTAATATTTAAATCATAAAAAAAAAAAATTTCTTACTTATTGAGGTTGTGTACGGTTTACTGTTTTCTAATATGAATTTTCACTAAGTAACAATGTAACGATTCAAAATATTTCATGAAGAAAAAAAAAATTACAGTTGTTTGCATTGAAAAAAAAAAAAAAAAACCCACAGGGAATCGTCAATGGATTTTTAAAATTTAATACAATGTATTGTAAAAAACAAGATTTAAATTCAACAAAACAAAGACATTGAACAAATCAATATTCTTAATCTATTTTATGAAAGATGTTGATGAAAAAAATATTTCTTTGATAGACAAAAATGAAATTGAATATAAAATTACTTCTTTGTGATTTATAATTGAATTTTTAAGGATTTTCTTCCTTTCGTTCTAATAAAAATGCTATTTTATGTGGTAAGAATAACTTTTTTGCAGAAATGGCAATTTTCAATTAATTATTTTTTAATTTTGTTTCAGGAGGGAAAGCAAGAATGCAGAAGAACTACTCCAGAGGCAACAAATGTAGAAGACCAACAAAAAAACATAACCAGTCTCGATCAGGTAACGTTACCCGTTTTGATTACATTTCTGAAAACTTTTTTTTTTTTTTTTCCATCTTAGAGAGAGAAAAGAGTGAAAGATTCTTGTGTGAATTATTAAGAGAAGTATTTGAAAATTTTAAATTATTTTGAATTGTTTGTGTAAGATATGAATAGTATGTTACATCTTTTATTTAAAAAAAAAATAAACCTTTATGACAAAACTTTTTTAACTTCACACACTTGCCAAACAGTTTAAAAGTTGAAATCTTCATTTCAAACCAAAATTTCTGACGAAGTGAATATTTTAGAGGGATATCTATGATTGTTTATGACATCTAATTCAACGATTTAAATGTGCTATTCAATATATGCGGATCAAAATTCTGTTCAATTTAACAGGCTGCTCGACATTGAAAATTTCACAACTAATGTTCTTCCAATCATATTGGATTATAACTTTTTAAAGAGAACTGATCTTAACATCTCTGTATAGTTGTCCTGGAGTAAAAATACACTGTAAGAGATTAAATTTGCTTCATTAGAAAGGAAAGCAAATATGAGTAATATTTATGGTTCGCATTCAGTATGAGGGGGAGGTATGTTTAAACGTATATCATTTTTAAAGTGCAGAGCATTTAGAAATCAGTACACAGGGAAGTCACCTTTGTCAGTAATAAAAGTTGTAATCCTACTGGACATTGAATCGAAAAGAGTTTGGATGATAGATATGGGTGCAGCATTCTATGCGGCTTCTATACCAGAATTCCTCAGTCGTACTGTTTGGCGAATTGCATCCCAGTATCTTGACAACTATTGAATGATCTTTCTCAGTTGGTGACAGACTTGAAGAAGGTGTTGGCCAGATCAACAATTGCACACGTTTCGTATCAAGAAAAGTCAGAATAGCACAGGCAACATACCCTCGTGTATTGTCTTTTTGAAAAATAGCACGACGGAGGCCTCGAAATTTGGGCACAGCATATCTGAATTGGCCTTTAACATATCTGAAATGTAATAGCGGCTTCTAAAGTACTGACTATGCTAACAAGAAGTGGCCAATAAGGGATATATCCAATAAGAAATATATCGAGAAGGGATATATCCAATGGCACCACACATTATCATTCCATGTACCGTTACAATGAAATAAATCTTAAGTGCCGAGTCCGGATGATGATGATGATGATGATGATGAATACAAGCTGGCAATGGTCGTTCCTCTTGGGACTTCCACATATGGATATCGTATCATAATTTTTTATTCAGAACTGGAATTCGTCTGGGGAAAAAATGAGGCTACACAATAATTTTTTTTTTTTTTTAACATCCCACTATAAATGCTCATGTCTGTGCTGTAGCGTCAAGGGAAGCTTCAACGATAGGTGCGAGCTGATAATCCATGATGTTGCCGCGCTAACGGCCCGTGTTCCAGTACATCAGGCTGCATCTATAATTGAATGCGTGTGATTTTAAGCGCTACACATGAACTCTGTCCGAAAAGGTTTGTTTCCGTTTGGACCGAAAATGCGCAACGCATGTGAAAACTTTGCCAACTCTTGCTCGAACAACATTTCAACTCCACCTAGAGTCTGCTTTTGGGTAGCGCATCAAAAGATTTACTACTTTCCTAAAGACGACTGGAGTCACGTAAGGTGAGGCAGCAAGGTGCATGGTTTTTTTTCCCCCCGTATTCCAACTGCAACATACGGGGACAGAAGATCATTGGCAAACATTTCAAATCTGGACGTGGCTTACAATCCGACTCGCCTAGGCAGATAATATGTTTTCTTCATGAGTGTTAGTGACTAGGGACTGCTGAGATTCTGCACGATATTTGCAATATAGAATGAGGAGTTAGTGTCAAATATTCGTTATAAAGACAATTTAAAGTTTAAAATAAAACTGTCAAAGATTTTGCAAAAAATTGTTATTAATCGAAAATGAGTAACTACTACAAAGAAGAATTCAATAATTTAAGTACATAGTAAAATTTATGTGAACTAAGGCAAATTTTTTCTATACAAATAATGCCCAATTCTTTTTACATATTTTGAAAAATTAAAATCACATGAATTAAGCGTAGTATAGACATGTAATCTAGATATTCACATTTGTTCTCATTTGATATGCAGAGTAGGATATACTGCATCCATTTTACCTCTACAATTTGAAATGAACATTCGAAACGATAAGTTTGCATTCTCCTCCTCCATCCCATCAGAAGGTCTTTGTCGTGGGGGTTTATCATGTACATTCTTTTTGATTATAATTGTTTTAATGTCTGTGCAATTATTTATTTCATACCGATTTTAATTACAAAAGGGTTTTTTTTTAAATTATAATTTATTGAAATTTTTTTTTATAGATAACTTTATAAAAAATTTATAGATAACTTTATAGATATTAAATTTATAGATAACTTTTATTAAAAATTTATTTCACTACAATCTGGATGAAATACTTTAAAAAAGGTCTTTCTCAGTACAGTCAATATTTTCTGAAAAAGAATTAATCAAAAGTGGACATTTTGACTGTATCAATATCTATAGAAGGCACTAAATCTCCTTTCATTCCATTCTTTTAAAAAGTGCATTATTGTTTATAATTTAACGAATAAAACTATTTTGAATTATTTTTTTTTTTTTACTAAGTGGTATTATTTAATGTCATGTATATATATAATTATAACTTATTTAATTTTTTTTCACTTATAATGGTAATAATATATTTTTGTTTTAAATTTACTTCTTTAACTTATCATTTTATATATGTTTTTCTATATAGATTTGGAGAGCCAACCCTGTGAAATTGTGCAGAGTGCATTCTAGATTGCTTATGTGTAGGCACAAAGGTCGATATCGCCTGAGGCGTTCGATTAGCCAGCCTGTTGAACTAGAAATGTCAGGCTCTATACATAATCTCAGGGAGACAACTCATGGTATTGAAGATTTTATTTTAGATATTCGATTTAAATTGTTAAAATTCCTTCATCTGTTTAATAACTTTTTTTTTTTTTTTTCCCCAATTTTTTAAAGATTGTTATACTACAACAGTTTAGCTATTAGTCATATCATCTTAAATTGTAAACTATTTATTAATATTTGCTTAACACTTAAAGTTCAATTAATGTATTTTATGTGTGACCCAAGACAGATTTTTTTTCTTCTTTTATTTGTGGTCCAAGGAAGTTAAAAGGTATATTACGGAAAAATTCAGAAGTCGAAGTCACTTTTTATATTTTGTATAAGGAAATATTTTTATCAGTAATATGAAGTTTAATGATGATAAATGCCTTAATTTAGAGCAATGTTCAGTATTTATAATTTTGATATTGCTTCAATAGTTATTATAAATTATTTTCTTTTTTTACATTGATAATATGTTATATACATATATAACATGTAATCAGATATTTAATACCTACAATTGATGATATCATACTTGTACATATTTTAATGATAAATTTTTTTGCCCCATTTTAAAGTATTATAACCTTTTATATTTGTGCATTTTGACACTGATAGCATTATGGAAATTTTGGTATATTAAAACTTATTTTATTAATAATTAAAAACCAAGTACAATTTTATCACCCAAATTTGTGGCTGAAACTATTTGTTAAAAAATGTAATATATGTATTTGTATTTGGAAAAAATACAAAACGAAACTAGTTAAAATATTTTTATAACTATAAAACCAATTAGAAAATATGGTTGTGTAAGCAGTTTCTTTAAAAAAAAAAAAGGACTTATCTATGTGAGAACTTATATATATCATTTATATTAATATTTCTATTAAGAAAAAAAAATTTCTTCTGATTTACTATAGACTGATATCTTTCTTCAGTCTTTCATTAACTGTTTTGATTTTTAAATATTTCAATTTATTTTTCAAGGTTCTGCAGATCACGAGAGTTTTCAGAAAGGTAATTTGTCTTCTGAAGATGAAGCCTCTTCCGAAAGTGATATATATCATAGTTATTGCTGCAGTCCTACTCGGCGGTCAAATACTTGTTGGGAGGTAATTTATTTATATTGTGAAAAGATAGCATTATATTAATTTACCTTCAAATTATAAATAATTAACATTTTTATTGCTTTCCGTAGCTTTCAGGAGATGGTACTATGTATGCTGAGGCTCTATGGGATCATGAAACTCTTGATGCAGAAGAGTTACCATTTCAAGCTGGTGATATCATAGAAGTAACTGATACAAGTGATCAAGATTGGTGGTGGGGAACTAAAGATGGTCAAGATGGATGGTTTCCATCTGCTTTTGTTAGAGTATGCTGCTTGTTTTACAAATATTGCAATTTACTGTTTATTTTCTGTGAATTAATCTCTGCATTAAAAAAAGATCATTTGCATTTTTTTTGTTTGGTAGTATAAATTAAAAAAATTTCTATAGATAAAATGCAATTAATGTTAAAAAAGAAAAAAAATTCTTTTAAAGTTAAAGTCAGGAATTTGTAGCAGATGTAAATGATATAGGATACTTTACAAATGGAGACATAATGAATATGTATTATTTACCAATATGTGCTAGTGAATAAAAAAAATGTGCTGAGAACACATAATTAAGAATCCTTTCTCATAGAAGAAATTGTTAACTTATTAAGATACTGATAAAAATATTTCATCTTTATAGTAAATACGAAGGTTATACATTCTCTGATTTCTTTATTTTTTTTTAATTTGTCCCACTTAAATCAGATAATTCAAAATTTAACCGCTAATTTTTAAAATTTTTTTTTTTATATATCTTAAAAATTGATTCTATACTCAAATGATGTTTCTGTTTTATTATATTCTCTCTTTAAATTTATCCCATCTTTAATGTATAATATTTTATTTTTTATACTATTTTGACATCAAAGAATTTGTTAAGTTGGTAAAATGTTGTTTGATTTTAAAATCTCAACCAAAGATACAATAAGCTTTTAACATAACTTAGCTTTTAACATTTTACTTGAAACTTTTAAAATAAACTTTTTTTTTTTCAAATGGAAAAAGTAATCATTAATATAAAACAAGAAAGTCGTTTTTATTTTATCTTGTCTAGAAATTTTATTTATTTATTTATTGTGACTTCAATTTTTGTTATTGTTTTAGAATCTAACTTTTATAACATCACTATAAACTTTTAATTTTTATGATAAATGTTTTGAAAAACTAAAATATATTTATAAAAAATTTTTTTGAAGAATTCTGAATAAATAATTAATAACTCATTTTAATTTATTTTTTATAAATTTCCTTATACCTTGGGCACTAGGCTTTTATCAGTGCTTTATTGAAAAATTTGATATGTTATCAAATGACATCTTTTATCTAAATGCAAGTAATGTTTCAGCATTGTTCACTATATGTAACAATGCCTTCCAGGAATGGTTTTTTATGAGGAAACTGCCATGCATTTGCTTGTCTTTTGAAGAAAAAAGAACCAGAAAACTTCTGATTTTCAATCAGAAAGGCTCTGTGACATTAGTCTGAATCTATTGGTTTGTGAAAACAATGCTTGCTACTCCTATAATAAATGTGAACTGAACTCTTAATTGCAAGTTCTAACATTAAATTATTAATGGGACATAAATTTCCTGTTAGCTTATAATACCTGAAAAACATTTAATTCCATCACCAGTTATGACATTCTTTTTATCATTATTCAAATTTAAAATAAGCAAATGTAAAACACAACAAATTATTTGTTGATATGATTACTTACTGAAGTTCAGATTCACTTGCTGTATACATATACAGCATATATTGCTATATATAGTAAAAGCATATAATATGAAATATTGATAACTTGTTTTATTTATCTTATAATGAAAAAATCAATATATTCTGTGATGCTTTGTATTTAGATGTCACTAAAGAAAAAGAAATTAAATTTTTAATATGAAAAGAAACATCATTCAGTGTGTATCAGATATTAATCATTGGATGACTGTTTTTTCCCTTGCATTGAATAGAAGAAAAATTTCTTAAAACTTTTTCTTTCTTCCTCTAAGCTTTTTATTGAATTTCAATTTATATTTAAATATTTTTTTTTTTTTTTTTTTTTTTTTAGTTATATGTCAGTCACCGAGGTCCTTCTCTTCACTTCAATGGGCAGCAGTCAGACAGCATTCAAAGCTCTTATTCATCTTGTAAAACCAGCATGAATAATCTTAGTTGTGAGCAAGTTCGAGCCAACATAGTTCAAGAAATTGTTGCTACTGAAAGAGATTATGTCAAGCATTTAAAAGATGTTGTTGAGGTAATGAATAATTATTGAGCTCATGAATTATTGTTTCAATACCAATTACTTTTATCAGACAGATTTTTATACTTTTCCCCCGCTTTGCAGGGTTATTTAAAGCAAGTTCATCGACGCCCTGATATGTTTAGCAAAGAAAGAATTGAAACAGTCTTTGGAAACATTAAAGAAATATATATTTTTCAAAGTCAGTTTCTTCGAGAATTAGAGCAATGTTTGGATGAAGATTCGCCTAACTTAAGTGAAATTGGAAACTGTTTTCTGAATCATGTATGTTGTCTTAAAAGTATTGTAGATATTTCAATAATTTAACTAAAAATTGTAATATTCTTTAGATTTTTATTATATTCCTAATAAAAAAAAAGTGTAATTTATTTAAAACTCATTTAAATTGTTTTCATTTATTAATATAAATTAAATAATTTATAGACTTGAATTTACTGTAGAAAAAAATATACTTGTGGATAAACTTTTCTTTATATGAAAAGATCAAACAATTTTTATGCAATATTTTTTTAATTATTTATATTTTGTAAAGAATACAGTTTATACATTGCTTTTATTTCATGTATTAAATTCTTTTGTATATTTGGAATGGTAAACTAATTAGAAAGTTTTGTATAACGATTCCATGTTTCTTTCATTATCATTTTCTTTCCTACCCCTTATTATATTTTCACCTTTCATTAAAATTTTCAACAAAAATTGTATGTCAATTGTAAAAAATGTAGAACATAATTTGTACCATTCATGTAAAATTCTAATCGCATAAATTAAATTGAAAAAATTCTGTTACAGAAAGATGAATTTAAGATATATTCTCAGTACTGCAATAACCATCCACTAGCTGTCAGCGAATTGCAAGAGCTTTATTGTGATTCACAATATATCCACTTCTTTGAAGTTAGTTTTCTATTATTCATTTAATATTAATTTTCCTATTTAGTGTTTTTACATAATAAAATATATTTAAATTCGCTATTCCTTATAGGCATGCCGTCTTCTACAAGAAATGATAGATATTTCTTTAGATGGATTTTTGTTGACTCCTATTCAAAGAATTTGTAAATATCCATTACAATTGGCAGAATTATTAAAGTTTACTGATGAAGATCATCCAGATCATGTTCCTGTTTCAAATGCATTAGCTGCAATGAAAGAAGTAGCTGAACTTGTAAATGAACGAAAGCGGAGGATGGAATGTTTAGAGAGAATAGCTGAGTGGCAAAATACAATTGAAGGATGGGAGGTATGTATAATAATTAGAAAAAAAAGGCATTATTGTGGGCTTTTTAACATGGGAATAGTTTATCATATATTTTCTTCTATTTTTTAGGGTCCTGATGTTCTTGATACGAGTTCAGTACTCATACATTGCGGAGAAGTCACTAGAGTATCATCATCATGGTCACGAGATATTTATTTATTCATATTTGATCATCAGCTGATATATTGCAAAAAGGTAATGCTTTTCATTTGCTCTTTTATTTTATTTTTAATTTTTATGTCAGTGTAATCTGTATTGCTGTTCCTCAAGGAAACTATGCTCTTAAACTGATAATGTGATAATATTAATTTACATTTACTTAAATTACCATAAGTTATTAAATAAAATAAGTTTCATTTTCTAACAATTTGCTCTTACTGGTACAATTGTCACAAACTTAAGTGCATAATTTTAGTGATTTATTATAATCTTTTGTTTTAAAATTGTATATTTCCCATGCTCTTTTTGGGAAAATAAATTTTTTGATAACTATACACTACAGAAAAACTAATATTTTTATATTTTTAAAGCAATTTTTATGTATTACTTTTCCTTTGTACAAATAAAAACTTCCATCATTTTTTTTTATGAAAAAAAGATATAAACTTTTTATTATATGGAGTTTTTGTCATGCACTATGCTTATATTTTCATTTCAAAATGCTATGAAACTTTATTTATTAAAAAAAAAAAATTCTGAAGTGATTTCTAAATTACCTTTATTTTAATGAAAACTTCTTCAATTAAAAAAGATTGGGGCATTACTTGATAATATTATAAATTACAATTGCAAATGTGCACCTTGGTTTATATGAAATATTTTGATAAAGTTGATTACAATTTTGATTAGAATTATTATTTTTATGTTCTGTGTTTGTCACTTGTGCCCCCTCCCATCACTACTGACAAGCATAAAAAAAACATTGAGAAGTATTGATTTTTGCTTGTCATCTCCAAGTTTTATGTTTAAAAAATAAAGATGTATTGAACATTTACTGACATTACTGAACATTTGTGTACTGAACTAGTTTTATTCTCCCTTCATTAAAATCCAATTGTAACAATAATAAAAATGAAAATATTTGTGATTTTTTAAAACAATTTAATTATAGTGTATTGTTTTATTTCATATCTTTTAGGATCTTTTGAAACGGCATACATATGCTTACAAAGGCAGATTGAACCTTGATCACTGTGATATTTTAAATGTTGAAGATGGAAAAGGTATATCATTTTAAATATTTTTGGGTAAAAGTTTAAAAAGCATAGGGTTTGAATGGCATGGTATTTGATTATTTAATTTCATAATTGTATGCAACTGTAACAAACATTTCGATTATCACAATTTTCAAGCAAACAGGTCTTCACATTCATTTTGGAAGTTAGGAATTATTATTTTTATGTTAAAAGTGTTATTACTCATTAAGGAAAAATAATTATATTGCCTTTTTGGTATAATCCAAAGAGAATTAGCGCCTATTAACTTTTTCTGTCTTGTTATATACCAAAAAAGGTTCCATTTTAATACTCTGATTAAAATATTAAAATAGCATAATATTTTATTGTAGCAAATCTATATATATTTTTTTTAAAGTTTTTGTTAATGTTTCAAGGACTTCATTACACGTAAGGACTTTGATTTAAAAAAACATTTATATACCTGTTCATTTTTGTTTTACTTGCATGAATTCTATATCCTTTGGAAATAATTTCTTAAGTAAGTCTACCATACGTCTTATGACAATTTGTGAAAGCTGACTCTTTACATTCAGTTATACTATTAGGAACTTGCGTCACAAAATACATACTACTCGTTATATCTAATGCTAAGATAATCAACAAAAAGCTATTGCTAAGACCCAAAAGAAATTTAAAAGGAAAGCTAAAATTTTAAAATTATTCAAAAATGAAAGGATAATAAATAAAAATTGGTTAATTTAAATATTAAAATAAGGAAAAAAAACAGTTTCTATTTGTAATATTGTAAAGGAGCCTGAAGCTCTGATCTTTCTTTTAATTGGTTGAATGTTTGATGTATATAACCTTGTTTAGGTCCATTATTCAATTCCTAAGAAATAAGAAAAAACAATTTTTGGTGAGGGAAAAAATATTAAAAGATTTTAAATTGATGTTTGGTAATATTTAAAATTTCAAAATGTTAATTACATATTTAAAACTTTTGAATTGATTCTTCAACAATTAGTTTTCAAATGGTCACCTTCTCTCATAGTGATTCTAAACAAATGACTACCTTCAAATTGTCTTAGGTAAATTACAACATTTCTTTTGATTTGAAGGAAGAACTCATTTTCAAATCATACTGCTATGGATCTTCCATGAACTTGAAGGGTAGTATTCAAATCAACTGATTTATGATATGTGCTGTATTTGTCTGCTTTGAAAAATCTTTAAATTGTTCGGGCTTTGTAAAAGTGAAACAAATGTTAAAGCATGTTTTTAAGAAATTGGCTAGAATATAAGATATCCAGACTCTTCCCTTTATTTATAAATGGTTAATAGTTGGAAAAGATAACAGCCAATAATAGTCTAAGCATCTTGAATATGGCTTATCATAAGATTCCAAATCATGATACTGAAAAGCCATTTATTATTCTTGAAAACAGCATTCTTAGATATATCTTTTAAGGAAGTATTTTAGTAATACTTCTGAAAAAAATACAAAATTGAGTATTGCTCAAGAATATTGCTAAAGTTTAATAGTCTTTTGTATATTCTGTAGATTATAAATGGATAATTGTTATTTGCTCTAGTCTACTTATAAAAATCATATGAAAAGCTAAATGTTTTTAGTTTTACTAATTGAAGTTTATTTGTATATCAAAATTTTACAATTACTATACTGTGTATACCAAAAAAAGAAGAAGAAGAAAAAAGATTGAAGTTTAATAGCAGATCTGAGAGCTAGCAATTATATTAAAATTAGTAGAAAAACTTTTATTTTGTTATATTATTTTTAATTTCATTTTTTTTTTAAAGTTTTTTATTAATTTTCTTAAACATTTAGCAGGATTGGAAATATATATTTTGAAATAGAGTTATTTTTATAAATAAAAATTGTGAATGTATTCTGAGATAATGCAGATTGTATATGCTGAAATCTTTGTCTTGTTTCCTCCCTTATTTTGTATTAAAAAACAAAATACAAATTCTTAAGGTATATTTTTAATATTACTCCATGTATTCTTTGGAATGTTTTTTTTTTAATGAAATATTGTTAGTAATTAATAATACATTTAAATCTTTTCATCACATTTATTTTATAGGATTGCTTTTTTAAAAATTTAATTGCTTATTTATAATTAATATTCTATTGAAATTCTATATATTTTTCAATGTAGTTATATATATTGAAATTTGTTATAATCAACTTAAGGGGAATTTTGCATACTGAAGGAATCACACCAAATTAAACTTAATTAAAATTTTAAAAATCTAATTATTTTTATTGCTTTATTTTTTTAGGTTTCATCAATTAAATGTACATTTGTTCACATAAACATTAAAATCTTTGTGTATTAATTTTTATAAATTTTTTCTTAGATTCACAGTTTGCTGTTAATGTTAAAAATGCATGGAAAATATATTGCAAAGATAAAGAGAAGTGGTATTTATTTTATGCAAAGACATTCCCAGAGAAAGAGCAGTGGCTTAAGGCTTTTAAAACTGAGAGGCAAAGAGTCTGTGATGATGAAAAACAAGGTATTTAAAAAGAAATTTTATTTATGTTCTTATTAATTAAATTTTTTTCTTAGTTATTTATTTAATTAATAGTTATATGAAAAAAAAAGCAATTTAACCTTTTTTTGGGGGGGTTAAATTTTGTACAAAAATTTTTTATGGAAGTACTAATGGAATTTATTTTTTTACATTTTTGTATCTTATTTTTAATAAATAATGAAGAAAGAAAAATGTAAAAATATTTACACTTTTATGACAATATTTTCGCTTTAATTATTTTGAGAGCTATAATTTAAAATATTCTGTTAGTTTTAAAATTTTCACTTTTGTATCTTCCTACATGTATTAAGAGAATCCACTTTATTTTATCTAATAAAATTTTTCATTTGCAAATAAAAACTATTTAATCAGTTTTAAAGTATATTATTTCTTCACATATATTTATATAGTATTAAAGGCGGGTTTTTTTTAAATAGTCTTTTTTATAAAAACGTTTACTTTTAATATTTTGATGACTGGTAAAACTAATTTATTTAATTTGGAAATGTATGTAAACCTTTTTGTTTTAGCATTTGTTGTCACTGAAGAGGCTAAGAGAAGTGCTAGGCTAGCTGTACATAATAAGCAAAAACCGAAAAGACCAAGAGGTAAGTGATGAATTTCTATGAAGTTAAAGTGTTAAGCTGTAAAATTCGTATAATGCATTAAAAAAATTTATTGAAAAACATTTTTTGTAATATGTTTGAATTTTAAAACAATTTTGATTAATTGCATACAATTATACTAGGTACTAATAAATGAGGAAAAAAATGTTTTTAACATTTTCTAGTAATCTCTAATTCTATAATCAAGAAAATTCATTTTCTATTCAAATATATAATATTAATAGAAATTAAAAAAGAAAAAAAAAAGCTTTCATCTTTAATATAAATAAGGAAGGTTTTAATGTTACTTACTCTTAAATAGATTTCTTAATAGATTATTTAATACTACTTACTCATTCATAAATAAATTTTTCTTATATAATCAGTTACCATACTTCAATACTATTGTTTTTAATACTCCTCATTTCACTTAGAATGCACAAGCTGTACCAAATTCTTAAAAGTTATAGGAAAATTTGATTTATCAAAAAATATAATTTTTGACCAATCTTTTATGCTAAAATACTTGTGAACTAGAAGTTGCATGTTTTTGACAAGAAGCTGCATGTTTTTTCTTTCTTTTAAACTTTTTATGTCAATTTTTACACTTGCCAGACATCCACTTCATAGAAAAAATCATTAGGCAGCTAAAATGAGGTCCATCTGAAATTTCTCATCAATTTTTAATTGAAATTACAGGGTTTATGTTCTGAAATTATCTTTTGGGGCAGTAAATATACCAAGGTATATTCCACAACCCAACAAAGCTATTTATATATTTGGTAATTTCAAATATGAGATTTTTCTTGTTTATGTAATCAAATACAAAAGTCCTGAATAAATTTGAATTTCTCAAAGGTTTGAATTCTTTTTGAACAAAAGTAATTTCTAATATTTAGCAAATCGCAATAAAGAATAATTTATTAAATGAAGTTATTTTGCTCTGTGAAATTAAATTCTTCTTATAATGTAGACTAGAAAAATTAAATCTGGTTTGCTACTTTTTATTTCATTATTAATAAGGTTTTTTTTTTTTTTTTTTTTTTTTATCTAAAACTTAGATTTTTGTATTAATTTCAGCAAAGTTTACAAAAGGTCGACGCTGCCATCCAGATGTTGCAGTTACAGAGCTTCTTCTTGATTCACCAAATGCCAAATCACGTAGTGGAAGCCTTCCTTCAAATATTCATCCAGAACTGGCAATTATGGCTGGTGCTAAATTGGGTCCTACACGAAAAAAGGGATCTGGCTGGTTTCATTTTGGAAGTGGAAAGAAACCAAAGAGTTAAAATTTGCCTTTATTCCAAAAGACTTTGCAGCTTAGGTGCCATACTGTTCTATCTTACTTACCACAAATTTACAATGTGTAATTATGTACTAATATTAAGAAATATTGCCAATGATAAATTATGGTGAAGGACTTGAAGAGATAAAGAAATGATTCTCTTAAGTATTTCAACTAGCTACTGATAATTATGCATGCAACATCAGTGCTTGAAATATGTATTTCATTAAAGCTTCACTTGTTGGAGTGTATTAGTAAAAACTGTCTTGGAAACACTGCTGTTTTATCAAGTTGTTGATCTGTTGTAAGTGCAATGTTAGTGCTTTCTCCCTTCGTGTAAAGCATTTTATTATTAATTACAGTAAATTTGTTGTGATCATTTTTTCTGAATGAAATCATTTTGCAAAGAAAACTTGAAGAAAATGTAATTGATGTTAAATTAAACTATCAAAAATGTTTTATATATATAAATTGGCATGTTTAATGTATAAAAGGATTTATTATTGTATTAAACCTGACTTTAATTTGTATTTGTAAAAGCTTTAATATTCAAATTACAAGTAATTAAAATGAATTTCTCAGTTAATTTTATTAATATTTTATAATTATTCTTTTAAATTTAGAAAAAATAGTCATATCAACACGTCTACGGCAATCCCTGTCTTAAAATAATATACTTTTTTTAACAAACTTGCAACACATACTGCTGCATTCATATTTGATATAAAGAGTTTGAAACTTGACATTCAAAGTATGATAAAATCTCATTATCAGGTAATATGTGTTTCAATTAAGTACTTTTGGTTTATTAGCATTTATAATTTCCTCGATTTATTAAATGTTACTTTATTCTAAAAGTATCTTTTCAATTTTTATCATGTTTTGATCATTTTAAGCTTGTGTAAATTTATGAAGCAAATAGTTTTTATTGAAAGATATTTCACTGTGACTGTAAAAAAAAAAGGATCACAGAATTTTTGTCACCGCTAAAGTAAGGAAAATGGGTTTTTTTTTACATTTTGTTTTATCGTCAAAACTAAAAATGTCATGGAATAAAAAAAAAAAGATCACATTGGGATTTTATCATTTTTCTGAATGGAAGTCTGTTTTACAAATGGGAATTGTTTCAAACTATTTCTATAAATAGTTATCATAGTTGTAACTTTATTGCAATTATTTTTTCTATGACAGACACAGTTGTCATAATTATGTAAAAATCATTTTCCTAAACAATTTAAAATAGAAAATGTTATGCATTAGTATAAAATTATTATGTAAAGATCCAGAATTTATGATTTTTAATTTTATAGCTTTTACTTAAACATAGTATTTTCTCTCCACAATTTAAACGTATTAATTTGCCTCAATTTAAATATAGGACTTCCATGCTTATATATAACATTTATATATAAAACTATACAAACCCAAATAAAATCTATGAATAAATAAATTTTACCTCTTACAATGGGAAATTATATTTACCCTTCAGAAAAGAAATTTTTATAATTTATTTCATGTTTTTGCTAACATATAATCGTGTTGAAATTTAATGTTTTGCCTAGTCCGATATATCCTGCTGGTGTTTTTTAAGTGTATATCTGTACAGATGTTAGTGGGTGATGTATAAGGTGTTGAATAAAATTTATCCATTGAATACAATTGTAAACATCACTGTATATAATCATCACCTTGTATTGTTTATCTATTTTAATGATCCAGAGATTTTTTTACATGCATTTGTGATAATACTGAATGGCGCATAGTCTTACTACTCAGTTTTGTTAATGTTATTACTTAAAAATATTTTATGATGTATGGTTTCAGATTTTAAAATATCTGTTTCTGTATTATGCAAAGTTAGTTAAAATATTTTTTTTTTCAAAGATTATGTGTGCAATCTTATTGAAAATTTTGCATAATTTTTTTACAGAATAATTATAGAATGTGCACATTTTAAAAAGTTTCTCATTCGTTTTGTAATTTAACTTGAAGTGTGAATCACTGTTAAGCCTATTAAAACTATAAATATTTCCACAAATTGATTATTTTATTTTGTAATTTATTTCTGAAATTTATAATTTTTATTATAAATAATATTTCATACTCATACTGAAATTTTGCTAGACTGTTTTGTTTGTATTTATCTTCGTTTTTAATGTATTGGTAGATTTTTTTTTTTTTTTTAATAAAATCCTTTAAGGTAAGAATATTTTTTTCGTATGACAGAATAAATTTAAAATTATACAATTGAACTGAAACATTATTTAAGTTATTGTCATGAAGTTCTTATTTTCTAGGTAATCTTGAATTTTTTCATCTAAAAATTTTCATTTAATTGTAATGTTTTTTGGGATATTTTATTTAACTTTTCTTTTAAATATTTAGTATTCATAACTATAGATGAATTAATTTATTCAAAGTTAGTCATTACAAATTAAACTTTCACATTTATGTAATTTCATTAACAAGCATATATATATATATATAAAATTTTGGAAGTTAACTGATTTGAAATCAGTACTGTATATACTGTAATTAATTTATTGTAAATATATTTAATTTGATTATTTTCATTTAATATTTAATATATGAAAAATTATTAATTTTTTTATGAGAAATGAGAGTTAAAAATTCCAGTTATACTATTTTGATTTCTGTTTTAATTTTTAAGGAAAAGATTCATTAATAATTTTTGGAATTTGTATGCTCTGTTTGCACCAGAACCTTGCCTTGTTAAATATTTTCAAAATGTTTGCATTTAAAGAGTATAAACCAAAAAATGTTACATGGGTTTAAAAATATATTAGAAAATTCTATGTTGAACTATATTAATAACTTATAATTTATCCATTGATGTACTAGCTTATGAATTGTATATATACGTGTGTGTGCATGTGCGTGTGTGTGCATGTGCGTATGCATGTGTGTGTGTGAAGTTATTTAATAATGGCACATGAATTTTAATAGCAGTTGATCACATTTCTCCAATAGATTTCTGCTTGTAACATATCATTTCATATTAAATGTGTGTTATTGTTCTTATGTGTGTGTTTTCATATTTAAAAAGGAAATATACATTTCATTATATGAAGATGAAATTTTTATTTAAGATATTTTTTATTTCCGAGGTTTACACACTTAAAAAAATTATTAACTACAAAACCTATAATTAAAAAAAATTTTATAGAAATCTACATGTTAAGAAAAGTTTTTGCATATTTTTTAATAATTCAATTTTAAATTAATTTCTTAAAACTTCCTAAATTTATAGTAATAATTTCTCAAATGCCAAGTATAAAAGATAAGTTCATAATAGTTCATATTATTAATGCTAATATATTAAAAAGTATCATATGTATTACATATTTATATTTTAATTTTTATGATCTCAAACACCATTATAAATGTCTCTTCATTGATCAAATATTTATATAGGATTAATTCATTGCAGAATTTTAAAAGATTATGAATAAACATTTGATTAAAAGTCATTAATATAATAAGTTGTTAATACATGCTTATGGTGATAGAACTGTGCAATTATATTTATATTTGATAAAAAAAAAATTATAGTATTACAAATAAATTCCTAATCTTCGAATTTTCACTGCCTTTAATAGAAATTTCTTTGTGAAAAAAAATATATAAATATTACTGGTTTTTACCTGAAATCTTAATCTAAATTCCAAAAATCTCCAAAAGATTTTTAGCAAAACTTTTAATTTTGAACATACCCGTAAAATAGTTAAATCTCATTGAAGAATAAATTGGATTATTTCAAAAATATATATATTCACAAAAACAAAATAAAAATGTTGCCTTGACACACACAACAAAAATTCTTAAAAAACAGACTTTATTTACATTCATAAACATTTTATAGAAAGCTGAAGAAATTCAAACTAACATTTTTTTTTAACTATCTTATATGTAGTCTCATTTTACTAATAGTTTTAAAAAAAAACATTAAGTAAAAGTTAAAAATTGAAACATTTTTTCGAGTTTGTATTGCGAGTATGATTTCTCTATTAACTGCTTTAAAGAAAATAATATATTGTTATATCCTTATTTGTACACTGGTGGAAATTAAATCCAAACACAAAGAAAGAGTTGTGTTAATTAAACGAAATTTGGGAGGCCGACTTGCACTTCTGAATGTCAATTCGAATTTCACTCAAAACGAATAAGAGTGGCTCTATGAACATGCAAATCACGTTTGCTTTAAATACACGATGTAAACGTCGGGAGCGTTATTTATCTTTCGGATTGGACGTTGTGAGCTAGATTTGAGTCGAGAATGCTTTTAAGGAGACGAAGAAGCAGTATCAGTAGCTTATTAAGTTTGAACAAAGCTGTTGTATAGGGCTACGAGAAGGCTGATTTCTATTCACGATATTGCAGAAAGACAGGAATATATCTACTGCTCATGATTATTGGCAACTGGCGTACCGATTACGGAGTACCAACAGGGGGAAATACTCCTTAAACCTCCTCATCTTAATTCATAAATATGCTTTAAATTTTAATTGGCTGCTTAATTAATGTTAGTAGAAATACAAGATAAAGTTTCTAAAAATTCAAGTTAAATGGTACTCAAAAAAAAAAAAAATAATAAATAAATAAAAGATAAAAATACTAATAATAAAAGTAAAATACAAAATAAAAGAAATTAAAGTTAAACTTAAATTCAGTACAATTAGGGACCAGTTGTCGATGCCGAACTATTGAAAAAAGTAAACAGAGTTTTGAACTCATTGAAATAACCAAGTACAACAGGGATTTTGCTGAACGGTGAGAGCCATATGAAGATTGATGCTGCAAAGTAAAAATGAATTATCCACACAAAAAAAAGGCCATAATCAGGACCGTATTTTTATAAATTTTTGATTTTAAAATTTTTATTTTATTGGTTTTATTCCATCCTTTTATTTTCCTAACAAAAAAAAGCGTACAATAAAAAACTAACTAGTGATCATGAGAAAGTACTGTTTATAGATGATCGGGTCCGACCGCAGATTCGCCATATGGCTGTAATGCCTGCATCTGCAGCAAAAATTCGAGCTTCTGTTAACACCAGAGTAACACAGCAAACATAAATCGATTACATGATGGACAGCTCAGAGCCAGACGTCCTGTACCGTCCATGACACTAACTCCTCTATCAAGATGCAGACAGAGTGTTACATACAGCTTATTATTAATGCATATACACTCAAGAGCCAAAACATTATGACCACCCCTACATTTTGCAATGAACTCACCTGGATGACGTGGAAGACACGTGATCAGGTGGAAGTGGTATTTAACTGCTGCTGGAGAGTCTGAAGAATCATTCTTTCACTTACTTCTGTGTGTGATGGGAACGGCTTCGGATCTAAGCGACTTTGATAGAGGACAGATTGTAATGGCTCGAAGGTTCGGAACAAGTATTTCCGAAACTGCACGACTCGTGGGTTGTTCGCGATCTACAGTTGTTAGTACTTATGCAAAGTGGATGAATGACGGTGAAACCAGCAGTAGACGACATGGTGTTGGACGTCCAAACGCTATCAAAGAAAAAGGTCGTCGGAGACTGTCTCGCATGGGAAAGCAAAACCGGAGCCAGACAGTTGCTCAGCTGACAGCCCAATACAATGCAGGTCCAAGTAGAATAGTATCGGAGCACAATGTTCAGCGGACACTGTTGGATATGGGGCTACGCAGCAAACGTCCCACTCGTCTGCCTTTGTTGACCAAGCGTCATCGCCAACTGCGCCTGCGCTGGGCCCGGGAACATCGTGACTGGTCCATGGATCAGTGGGAGAGAGTTGCCTGGTCAGATGAATCACGGTTTGTCATTCATCACTCCGATGGCCGTGTCAGGATACGCCGTCTTCCAGGCGAACAGTTACTCCCTCAATGTACAGTAGGTCATACACAGGTCGGTGGTGGCGGTATTATGCTTTGGGGGACGTTCTCTTGTGCGTCTCTGGGACCCTTGGTTGTGGTAGAGCAGACCATGAATGCTACAGGGCATCTGAACATCATTGCGGACCAGTTGCACCCTTACATGGCCTCTGTTTTTCCAGCTGGAAATGGAATGTTCCAACAAGACAACGCCCCTTGTTACGAGACTAAAATTGTGTTGGAGTGGTTCCAGAAACATGATGCTGAATTCCAGTTAATGTCCTGGCCGCCTAACTCACCGGATCACGATCTCATAGAACACGTTTGGGATGTCCTGGGACGGCAGCTCAGAGTTGAAAGACCACCAATTCGCAATATCTCGGATTTGCGTGACCGTTGCTTAAACATCTGGTACAATCTGTCTCCGGCCATCTACCAAGGACTTGTGGCGCCATACCAAGGCGGGTTGAAGCTGTGTTGCGCGCGAAAGGTGGGACAATTCGTTATTGATAGGTGGTCATAATGTTTTGGCTCTTGAGTGTAATTCAGCTATGCTTATATATAATAAATCAGGTTGATGTAGACCTGCTTACTGTTGTCTTACTGCAATTATATTGATAATTTCTGGAATCTTTTGAGAAATATCTTTTTAAGATCGGAGAATATGTAAATCTCGGTTTTTTTTTTATCTTTACAATATCTTATTTCTGCCATAAAAAATAACAGATACCTAATTATTTTTTCCTCTTATGTTGTAAATAATTCCATTTAATGATTTTGATTTTTAATAAGGATTTGCTTAGTGGTAAAAATATTTTACTGACAAATAAATATAAAAACTAGCAATGTTAAAACAATTTTGGGGGAAAAAAGCTTTAGTGTTAAATATTATGCATTTTCTATTAAGCATTTAAATGGACAGCAAATTCTATGTTTAGTGTTTTCAAGGAGTGTTCTGACCTTTTCTAGTTGTAAGCCTATTAAAATTCTTTTATGTAGTTGATGTTTGCCAAATTTCTCAAATTAATTAGTTTTTGCCTTTTCATTTAGAATTAAAAATTCTATGGACTAAACTGAAGTCATAAGCTCCCAACAGTTCTCTTATTTCAAGAAGTGTTTGATCTAACAATTAGAATTAAGAATTCACTGTAAAATTTTAGGTAGAGATCTAGGTTAGAAAAAGCATACATACATTAGTAATGTAATAATAATAATAATACTTTCATACATGATGTTCCAAGAATACTACATGTAGTACATATTAAGGCCATTATTTGATCGTGTGTACTCTATATTATCACTTCGACAATGGATATGTCTAGTAAAAATTGATTAAGAAAAATTCCAGATAAGAAAAATAATTTCAACAGTATATAGTTGATATAATCTCCAAATATTAATTAAATATTAAGATTGCGCAAATGGATTTTATCGATCGATTTATTTATGTACAAAAATAAAGTACCGAGAAACTACTAAGTACTTTATCATGGATTCATAAATTTTGGGTTTTATAGTAGCTTGTTGTTCATCAGAAGAGTGTCTCTGTGTTTCACTAACATTTGGATAAATTGAGATAAAGCAACAATAGCGGGCATAAAAAAAAAAGCGGGTATAAAGCGTTATAGCGATTACTCAGCCACCATGTAATTATTGGAGGCATTTCCAAATTACTGCAAGTTCTGAATCAGGAATTTGAAACATTACAATTATAACTTAATTTTCAAATTACTGAATCGGTTATTTATTCAGTAACAGGTTCGCTTCAATTAAGATGTTACGTTATATCACATTGAATTGAAAATGGAAATGAAATTCTGAAAATTTTGCATTTCGAACAGCCCATGCAAGAAAGCTACAAACACTTGGGGAATCACTGTCATGTATGTTTCATAACTGCATTTGCTTATTAAATTTTTTAAAACAGTTACTCTTTCATCTGGACTATATACATTTCGATTAATTTCGAAAAGGAACTAACTTCCATGAATACCACAGATTTGTTTACATACTTCTTCGTAAATTCCAAATATTACTTGCTAATGAAGCTATTTACTAGAGAGTTTTGTATTAGTTTGCTTCTAGTTGCACATTCCGTATATTCGTTTTTTCAATCCCCTTTGTAATTGTGTGAACCTATGTTTGATTTCTGAATAAAATAGTTGACTTTTGTGTATTAATTTTCGGATTTTATTGTATTATTCTCTCTACATCTTTTTAAAACTGATTCATTTTATGTTTTCTTAAACGTATTTTCGTGTAGAAAGTATGCAGCCTCACAAACTAAATTTGTAATGTACTTAAAATATCTAGTTTTGTAACCATGCTTCCTCCTACGCACTGCAAGAGCGCCACCTGTGGTGTTCAAGAGAAATGGTCAGTAGGCATCGAGACTCTCACCAGAGAGGAAGAACGGCGCTGCCACTGAGAAGTGTTTAGTACATCGCAACCCGCGCTTCTATTGAGAAGCGTTTAGTTTACAGTCTCTCACCCAGAAAGAAAATATATTTAGCACAATCCTGTGTATTAATTGGCCTACAGACTCTCACCCGGAGAGGTAGTATATTTCACGCAAAGCTAAGTATCGAGTTTTTGGATTAGAAATGGAGTCCTTCCACGAATCTAGAATTATGTCTTTAAATGTGTTAAATATTGTATATCTCTAATTGTGTGTATGTGGTGTTTGTGAGCGTGTAAATAAAGCTGTGGATCCTCAAACCTGTGTCTCAACTCAACCCCACCCAGTTATAATCCATTTGCACAACCCACAACACTACAATCTGGCGCCCAACGTGGGGCCTCCCTTACTTGCACATTACAGTTTTTAACTATTTCTGCTAGGATAACTCATACATGAATCGGGTTATAATTTTCAATTTTATGATTGTAAAAAATGCTCCAATCACTCCAATTATCACTATACCAAATTACATTGAAAACTGCAGTTTAAATGTCTATTCATGTTTTGCAGACAAAAAGCATTTCATTACACCAGCACGAATTTTTGCTTATTGTTCAGAATTTTTTTTGGCATTGTGTAATCTTTCTTGAGCTTTTATAATTAAATTTTTAAAAATTCAAGACATTTTCTATTCTGAGCATGTTTTTTAACGAGAAGAAAATAAATTAATTTTAAATTACGTTCGAAATTAAAATAGTTCCATCAAAATGTACTTCCTCGTACGTGTAATTTCAGACTGAAAGTTTAGTTCATACACAGAAACAAATGAGAAATTAAATTAAATAAGTTTATTCTTAAATACATGCTATGTACACAGTAAATGCCTTCTTAATGAAGCCATTCTTCTCTATCTTAAGTGAATAATATCACACATCAGAAAATATGTTAAAAACATAAGCACACACTGGAATAGATTCGTGAGAGTAAATGATGAAAGATGATTACTTTTAGACACAGGAATTTTTTCTTGAGTTTCTTCTCTATGAATAATGCACCCTTGTTTATCCTGTTAAACATAAAAGCATTAGCTTTAGTAAAGATAAGAAAATTAGTTCATTAAATATAAGCATTTCAACACAAGCATACATAAATATAAGCATTTCAACACAAGCATACATAAATATATGCATTTCAACACACACATATAAATATAAGCATTTTTAAATAAGTAACCCTTGTAAAATTATCATCATCATATTTTTTTCTAATGCAGCTGGCAATACAAAGACAGTTATTTTTATGCCATAAGCAAGGACTGCGCCGATGTTACTCCTTTAGCACTACTCAGGGGATACATGTAGCTTGAAGATAGGCTACGAACGCGAGTAACACTACCCCTGCAACGCTCTACGATTCTATTAGACCGGGGTTAAAGTGGTTTCCGAAGCACTACAAACATCCATGGCACGGCCGGAACTTGAACCCGCAACATGTGGTACAGAGCGCTAGCCACTCGGCCATCAGGCCCCATCATCATTATCAGTGGCGCAACAGCCCCATGGTAGGGCAAGGCCGTCTGCCTACTGGCAGATTTCGAGACGAGAGATGCTTTCTTTTTACGGGGTAGGGTTGTCAGCCCTACGCCCACTTGTAAAATAATAGCAGAGAAAAATAGCTTTCACATAATTGTGTTTAATGTAACATTACATCATTTATTAATGAAATTTTATTTGCTATATTACGTAAGTACTGAGTTACAAATCAGAAAACAAAGCACGAGAGTTGTACATAAAAAAGTATAGCTATTTAAAGCAATTGCAATAGCAAGATGGAAGTAAATAAGCGAAGTATTTAATGTTAACAATCTTTATTTGTAATGCGAAAAAATAATTTTAGGTTTCTTTCAGTTAGCATATATCAATTATTAACAGTTAATCAATTATTAAAGAAAGCCAATCTGTAGATAGATTAGTATGTGGTTTTATCATGTAGAATGATGTAAAGGTATATTTAAATTAAAATTGTTTTTAATATAATTTATCAAATTACAGAAATAATAAGTTATTATCCCTAAAGATATTATTTTAGAGGCTTATATTTCTGTTGAATATATATATATATCAAATAACGTATGATAAAATAGAAATGTTATATAATTTGTCATATATATCTTTACTTAGTACATTCTTCTCAATCTTCATTTCTGTGTTATAACAGCTTAAGAATAACTTCAGATTAAATTGTTCGTTAAATACTAACGAATAAAAAATAATAATCATTAATTTTTATTATATTTTACATTTTTTTTTTAACTTTTTCTTTAAACTTTTATTACTTTTTTCTACTACTTCATACTTTTGCAAAATACAGAAAGTATGTTTACCAACTGATGTTTACTATTTATACCTTTCAATTATGTCAAAATTGATCACAAAATTTAAACTTAATAGCCCTTTCCATAATTGTGCGAATATAATATAGCTTATTTCATCATGATTAATACAGTTTTTATAGTAGCATGTTACTTTAATTACATTCTTATTCATTTAAAATATTTTACACAATATTGCTACAGAGATAGTGATTTCAAAATTAAAAATAATCTTAACGTTAGGAGGAAATCAAATAATAAATTGATGAAAAAAAACATGCATAGAATATAAATTAAAATAATAATATACATCATATGAAGTTGAAATTTTAAACAAACAGACATTAATGATTCTGAAAAAAGATCGAATACCTCCAAAAAAAAAAATTTTTTTTTTATTATTATTATTTTTTTTTAGGGATAAAAAAAAAGGGGGATTTTTGTTTAAAATGAAGTGGTTCATTTTAATTGTTATTTATTAACTTCAAATTTCTTTTAAAGTATCTTCTTTAAGCGAAATTTTTTTTTTACTGATTCTGTTTAATTTAACATTATGTTTGTTTATATTTTTTAAGAAATTATGAAAATGAACGTTTCCTATAATTACAAAAAAATGGAAAAACTGCTAAATAAAAATAAACTAACCCAAAGTTAGTTAAATTGGTTTTTCTATGCAAATACATTTTTTCTTCTCGGAAACAATTCCATAAAAATATCAATTTAGAAGAGATATTTTGTCAGAAAATTTAACCAATGATATATATTATTCCAATTCAATAGATAAATCAAACGTTGCATAACATTGTGTTATTTTATATCATAAAATATTAAAAAATTCAAATATGAATTTTTTGTATGAGATCCATGTCCGACCTAAGTTACCAAATTAGAATGATATTGAAATCATGCCAGTTATTTTATATGGTATTATTCAACTAAATGGAGATTTTCCTTAATAGTGCAAGTAATAATAATAAAAATTGTAAGCTGATGGGCCGATATGTATGTTACCTATAAAATATCGAATTTAATGTAAGAATAAAAGGCATAACAGCAATCTTAAAAAATTATGGAATTCCAAACGATTTTCTTTTCTTCAAAAATCTCATTTTCACTTTGAAATAAAATTGTCTTTGCTCATCTTTGACCAGATTATCTTTTAAAACAATTTTACGTTATTTTTTCTAACTGAATTATTTTTTTACTAGATAATTATAATTATATAATTATAATAATTACATAATATTTAATAATTACTCAATTATTTTGTAAATAAATATTATACATAAATAAAACTCGCGAAAGAAATTTTTAGAAAAGCCCATGAAAGAAATTTTTTTAAAAAAACAGATTACAAAATTGAAAGTGGTTAAGGACACGGAAAACCTCATTCCCCAAAACAACATCCATATATTTTATGGGTTATAATGAAATACTATGAAAATTATAAAAACTATTACTACTAGTAAACAATTTAATTAAAATGCACGTTTTTAATTACAGTCAGCTAAGTTAAATTAGTTCATATGCGATTGAATTTAAAACTTTATATACAATATATATAAATTATAGATTCCTATTACAGATGTAAAAAAAGATTTTTAATGTTTTAAAATATATGACTGCAGGATTTTGTTAGCGTAAGTTTCAAAAAAAATAATTTTGAAACGTATGGGTAACTTTTCGTATCTCAAAAAATGCTGTGTTAATCTTGTCTTACTCATTCTTTCTTTTTAATATTAAAATTTATATAAAAAATTATTTATTAAAAAACTTTGTTGTAATCCTGGTGTATAAAAATATATTATAAAAGCAGAAAATTAACATATACTATATAGCTGTCAGGACATTTCCTACCATGAACTGTAGTGCGAGGGAGTTGCTTAGTTTACTTGTTAATTTAGTACTGCTATTTTTATAGGACAAATTTTTTGTAAGCAGTTTTTCAATACAAGAATGTCTTTTAAGTGAGTGCTACACTTTTAAGTTGTAAAAAAATACTTTGTTATGCAAAACCCTTTTTATATGAGTTTAATAAAAAAACATTAAATTTATTTCAAAAATTTTCCAAAATCCATTAGTAAAAATCATAGTGCAAAATATTATGGTAAAAAGAAGAATTTTAAAACTCCTGCGTCGGTAAAACTCGACCCAAAAATTTAAAAAGTCGACCTAAAGGAGTCAATTTTTTGTACAATTCCCCACACCTGGTGTTCGAGTCCCGGCTGTGCCCTGGATGTTTGTAATGGTTCGGAATCCACTTTAAACTGTAGGTCCCTATTTGTTTAGCCTAAAGTGGGCACAAGATGACCGTAGAGCGACTAACCAAACCCCACACCTGGTTATAACTATGAGCGGATATGGATAGAAAAACGAATTTTTTCAAACAAGCTTGATTTTACTTGTTAACGATGAGTCCTTCAGGAAAATTATGGATATTTTTGTTAAAGGAATCGCTATGGAAATTTCGTTGAACAAAACCCAAAACTTTTAGTAAACCACCACCACCCTTTCCGTATATAGTTCCATGGTGAGCCAATTAAATAGATCATATGATAAAATTTCCTAAAAATCCTTTTAAAATTTACAACATGCAAAATTTTCATTTTTAAAACCCAACTTTTAAAATAAAAACATAATTTAGTATGTATTTATAATTGGCAACTGGCGTACCGATTACGGAGTACCAATGGGGAAATGGGGATAGACCCCTTAATCTCCGCATCCTAATTCATATATGTATATTTACGATTAATAATTGGCTGCTTAATGTTAGTATATCGCAAAAATAAAGTTTCTAAAAATTTAAAAATGGTATTCTAAAAATTAAAAAATACTAAAATAAATAAAAGTAAGATAAAAAATAAAAAGTTAAAATTAAAATTAAAAAATCGATACAATTAGGGACCAGTTGTAGATGCCATACAAATATTTTATAAGATTAAAGATTAAGATTGCTGAACGTGTGGGCCGTAACGATGAATCTGCAAGGTAAAAAGCATTATAATACCAAGAAAAAAAAAAAAAAAAAAAGCCGTTCTCATAACTAAAGTTCCGGTATTTTTATTTACATATATATATATATATATATATATATATATATATATTTAATTTTTGACATATTTTGTCTAATCCTTTTATTTTCTAGAAAAAAAAAGAATAATAAATATTAAATTTAGGTTAAAAATAAAGAATAAACCTAACTATAGTTACTAGTCGACAGAAAGAATTAAGGTGCATATCGTAGTTGAACAGCGAATGGAACTTCGTTTAGCTTCGGACATTCGACTTTGAGATACGTTTCTTTACCCCTGCGCCAGTTCGTCAGTAATGAAAGGTCACAAAATTTAAGCCAAATGTATATTCATAAAAATAAAACGAATGATTTCAAACCAAGCCTTTATAGAAATTTCAAAATCAAGCAAAACAGTCAAGTCATTCATTCTTCAAGAAGTGAAGAGAAATGTATAACATCAAATAAGGCTCTTACTGAAGTCTTTGATTCTGTAAAGTTATAATCGGTGTTTCTCATATGATGATCTTGATAATTCCCGCAAAGACCACATAAACGATTAGCTCTCTCCACAGGAACAGCGACCATGATTTCTTCTGAAATCCACTGAATATTTAAACCCGATTTCATCCAAATATCGATGCTTTCATTATTCAGCTTGATGTGGAAGTCCTCATTCTTGAATGGCAAAACCATGGAGTCATTATTGATGGTCACCTCGCCGTCCTCAGACACACGGAGTTGTTGGCAATCCTGGTGGATAATGAGATTCCCATGGGAAGAGAAATTCTGTTTGGATTCCATACGGACGCTGAATCGACCATTCACACAATCTTCAATCAGTGTAAAATCACAAATATTCGATACTTCCACAGTAGAGAAATCAAAAGTTAAGAGACTGTTGTTAGTTGAGATGGAGCAAAATGCATCTAAAAGTGTAAAGCATCAATTTAAATATGATGTATAATATTTTATACTTAAAGCAATAAAATAATGAATAAGCACAAAACAATATTAAATGGTTCAACTAGACTTAGTAATGTACATCTTTCACCTTCAGTTCAAGACCTACATTTAGCCCTATGAAATATTCTAATATATTCTAGAAACTCAAAGCCGTTCTTTAAATTTCGAAGGTTCGATTCCGTTCGTAATAACTTTTCCAATTTATTTTTGGATTGATCAAAATTTTGAAAAGTCTTTCTAACTTTGTAGTTTTCCAAAAATAATAATAATAATGAATAAATGGATTGGCCTACATTATTGTTTCATGAGCGTCAAACAAGATCAAGTCCAAATTTTTGGGACATTTGCACGAATTTTAAAAATGTATATTTTTCGAAATTTAATTTTTAAAGATGAGCTTTCACTGCAACTAAAAATCCACGCTAAAATTAAAACTTTTTTAATGCACAAGTTTTTTTTATCTCATGATCAGATTTATCATTTTTCACGAATGAAAATCTCAGCTTGTTTTACAAAACATATATTTGCTGTTCACCCTTTATCCCCCTCCAAAAAAATTCTATATAGGGTTCTGTATAAATATTATTCAGACTAGATTTAATTATTGGGTTAAAACATGAAATGGATGTTTTTTAATTTTCAGAGAAAGAATTTATAAGCTTTAAAATATTTTATCCCTAATAATATAATATGTATATTTATTACTTACAAGAAACACATTTTGGACAGCAGTTTCCAGGCAGTTGAACCCAAAGTTCTCCCTAAAGGGAAAACAAATTGTGATCAAAATATAATCCATGAATCGTGCATACAAATTTTCAATGATAACTGTGTTAAAATTAAATATGACTACAGTGAGTACAGAAAGAATTCGTACACCTTTAGTTGCATTTAAAAAGTACTAGAAATGTCTACCTCTGAAGTAAAAGTTTTAAATAAATCTAATACACATACAATCGTGTATAAAAACGTAATGACGGTCGAGTACCATAATTGCAGTACTTGATCTTAAATCAGTCTTTAATATAACAATGTACATCTTATGATTCATGATCCTATCACTAATGGGCAGATTTTCTACACCAGGTCACAACACCAAACAAGCACATAATCACCTGTCTCGAAATCTTCCAGTAGGCAGACGGCCTTGCCCCATCAAAGGGCTGTTGCGCCAATGAAGAAGAAGAATGAGGTGTAATAATCCAAATTAAAATTTTATTTACTGTTTTACCTTTATTAGGAAGTTGTAAAAAAAAATTCCGTCCTCTTTCTATGTGTTATACCTCCAAAAAAAAATCAAATTGAATTTGTATTTCAGAATATATACTACAAATGACCTAAAACAATTTGAACACTTTCATTTTCAAAACGATCGTAAATCACGAAAATAAATTTGCATTTTCCTCGTGTACGAATACTTTTTATACCTTCAAATTTCTTTAGTCGGGTATTTTTTTAAATCTAAAAAAAAAAAAAAAAAAAAAAATTATAAATAATTTGATAATTATTTTAAAATATCTAGTTCAAAAAGTTTTTGAAACTTACGATTACTTTTTTACAAAATACTCTATTTAATAAATAATATAAATATTGTAAATTTACATTATACGAATACTTTCTACACTAATTAAATATAATCAAAGTTGCTTACAGGATAGCAAGTCGTATCCACACACTGCAATTCGAAACATTGTACATTTCCTTGTTCGCATATACATTTCTGACAATCTGATATCCAGTTTTCTCCATCCTAAAATAGGTATCAGATATTTGATTAATAACAGAAATTAAAAATAGTTTGGATATTTAAGTTATTTTAAAAGTATTGTCACTTACCAAAAAGATTTGTTCACCGACTTTACAAAAATTGATATCTGTGAAAAAATAGTACAGATAAGTGGTCATTTTAAAGTAATAACAATACTTATGAATTAATCAAATGGTTAAAAATGATAAAAACTTTAATAAATTAAACTGCTTACCTTGGCAATTGAAGCCATCTTTGGAGAGAATCATACCTTCTGGACATTGGCATTCGTAATAGCCAGGAGTATTAACACATACATGGCTACAACCTCCGTTGTTTTCCAAACATTCATTTAAATCTACAAAATAAATGTCATTAAAATCAAACATGAAAAATCTACAGAAGCTACAGAATGTCTTTCAGAAGTGAAAAAGATTTTAAAAAGATATAATTTAGATTGAAGATTGCTTCAGAAATTAAGGAGTGCTGGCAATTGATTTTAGGGTTTTTTTTTTTTTTTTTTTTTTTTTTCTTCCCAGGAATCATGTTTTATTTAACTGTCTTTTCACAATTTTGTTGAAAATGAATCAAATTTCCTCTAAACCAATGTGTAATAAATCAAATATAGTGGTTAGTATTGGTAAAATACATGAATGGTTACATAAAGTTTTTCAAGAATAATATTGCAAGAAAACTTCCTTGAAAGCAATTTACGAATTCCAGAAAATTTTTGATTTCAACAGGATAACTATACGTTACACGCAATAAAAAATAGAAGATAATATTTACAGTACATAGTATAGGTCCTTTACATATCAGTCGATAAAATAAATTTCCTAATATATTAAATTGAAAGGAAAGGATAAGTTTAAAATTAAGAAGTTGAGGTTTTTTTAAGAAGCGAGAAAAGATTTAAAAAAAAAAAATTAAATTTAAAACATTCCTTACAAACTTTAAGTAAATATTTCTTAGTATCTAGCAAAATATGAAACCGGATCAATTTTTAATTTGCAAGACATTATAAACAATATTTTGTTTAAAAAAAGAAAAACATTTCATTTTAATATTATTTTTAAATATTTAAATTGCAAAATTGCATAAAATTAATTTTTTCCTTAAAAATTTACGTATCCTGATATTTGAAAAAAAAAATCAATTATTATTTGGTGCTAATTTTTCATTGATTATCTCACTTAATGTAAGATGTTATATATGGCAAATTAAATTTTTTATTTACTTCAATATTAATTTATAATTAGTATTGAAGTAATTTATTATGCGCAGCTGATACTCTTAAAAGTCCTACTAGAAGTCAAAGTCATCCCCTCATTACCTGTCAGCAGGCTGTTTGTGGCATGCATAAGTGGAACATGAAGCCCACTGATGTTACGTACACACAAAATAAATAAAATTCTAATATAAAACATCGTTTTAAACATAAAATTCTAATATAAAATATCCTTCCAAACATAAAATTCTAATATAAAACATCCTTGCAAACATTAAATTCTAATATAAAACATCCTTCCAAACATTAAATTCTAATATAAAACACCCTTCCAAATATAAAATTCTAATATAAAATATCCTTCCAAACATAAAATTCTAATATAAATCATCCTTCCAAACATAAAATTCGAATGTAAAACATCCTTCCAAACAAAAAATTCTAATAGAAAATATCCTTCCAAACATAAAATTCTAATATAAAACATCCACGCTCAAATATTTCCCATCTGTTATATTTAATTTAGAATAAGTTGAATACATTAATTAATAATGGTACAATCTATTTATTTTAGTTTGTGAACAATTAAATATTTTGCATTTCACTTACCATATTCACACAGTTTTCCTTCGTATCCAACATCGCAACTGCAGTGGTGTCTGGAATCGGTAGCAACACATTCTTGAGAATATGAACAAGGATTCGGATTACAGCTTTGAACAGAATGTTTGCATATTTCCGCTGAAATAATACACAAATAATTCATATGTGATATCTAGAAATGGTTTAATTTGTATATTAAATAGCATATTCACTAACTATTAGCAAACTTTCATTTTCAGTAAGAAGAATTACTTCCTCTCAAACAAAGGGTAAATAGCAACAAAAACAAAGGAGAAATTTGTACCAACAAGTTAAAAGAGATATAAAAGAAGACTTAGTCATTAAAACTATAAAGGTAAGAAAGATGTTTCAAATCTATAAATTTCCATGTAAGAATCATCATCAGTGGCGCAACAGCTCTAAGGTGGGCCAAGGCCGTCTGCCAAATTTCGAGACAGGAGATATTTTCTTTTTACTGGGTAGGATTGTCAGCACTACGTCCAACGCTCTACAGCCATATTAAACCCGGACCTATGGTTTAAAATAGATTCCAAATTACTACAAACATCCATGGCCGAGACTCAAACCCGGAACCTCTGGCACCGAGCGCCAGTCATTCGGCCATTCAGGCCCATGTAAGAATACATTTTTTAAGTATTTTCCATTTTCAAGATACAATAAATGTAAGCGGAGTTGTGGCCTGAAGGCCGGTTGGCTATAGCTCTGGCCTTTGTTGCTTCAGGTTCGAATCCTGTTGGTGGCATGGATGTTTGTTAGTGGCTAAAAGGGGTGGTTCGGAACACAAGTTAAACTATAGGTCCCGGTTTAATTAGTCCAAAGTGTGCAAAAAGTGACAGTAGAGCGACAAACCAAATCTTCAATCTGTTTAACTGATTAAGACTGGAAATATATTAATTTTGTGAACACAATTGGAGGAGATTCTCATTCATTATAGAATTTTATTTCTAAGATAATCAATACTGAAAAGATTTTTTGAATTAAAAAATTGAATATTAAATTTTCATGGAAATCTGATCTTAATATTAGCTTTTGCTCGTGAAACATTTGAAAAAACATTAAAATAATACCAGCTTTTTCTAATTTTTACTTACCTGTGTTTTCAGTCGAGTAGAAGCAATAACAGTCCTTCGCGGAGCACGTACCAATACCTGTATTGTACAAAATCGAATTAAATGAATAGAAAGATTTGAAGAAGTTAGGAAATGTTTAAATTTAATGTAAGGCTAATATTATTTTTGAATTTCATGCATGATACAGATATATTTTTATTTCCCAAAAACAGAATCAATCATCAAAATTACCTTTGCAGATTGTGACGTCGTTCGAAATAGTTACAGAGCCATGTATATGAACTGAAGCAATCACCCAAGGAATCACATTTCCAACTATTCCACAAGTTGAGGATATTGACTTAATTTCTTCTTCGAATAAAGCGTAATTCCACACGTTAAACTGGAAAAAAAGGTAAATATATATATATATATATATTTATATTTATATATGCGGTAGCTTTCAATCCGCGTACAACGAACTCATCTATGCCGAAACTCCACTTTTTATAGGGTGGGGCTGTGGTGTCTAGGGGTTAACTTGAAAATAAAATGAAGAAACAGGGTGTTTCTTTTAAGGCAAACAACCATTTAATTAAGCACAATGATATCTACAATTATGTACAATAATTAATTATTCTGGGATAGACAAACATCATCTTCATTCTCGCGTTGCGTGCCGCAGCTATCCCGTCTGCCGCCAGTCTCGCTTCTTTTCTCTTTCTCGTTGCCGGCCAGTCTTCCACTCTTCTCATTTACATGGATCTGTTCCCCTCCTCCTGGGGTCAGAGTTCAAAGTTGAATATTCCCCCATATGGTAAACAGTCTCTGTCAAAGACACATAACTCGTAATCTGTAGCCGCCTGCTGATTAGCAAACAAACAAATCCTACATATATATATATATAGAAAGAGAGAGAGGAGGGGAAGAGAAAGAGTGGGCAACATGAAAAATTTTGATTAATGAATGTTACTCCGCAGTTTTTCTCTCTGTGTGTGTTAGGTGTCTTTGACTGTAATTTTAGTTTCGGTCATTACCTCCCTCTCCTACAAAAAATTTTGTATATGCCCCCTAATTAAGGTAATTACAATTCAATGGACAATTTAATATAACGTGTAAGGATGAGTTACTTGAAAAACATCTAATAAGTTATTAAATCGTATAGTGAAATAAAAGTTGAATTGTATAGTATTGAGAATGAAGTAAGATTCGGGGCTGAGAATGGAATGACACTTACTTCAGTGATATCTCCTGCGAAAGCTTCACTCATACTGAATGTGCCACCCAAACTATCTTGTTCTTGACCTAAAATGAAGAATCCAGGCCAAAAATATCTGCGTTCTCCAACATGTAAACCGCTGCTCACGGACTTTCCATCCACATAAAAGGACCACTTCCCTTGATCTTTTTCCCAAGTAACAGCATAATGGTGCCAATTCGCATCGCTAGAAGAGAAAAAATTATTTATTAAGTTATGATTTACTATTTTATCATATCATTCAGTATAGTAAATAAACAATTGCGTAATATGGAGCATCAATGAAATAGTTTTAAAATGAAAGCAATTTTTTCTTGAAAATAAAAATAAATAAATAATTAGCTAAAAAATAAAGGAAACACAGATTACAGATTTTTAAAAATATTTAACAATGCTATACTATGAATGAATAGAGACCGAAACACGTTAGACCGTGTAATCACGGTATCTAAATATAGTAGAGCTCCAATAATTCGGATCACCAATAATCCGGATGACTTTGAGGGGGATAAAGAAATAGTAAACAAAATTTTCTCACGAACAATGGATATTCAGAAGCGCCGTCTTTGGCCTCCATGGTACCGTCCATGGATTCTACTGAGAACCATGTGCAGCAATTGCTCGTAGGGGATCCAGAAGAGAGTGAATAAGGGAGACTGACTTTGATATGTTCAAACAGTGATATTTTAATATAGTATGTAAACAACAATGTTTTCCTCATTAAATTAACATTATCAAAGTAAATTGCGTTTCACTTCCAAGAAATAATTTTTTTTCTTATTATTTTTTATTTATTTTTTTATTTTTATTTTTTGTCAATAATCCGTATTGGGTCTGATCCCAATTAATCCGGAATGTTGGAATTCTACTGTAAATCAGAATTTATTCAGGTTATGTTCTCCATAATAATATACAAACCAAAATTTCACCTGCATCTTGTTAAAAAATCTATCAAAGCTCATGTTCAGAAGGACTTTACTGACCGTGTATCCCATAAGCCTTGGAGGAATGCTATCCCAAAGTTGTGTAATGGCCCAAGGCGTAGAGCGGTTGCAAAATTCCGCTTAGCCACCGGACATGATTGTCTACAGAAACATCTTTTTAGACTTAAAATTGTTCCTTCCCCAATTTGCACTTTGAAACAATTTTCCCTGGAGAGGTTATGGACTCCTCTCATCTACTCCACTGTCCTGCGCTTCGCAAGTTCTTTCTCGCTGAGCGTTACTGGGAGGCCAGAGATTAATGAACTCTGTTGCAGCATTTTTTGCTTTGTGTTCTTTTTTCCTTTATTCTTGTCTCTTGCTGTAATTGCTTATAATCTGTCATTAGAAATAATAATAATAAAAATCTCACCCATTAGCAACGTATCCAGTGTGCAACGTTTCTCCATGTAAATATAGAACTATCTTGTTCAGATCGTACACAGTCAAGGCATTATCAACCAGCTCTTCTTTCTCCTTGTCGTAATAACTGTACGAAACAGGAGTGGGCCGTTTTTCTGGATCAGTGAACTCGGTCCTCATGAAGAAAGCGACAGTGATAGAATACAAAAACTCTTTATTCTCTAATTTCACGAAATTGGAGGTTGTTGGATTTTTAAAATTCAAACTGTATTCTGGTATCAATTCTGAAACAATAATTAATGCACAATTAAAAATATTTTTCAACGAAATTCAATAGAATAGACATGTATCAATTATATTAAGAAATAAAAAAGTAGCAGGCCCTCATGAAGAAAGCGACAGTGACAGAATACAAAAACTCTTTATTCTCTAATTTCGCGAAATTGGAAGTTGTTGGGTTTTTAAAATTCAAACTGTATTCTGGTATCAATCCTGAAACAATAATCAATGTACAATTAAAAATATTTTTCAAGGAAATTCAATAGAATAGACATGTATCATTTATATTAAGAAAAAAAAAGTAACAGTTCCTTCAAACTTGGTTGAATGTGACATATTACTATTCTGATAACTACGAATAGGCAATATAAATTAAGATGACTTGTTGAAACTCAAAATAACAACAAAAAAAACCCACATCTTTTAACATTATCTTGATAAACATCAAGAGGCTGTATATTGTGTAAAAAAATCAAGAATAATGCGATCAGGACTTAACGTAAGTCGAATTGTTACTGTATTATAAATAATGTTAGTAAAGTCATTATATTTGATAAATAAGTTTTTTCATTCCCTTTAACTTCGAATCCAAGTTGGAGAGTTTTTGAGAACTGGAAATAGCAAGGTAATTAAAAATATAGTACATTACATGATAAACGTTGCATATAAGTATGTGGGGATTGATTAACTAAAATTCCTACCCCTAGATGGCAGCACTATTTACGTTGCCATCAATGGAAAACTCAATAAATGGAATATATGGAAGTTAAATAAAATTAATGCAAAAATAAAAATTAATTATGTAATATTTATTAATTTTTACGATTGATTTCATATTTTATACAAGTATTTGTTTTTATTCAATTTGTGTTGTGACTGGATGGTCAAATAAAATAGTTCCGCTCTACAATACATAAATAATAATAATAATAATAATGTTTAAAATAAAAAATATATATTTTTAATTTTTTTTTCTTGAAGTAATTTATGCAACATGATAAATAAATTAATTTTGAGGAAATTAAATATCTCCGATAAGTATAAACTGTATGCAACTACTTTCGTATCGTGTGACATATAACGTCGCTAATTGCTGTGTGAGTTCAGGTATGAAAAATTGTCTATTAATATTATATAGCTAGCTCGTCTAGTATGTAGGAGGATATCCATTGTCCCTGCTACGTTGCGACCATTGCTTTCAAAAACGAAGAGTCTCAGCGACGATTTGACAGCGTACATGAACTGCTCGTAGAGACAATTAAGCTGTCTGTTGGACCTTGATTAGTGTTTTCCTGGGTATTCTTCCATGTCAAACGCAAATTAGGGCCAATTACCACTAAAAATCCTCCCGGAAAGCAAAACCTTCAATTTCATGCAATTCTAAGAGGAACAGATGTTCCTGATGAATGAAAACTGTTTTATAATATCTAAGCTGCGAACACTCTCAATTGGAATTCCAGTATGCGAGTTGAACTTAAAATTCCAGTAGTTGAGCATAATATATCCGTAGGATGTAAAGGATGTATGTTGTTGGGTTTGACGAGAACTTCAGATTCTAGTAATGATGATCCCAAATTGTGGGGGAATCAGAGATACAGTTACACGCATACAGTTTTAAATGTTTTCGTTGGTTCATGGGCTAAAAGAGTGGAAGCATAAATGCATTGATAAAAATACAGTACTTAAATGCCAAATAAACCTGAAAACTACAAGATACTCGGAATAATTCTACAAGAATGTGTTAAAATAAAATATATTCGTAATCTAATTGCGTTATTTTTTAAAAAATAACCATGAATTAATATGTAAATGATAGCAATGTCTCTGTTAATCAGAATGCATTCCAATAAGAAGTTAATAAAAATTTACCTGTTTCACAGCGGGTTCCATTGTAACCCAGAGGACATTTACAATAGGGATGATCGAATCCATTTACACAAGCGCCGTCGTTAAAGCATATGTAATTGAGGCATTGGTCAATCTTTTCTTCACAATAAATGCCTTTAAATTGTGGTTCACAATCACATACATATCCTGTTCCATCTGGAATACAGGTTCCTCCATTTTGGCATGTAATCTCTTCACATGGATCGAGTTCTAATTCACAATTTTCTCCCATAAATCCAGCTGGGCAGCAGCACTTGTAGCCCTGGAATTCATTGGGAATTAAAATGTTATTTGTGTGTGACCTGCTAAAATATAAAGTATAAAATTTTTGTATACACTCCATATAATATCACTATTCGAGACTAACCAATGTGGAATTTGATAAAGAATAAACTTCATGGGATACGGTAATATTTTCTCATATATATTGCCATATATATGAGAAAAATATTTATTTCAAAATTCGTTTCCCGTTATTTCTAAAGATAAAATTAATAAGAAAAAAATTCGGAATTTTATTTTTTAAAGTAGAAGCAGACAATTCTAATTTTTGTGATTTAATGAAAAAATAAAGATGTTACTATATATAAAGATTATATATATATGGATAGGATTTGTTTGTGTGCTATTCAGCAGGCGGCGACACATCACGGGCTATGTACCTTCGACAGAGACTGTTTATCCTATGGGGAGTATTGAACTTTGAACTCTGACCCAGGAGAAGGGGAACCGATCCCCGTAGATGAAGAAAGAGGAGAAGGAACGGCAACGAGAGAGGAGGAGGTGAGACGGGGGCAGCTAGCAGCGAGAGAAGATGTTTGTAATTAATTAATAGTCAATGTAAATATAGCTGTATATATTACTATATTATGCCTTAATTAAATGGCTGTTGGCCTTAAAAGAAACACCCTGTTTCTTTATTTCACCAAATCAACCCCTAGACACCACAGCTCCATCCTAGAAGTGTATATATATATATATATAATCCTATTGTTAGTATTATATCCTATAATCCTTTCGTTTGTTTCATTAGGAAATGAATGAAGATTCATCTGACGTGGAAGCAATTAGCTTTATGTTCTATAAGAATTGGAGTTTCTTTCTCAAGAATCTTAGCTTCAGAAAGAAGATGCGCCTATTCTAAATGGCAATAAATATTTCTGTAATTCTTGGATGCGAATTTCCTACAGTGACAAAGAGGAAGAGTTGGGGGAAGATATCTTATTCAATGTCCAAAATATTCACGACTGCCAACAAAAAGATGCGAGTTTCTATAGTTCCATCATGTGTAACTCAAATTTACTGCCCAACAAGTGTGTTCTATAAGTCACTAGAAAAGGGGCGTGGTAAATTTTCAGAGACATAAACAATTTACAATTCTCATGCAAGTGTTTTATGTAAAGTAGATCACATTTACTTTGAAAACCACAGAAATTTTATTCTGAGTTAGTAATTAATGTTTTGTAGTTTAGTAAATGAAACGTTGTAGCCTGATCATTGTTTTTACTTCTGAGATTACAAAAAGCAAAGTGTGTTCATATTCCTATACCCAATACTGCACATCAAAAGCTAGAAATTAATTAATTAATTAAGCTATTTAATTTTTTAATCCGAGTGTAGCTGACTGTTGAAAAGTTAACGCAAGGAAACAAGTGGAGTGATTTACTTTAAATTATATATTTTTACATTATTTTATTTCTACACATGGTAGCTGGTAGTATATAAATCACCAAATTATATTTTTATGATGAAATGAATAAATAATTTTTGGAGAGACTACATTTCCTTCCTAATATTCTATTAATTATAAAACATTAAAAGAAACACCTACATTTACTTTGTCGAAGCATGTCCCTCCATTACGACAAGGGTCACTGGCACATTCATATATATTCACTTGACATCTTTCCCCTGTATAACCGGCATCGCATACACATGAAAAGCCATTGATTAGATCAATGCATTCTCCGTTATTGTTGCAGGAATCTGAAATGTAAACATCATTGGATTCATTTAATAAATAGTTAACTTTTATTTTTATTATGTCAAAGAAATTGTAGATACTTAATATTTCTACCTTAGTAGCTTTTATTAAATATTTTAACAGCAATAATTACATAACATATGAAGTAAAAATACCTTTTTTAAAATGTATTTAACAATAGTCGTAAAAAGTAAAAAATACTACTCTGCCCTAAAAAATAAATGCATTAGAAGCATTTGTTGCAGTAAATATATTGAGACTGTACAATTTAAAGTAAACTTATTGGTAAGTCACGGGATAGTTTTTTTCATAATTACTCACACTACTGGTAAAGGAATGAAAAACGAAGCTTGTAATAAGATGAAGCCATTTCTGATTCATTATAACATAAACAGCACATATTAATAATTATTTAAGAGTTTCTTCTGTGATCTCAGACTTTTTCACCACTCTATTTTTCACGTTAATTATTAGGAACATTTCTAGTACCTTTAGTAAATTCCGTTTATTTCTATAAAATAGCAATATTTTTTATGAATATATAATTCCTCTCTATGTATGTTTCATTCTATAACTCTCGTTTTTCTATCTGTCTTTAATAAAATGGTATATATTTTGTTTCAGATTTAAAAAAAATGTTCTTCATCAAGTTTCACTAACAGCTGTTGACAAATATTAATCTAAAGATAAATATTAAGCTATATACTGCTAAATATGCTAACTAACATTAATTTAGCATATTTTTACACCCAACATTTGGCCTTCATAATATTTGCTAAGATATCTTATAATTTCTATCTAATTCTAGCTAATTAAGCTAATTGCAATTGCTATTTGAATATGAATAAAAAGTTACCATTCTTGCAGTCATCCACGTTTATTTCACAGTTTAATCCAGAATACCCTACAGGACATAAACATTTATAGTCCCCTAATACACTGACACAGGTTCCACCATTCGTACATGAATCCGATTCACAAAAGTTTATAGTCTGTTCACACTGTTCTCCTAAACTCCCGTACGGGCACACACACAAGTAACTGTTACCATGGGACATACAGGTGGAGCCATTAGAGCAAGGCTGAAGTTCTACGCAAGCATCCACTTCTAAAAAGAAGACAAAAAGAAAGAATATTTTTTGAAATCCCATTCAATTAGAATTTGAATGTAAATAAAATAAAATACATTTTTTTTTATAAAATTAGAAAGGTGTAGATGAATAAATAAACTTTTATTATATAAACTTATTATGGTTATTTTCTTACTTTGACACTCTTCTACGGCTATAGAACCTTTGTTTCTTGTAGAAGTACCAACTGGACACTCTTCGCAAGAGTTTTGTTGAGAACTGTTTTGATAAAAGCCAAAGTCACACAAAGTGCAAGGTTCTAAACCAGTATCAGAAAAGGATCCAGGCTGACAAGGAGCTGCATTAAGGAAGATTTCATTATAATAAATATTTCAATTTTATAAATTAAAAATTTCAAGAAAACTAATTAACAACATTGTTTTACAACGATAATTAATGAAAAAAATGATAAGTAACTTACAAACGCAATCCTTCGACGAATTGGAACCTACTCTCCAAGTGAACAGCCCATTCGGACATTTCAAACAATCTTTTCCCAATTCCCATTCTTGATACGTATGCAGAGGGCAAACATGGCACGGTTCAAAAGTTGTCCTTGAATAAGTTCCAGGCTGACAGGGAGCTAAATAGGAAAAAGAAGGCACATGTCATGTATACTTCAATTTACATACACATTAACAATTGTGCTTTTTTAAGTTTCTTGAATAAATATATATACATTACAATAGCATATTTTAAAGTTTCTTGAATTAAATATATATACATTACAATAGCATGTGTTTAAAGTTTCTTGAATAAATATATATACCTTACAATAGCATATTTTAAAGTTCCTTGAATAAATATATATATATTACAATAGCATATTTTAAAGTTCCTTGAATAAATATATATACATTACAATAGCATGTTTTAAAGTTTCTTGAATAAATATATATACCTTACAATAGCATATTTTAAAGTTCCTTGAATAAATATATATACATTACAATAGCATGTTTTAAAGTTTCTTGAATAAATGTATATACCTTACAATAGCATATTTTAAAGTTCCTTGAATAAATATATATACATTACAATAGCATATTTTAAAGTTCCTTGAATAAATATATATACATTACAATAGCATATTTTAAAGTTTCTTGAATAAATATATATACCTTACAATAGCATATTTTAAAGTTCCTTGAATAAATATATATACATTACAATAGCATATTTTAAAGTTCTTTGAAGTATATATACAATACAGTTTTGCATTTTAAATTTTCTTGAAGTATATGCATTACAATTGCACATTTTTAATTCTTTGAAGTATATATACGATACCCTTTTATATTTTAAAAGTTCGTTGAAGTATATACAAATTCTATTGCACATTAAGTTCCTTGAAGTATGTACATTGCATATTTTTAAGTTCCTTGAATGAATTTGTGTGATAAATTGCAGTACATCAAATTTCACACGTCTCTAGAAAAGAACTTTTTTAAACCAATTAATTAAAAAATTAAACTCATCATGTTTTACTACCACTTTGATGATTTTCCGTGTTTAAACAATAGGTGATTTCTTCAATTTAGGAATAAAATCACACGGGCCAATATGATATTGACAATCTTAAAATAACATTTTATAGAAATCGCAATTTTCCATAGTACTTATACCATTTAATACCATAATAATTTATTACCATTAATACGATTAACACCATTTAATACCATACCATAGTACTATACCAATACCATTTAATACTAGGACTAAAAAAAAATAGTTCAATAATAGTTATATTGACATTTTAATTTCTATCAAATATTTGTATTTCATTTTTTAAATCAATTCAAATTCAAATTTTAAATCAATTCAAATTCAAATTTTAAATCAATTCAAATTCAAATTTTAAATCAATTCATCTGATTCACTTATTCTGAAAGTAGAAAAGTATTCGGATAGATCCAGTATCTAAAGCTTAACCTCTATTCGAATTTGTTTTCAACTACAGTAGACGCTCTTTAATCTGGCAAGTTCGCGACCACGACTATGCAGGATTATAGAGCATCAATATAGTTTAAACAGGCCTACTCAACAATTTTTATTCAGAACGATTTAGCAAAGATATATCACTCTAGATGAAAACTTAAACGATTAAAACAAGTACATATTTAATGTGTTTACGCCATCCTGAACTTCTGTAGGCAACAGTGGCGGAACAATAAGGTGGCAAGACGGGCAAATTGCCACGGGCACCCCCTGCACGAGCAGAGACTATGAGTACATGAAAGGCCTTACATTTGTTATTACAAAATAAAGTAAAATTTATTAATTCTGTATTTTATAAAATTGAGTTACTAAAGGGATTAATTAAAAAAAATGTGTATCAAGATTTTGAACGTATTCATTAATGTGAAAAATATATCGCATCTGGTAGTAATAATAATAGAAATAGGGACTTCCCCTATTTCTGGTTTGTGAATAGGTACTTACAAAATAAAAAAGGGGAATTCCCGATGCCACCCATGTGCCGCTGGAGCATTTTTAAATTAATTTGTTAGGGAATTCCCCTAACTCTTGAATAGATACAAAATTAAGAACCCTTGCAAGTCAGAGGCTTCTTCTAGAAAGCGGAGAAGTTGTTTGGAGCCCTTGTTTTGCGAATTTTCCATGCGTCACTACTATTTTTTTGTTTCATCGAATCCGCAATTAGTCGTTAAGTTAATTAGTTGAATGGGGAAATTAGGGAATAACATGTCTAGTAATAGAAAGTAATTTAGTGGCGGTGAAAAACGAAAAAGAAAGATGGTATTTTAAGAAGTGAAAAAAAAAAGTAAAAAAAAAAAAAGTAATAGTATTGCAGACCGTTGAAAAAAAAATTTGACTGGCGGTCGCAAACCAAAAACGTTTACTGAACTATATAGCGATATTCCTTTGCTTGTCATCTGGGATACTCTTTCAGTTCTTATAATAGACATTTTTCTACTGTTCGTTGTTGGGTTATGCTTTTCTTTCTTTTTGATCCCCAGATTCCTCGAGATTTAATTTAAATTAAAACGTTGTGGCACACGACAATTCTCCTGATTTTCTTCATGCTTTTAAGCACTTCCTTGGCTGGCTGAATCACTAGATCTGTCTTTTCTCCCAACAGGAGTCTAATGAGCAGGCGCCTTCGACTGTTCCCGAATCTTGCCGTTCTAACTAGACAATTGAATAAAGTTTAGCAAGAAATTCCAAAATAAATTAACTCAATTCCGCCCTTTTTAAGCCGGATAATACCTTGTTTAACGGAAGGGATGGGCCAGCTCCTTATCGATATTGGTTCAGTAGTAGCTATGCCTTCTGAATAAAACATTAAAATTTTCTAAAATATTAACCATTTTTTTTTCTAAGCATATACATAACATATTCCGATTTTAATCCCATATTTATAACTTATTTATGGTTTGGTCTTTTTCGTTTATTTATTTTTACTAAAGGTATATTTCACCAAAAAAAAAAAAAAAAAAAAAAAAAAAAAAAAAAAATGCAAAGTTAATAATATACTGATGATGATATTCTATGCAAATTCAATATGAAATTTTGAAGTATATTATAGATATATCCTTTCATTAATTAAATCCGTCTTATTTATAACAAATCTAGAATTAATCTCGAGTTATTTTTAGAGCTCAATTGTTTGTTCACCTTTGCAGTCAGAAATGGTCTTGATCTTTTTTGATAGGTCGTGTAACCCTGTGGGCAAGGCAAACAGGAAAAGCTGTTTTCTGTATCTTGATAAGTTGCATGAGGACAATCAACACAAGCATCGCTTATATCGTCTTTATAAGTACCAGCCGGACAATCAACTGAAAAAAGTTAATCCAGTAATTTTAACTCATAATAAATAACATAACATAATAAATAAAATATAACATATAGAGCATAATAAATAACATAACATAATAAACAATATAATAAATATAACCTATATAATTTAATAAATAACGCGTAATAAATATAGTATACAGAACATAAAAAATAACATAGCTCTTTATCTTTATTTTAAAATTTAAACTTTTCAAAAAAAATTATTCATATTTTAAGTAGATTTTCTGTATTCGTGTATTACAACTTTTAATACAAATTAAAAATGATATACATTAACACAAAATTGAATGTGTCAAATGCATGAACATTTCTCTGATAGACAATGAATTATAATGTGTATGAATGCTTGCTTTAAAAGATAAATTTAAAAGGCATAATTTCATTTTCATAGTTCTTATATTCGGAATTTTACCTTTTTAACATTCACTGAAGCACTTATATGAAAAAATAAAAGAATATGTTTTTGAAGCAGAATAAAGCAACTATATACAATTATATTTTGGTGATTTATTGGAATAGATTTAATGGAGTTTAAATTTGACGATTGCTTTTATACAGTAAATAAATTGAATAAAATAGCTTTCACGTACTTTAAATAATATGCTTTCGAAGAAATTTGTTCTGAGCATATCTTAAATAATATGCTTTTGAAGAAATTTATTCGGAGCATACTTTAAATAATATGCTTTTGAAGAAATTTATTCGGAGCATACTTTAAATGATACGTTTTCGAAGAAATTTATTCTGAGTAACTTACTTTCAAAGCATTAGAATAATTAAAAATTTCTATCAAAGAGCAAATGAAAATTTTTTTTTATCAATTTAAAAAGATGAAAAAACTGAATCAGATTAAATGGATTGTGTAATTTTTAAAAACTTCAAAAACAATAAGTATAAATATATTAAGATAACATCTGATAGACAATTTGGAATGATTTATTGATACTTTATTCTGGAATGCAGATAAAATTAATATCAGCAGAAAATAAGTTATCAGATTTATCCTATTTTATTTACCCTCGCTTATTGATTTAAAACTATATAGTTTAGATAAAATGACAAAAAAATGAGCAACAACAATAAAATTATTTGTATAATAAATAATTCTTTCTGATAACACTTACTGCAAGAATTGTCGTTTCTTATTTGCCCCAGAGAGCAAATCAGATCAATTTGGTAGCTAATTTTGGGAGCTTTTATAGAGTCTACATTATACACTTCTTTCACGTTTTGAGATGCTAAAGTTTTAATCTCTTTTAAGAAAGGTTGAGATGCATTCACACTTGCTTCGTTGGTATCTGAAGCCTAAATCAATAGAAATTTTTAAATATGATATATATAAATTCCACAAGTTATATTGTTAAGATAATTGTCCCAGTATTTTCCCTTTTCACATTATGTCAGATATCGATTTATAATCAGTATATATAAAAAAACATCGATACTATAAATAAAATAGAAAATACAGCAATAAACTAAAAAAAAGTTTCCATTTTATGAGATTTCTACAAAACCTCACAATGCTGACATTTAAAGAGACATGTGACTCCTAATGTAATACTAAAGTCCTTTTCAGTGAATATAAGTTGAATGCCAATTATATGAATGGAATAAAAAAATGAAGGTAATAGGCTAGGCTCACTTATTGTTGTTGGAGTAAATATATGAGTGCTTAAATTAACTATCCACATGCATATGCAAACACTTATAATCACAACATATTCTTCCCTTGTCATGAGATCTCCTACCTCAAAGGTTTAATATATTCGATTAGTAACTGATCAATCAAAACATTAAAATTGCCTGTGCGTTATGCAAATAAATAAGGTGAATCAAATGAAAGGGGAGAGGGGTTATAGATTTTTATATAAAGGTTGAGTATAATTAAAGTCCCACTTTCAAAATGCTGTACAAAAAAAAAAAAAAGAACCACTCGTCACAATGAGTTCAAATTTGAACTGAAGATACTCGAAGAAGAGGGGAAACGGTATGGCCTCAAAAAAATGTTCCAAAAAAAAGTTCCACCGATTTTTCCCATTCAATTTGGTATGACCTTGCCGTGGTGGATGGGCTTTCCACTATTAGTGTCACAAAAGTTGAATAATTTGGAAGTAATTTTTCGTCAAAAAACCGAAACATTCAAGCACATTGAACACTATAGTTAATGGCTGGTTTAATGTGCAACTCATGCCAAATACGGCGTCATTTCGATTATATATATGGTAATATATATATATATATTCCCATTTAAGACACAAATAGGCTCTTCGTCAAAAAATTTATATTGATTAACATGTAAAAAAATATTAAAAATATATAATTTTTGAAAAAATTCATTTTACATTGTTTAGCACTAATGCTATGTAACTAGTCATGTATTATTTTCAAATGAGAATTTTAAGAATGGAAAAAAATTACCTTTGATGTAATTTCAGAGACGTTTTCGCCCTTATCAGGATACATTTCAATATTAAACTTGACTGACAAAACTGCATTTTGAACGTCCACACTTCTTTTGAGTCGAGCATTTCCGCAGGTGATGTCCACATTTCCAGGCTTGCAACGTCCTTTTGCTGGACAAATCACTCCGGATATGTGCGGGTTAAATGATTTCTAGAGAAAGTAATCATTTTTCAGGGACAAATTGAAACCAGTAAAGCAATCAAACTGTTATGGTCTAGGAATAAAAACACATAGCACAAAACAGTGGACTGTAAAAAAACACGTCTCTTTTAATCCAAAACCTAACGTACACTGGCGGTGTTACATTTCTTTCTCCCTCCGGCCAGCTCACACCCACGCAGACAGGATGTTTATATTATCGGACGCTGACTTCCATTATGCCGTGGAACTATTTATTCACGAGGCAACACACATTTTAATGATATTTGAATTTTATCTGACATAATTAATGTGCAGCTAACATGCCTTGGACAGCTAAGAGCGTCTTCAGCTTCTTCTAGAGCAGGGGTCTCCAAACTTTCCAGCCTTAGGGCCATACTGTTTACTCCAATAAGTACCAAGGGCCAAAACCGTTTTAATTTTTCTACCATTATCTATAATTTCTAGACCAGTCAACGAGTGCACGCTCTGAGCGAGCATACGCTTGCTAAATTCGCTGGTTCAATTACTACAATTATTATTGTGTGTATCGATACGACCGTGACACTTGACGACAACTAGTGGTTAAAAGCGGAAATAGGTAGATATAACTACCGAGGGTAACCGCGGGATGTTCACTAATTTATAATGTTAGTGGAATTCATTTCAATTATTTGTTAGTTGTTATGCTTAAGTTCAATTTTCTGCGTATTATGCTTGTCATTAAGCTTTACCTAGCAATAAATAAAACCGAGTTATTATTCTGCGTTTTTTTATCCAACTTATTACAGCAGCAATAAGCTATTCGCTGTCGCGGGCCGGATTGATGACACTGGCGGGCCGGATTTGGCCCGCGGGCCGTAGTTTGGAGACCTCTGTTCTAGAGTACTTAATACTCTGGATGAAGAGTTTATGGATTCGTTTCTCATCCAATTTACTAGCTCCTTTTAAAATGGTAGACTCACAAGTGCAACATGGTTTGATTTTATTGAGTAAACTGTGGTTTTGTTTATTTGGTTTCCCACGTGCGTAGCACAAATTTGATTCAGTTATTCTAAACAGCCTATCAAACGGGTTTGTTAAGTAACTCTCAACGTAAAGCACACCGTCGTCGCCACTCAAATAAGGAGTTCATCGCTGTTCACTCATCCAACTTTTATCCTCTGAAGCATTCCAATTGCTTATTTTACGGCAAATGAATGAGAAGAGTACGGTTTAAGGTTACACGACTTTTCTACAGCTCAAAAAATTTGCCGAAGGTCATGCACATCATATTATTGTATCGTGCCATGTTCATAGTCATCTATCGTTTAAGTGGTCGGTTTATTACATGCTGAAAACAATGAAATAAGCTAGAGTGTTATGCATTTAGAAAGACTTGCAAAAGATCTTCCTAAATTTTCTTTCTGTCGGCGAAGTGTAGCATCCTGGGTAACACAGAATTTGCTACAAATCTACTGAATCAATTGCAAATGATAATTCATATATATTTGCAAATGATAATTCATATATATTTGCAAATGATATATCATTTGCAAATATATATATATATATATGTAGGCTGTACTTTCTAAACGATCTCCCCCTCTATCTCTCTTCTCATCTACGGAATTTTACCCTTCTCCTGGGGTCAAGGGTCAGAGTTCAATATTCCCCACATGTTGAAAAGTCTATACCATCAACACATAACCATAATGTGTCGCCGCCTGCTAGTTAGCAGACAAACAAATCCTACATATATATATATATATATATTATTTTTTATCACTTGTATGCATTGAAGAAATGTGAATTCCTTTTTTTATTCTTTCAAAGATATTTATAAAATATTAGAATATTTTCATGTTCTTTCAAAATTGATTTACTAACTCCCATTTCAATTCATCACTTGATCATTGTACTAATGTGAAAAATAATGCAATAATTAAAAACAAATTATAAAATTTTTTTACAAAGAAATTTGAAATTAAGAATTCTTTGAAGCTTTATTTAGTAGAAACATCCCAGAGTATTCAAAATCGTAATATGAAGTCTAAATTGCTGGCAGTAATTTTTAATTTAATTTCTCGAATTGATTACAAACTAAATTGGTCAGATTTGTATAACAAGAGGAAAAAGAACAAAAAATCTAATTTTTTCTGATTTCGAAAAGCCTTATCAAACATTTTTTTAAACATGCACAATTTTTTTTTGGCATATTTAAATAAAGAAATATTTAAAATATAAAAATATTTATAATAAAAAATATTAAATTTTTTTTAGCGAAATAGAATATGAAACAGATGAAAATTTACATGTTTGATATTGAAATAACAAATAATATATACATTAAATTTTATTATAAAACTTTTCCATTTTACCTGGAGAGTCTTTATAAATTTTTCCCTCATTTTCTTCACAACTTCTTCATTACAAACATCAACTTCAAAGTCCATTTGAATCGTTTCGTTAACAGCATTTCGTTTTTGAATTCCTGTAAAAAATTAAACAATTCCAATTTAATAACTTCAAAAAAGTGTAGCATTTATTAAAATTGTAGAGTCTAACATTTAAGAAGAAAGGCTAAAGTCACATTTTCATTTGCATTTGGTACAATTCTGTAGAATTCTGAACGAACCAATTCTGAACGAAATGGTGACTATGGGAAATTTTGTAACTCACTGAGTTTGAATTTCTGTAATTTTTAGAAAGTCATGAAAGTTAATGCAAAAGGTAAAATAATAAAATATGTGAATCTAACAGCTTTATCAAATTGAAGTTTTGTACATTGATATGAATCAAATTGAAGTTTTGTTCATTGATATGAATCAAATTGAAGTTTTGTTCATTGATATGAATCAAATTGAAGTTTTGTTCATTGATATGAATCAAATTGAAGTTTTGTACATTGATATGAATCAAATTGAAGTTTTGTTCATTGATATGAATCAAATTGAAGTTTTGTACATTGATATGAATCAAATTGAAGTTTTGTACATTGATATGAATCAAATTGAAGTTTTGTACATTGATATGAATCAAATTGAAGTTTTGTACATTGATATGAATCAAATTGAAGTTTTGTTCATTGATATGAATCAAATTGAAGTTTTGTACATTGATATGAATCAAATTGAAGTTTTGTTCATTGATATGAATCAAATTGAAGTTTTGTTCATTGATATGAATCAAATTGAAGTTTTGTTCATTGATATGAATCAAATTGAAGTTTTGTTCATTGATATGAATCAAATTGAAGTTTTGTTCATTGATATGAATCAAATTGAAGTTTTGTTCATTGATATGAATCAAATTGAAGTTTTGTTCATTGATATGAATCAAATTGAAGTTTTGTACATTGATATGAATCAAATTGAAGTTTTGTTCATTGATATGAATCAAATTGAAGTTTTGTACATTGATATGAATCAAATTGAAGTTTTGTTCATTGATATGAATCAAATTGAAGTTTTGTTCATTGATATGAATCACATTGATAGAGGTCAGTAGACTGCTGTAGAAAAAAAAATCTTCTTTAGCGATCTTATTTTAACAAATGCAGTAACTAGCAACTTAAACAATGAGATATTATTGATGCTAAAAATGAAATAAAATATACTAAACAAGGTTTCAAAACAAATTCTTCAAACCATTTTATAGTGGAACAAGTAGTATAAAAATTTATTGTAAAATGCTGACTTACTTGCACAGTCGGGAATAGGGAAGCGAAACTTGGTACAGTTCCTGCACTGGAAAGGAGCCCACTTGCCGCTTGTCTTGTTGACTCGTTTGCATTCAAAAGCATTCGGTATATATTGAGTGGAAGCAAACCGGTAGCCCTCTGGACAGTAAACGCTGCACAAACGGCCGTCTTCCCACTGATCGCATGTTACGATGCCATTAGCAGGTGGAACGAAAGGTAGGCAGGAGTGACCTGAAAAGAATTTCACACCATTGACTCTACAGGATCACAATAGATAGGACATCAATTTTTACACAAAATTCCATTCTGTATACAAAGTGAAAATGGTTTTATCTTTACCAAACTCTTGAACACACACCAACTGAAACCTTTTTTCATTTGGAAAGAAAGATATTGGTACCGTTGTTTTATGGATCACAATAGATAGGATATCCATTTTTACACAAAATTCCATTCTGTATACAAAGTGAAAATGGTTTTATCTTTTACCAAACTCTTGAACACACACCAACTGAAACCTTTTTCATTTGGAAAGAAAGATATTGGTACCGTTGTTTTATGGATCACAATAGATAGGATATCCATTTTTACACAAAATTCCATCCTGTATACAAAGTGAAAATGGTTTTATCTTTACCAAACTCTTGAACACACACCAACTGAAACCTTTTTTTCATTTGGAAAGAAAGATATTGGTACCGTTGTTTTATGGATCACAGTAGATAGGATATCCATTTTTACACAAAATTCCATCCTGTATACAAAGTGAAAATGGTTTTATCTTTACCAAACTCTTGAACACACACCAACTGAAACCTTTTTTCATTTGGAAAGAAAGATATTGGTACCGTTGTTTTATGGATCACAATAGATAGGATATCCATTTTTACACAAAATTCCATCCTGTATACAAAGTGAAAATGGTTTTATCTTTACCAAACTCTTGAACACACACCAACTGAAACTTTTTTTCATTTGGAAAGAAAGATATTGGTACCGTTGTTTTATGGATCACAATAGATAGGATATCCATTTTTACACAAAATTCCATCCTGTATACAAAGTGAAAATGGTTTTATCTTTACCAAACTCTTGAACACACACCAACTGAAACCTTTTTTCATTTGGAAAGAAAGATATTGGTACCGTTGTTTTATGGATCACAATAGATAGGATATCCATTTTTACACAAAATTCCATCCTGTATACAAAGTGAAAATGGTTTTATCTTTACCAAACTCTTGAACACACACCAACTGAAACCTTTTTTCATTTGGAAAGAAAGATATTGGTACCGTTGTTTTATGGATCACAATAGATAGGATATCCATTTTTACACAAAATTCCATCCTGTATACAAAGTGAAAATGGTTTTATCTTTACCAAACTCTTGAACACACACCAACTGAAACCTTTTTTCATTTGGAAAGAAAGATATTGGTACCGTTGTTTTATGGATCACAATAGATAGGATATCCATTTTTACACAAAATTCCATTCTGTATACAAAGTGAAAATGGTTTTATCTTTACCAAACTCTTGAACACACACCAACTGAAACCTTTTTTTCATTTGGAAAGAAAGATATTGGTACCGTTGTTTTATGGATCACAATAGATAGGATATCCATTTTTACACAAAATTCCATCCTGTATACAAAGTGAAAATGGTTTTATCTTTACCAAACTCTTGAACACACACCAACTGAAACCTTTTTTCATTTGGAAAGAAAGATATTGGTACCGTTGTTTTATGGATCACAGTAGATAGGATATCCATTTTTACACAAAATTCCATCCTGTATACAAAGTGAAAATGGTTTTATCTTTACCAAACTCTTGAACACACACCAACTGAAACCTTTTTTCATTTGGAAAGAAAGATATTGGTACCGTTGTTTTATGGATCACAATAGATAGGATATCCATTTTTACACAAAATTCCATCCTGTATACAAAGTGAAAATGGTTTTATCTTTACCAAACTCTTGAACACACACCAACTGAAACCTTTTTTCATTTGGAAAGAAAGATATTGGTACCGTTGTTTTATGGATCACAATAGATAGGATATCCATTTTTACACAAAATTCCATCCTGTATACAAAGTGAAAATGGTTTTATCTTTACCAAACTCTTGAACACACACCAACTGAAACCTTTTTTCATTTGGAAAGAAAGATATTGGTACCGTTGTTTTATGGATCACAATAGATAGGATATCCATTTTTACACAAAATTCCATCCTGTATACAAAGTGAAAATGGTTTTATCTTTACCAAACTCTTGAACACACACCAACTGAAACCTTTTT